>OY821766.1:7350079-8047605 GCA_963682095.1 Potentilla sterilis
ATAAACTTTTGAATAGACCGGCCTCATCGCTAGAAGTCTGAGTTCGTGCGACCAATTTGGGTGATTATCATTTTTAATAAGGTCCATCTGCAACCATCAGAATCAACTATAAATATGAATAATTATACACAATAATATATAAACACGTATAGAATAGTGTTAAAGTTACGTACCCAGCGGCCGAAATACTCTGCGAATGTCCGGTTGTGGTAATCGAGATCACCTGCTACTCCATCACAGTTTAGATACATGTTCTTCCAAAACTGAACTTCTGGACAGTTGATTAATTAGTACCCACCAAGGTGCAATGGCTACCTCATAATCTTTCAACTTGTAGGAAACTGGCATGTTTCCACCGAGTACAACATCGTCGGAGAGTATGGAAAGATTGAACTGTGAAGGTACATCTTCCGGTATGCTTTCCTGTAACGCTCCTAAATACAGCTTCATGTAGGTGACGCACTCGTGCGCAATATATGCTTCAGCTATACATCCTTCAGGTGCGGATCTGTTTTGGACAAAATCACCGTATTGTCCAAGTTGCCTATAAATCAAATTTTTAAAGTGTTATGATTATACATTAATACTATATCACATATATTGATGAGGAAATTAACATAAGGTGTAAAATACGTACCTTTCCATCGGATACATCCAAGTGAAGTGCACAGGACCGGTAAGCAACAACTGCCGAGGAAGATGGATCATGAGGTGAGGCATGATGTCGAAAAAATTTGGAGGAAATATCATCTCAAATTTACACATGATATGAACGATGTCTTGTTGCATTTCCCGGAGGTCAGATTTTCTCACTTCCCTTGTGCATACCTTCTGGAAAAATCTTGCCAACGCTACTAACGGCTCCACAACGTGACGGGGAAGGAACGGTCGAATGAAAATAGGGAAGAGACGTTGTAGCAGGATATGATTGTCATGACTTTTCAACCCGTAAAGATTGTTGAATTGTCTGTTCACACACTTGGCTATATTTCCAGCAAAGCTTGAAGGATACTTGGCCTGACTTATCCAATGGAAAATTTTTGATTTATGCTCAAGGTTGACGGTGTAAGGAGCTTGAGGCATTTTTCTCTTCCCTTGTTTCAACCATAGTTGTTTTCTGATATTCATGTTTTGCAGATCAGTGCGAGCCTTAGGACCGTCTTTCGTCTTCCCCTCCAAGTTCAGCGTTGTGCCCACCACACTTTCAGAAACATTTTTTTCTATGTGCATAACGTCTAGGAGGTGACGGATCAGCAACTCACACCAGTACGAGAGTTCCCACAATATGCTCTTATGTGTCCAGAATTTGTACTCCTCAGGTCTTTCAGGTATTTCCGCTACAATATCGGGATGATTGCTGAGGGGCCCAAAATCGTACTCATTAAGCACTGCTAAAATTTCTCTTCCCGTCCATCTTCTGGGAGGACCACCGTGTTCTTCGGTTCCATCAAATGCGGCGGACTCGTAACGCCAGTGGTGATCCGCCGGAAGGAACACATGATGACCCATTTTGCATATCTTTTTACAATGAGGGGTGCTCCCATAATCGCTGAGGCACTCTGGACAAGCCTTGTATCCCCTAACAACGCTGCCCGACAACATCCCATAAGCAGGAAAATCACTGATGGTACCAATAACCATGGCATGCATCTGGAACGTCTTCTTCTTGTACTTGTCAAAAGTGGGATGACCAACGTCCCACAATACCTTAAGCTCTTCAATCAATGGTCTCATATATACATCGAGACATTTCCCTGGGTAACCAGGCCCCGGAATCAACAACGTCAACATATTATATTCCTTCTTCATGCACATCCACGGAGGAAGTTGTAAGGTACCAAAACCACCGGCCATATACTGTATGAAAGACTCATGGTGCCGAAAGGGTTGAACCCGTCGGTTGAGAGCCCGAGGCTGACGTTTCTGACATCTGACGCAAAATGAGGAAACTCATTGTTTATATGCTTCCAAGCAGCTCCGTCAGAGATGTGTGTCATGATATCTGTGTCTCCCGCGTCCCGCTCACCGTGCCATCTCATAGCTTTTGCGGTGGTTTCTGACATGTACAACCGCTCAAGCCTATCTCTCAACGGAAAATACCGAAGCACTTTCATAGGTTTCCTATTGCCTGCTCCCGTCAACTTATATCGGTCAGACTGACATATCGGACATGCGTCAAGGCTAGCAAGGTCATTCCCTTCTGCATCTTTACCCCAGAAGAGAACGCAGTCAAATGCACATGCATGGATCTTAATGTAGGAAAACCCTAGATCTTTGAGGATACTTCGGACCTTACGGTGATTGGTAGGATTACGATGACCCTCCTCCAACAACGAAGAAGTGTACTGTAGATATTCATCCACTTGCCTGATGCTCGATTTTGTCTCGACTTTAATCCTCATTACCTCCATCACACTTTGAAGAACTGTCTTCTCATAACTTGAAGACACAGGGGTCTGTTGCAATGCAATAAGCTTGTTGTACTTGTCAAAGGCAGCAATGTTGACAACTTGTGGGAACGGCTGCACCGGGTCATGCATATATTGTTCCCCACGTACACCGCTTTCAAAAGGAAACACGTCGTTGATGAATGTCATTGTTGGATCGTTGGATGTACTACTACTGCCCTCCTAAAAAAACTGCCCATGATCATGCGATCCATCTAATGATGGCTCACCGTGATATATCCAACGTTTGTACTTCGGCCAAAACCCATTACTCTTTAGGTGCTCCCATACTGTCCTAATCGGAAATCGACACATATCACTGCGACACTTACATTTCTTGCACGGACAATAATGGTATTCATTCCCGTTTGCATTTTCCTCGACGAACTGCAAAAAATCCACAACTCCTGTAGTGTATTGTCGGTCATGCCTTGGAAGCGAAATCCAACTCTCATCTCAATCCATATATATATAGCCTAATAATAATATATATGTATAACTTTAATTAATAAGAAATTAATTAACACATATATATATTACAATATATATTATTATCAACATCAACTCATATATATATATACCATTAATTAACAACCATTATTTAAGTTCATTACACTATCAACAACCATTAATTAACATATATATATATATATATTAACACTAATTAAAATAACATCAAATTAAAACACATAATTAAACTCTAACTTAAAATCAACTCAACTACAACTCAAAATCAACATATATACATACATTCTAACACTAAAACAACAACAAAACAAAAAATCACTTACTATATCAAAATCACTAAAACTCAAAATCAACTCAACTAAAACTCAAAATCAACATATATACACATATACGTACCTATATATAGCTCCACAATGTAAGAGAGGAAGGATTTCAACAATACCCACAGATTTTTCACTCTTTCTCCCGTTTTTTTCGTTTTTTTTTAAATGAGCAGCTGCTGTCCAGATCTGAAAATATAAAGACTTATAGCCGACGAAAATTCCAATTTCGTCGGCCAAACTTTCGAAAGTTTTCGTCGGCTATACTTTAAGAGAACAGGCGACGAAAATTTTAACTCGTCAGTCATTCTAGGGGTATAGCCGACGAAAAATATTTTTTAGGGACGAAAGAAAAAATCGTCGGCCATTCTTGTGGAATAGCCGACGATTTTTTATTTTTAGCGACGAAAGACAATATCGTCGGCCATTCTTGGGAATAGCCGACGAAAATAGTATGTCGTCGGCCGTTTTTTTTTCTTCGTCGGTAAAGGGCTTTTTTCTGGTAGTGAACTCCTTCCACAATTCCACTTGAAGACAATTGGTCATATATAATTAATGCACCTTGAAAAAATTTAGATCAATAAATAGTAATGGTATCCTTGCAGAGTGACCTAAAAAGTGGATTCTTCCAACTATTGAATTTGTAACACATGAAACAACCAAGCCAACAAAGGATTGCTGGCTGCCTTTCTCACTCATTCAACCACCGAACTAAACAAAGAAGGCATGCTGCACATGGATTCACAATTTCATAGCGATAATAGCACATTACTAGACATACAAATGAAACTAAATTCAGGGTGTTCACGTCGGTTTTGACACCTGTCGAACTATCAACACGTGGGGGTGGCGGACGTAAGTTTCAGTCCTGGTGCGAGCGTGCCAGTACCTTTGAGTTAGGTACAACCTTGGTGGCGGACGACGTCTGGCGAGCGAATCAACCTTGGCGAGCGGATGACTCTGGCGAACGTGTTCGTCTGCTCCCTGCTACCTGACTTCTCGATCAAGCGATTGTACGCGGGCCTTGACAAACCGGCATAGAGGCTCGAACAAGACCTAAGTAAACGGTTACTAGGATTTTTCTACTCAACCTCTTGTAGATTGAGATAATCTTACTTCGATCCTGGGATGCAAAGCAGAGCTAAGTATCAAGACCGCGGATGGTGTTCGTCCAACCTCTGGCAAATTGGGAAAGACTGTTACCGGGGTAACGACTCGATTTGTCACAAGGCGTGACGACTGGACTCGATATGTCTCAGCGATGCTTCGACACGAATGCAAGTCACTTTCGACAACAACGGCAGGTGTACGGCGACCGGTGGTGGTGGGCGTAGGTTTGCGGCTTGGTTGGAACAGTGTCGTTTGCAGTTGGTGGAAGGCAGTTCGAGAGAGAGAGTGCTCCAGAGAGGCTTGTAAGATTTGCAGGGCAAAAGCTTGTAGTTGTATGGTTGAGAACCCTTTTTACGTTGTCCTAGAGTTCTTTATATAGTGATCTCAAAACCCCAAATACGTGTGCATCAAGCATAATGGATTCTGATATCGAATAGGATTGTATTACCTTAAACCATCTCCAATTCAGATTCCTAGTAGGACTCCAAATCCTCTCCTAGACGGAAACTGATTTAAATCCTATCGGATTACCCGTTAATGGGTGACCCTCTGGGCTTCGGCCCATAGTCTTGGGTAAATGTAAATTTAGGCCCAAACATTGCCCCTCAGCCTTCGAAATTAAAAGCCCATTGAGATTGAAGAAGGTTGAAAAAGCCCATCCAGACTCATTTAAAAACCTGAAGAATGCGTCGTTCCCTCTAACCAATGCAACTTTACCAATTCGAGCTCAGAAAACTGTTCATAAAACCCTAAACCGTTTCCAAACACACCGCTTCAGAAATTCATAGAACCTCTTCCAGATTCTATAAAGCTTTAATCCAGGAACGTCAATATCAACCCAAAATCTCACTTCTGTCATCATTCTTCCAACATGGCCCTAGAAATCAAGCACTCAGAAGCTCTTCGCGGAAAAGAATAAATTCAGAATTCCGTTATCGAGGTCGGAAGTCCCTTCCAAACCTCACTGACTTCACCAGATGATTACAGCCATGCCGGGAAATCACCCCTCAAGCCCTATCTTCATTCGCGGATCCCTGCCGTCCGCCTCCAGTGACCTTTCGCGATCAAAGCATCAAACTTCCAAAGTGTTTAAATCACTTTGAGGCCCCCATCACCCCTGGCTGTTGGCCTTTACCAACCCCATCAATGATCAAATGGTACAAAGCCAGACAAAAGGTAGATGCCCTAAGATGGCGCCATGCTGGAATAACAGAAGTCCTCGACCTCTGTTTCAATTTGAACCCAAAAGGTGGAAATCGATGCGCATTCCTGTCCTTAGTGAGTTTCTGGAATCCCTCTTCCAACGCCTTCGATTTCAGATTTGGTCAGGCTAGCATCACCCTCCTAGATCTGTACGCCGGGCTAGGATTTCCTTTAGGTATAAAACCCTTCGAGTTAGATGATTATCCTCTAGACCTAATTCCATCTACCATTATCTCCATCTCCAGCAACCTGAGCTATCAACCCTAGATAGATGAATTCAGCAAGAGGACAGACGACATCGGAGGAATCGCCTTCCTTGATTTCTGGCTTAACAAGTTCATATTTTGTTCAACTGCCTCCAAGATGTCCAGAACTTATAAAAGGATGGCCGAAATCCTTTACGCCTATGAAGAGATAGGCCTAGCCCAAATAGTCCTCGCACACCTGTACCGGGGACTTCATACCCTATCTATGAACCCCTTCTGCCTCACAGTTCCCGGACCGCTCTGGATTCTGGACATATGAGCAAATATGTATTTTCCGGGACTCGCCTCAGAACCCAGAGATATAGGCGAAAACCGGATAATGGGCGCAGCATATGTTGGCCAACCGCCTATGTATGTGCAGGGTTATGCAGCATGCTTTGACATCATCTACCAGACGGATGCGCCAGGCTTCTATTCGGAGGCTCAGATGCTCCTAACTCGAAAGCACCCTCCAGCCTTGAAAACTGGTTTCTTCTCCTCTGCTAATCAAAGTGACGCAGGGAAGAATCTGTTCCTGGAATGTATATCCATGGTGGATCTTCCATTGTTTACCTCGAACAAAGGCGGTCAGGGCTCAGAAGTGTATGCCCCTCATCTCTTTGCTCGCCAGCTTGGGTTGACGCAACATGCCCCCTATCCGCCAGTCCAAAGCTGCAATCTGTTCTCAGCTTGGCGACCAAGCAAGAGCACTCCTGTGACCCCCAATGTTCCATGCTCCTCCTCCTTATGTCCTGCAACCCTCCCAGCTCTGGAACATTGCTCAGAGCTTGTTATTTCCAAGCATGCCACGGATGACTATGAAGCTTGGTGGAAGGAAGTTCGTGGGAAACCCTTTCAGAAGGAATCCCTTTACTATTTTATAAAGGTGTTTGAAAAACATCGCGAATGCCTTACTGCCCAAGATGCCTTGGTGCTCGACGGGGGTCCTTTGCACCCTGAACTATCAGTTGAAGAAGCTCAGGTAACCATTCGCCAAGTTGTAACTCACCCTAATTATGGATGTGTTTGGAAAAAAAACCACTAACTGATTTTTCATGTCACAGGTCTCCAAGAAAGTCCTTCCCGCCATAAAGAAAAGGAAAGCTCCTCAAACTCCTCCAGCGGCGGCCCAAAGTAAGAAGAAAGTAAAACCTCCTCCTCCCGTGACTGAAGAAGAAGAAGAAGATGAGGAAGACAATATGCCAGTAAGTTTTTATTAATCTGCCAAAATCCGCCAACCATTAACTGTTTTTTAGACCAAATTATAAGCCTGATGTAGTTGGCGAACTTTCTTCCTCAGGGACTAACTTTGAGACAAAGTAGGAGACCAGCTCCCAGCACTGCTCCTACTGCATCCAGACCAATCGAGATTTCTTCAGGTGAGTCTTCCGGCTCTATTAGTTCACCCTCAAGTGGTCCTGCACCTGGATTTAGAATTCCAGAGACTTGAGACGAAATCCAATCCGTCTGGCGAAGGATTGAAAGTTTTCTGGATCAAAGTCAGAGAAAACCTCCAATTGACGCGACTCCACTAAACTGGGTTTCTTCTAATACAAGTACCATCCGCACCCCTCTGGCCAATCCTCCAACTGCAGCTTCAATTAATCCTTTGACCAATCCGGCCCTCTCCACAGAGAAAGCTGTGGAAGAAACATCATCCGCCAGAGCTCCAACAGAACTGGCGATCGTGACGGAACCGCCAAGAGTGATACATCTGGAATCGGACCCAGAACCAGAAGTACCTGGGCTAACCAATGAAGAGCTCCTGGAATCAAACCCGGATGCGGACATAGATGCCGGATCATACCAAGACGTGCCCCCAGCTTCTCCCTAAAGTGAACCTGTGGAGCCAGCCATTCCATTGGTAGAAATCCTGGCGGATACCCCTTTTGATCCAGAGGTACCCTTCTAACAACCCTTATTCATTTTAGTTTTAGATCGTTAAAGTATTAATTCTCATCACACCCATGTTCCTTTTAGGTGATAGAAACTCCTATCCGGCCTAGGAGTACTGAGAGCGTTGGCGAACGGAGCTTGGTCCTGTTCTGCCCTCAGCCTGATGTCCAAAGCAAGGGTCCATCCGTATCAGACTCTCCTCAGACCGCCACTCCTGGCTCTAAGTTCATCCCTCAGCTTAGTGACGATCCGTTACTACAGTTGCCAACTCCCCAGAAGGACGCAGCTGAACTTCAGGAAGCCTGGGACCTCCTAAGCTAAGTATACCAGGAAGATCTTACGGATGCAAAGGTTCGTGAGAGGATCCAAAGTGCGCTGCAGACCCTGGAGAGCCAAGTTCAACTCCTGCCTGCCATAGCTCAAACCAAAATAAAAGAAATTCTGATCATTCTCCCCAATCTCCTTGCAACCTTCCAGAACAAGGCGAGCGAGGTTCCAAAACAGGAAGCCACCGCCAGAAAGAAAACTTCAGTCCTGTCTAAGGCTGTGAACTCCTATTCCTCGCTTATGCTTTCTGTGGAACAAGAAGATGAGGCAGAAATCAAACGCCTAGAACAAGAAAAAGAGCATCTTGATCGGAAAATAGCCATGATGCGGGAGAGGCAGAACGCTCGTCTTGACGCAGCATCTGAACAGAGGACTCAGATAATGAAGCTCAGGACCGAAACAGAAGAGAGCCAAGTAGCTGAACAAAAATCGAAGGCTGAACTCCAACATTTGAAG
Organism: Potentilla sterilis; assembly: GCA_963682095.1. NCBI lineage: Eukaryota > Viridiplantae > Streptophyta > Magnoliopsida > Rosales > Rosaceae > Potentilla > Potentilla sterilis. The sequence continues at coordinate 7,358,552 of OY821766.1, forward strand.
GCTAAAATAGCAAGATTAAGCCTTGAACTGTTCGAATTTTCATCAATGCCCCCCGAGTGAATTGGGCTTTTTCTGTAATATCTACTTTCTGATAATATTGGATAAGTATAAAAAAATCAACCCAAACGCGAAGCCCAGACTTATCTGGCCCGTTCAAGCAATAGCATAGCGTTAAATGATCCTTATCTGCAACTGCCAATTTTCAAGATATGGTCAACAGTCAATCTGAAGTTCAAACCTCGTGATCCCCCGTACCAACAAACGGTTGAGGACCATAAAAACCTTCATAACTCTGACAAGACCGATGGTGTGAAACCCTAATTCATCCCAGCCGTTGGATTTCACTCGCCACTCGCTATATAATGAAACCCTTAGTGTCGAAGCTAAGATCATCTCTTTCATGTTGTTCAATATGTCTATTTCATTCTCCAGTTTCTCCACCAAGCCGCTATGGCTTCCTGAGTCTTTTCCTCCAGATTATACAGAGATGTTTGTCCAAACACCTTAAGTCGTATAATCTGGTATTATATATTGTCTAAGTCGCATAATCCAGTATTATGCCCAGTTTGGATAACGTGGTCCCTGGATACAATCCCCAGAGCATGAACTTCTTCCACGTTGTCCTTGGGTATAATAGCGGATAGCGGCTTAGGCACCGTCCTGGTTGATTTTAAGAGTGGGAAACAGCATCTACAAGCTGTTTATGAACGGCGGATGTACACTTCCTCTCTTTTGTTCTTGTGCCAACCGTTCAAGCCCACGCTTCTCCTCAGTGAGCCTGATTGCTTCCAACCGCTGAAGCAACCAACAGGTCGGTGAAAAGGAGGTCAACCTAGACGGAAGGTCGGAATCCTTTGAGACAGCTCCATGGGCAAAAGAATCTGTAAAACAAATCGTGCGCCTGCTGTTTCGTTCAAGAAATTTAGAAGTATAGGCATATATGTAATTCTGTACTTGTAAAGCTCTTGACTGCAAAGTCATTATTGAAATAGAATCAAATTTTTTTATTGACCTTATCGAAAAACAAAAATATTGCTGTTTTCCGTGTTGAATGAACATAAATTGTTGAGAACCATAAACATTGATTCTCAATCAGACTAAGTAAACGAACCTTAAACAGATTCATCTTCTATATTCTGTTAACCGCTGGCGGACTGAATCGCCAAGTCTGAATCGCCAGGTTTTCTATGAAGAGTATCCCTTGTATTGCCCCCCTAGTAACCTTAGGCTGAAGCGAGGTATGCTGCCAAAGCCAAGGTGACTAAGGCAGAGTGTTATATTGTTGGTAAGAGGCCTTTAGGTTGAAGCTTGCCCCCCAGTCTCAACCATAGCGGGCGGCTCTTCATATTCCCAAACGCTAGGGAAGTACTTCTTGAGATGGCGCCCATTGATAGGGTTGCGATGGACGTCACCCTCCAAGTCTCTAAGTTGATAAGCACCTTTGCCAACAATTCGATCAATGACAAAGGGGCCCTCCCACTTGGGAGACCATTTACCACGTCCAGTATTTCATTCGCCAAAGGGAAGCATAGCCTTCCAAACCAGATCACCTTCACCATAGGACTTACCCTTAGTTCTTTTGTCGTAAGCTCTGGCGACCTTTTTCTTCTCCAAGACTATGTTCTGCAAAGCATCTAGTCGCTGCTCATCGAGATCTTCATGTTCCTGAAACATAGCCTGAACGTAGTCATCTCCAATCAACTGATGCTGCTAGCGAACCCGGAGAGAGCGAACATTGATCTCTAAAGGAAGAACAACATCATGGCCAAACATTAAGGCATAGGGAGTAGTTCCTGTAGGAGTTCATTTAGAAGTACGATACGCCCACAGAGTATTGTCTAGCTCAGAATGCCAAGTCCTAGGATTATCCGCCAGCATCTTTTTAATGATAGAAATAATAACCTTATTGCTAGCTTCAGCCTGGCCATTTGATTGAGCATAATACGGCGAAGAGTGTAAAAACGGAATGCCATAATCTTGAATGAACGTCTGTGTACTCTCCGCCATAAATGCTGCCCCCCCTGTCCGCCACAATACACTCAGGAATGCCATAGCGGCAAATGATATTCTGAAATATAAAGCGAATGATTGTGGCTGCATCACAATTTTGAACAGGGATGGCTTCAACCCACTTGGTGAAGAAGTATGTGCCAATCAGCAAGTACTTATGTTGGAGAGAAGAATTTGGATGGATTTCCCCAACAAAGTCAAGTGCCCAACCCCTGGCGGGCCAAGGTTTGATGATAGGCTGCATGGGGATATTAGGAATCCGTTGAACCGGTCCATGAATCTGGCACTCAATACAGCCTTGGGCAAAGCTGATACAGTCTTTGAGGATAGATGGCCAAAAATAACCATAACGGCGGATCAGCCACCTCATCTTTGATCCACTTTGATGCGAACCACATATGCCCAGATGAACTTCGCGCATTAGCCTCTTGGCTTCTATGCCAAAGACACACCTTAGGTCCACACCTTCCTCGCCCTGGCGAAGCAGCTCATCACCTTTGAGTAAATAATTAGTAACTAAGTACCTAATTCGCCTTTCGGATGGGGCAGAAGGGTCTTGTAAATATTTAATGATCGGTTACCGCCAATCAGTATCGATAGTGTCTAAGGTAGCAACCAACCAATCGCCTCGTTGTTCCCTTCTTGCAGCAAAGGATGGTAACGTCCTGCGTTCTACTTTTAGGATGCGTTCTTTTACGCCATTGGCAAGAGTAATGCCCGTGGCGAGCTGTGCTAATTCGTTGGCTGCAAAGTTATTTTCATGAGGGACGTAATCGAGCACCACATCAGCAAATTGATCTAACAACTCTGATGCTCGTTCCCAATAATATATTAGGTGGAAAGATACGCACTTGTAGTCACCTAACAACTGCTTGATGATTAGTAGAGAATCACCATATACTTCGATCTCTCTGGCGTCCATATCCAGTAGTAGTTCCAGACCAATGATAAGGGCTTCGTATTCAGCCTGGTTGTTTGTGCAAGTCCACTCCAACTGGAAAGAATAGGAGTGGTTTATCCCCGATGGACTCTGGATGCAAATACCTGCGCCCGCCAAGGAGTTTGTGCTACTACCATCAAAGTAAAGGATCCAAGGCACCGTTCCAATCATGTTGATGGAAGGAATAGGATCTTCAACCGATTCGTCCAAAGGATGATGAAGTAGGAAGTCAGTTACTGCTTGACCCGTCATTGCCTTGAGCGATACATACTGCAAAGAAAACTCAGAGAGAGCTAAGACCCACTTGCCGATCCTACCACGTAAGATAGGCCGAGTAAGCATGTACTTGACCAAGTCCGTTTGAGCTACCACAATGGTAGTAAAGGAAAGCATGTAGTGACGGAGCTTGGTCGTGGCAAAATATAACACCAAACATAACCGCTCGATAGGAGAGTATCTTGTTTCTACATCCAAAAGGGTCCTGCTGAGGTAAGAAACCGCGTATTCGACTTTCTTACCCTCCATAGTAGTTTCATCCTGAGCCAAAAGCCCGGCAACAGAACTGTTAGAAGCAAAAATGTATAGCTTGAGTGGGATTCCTGGTTTTGGCGGTCGTAATACTGGCAGACTGGCCAAATATTCCTTAATCTTATCGAACGCCGCTTGATGCTCAGGTCCCCAAACAAAGTGTTCATCCTTCTTGAGTTTCAATAAAGGAGAGAAAGGAGCAATCTTCCCAGCTGAGTTAGATATGAAGCGTCGAAGAAAATTAATTTTGCCCAGCAAACTTTGAAGCTCCTTCTTGTTCCTAGGTGCTAGGGCGTCTAAAACAGCCTGTGCTTTATCTCCCGCTACTTCAATGCCCCTTTCATGCACTACGAAACCAAGGAAATCACAAGCACGAACCCCAAAAATGCACTTGGCTGGATTCATTTTGAGCTGATGCTTCCTCATCCGCGTAAAAACATCACTTAGATGGCTAATATGGTCTAACCTGGATTGAGACTTAACCACCACGTCATCGATGTAAACTTCCAAAATGACTCCGAGGATGTCATGGAAGATCAGGTTCATAGCACGCTGATATGTAGCCCCTGCATTGGTCAGGCCAAACGGCATGCTGAGATATTCAAAGGCTCCGGCAAAGCCTGGGCAACGGAAGGCAGTCTTGTGAATGTCCGGCTCATAAATTGGTATCTGATGATAGCCAGCCGTACCGTCCATGAATGATAACATCTCGTGCCCTGCGACGGCATCCACCAAAAGATCCGCAATAGGCATAGGGTATATATCCTTTGGTGAGGCAGCATTGAGGTCTCTGTAGTCGACACAGACCCTAATTTTACCATTCTTTTTCTTAACAGGAACCACATTCGCCAGCCACTGTGTATATTGGGCTGGCCGGATGATTCCTGCATCAACCATGCTTTGAACTTCCTTCTTGACTGCTATAGCGGTTTCAGCGTTCATCCGCCTCTGCTCTTGCTTAATAGGCCTGGCGCCCTCCTTGATAGGTAAACGATGGCATACCAAATTCTTGGACAATCCAGGCATATCCTGATACTTCTCCGCGAAGCAATCCTTGAATTCTTGCAGCAAATTGATTAACTGCTGCCTCAGTTCTGGCTCCAGCTGCTGACTAATCCCAACTTCCAAAGGTTCGTCAGATGTACCAAGATTAATTCTCTCCACTGGGTCATGGACCTTAGGCGGAGTATCGTCTAAAGCTGCTGGTGCAGGCGGAATGGTTTCCACTTCTCCAGTGGTGATGATGTCGTCTTCGTCGATACACTCAACTAGAGCGATCGTATCCGAGGCTAATTGGTCGGCTCTAAACACCGCCAGTCGCTGCAACAGAGAGGCCACAGCTTCGGCCTCCTCAACCGTGAAATCGTCAATCATGTTGACGATTGGTTGAAAATCGATGGAGACAGGCCGAGAACAATCTGCCTGAGCCTGAGTTAATCCCTGATGGGAGCCAAAGCTCTCATGCAATAATAACCCTACAAAAATATCGTTAGTAGTATGAGCAAGTAGGGATCGTTCTAGGCCGGGGATTAAGGGTACCTGAGATATGAAATTGTTAGACATAAAACATATATACATATACACAAAAACGTCACAATAGGGGGATATGTTTGGATCGGCAGCCATGCTGCCCTAACACTAGACTCGGCAATGATAAAAGAAAAACAGAAAATAAAATCCTAGACTACTATATACAAGTGATCATCATCTCTCACACAAAACAGTTCACATAAAAGACTCTTTAACAAGGCAAATTGCATGCAAGAAGGTAAGAGACAAGTATTTATCATGTTTAAGACCTAAATTAGTTTCGACACAACTAGAGCCTCCAGCGGTTTTCCAATTGTTAGACTTCTTAAATTCTTAGAAACTACTCCAGCGTATGACTTCTAAGGTGATGCTAATCCGGTTTTACACGTTTTAACATTTAAGCACATGAGTCTTAATCGAAGACAAGCAAACAAGTAAGGTTGTCAATCATCTTATTTAACTTGCAAGTTCTAAGGTTTATTAGACCTAGGTGAGCAACACAAAACAAACTACTCCAGCGTATGACTTATCCGTGTTACTCTATCACATGAAACCTAGCACTTAGAATTACATGCTAATCATAACTAGTGTGTCGGTTTATTTGCCCTAACCTTAGTTCTAACCAATTTCAAGTTTAAACATGCGAAATACCACTGCCCTAATTATCAATGCATACAAAATTCACAAGTTAAAATTCAGAAAAACCATGCATAACATATATCATTCGGTTCATACAAAGTTTCAAGAAAAACCAAGAATTGAAATAAATTCATACAAAACAACCAAACATAACTAAATACAAAAGCCATAGGGGAATGGATCACACTTTAAAGAACCTTGAAGACTCCTCAAAGTGACTAGATGGATCGGCTGCTGCTCCTTAGTGCTTGGCAAGAACAAAATTCGGCAGGAAACCAAGGTGGTGAGGTTCGGCAATATGGTGGTGGTGATGGTGATTCGGCTAGGGTATGTAGGTGTTGGTGTTTTGGAAGACTTGGTAGAGCTCTTAGGTTAGTGTAATATGCTTGAGATGAGATCGATTTTCTGTAGAAAAAGTGGGGGTTTATATAGGAGAGGGGTGCCGGCAGCCCTCTTGCAAAGAGGAGTTCAGAAAACCTAGTACAATAAGGTTTTGCAACCTTCCTTTCTTAGTCCAATTAGGTTTTCTATTCTGAATTTTTCTTCAAGGCTTGGGCTTCACATCTTCATGGACTTCTTATATGGTCTTGGACTTCAATTGATAAGTCTTGGTCCATCGAAAATGCCCCACATTGCCGGCAGCACACAAAGGCAGCAAATCTGCCAGAATCGGCAGCTTCTCCTAGTTTGACTAGGAGACTTGATTTCTTCATGTTTTTCTTCAATGCCATGGCCTAGTGTCTTCCTCTTCCCTTCATAAAGCTTGGACCATCTTCACATATGCATTTGTACACCATTTGGTCCATCAAAAACAGAAAACACAAAAGGGGGCAGTAGGTTCCTGGAATCGGCAGCTTTGACCTTGTCGCAGTAATTCCGGCATATCTCCCTCCATGGAGCTCCGATTGATGCGATTCCAAGTCTCACGTAAACTAGACACATAGGGCCATCTCCCCATAAAATATCTCGGCCAAATTCCATGCAAGTCGTCGGGAATGATTTTTCGAAGTTGGGACACAGTCCCAGGAATTTCCTGGAAGTCCCTGGATTGGAATGCTCGGACTGCCGTTTTGCAGCCAACTTTTGGGTGACTTCCCGAACTCCGATTGATCTGAAATTTTAACACAACATTCCTCAACATATGAATATTAAGCACGCCTAAATTCGCCAAATTCGGACAAGGATAGATAACAGTTTCGCTCATCTCAAAATCACGAAAAAGACATATTTTACACTATTTTCCAGATTTCTCAAACTTAGTCATTTTTCGGATTCTTAACCATTTTTCACCAAAACTCTACCAAATTGACACTAACTATATTATGACTCAATCTTAGATAAGTAAGGGTTAAACAAAGCATAAACGAGGGTATAAACATGTAATATCGTCGCACATTGTGCTCCTATCAACTACCCCACACTTATCCTTTGCTAGTCCCTTAGCAAACTAAATTAAACTACGACTCTAAACAAACTATTGCCCCTAACAATTTGTCTCAGGCTCGTATGTACACATAGCTTTCAAGTTAATGCATGAGAATGCTACGCACGAAAATTCCAAGTTTCATGAACATGTGACATCAATATGAACATATAAGAACAAAAGTAAGCATGTAGACATGTTAAAGCTAATTCAAATCACCTCACTAGGCATACTCTCTTCTTTTCTCTCGAAGCATGGTTATTCACTCAATAGTATATGCAAGTGAAAGATAATGAATTACGAAGAGTAACTTGCATATGTCATGAAACGAAAGCACTTTGTGAAATTTTTATGGAAAAACCTCATATGACAACTATATGCACCAATGAACCAAAACCATATGCTTACTCTTGAGATAATCTCCACAATCAAATTTAACCATCTTAAGAATCATGAAAAAGATCAATAAAAGGGTTGTAATGGGGCTAGGCTAAGGGGTATTCGATATTTGGATAAGGAGGCTCAAAGACGTCACCATGGCCTTGGCAAAGCTCAAATCTCCTTATGTCTTCTCGCCGAAAGGGTCAAATTTCATCTTGTTGGACCCATACGTCATTCTTTTTCTTCCCATAAAATATTACAACAATAATCTAGACTATAGCCATGCACAACATTTTTCTTTTCTATGCCGTGCCTTACACTTTTTTCTTTTTTTTTCTTTTTCTTGCTCTCGGTATTTTTCTCTCTTTTTCTTTTGGTCCGAGCATATATATATTTTTTTTTTTTTTCAATTTTCTAAGGCACGGCATACATTCTTCACATATAGATTCATGGCTAAGTCTACCCCACACTTGTTCTTCTTCATCACACACGCGAAAACGCTTTCAAAAATCAAGCTTTGCCAATACTTTGATCAAGGGTCAAGGCACAACTATACTAAGCTCATGGAAAGTGTTTAAGGATGATGAAAGAAAAGGATCAATATCGGCTCAAAGGGGTTTACTAAGGTGTCCCACGACGGGCTCCAATAGGGCTCATGCTTTATTTGGCTTTGGTGGTAAACCTAAATGATCTTTATTCAATCACATTCAAAATCAAGGTATTTTATGATTAAAACGTTTCGAAAATCAACAAGAGTAAGTTCTAGCATTCTAGAGTTCATTAAAAAGCTATGACATATAGTCATCGAGTAGTCAAAGAATTATGAGGTTTCATGCTTCCTACGAATCTATCGAATTTTATCTTTTTATCACTCAAGAAGAAAGCAATTTGGCACAAAAGCTCACATAGGTTATAATCGAAATAAACTAGCTAAAACATGCATGCTTAATAATCAACAAGTCCTACATGCTCCTACCAATGCACATAATCCATGAAACTTACAATTTTATAAGTATGCACAACCATCATCTATGTATGCAAAGAGGAGAAAAACATCATTGACATATTAGGGGCATCCTAAGACTCGAAACAAACAAATTAAACACTCTATTTTTGTGGAACAATTTTCTGAATTTTCTTTTCTAAACTAAGCACACGAAAACATAAACGGAATACGTTATCCCACCCCACACTTAGAAAATTACATTGTCCTCAATGTAACCATAGAATTATAGCAAGTAACTTCCTAAGCATGCAATCGACTAACATATTCCAACATATCATCATAAATCAAAGAAAAAGAGAAGGGTTAAGAAATTTCAAACTCTCGGTGATGGCTCCTTCACTTTTCTTTGATCGACATGGGTTGCCTCCCAAGTAGCGCTTTGTGTTTATAGTCCATAGCCTAGACTTTTCACCGTGTTTTTCATGTGTTCAACGTGTTCCAAAGTATTCCAAATTGGCAAGAAGAAGTTCCATGAGAATCTCGTTGCAAGAAGTGTCTGATTCGGCAATTGAAGAGGTGGTTGTATCCTGCGTCGTATCGGAGGCAGCGGATGGCGTATCTGGGCTGGCGGATGGTGTATCCGAGCTGGCGGATGGTGTATCCGAGCTGGCGGATGGTGTATCCAGCTCGTGTCCGGCCTCTTGTGGCCTTGTCTCAGCCCTGCCGGCAATGGCAGGTCCGGCAGGGGGTGGTGGTAAGGTAGAAAACAGGGGTAGCAGCTCGGCATGTTGGGGCGTGTCCGGCAGGGTGATCGTTGGTGCGTCCGTGTCCGTGTCAGCCGTCGTGGTGATGCTGCCGGCAATTGCAGGTCCGGCAGCCACTTGTTGGGGTGGTGGCATGGCTGCATCATATGATTGTGAGGGCAGCTCGGCTTGGGGGGATGATGGTGGGGCGGCGAAGACGGCGGCTTCTTCCACCGTGTGCTCTTGAAAGGGAGAATAGTAAGGCTTGAGGCGATGGCCATTTACCTTGAATGTGTTTCCCGTAACTTCATTCCGAATTTCTACGGCTCCATGTGGAAACACTTGAAGAACAATGAATGGTCCAAGCCAACGAGAGCGCAACTTTCCCGGAAAGAGTTGAAGCCGTGTATTAAACAATAGAACTTTTTGCCCAACTTCAAACTTCTTCCCTCGAATCATTTTGTCATGGTACGCTCTTGTCTTCTCCTTATATATCCAAGCGGCCTCATATGCTTCATTGCGTATTTCTTCAAGTTCATTGAGTTGAAGCTTTCTATGAAGACCGGCATCATCTATGCTCATATTGAACTTTTTAACGGCCCACCATGCTTTGTGTTCTAACTCAACCGGTAAGTGACATGCTTTGCCATAAATCAACCGAAAAGGAGACATACCTATCGGTGTCTTGTACGCAGTCCTATAAGCTCACAAAGCATCATCGAGACGATCACTCCAATCCTTCCTTGAAGGTCCAACCGATTTCTCCAAAATGTTCTTGATCTCTCGATTACTTACCTCGGCCATCCCACTTGTTTGGGGGTGATATGGTGTAGAAACTTTATGCGTGACTCCATACTTCCTCAATAAGGCTTCAATAGTGCGGTTACAAAAATGGGATCCTCCATCGCTAATCAAGACCCTTGGAACTCCAAAACGTGAAAAGATGTTGGTCTTGAGAAACTTGGCTACCACCTTGGCATCGTTGGTGCGTGTAGCCTTTGCCTCGATCCACTTTGACACATAATCAACCGCAAGCAATATGTAGAGAAAACCCTTACTTGATGAGAATGGTCCCATGAAGTCAATCCCCCAAACATCAAAAATTTCCACCACAAGGATAGGCGTGAGCGGCATTTGATCACGCCCACTAATCTTCCCCACACGTTGGCACCGATCACAAGCCTTACAAAACATAAATGCATCCTTGAAAATTGTAGGCCAAAAGAAACCACAAGAGAGTACCTTCAATGCCGTCTTCTTCGGTCCAAAATGCCCACCACAAGCTTCACTATGACAAAAAGCAAGGATGGAACGATGCTCATTCTCCGGCACACATCTTCTAAGCACTTGATCACCACATTGCTTCCATAAGTACGGATCATCCCACAAGAAGTGTCGAGCTTGCTTCCTTATTCTTTGTTGATGGTGGTTCGGCAATTCTTGAGGAAATCGGTTTGTGGCTAGAAAATTGGCAATGTCGGCATACCAAGGTTCATGTACTTCAAGTCGAAAAAGTTGCTCATCCGGAAAGGTTTCACATAAGGGTAGCCGATCCTCCTCTTGCACAAGTCTACTCAAATGATCGGCCACAACATTCTCTACTCCTTTCTTGTCCTTAATCTCAATATCGAACTCTTGAAGCAAAAGAATCCACCGGATAAGCCTCGGCTTAGCATCCTTCTTTGTCATAAGATATCTCAAAGCAGCATGATCACTATAAACAATAACTTTGGAATTCAAGAGATATGATCGAAATTTTTCCAAAGCAAAGATTACCGCTAAGAGTTCCTTCTCCGTTGTTGTGTAATTGAGTTGTGCATCGTTGAGAGTCCTTGAAGCATAGTAAATGGCGCATGGCTTCTTATCAATTCGTTGTCCAAGTACCGCTCCAAGTGCATAATCACTAGCATCACACATCAACTCAAACGGCTCGTCCCAATTAGGGGAAACAAGAATCGGTGCCGAGCACAACATGGTCTTCAATCGGCAAAAGGCATCCTCACACGCCTTTGTCCACTCAAACGTCACCTCCTTTTGTAACAAGTTGCTCAATGGCTTGGCAATTGAAGAGAAGTCCTTGATGAACCGTCGATAGAACCCCGCATGGCCAAGAAAGCTTCGCACGTCCCTTACATTTCTAGGGCTCGGCAAGTGTTGTATAAGTTCAACCTTTGCTTTGTCAACTTCAAGTCCTCTTGCCGAAATAATATGGCCAAGCACAATGCCTTGCGTGACCATGAAGTGACACTTCTCCCAATTGAGCACAAGATTTGTCTCTACACACCTCTCAAGTATCTTCTCCAAGTTCCCCAAACATGCATCGAAGGTGCCTCCATACACACTAAAATCATCCATGAACACTTCGATAATGTCTTCAATAAAATCCGAGAAGATAGCATACATACATCTTTGAAAAGTGCCGGGTGCGTTGCAAAGTCCGAATGGCATCCTCCGGTAGGCAAACGTGCCAAATGGACAAGTAAAAGTGGTCTTCTCTTGATCGTCCGGGTGTATCATGATTTGATTGTAGCCACTATATCCATCAAGAAAGCAATAGTAAGAATGACCGGCTAACCTCTCTAGCATTTGATCCATGAACGGCAAAGGCATGTGATCCTTCCTCGTTGTAGCATTGAGCTTCCTATAGTCGATGCACATCCGATGACCGGTTACAAGTCTTTGTGGCACAAGCTCATTCTTCTCATTCTTGACAACCGTTACACCACTCTTCTTTGGCACTACTTGCACGGGAGATATCCACTTACTATCCGAAATTGGGTAGATCACCCCACAATCAAGCAACTTGATAATCTCTTCTTTCACAACCTTCATCATGGGAGGGTGAAGTCGACGTTGAGCTTCTTTTGTCGGCTTAGCTCCTTCTTCTAACAAAATACGATGAACACAAGTAGTAGGGCTTATTCCCTTGATATCCGCTAAGGTCCAACCTATGGCGGTCTTGTACTTCTTAAGCACACAAATCAAATCCTCCTCTTGCTTCTTACTAAGCATTGAAGACACAATAACCGGTAGTGTGTCTCCTTCTCCAAGATACGCATACTTCAAGTGACTAGGGAGTTCTTTTAGTTCTAACTTTGGGGCCTCTTCCACACTTGGTCGAAATTTTGTTGTGGCACTTGGAATTGACAAGAACGAGTTCCTCGGATACAATGTTGTGGCCTCAAGCTCGGCAACCACCTCTCTAAGGCTCGGCATCATTATGAATGGCTCGGCATAGGGGGCTGCCGTGCCACTTTCTTGCTCGGCATCATTGCATTGCTCGGCCTCCTCTTGCACGGCATGGCTTGGCTTGGTTCTCTTCATAACTCGTTCTCCCCTCTTGTCAAATCCGACCCCTTGCTCAATCGCTAATTGCTATGCGTCAAGCGAGGTCGACATAACTTGCTCGACCTCCTCCAAAACATCAATGGCACAACCCTCCTTCAAATCAACATTGGGAAATCTCATGGCGTCAAACACATTGAACTTTATCATCTCACCATCAAATTCCATAGTTAGGTTGCCCTCGGCCACGTCAATCTTAGTGCGCGCGGTCCTCATAAATGGTCGCCCTAAAAGCAATTGAGTGTTGTTGACCGGCGAATCCTCCATCTCAACCACATAAAAATCGGCGGGGAATATCAATTGGTTGACTTGCACCAACACATCCTCTACATAACCTTCCGGATATTTGCTTGAGCGATCCGCAAGTTGAATGATGACATTATCCTTCTTGAGAGGCCCTATACTCAACGTTTGATACACATTGAGTGGCATGACATTGATCGATGCGCCCAAATCCAACATAACATCATCAAATCGTGTATTGCCTATGACACAAGGCACATTGAAGCTCCCCGGATCCTTCATCTTTGGTGGCAACTTCCTTTGAATAACGGCCGACACCGTCTCGCTCATAGTTACCACACGAGTCTCCCTAGTATGCCTTCTCGCCGTGCAAAGCTCCTTCAAAAACTTAGCATACTTTGGCACTTGCTTAATGCACTCCAACAAAGGGATGTTGACTTGTACTTTCCGGAAAATCTCCAATACCTCCTCATCGGATTTGTCTTTCTTCGTTCTAGCAAAGCGTGAAGGGAATGGGGCACTAGATGATGGGTCCCCTCCTTTGGCATTGTTGCCGGCCACACTATCCTGCTCGGCAGAATGGCCCTTGCCGGTTGCTCGGTTCTCCTTCTCGGCAATGACATTGCCGGCATCATCATGATGCTCGGCATCAAGGTTCTCCTCGGCATCCTCTCTATTATAGCTGCCGGCAATGATAGGTCCGGCAGCCATCTCATCCTCATTAACACCTTTGAAAGTCACTCGCTTCTTCTTTGGATTTGTTGGAGGAACCAACTCCCTTCCGCTTCGAGTTTGAATCACTTTGGCTTGCTCGTTCCTCGGATTTGGAATAGTATTGCTTGGCAACTTCCCTTGCTCATTAAATCTTCCCATAAAATCCACAACTTGCCCCATTTGAGTCTTGAGCTCACCAATGTCCTTTTGATGATTTTGTTGCCCCGCGAGTAGTGCTTGAGTAGCACTTGACAAAGATTGAAGCAATGCATCATAATTAGGGTTGCTCGGTGCGGCATGGCCTTGGCCTTGGCTCGGCCCTCCTTGACCTTGGTACGGCACAACTTGTGCTTGGCTCGGCATGGCTCCAAATGCTCCTTGATTTGGCTGATAGGGTTGCCGCGGCACAAATGGTGATCTTGGTGCAAATGGTGCTCCTCCCTCTCTTTGTTGCATAGGTGCCCTAAGCACGTTGTCATTATTCGCCCATCGAAAGTTCGGATGATCATTGAACCTTGGATTAAAATTTCCAAAACGTTGGCCTCCTTGAAAACCAATGGCATTGCACTCCTCTACTCCCTCGCTAACTCCAAATTGAGGGCATTGTTCGGTCTCATGGCCCTCGGTGCAAATTCCACATACACTAGCACGCTTCTTCATCAAATTACTCACCAAGTCGGTAAGCTTGTCCACTTTCTCCTCTAACTTTGAGCTCGAAGACGTCTCATGCACTTTCTCACTCCTTTGCACATTGCCTCGTGCCATGCCAAATTGTTGGTTGTTCAAGGCACGAACTTCCAACAAACTTCTTGCCGCTCCGGCATTCAACTCCAAAAAGCTACCTCCCGCGGCCGAGTCAAGAAACTCTCTCTCCATGACGCGCAATCCCTCATAAAAATATTGTAGCAAGAGTCCATCGCTAATGCCATGCGATGGACACAAAGAAACTAGGGACTTGAACCTCTTGTAGTAGTCGAAGAAAGTCTCATCTCCGGCTTGCTTCACACTTGTAATTTGCTTCCTCAAGTCAGTGATACGTGAAGCAGGAAAGTACTTGAGCAAAAACTCATCCATCATAGTACTCCACGAAACAATGCGACCACTAGGCACCTCAAACAACCACTCCTTTGCTTGATCTTCTAGTGAGAACGGAAATGCCTTCATTTTGAAGTGTTGCAAATCGGTCCCTCTTGGACACATAGACTCCGTGGTGAAGTTAAACCACTGTAGATGCTTATTAGGGTCCTCACTCGGCATCCCATAAAATGACTTCAGCTTATGGAGGAATCCACTCCTCAATTCAATCTCTCCAGTCTTGTCAGCTTCCAAGGGAGGATAAGTGATATTAGAAGGAGCAACTCCAGCTCCAGCAACATGACCATTCTGTGATCTGATTGATGCCATTATCTCTTCTTCTTCTGATGATTCGGCAAAGGCTTCAAATTCTGGATTCTGAAGATCACACGACGATGACACTACTGATGGGGAGCTCGGCACTGATGGTGATGATGGCAAGGATGATGACACTGATGAATTGGTTGGTGACGATGGAGGTAATGGCACAAAACGAGCAATAGCGAGTTCTTGATCTAATCGTTGCAAACGGCCTTGAAGATCTCTTGTCCAAATACTAGATTCGGACATGCATTATTTCTGAAATTTGCAACATTTTAAACAAGTTAGAACCTTATAAAGAAATAGAAAGCAAGAATATACATCATTACAAGCCACGGCATTGGCGATTACATAATCATATTTCAAACCATAACACATATATACATTCGGCACAACACAAAGCAGCATTCGGCAAAGCATATATTCGGCAACAAGAGGGCAAAAATCGGAAAGTTCATGAGCATGTAATCGCTAAGTCTAATTTCTTTTTAAATTTGTTCTAACTCTCGAAGTACGTGGAGCAGAGGAGATAACGGTGCAATGGACTGATACAGCCCCCGGTAGTATCATGCTTAATCCGATATACCTCAAGAGTTTGAACCACACAACATGTTTTATCTTTGAAGAAAATAGGCCACATATGTCAAGTTATGTTCTAGCGTCTAAAGTGAGGTGATGCTTCGGCACAAGCTGTCGACTAGGTCGTGCGGATTTTACGTTTCAAAGGTCATTACAATCACGGAGGGCGAACCCCCTACAGGAACCAGGCAGGACTCGTTGTTGGACACCATGGAGGGCGAACCCCCTATCGACTCACTCACCGAGAATGAACATCAGTCTATGGGCCTTGAGATCCAGTTAAACAAACCTGAGAACCATATCTATGATAATAACTTCCCCATACTTTGTAAAACAAACACGGATCCCTAGCAGTCTCAAGTGTTGATTAAAACCGCCCTCAACCTCATAAAAATAATACCAAGTTAGCGTCTTTATGCGTGGGGGGCCAACGATGGACTAATTCCAACATTGCAGGGCCCGTTTCCCAATCTACACAAAAACATACCTAACATGGCATCACTCGTATGAAGGGTTATGGTTATGATCAACAAAAGAGGCTTCACCTACATGTTACACTTTAGAAACTACAATAAACTCAAACATACACAACACTATCAACTTCCTAGAAATTAAACTAAGTGATTACCAACATACATCATTATACATCATGCAACTTTCGAAATTTAAACTCTACATGCCGAAGCATATTTCTACTTTACATAATCCCAAAATAAACTTAAAATTTACAACTTTACAACTTCACAACAAAAATTTCCAGCAACATTATATACACAACAATAACATAAAACAAGCTTTTATAATCCCCGGCAACGGCGCCAAAAATTGATGGGAGCCAAAGCTCTCATGCAATAATAACCCTACAAAAATATCGTTAGTAGTATGAGCAAGTAGGGATCGTTCTAGGCCGGGGATTAAGGGTACCTGAGATATGAAATTGTTAGACATAAAACATATATACATATACACAAAAACGTCACAATAGGGGGATATGTTTGGATCGGCAGCCATGCTGCCCTAACACTAGACTCGGCAATGATAAAAGAAAAACAGAAAATAAAATCCTAGACTACTATATACAAGTGATCATCATCTCTCACACAAAACAGTTCACATAAAAGACTCTTTAACAAGGCAAATTGCATGCAAGAAGGTAAGAGACAAGTATTTATCATGTTTAAGACCTAAATTAGTTTCGACACAACTAGAGCCTCCAGCGGTTTTCCAATTGTTAGACTTCTTAAATTCTTAGAAACTACTCCAGCGTATGACTTCTAAGGTGATGCTAATCCGGTTTTACACGTTTTAACATTTAAGCACATGAGTCTTAATCGAAGACAAGCAAACAAGTAAGGTTGTCAATCATCTTATTTAACTTGCAAGTTCTAAGGTTTATTAGACCTAGGTGAGCAACACAAAACAAACTACTCCAGCGTATGACTTATCCGTGTTACTCTATCACATGAAACCTAGCACTTAGAATTACATGCTAATCATAACTAGTGTGTCGGTTTATTTGCCCTAACCTTAGTTCTAACCAATTTCAAGTTTAAACATGCGAAATACCACTGCCCTAATTATCAATGCATACAAAATTCACAAGTTAAAATTCAGAAAAACCATGCATAACATATATCATTCGGTTCATACAAAGTTTCAAGAAAAACCAAGAATTGAAATAAATTCATACAAAACAACCAAACATAACTAAATACAAAAGCCATAGGGGAATGGATCACACTTTAAAGAACCTTGAAGACTCCTCAAAGTGACTAGATGGATCGGCTGCTGCTCCTTAGTGCTTGGCAAGAACAAAATTCGGCAGGAAACCAAGGTGGTGAGGTTCGGCAATATGGTGGTGGTGATGGTGATTCGGCTAGGGTATGTAGGTGTTGGTGTTTTGGAAGACTTGGTAGAGCTCTTAGGTTAGTGTAATATGCTTGAGATGAGATCGATTTTCTGTAGAAAAAGTGGGGGTTTATATAGGAGAGGGGTGCCGGCAGCCCTCTTGCAAAGAGGAGTTCAGAAAACCTAGTACAATAAGGTTTTGCAACCTTCCTTTCTTAGTCCAATTAGGTTTTCTATTCTGAATTTTTCTTCAAGGCTTGGGCTTCACATCTTCATGGACTTCTTATATGGTCTTGGACTTCAATTGATAAGTCTTGGTCCATCGAAAATGCCCCACATTGCCGGCAGCACACAAAGGCAGCAAATCTGCCAGAATCGGCAGCTTCTCCTAGTTTGACTAGGAGACTTGATTTCTTCATGTTTTTCTTCAATGCCATGGCCTAGTGTCTTCCTCTTCCCTTCATAAAGCTTGGACCATCTTCACATATGCATTTGTACACCATTTGGTCCATCAAAAACAGAAAACACAAAAGGGGGCAGTAGGTTCCTGGAATCGGCAGCTTTGACCTTGTCGCAGTAATTCCGGCATATCTCCCTCCATGGAGCTCCGATTGATGCGATTCCAAGTCTCACGTAAACTAGACACATAGGGCCATCTCCCCATAAAATATCTCGGCCAAATTCCATGCAAGTCGTCGGGAATGATTTTTCGAAGTTGGGACACAGTCCCAGGAATTTCCTGGAAGTCCCTGGATTGGAATGCTCGGACTGCCGTTTTGCAGCCAACTTTTGGGTGACTTCCCGAACTCCGATTGATCTGAAATTTTAACACAACATTCCTCAACATATGAATATTAAGCACGCCTAAATTCGCCAAATTCGGACAAGGATAGATAACAGTTTCGCTCATCTCAAAATCACGAAAAAGACATATTTTACACTATTTTCCAGATTTCTCAAACTTAGTCATTTTTCGGATTCTTAACCATTTTTCACCAAAACTCTACCAAATTGACACTAACTATATTATGACTCAATCTTAGATAAGTAAGGGTTAAACAAAGCATAAACGAGGGTATAAACATGTAATATCGTCGCACATTGTGCTCCTATCAATCCCCACCGCGTTAGATCAGTAGAGGTCACCCCTAGCGGGCGACCCTTATTATCAACCCCGTCCATCACAAGAGAACGCATAGTGATGTAGAATAATCCGCCTCCAATGTGTTAGTCGCTATAGAAAAAGGGCGCTCGTCCGCCTTGATCAAAACTGGTTTATCAGAAGCTGGATCCCACATGAGCATCTCCTGATGTAGCGAAGATGGGACTGAGTATGTTTTATGGATCCAATCACGTCCCAAAATCATCGAGTATGGGACTGTGGTCTCTGTAACGAAAAGACCGTGACAAGCGTTAGAGGGTCCAAGTTTAACCTTGAGCACTAGGAAGCCAGCCGTTAGAGCCACAGCACCGGCAAACCCTCTAACCCTGACAGAAGAGTTCTGGATCTTCTCTCCTGGAATTTGAAGTCGCTCCACAGTACTAAGCGTTATAACACTCATCGCCGCGCCTGTATCGATGAGTATTCTGTTCACTTGGACACCCTCCACCTCTGCTGTAACGTAGAGAGGTTTGAGATGTTGAGTCATTGTAAACGTAGGCTTAGGAAAAACCATGTGTGAGCGATGAAGATCAGTGACCCCATTATGATCACTGTGTCCTGGTGAGGAAATCAAATCCTCATTGGCGGGAAGATCTTCCTCGTCTGACGTTTGAATAAGACAAACCGGCTTGTCCGCCGCCTCCTCTTGTATGAAATAAGCAGTTGGGATCGGCGCAGACAAAGCATAACTAGAGGATAATATGAAAACAATATTACAATCTAGAATTGGCTCATCACCGTCTGTAAAACCTTCTTCATCCTCCAGCATCTCATCGTCCGCATCCGGCATGTCCCTATCAACCCGTGATAAGTTCGTAGGCGCCTTAGGCTGTGAAGGTATAAGAGCAACTTCTGCTTGCTTCACAGAAAAATCGGTCTTCAACTGCTGCGCTACGAACTGAGGAAAGGGCTGATCACATTGTTGACTTACAACCCTCTGACCCGTGAGAACTGGAATCGGCTTAGCCGATGACCTGCTAAGGACCGGAGCAGATTCCTGAGTATCTGACTGTATTTCAGGGACCTTAGTAGTTGTTGATGTGGAAACCGCCGTCATGCCCTTAGGCTGCCATTTCAAAACGACAGAGTCTACCCCATCCGTTTTGTCAGAGGTTGTATGGATAGACTTGGGCTTTGGTGGAACCTCAACAGCTGAGCGAAGGGGTGTTCTCTCTGGAGAATATGCTAGTTTCCTCCGCGGAGTTTTTTGAGGTGCACCATCCGCTGCTGTAGGATGTGCAATCCTTTCATGAACATTCCTCCTTCGAGGTGACGATTTTTCCTCCTTCCGTACCCGACGAGAGTCTATATAAGTTTTGGATTTATAACGCTTATAGGCGTCACGTATGTGCTCCACGGGCATGGAGAGTTCGTTAGGAGTCACCTTTCCCTAGTTCAAAGCATCTAAAGTTCTTCTCACCTTGCCATATCGCTTTTGAACATTCCTAGTTGGAGGGGTTGGTGCCTCTACTACCGGTTTCGTTCCTGAAGGTCCGGGGTCTTGCCGGGACCTTGCTGGAGTAGCATAAGTTGCTTTCTCCTGATGATGATATTTCGCCCGCTTGGGGTCACCAGACCTAGAGCGTTCCGGCCATGGATGGGTCCGTTTGGCCGTCTCAAGAGCCTTCGCTGTCGCCTCCTGAAGTGCTTTCATCAGCTATTCGTGGGTAAGAGGTATTCGACAATCTATCTTACAGTTAACGCATAACTGAGCCCTAGGTACCGTTACCATCTCTTCCTCGACTGGCGGATTCTCTTGCTTGTCCGCTCGCGAGGCGTTATTGGGTCTATCTTGGTCGATGGCATTCACCCAAAAGTGTTGAATGGATGCCACCGTGTCATTATCAAACTGCAGGACTCCCTCATTCAACCATTCTTGGATTTGATCCTTCAACCCAATGCATGCAGATGTGCCATGATCGTTTGAATGGTGGAAAGAACAATAGGATCCGTCTAACCCAATGTTTTTGTGCTACTCTGGCATGTATTCAGGAGCAGCTATTCCTTTCTGGCTCAAGAGTCGCCAGATCTCCTGCGCCTTGTGCGCGTTGTATGTATAGATTTGGAACCTAGAACCCTGTTGACCAGGTTCCAGTTCATGACCTTCATGAGGAACTAGAGTAACCATGTTTACCTCCGGAAAGGGTCGAGTCTCCGTCCAAGTAGGTTCCTTAGCAGTGTCCATCACCATGAGCCGATCATTAATCCACGTCTAGATCTGGTCCTTAAGCTTGACGCAGTCCTTAGTATAATGGTTAGTCATGTTGTGAAAACTGCAGTACTTCTTGCTCGCCATATAGTCTGGCTTAGGCACGAAACCGCCTTCGTGTTGGAGCCGCCCTTGCTTGAATAATTCGGCGAGGATCTCCGGTGCTTGATGAGCATTATATGTATATTTCTCGAAAGCGGACTTCAAAGGCAAAGAAGTCATAATCTTAATAGGTTCCTTGGCGAACCTTACGTTTTTTGGTTGTAGGGGCTGGTGACCCAACACCTCTACAACCGCTATGTTGTCTTCATCCTTAGTATCTTCAACCCAAGTGACCGTTGGCGCAGGCTCAGCTTCTATAGTCGCCACCGTCTTAGCAATAGGAGGGACATTTGTCTTAGGTTTCAGAGTACCCGGATAGTACGATAATGGGATGTCTTTCCTCTTGCTGGTCTGAGCCCTTGTTTGGTCAAGGAAGTGCTGATGTTTGGCTAACCTATTGGTTAAGTCTGCCATATTCATCACTTACACTTGCTGGAAGTGCGCCTGGATCTCCGGCTCGAGCCCTGCAATTGCCAGCTCGACAGTGGTATCTTCCGCCAGCCTATCTCTGCATTTAGCTCGTAGGAGTTTAAAGCGCTTCAGATAATCGATGGCGGATTCATCAGGCTCCTGGTTAGTATCCGCCAGAACCTTAATGGTTATCTTAGCCTTGACAACCCCAAACATGGTCCTAAAGACCCTCCATGGATTGCCAATCTAGAATAGAGCCTGGTGTTAGGTCTCTGTACCAAGCTAAGGCCGATCCCGTTAGGGAAGTTCCGAACAACTTCAACTTAAGAACAGGATCCTGGGCGTATGGGCCACATTCGTTATGAAAACGAGTTATGTGGGTCTCCGCATCTTCAGAAGATTCGCCCGAGAAAGGGGTAAACCTTATATGCTTGAAATTCGCGGGCCATGGCGTCAGGTTCACAGCTCGTGTTAGTGGATTGGTATAGGTTATACCAGGGTCCGGCAAACCTTGCATGATCCTTAATTGCTCATAAAACAGCCTCTGTATGTCGTTGCAGGTCATAACACCCTCAACGTCCTCCTCTTGATCTTCGCCTTCATCGTCAGATGGCGGGTTTACCATCCGTCCACCTCTCCTCTGCTGTCTTTGCGGGGCAGCAGCTTCAAACCCTCTATTACGAGGCTTAGCTGTTTTAGCTGGACCTTTCTCCATTGCCCTCGTAGGCTTTACTGGAGGGGTTGTCTCTTTTGGTTCAGATATCTCAGCCTCAAACCCTATTTGCACCATCTGCGCCAATCGCTCAACAGCGGCGTTGGTCTTTTCCATCTGATCCTGCTGCTGCAGCATCTAGGCTCTGAATTCCTCCTGCTATTGCTGGAGCTGTTCGCTGAACTCGGTTTGATGCCCCCTCACTAAGCTATCAAGACTTTTAATGAGAGAAGTAATATTTCCAGCATTCATCTGTGATTGCCCTGCCAAAGCACGGATGTTGGACATATGACCAATCTGTTCGGTCTTCAACTCCTTCAAAGTAGCTTCTATCTTCTCTAGGATAACATCAGTAGCCCGAGACTTAGATATTATAATGCCAAAAGATTCTACTATCTCCTCAGTAGAGGGAGTTCGAGTATGGAGGATTCCATCTCTATCATTGGTTTCAGCACCTAATAGAGCCATTGCGGTGTTCGGGATATCGCCTTCCTGGTGGCGATCAGCGATACCCTCCGAGTTTTCGGGAGTTTGGTTACCTCCCTCAAGGACCTCAGTCAGATCCTCAATCTCAGGTCTGCCGTCTCCAAACTTGGCTTGCAGCTGGGATTCGGACAGACCCCTACATGCAGCTGAGTTGTGCTGTTTCAACAGCTGATGTTCTGGTTTCTTGCAGAACGACATCGGTCGTTTGTAGATATTGGCTTGCGCAATCTTCACACTTGTCCCACTGGGCGTGCCAAAAATGTTCGCGTCGGTTTTGACACCTGTCGAACTATCAACACGTGGAGGTGGCGGACGTAAGTTTCAGTCCTGGTGCGAGCGTGTCAGTACCTTTGAGTTAGGTACAACCTTGGTGGCGGACGACGTCTGGCGAGCGAATCAACCTTGGCGAGCGGATGACTCTGGCGAACGTGTTCGTCTGCTCCCTGCTACCTGACTTCTCGATCAAGCGATTGTACGCGGGCCTTGACAAACCGGCATAGAGGCTCGAACAAGACCTAAGTAAACGGTTACTAGGATTTTTCTACTCAACCTCTTGTAGATTGAGATAATCTTACTTCGATCCTGGGATGCAAAGCAGAGCTAAGTATCAAGACCGCGGATGGTGTTCGTCCAACCTCTGGCAAATTGGGAAAGACTGTTACCGGGGTAACAACTCGATTTGTCACAAGACGTGACGACTGGACTCGATATGTCTCAGCGATGCTTCGACACGAACGCAAGTCACTTTCGACAACAACGGCAGGTGTACGGCGACCGGTGGTGGTGGGCGTAGGTTTGCGGCTTGGTTGGAACAGTGTCGTTTGCAGTTGGTGGAAGGCAGTTCGCGAGAGAGAGTGCTCCGGAGAGGCTTGCAAGATTTACAGGGCAAAAGCTTGTAGTTGTATGGTTGAGAACCCTTTTTACGTTGTCCTAGAGTTCTTTATATAGTGATCTCAAAACCCCAAATACGTGTGCATCAAGCATAATAGATTCTGATATCGAATAGGATTGTATTACCTTAAACCATCTCCAATTCAGATTCCTAGTAGGACTCCAAATCCTCTCCTAGACGGAAACTGATTTAAATCATATCGGATTACCCGCTAATGGGTGACCCTCTGGGCTTCGGCCCATAATCTCGGGTAAATGTAAATTTAGGCCCAAACACAGGGAACTGTTCATTAAAAACTCACATCTTTCTCCCTGCTCACATTATTCAATTAAATTACCATTTCCGTGTAGAACATTCATATTCAACTACATACCAGATAAGTTCATCAAGCCATGCATAAAACTTTTAGATATGGGAAAACCCTTAATATATTAGAATGATCAATTTATTCATTTGTAAGTCATTTCCTTTCCAGTACTACAGCATACATTATGCCTTCTTAATTACTTCATGCCCTCAGTTCCTTCACAATTTATTAGTGACAATTGTAATCTTTTTTTTCTGGCCGGTTCCCCACTCCTCAGCTGAGACAGTCAGGATACCGTTTGCATCAATATCGAAGCAAAGTTCGAAGGAAACTTCACCTGCAGGTAATGGAGGAATGCCATCCATACAAAATTTACCCAAAAAGTTATTATCTAAGGTTGTTGAACTCTCCCCCTCGTAAATTGAGAATGGAACTGAAACCTGGTTGTCAACAGAAGTTTCCAAAATAATTCCATTCTTTTTGGCGGGAATTCTGGTGTTTCTTGGAAGCACAACCCACATAAAATGATTGTTACCATAGTCATTGGTCTCCACTCCAAGTGACAGAGGGATGACATCCAAGAGAGTAAAACCTTGAAGCTTCTCATTTCCATACCCACTCAAAACTGCAGCTTGAACTGCAGCACCATATGCTATAGCCTCATCAGGATTAATTCCCTTGCAAAGCTCCTTCCCCTTAAACAAATCCTGTAGTAACTGCTGCACTTTGGGAATTCTAGAAGATCCACCAGCAAGAACAACATCGTCAACACTGTTTACATCCATCTTAGCATCCCTCAAACACTTCTCAACAGGCTTCATACATTTGTTGAAGAAATCAATATTGAGTTGTTCAAATTTAGCACGGGTAATAGTTGCATAGAAATCATTCTCTTTATCCAAACAGTCAATTTCAATGTCTGTTGTGGTCGTAGATGAGAGCCTCCTCTTTGCCTTCTCGCATTCATTTCTTAACCTCCTAAGAGCTCTAGCATTTCCAAGAAGGTCCACCTTATGCTTCCTCTTGAATTGCTCAACACAGTAACTCACCATTCTGTTATCGAAATCTCCACCTCCAAGATGAGTCTCTCCCGCCGTGGCTTTAACTTCAAAAACACCATCACATATACTTAGTATTGACACATCTAAAGTACCGCCACCTAAATCAAATATCAGCACATTTTTCCTCCTATGCCCTCCGTCCTTCTTGTCAATGCCATAAGCAATGGCTGCAGCAGTTGGTTCATTGATGATACGCATCACATTTAAGCCAGCAGTGGCACCTGCATCTTTTGTAGCCTGACGTTGAGAATTATTGAAGTAAGCAGGGACAGTGATAACTGCGTTCGTCACAGGTGATCCGAAGTAGGCTTCAGCAGTCTTCCGCATCTTAGTGAGAACCATGGATGAGATTTCTTCAGCAGCAAACTTCTTTTCTTGTCCCTGGTCGGTAACCACAATCATTGGCTTATCATCCGGACCTTTAATGACTTTGAATGGCCAGAGTTTCAAATCACTTTGAACAGTAGCATCACAGAATTTCCTACCAATTAGCCTCTTTGCATCTGTGAATGGACAAATTGATGAAATTTTAGATTCTATCATAAAAAGAATTATCTATAAATATCCCACTTTCACTAATTAACTATACTAACAAATATATGTTGACAAATAACAGTTAGCTACAGTTGAATTTGTGTACTACCTAACAAATGGAGAAACTTTGATGAAACTGAAGACAAAACTTTGAAGCTCCTAACTCATAAGAACTCAAAACTTTGTTTAACAGAACACTAAGATAGCTTTGATTTATTATACTAAAGATCCCCAACTTATCATTATCATAATCCTAACTCCTACAGAATTAGGCACACATTCTGTAGCTACATTTGTGGTGGATCAAAGAAAAGTAGTCAACAAATTAAGAAGACTAACAGTCACAGAGAACCAGTTACACAAAGAGAACACATGAAATAAAATTGGTGGTCTGAGAGAATTAATAATCATACCAAAGATTGAGTTGGTAGGGTTTCTCAGAACTTGGTTAAATGCTGCATCCCCTACTAATTAGCTCTCAGTATCAGTGAATGCAACATAAGATGGTGTAGTCCTGTTGCCCTGATCATTCACTATGATTTCCACATGACCCTGTTCGTGCTCCCACACTGCTACACACGAATATGTTGTCCCCAGATCAATCCCAATTGCACGGCCTCTTGCTCCTGCCATTCTCAAGCAATATATCAAATGAAGAAAAGAAAGTTAAACTACTGTAGTGATAAACCTGTGTGGAAGATATTAAAAGTGCCTGGGAACCAAACCAATGACGGAACAAGTGAAGTCAATCTGTAGAACTGGTCATTTTTGGTCCAGTTTTTGGAAAAAAAAATCATTTGTTTTCTCCTATGAATTTAGAAGAATTTGTACTGTTATGTTTCATTGTTTTAGGAGAAATGAGTTGTAACAACTATTCTGAACATGCACCCAGAGACTTTTCGGCAAAAGTAATTAGCAGGAAAGTCATACTGATGTTATAGAGCTACTTGCAAATAAATTTATGATGATTACTAACCAACTTTGCCAACTCAAGCATTGACTTGCACATGTTTATTTGTTCTGCAAAATAACAAGTATCCAAAATACAGGAACCATTATTTTTGTGTCTGTAATCTTTATTCAGTGCCCCATTTAATTAGAAACCAAAAACCAAGTTGTTCGCGTCAGATTTTACTCCTGTCGAACTATCAACACTTGGGGGTGGCGGACGTAAGTTTCCGTCCTGGTGCGAGCGTGCCAGTACCTTTGGGTTAGGTACAACCTTGGTGGCGGACGACGTTTGGCGAGCGAATCAACCTTGGCGAGTGGATGACTCTGGCGAACGTGTTCGTCTGCTCCCTGCTACCTGACTTCTTGATCAAGCAACTGTACGCGGGCGTTGACAGACCGGCGTAAGGGCTCGAACAAGACCTAAGTAAATAATTACTAGGATTTTTCCTCAACCTTTCGGTAGATTGAGATATCTTACTTCGATCCTGGGATGCAAAACAGAGCTAAGTATCAAGACCGCGGATGGCGTTCGTCCAACCTCTAGCAGATTGGGAAAGACTGTTACCGGGGTAACGACTCGATTTGTCACAAGGCGTGACGACTGACACTCGGTGCTTCAGCGAACGCAGACACGACGCAAGTTTGCAACTCTGATCGGCGCGAGTGGGCGACTTCGACTGGTGCAGGTGTGCTGGGACGTGCAGATGCTGGAAGCGATAGGTCTTAGCGATGCTTCGACACGGATGCAAGGCACTTTCGACAACGGCGGCAAGCAAGGTTGCGGCAAGGTTGGAAGAGTGGTTGTTTGCGGTTGGTGGAAGGCAGTTCGCGTAAGATTGCTCCGGAGAGGCTTGCAAGATTTGCAGGGCAAAAGCTTGTAGTTGTATGGTTGAGAACCCTTTTTACGTTGTCCAAGAGTTCTTTATATAGTGATCTCAAAACCCCAAATACATATGTAACAAGCATATGGATTCTGATATCGAATAGGATTGTATTACCTTAAACCAACTCCAAATTAGACTCGAAGAAGGACTCCAAACCTTCTCCCAGATAGAAACTGATTTAAATGAAATCGGATTACCCGCCAATGGGTAACCCTATGGGCTCCAGCCCAAAGCCTCGAATAAATGTTAATTTAGGCCCAAACACAAGTCAAAGGCACATGGACACCTATACCAAGCGCGGTAGCTGAAAGATGGAATTGGGGAAGATAGAGTTGGAAATGGACAAGTAATTTGGTGTGAAATATACCGCTACAAGCTAGTGTCAGCTAATTCTCAGTCCTGTGTGACCGATCTCCTACCCTAGCTAGCAGTGAAAAGAATTTACATAAAAATATAAAATAATATTATTACTAAAATTAACAGATAAGTGATTTATACTCATAACTCACTAACTTGTAGTACTATATATCACAGTACCATAAACTTAATTTCATGCTTATTAATTTTTCTGTACTTAGTTAACTTTACCTTCTTTACCATTTAAAACCTCTAAAACAAAATAGGTCCTTCACTGTTCATTGGGTTGGTGCAAGTACTGCTGTGCCCTTACACTTTTGTTTTGAGACCGTTTTGCCACTATTTGTCCTCTTTTTTGCGTCTTAACATGGTTTGCCGTTCTTTTATGCTCTTCCGTATCCATTCTTGGCACGTGTCTCCGTTGGGACGCGTGGCTGCTCCCTGTGCTACCACCTAAACTATTGCATGTTATAACTTGATGGATCGTTCTCTTCTTCGTCTCATTTCTGGACTCGAGATGGGGTACTGTGAGGTCTATACACAGGACCTGACGCATTCTTTCCGTTACTGCGTCGCCGTCTGGCGGATCCGGTTCAGAGAACTTCATTCGCTCTTCATTCTTTATCTAACTCGATCTGGAAACCCTACATGGAGGCTGTATTTATGCAAATCGGAGGTAGAGATTAGTGAAGGCGTTCTTCAATTTTTCGTGGCGATTATCTGACCTCGGTTAGGTTCGTCAGGTTGCATGTGGTGGATTCATCATTATATATACATTTTCAGTTGGTTACTTTTCACCTTCCATCTATTGAATCGAAAGTTAATAAGGTTTCTCCACTGGAGCAGGGAAGCTTGGTCTTAGCAACAGAAGCCGATTAGTCAATCGAGGGCTCAAGTCTAAAGCACTTGAGTTTTATGTGAGTTTGTGAGTAGCGATCGTCCTGATTTAGACTTTTTTTCTCTTTGCCACGCGATCAGGTATTCTGATTGATTTTTTTTTTTTTTTTTTGTATTGTCATGGTCTTTGGTATTTGGGTTTTGTGTTTGTGTGTTTTTTGTCCACTGATATTAGACATGCATTCCGTAGCTTGGTAATGTAGTTTGAGGTCTACATGTGGTATGTGGGTAGCTTAGTATGTATTGTAAATGGTTTTTTGGTATTTAGGTTTTGTGTTTGTACATGACATGTGTTCGAGCGGTAGCTTGGTAATGTAATTTCAACATTATCTTCAGTTTTGCAGGTAGTATAAATTATCAAGTTGTTGATCATGGATACCAAAGGATAGATGAGACAGATTGAGCTGTTGATATAGCACAAAATGTTCATCTTCAAGATCTGATTTGATCACTAGGAAATATCCCTCCTGATTGAAACTACTATAGCCAATGCAGTACCATTTATTTGGTGCGATCCTATAGTCTATTTCAAGTATAGAGTAAGCAAACTATGTGAGCTACACACGGTTTTTACTCCACACTTGAACAGAATTATAGAGTTGTTGCACACATTAATTCATTGCCCTCCCACATAGCAACAAATTAGCTGTGAATGAGAGGAAACCACACAATTAAAATCATGGTATTATTTATGGTAGTGTTCCCGGTTTAGGCAGCTCTTTTTACAACTGAAAAATTACCTTTGTTCTGGCAATGAATTGAATTATTCTGTGAAGTATCTTATCTGTTGATGAGAAACACTGCTAAAGCCTTTGTCTGTTAAACTTGATATACTGGTAAACTCTGTTTTGCAATTCTTTATTATTCAATCTCCTCATCATAGCTGCTTCCTGTTGTTATCCGTTAACTCCTTTGATTAAGATAATAAGGCGATAATCTAAGAATCATACAGTCATATGTCTATTTTTCTTTGTCAATGCCAAAGGATGAGCAAGTTGTGGTCTATGTCCTAAGCTCTATAATGTATATCTTCTTGGTCAATGGGAGCATGGTTGTGTGTGATTGCATTACATGGTTTGTGTCAGTGATAAGTACAGAGACTCTGATGGTTCTTAGACAATGTTTGCTTCACTGTACTATCTAATTAATTAATTTATTTTGGCAAAAGAAAAATATATGTGCCTATGCTCTTTCATGGACTTCTTAGGTGGAATAACGATTGCATGGAACTACTTCCATAGCAATCTTCTTATTCCTTTTAATGTGTTTGTGTTGATCATCTTATTCTATGTTGAAGACGTTAAATATGCAAAACTGAAATTCAAATTTCTGGAAATATTTGTCATTACTAAATTGCTTAAAAGTTGAAGAATGATTTGTGCTTTTTGTCAGTTGCATGTTATGTATATCATTGAAATGTAATTTTAGAAAAGGTTACTGATTGCTTAGCCCTTGAGAGTTTCTTTATTTTTTTTATTATTTTAATTTTTTTATAAGCTAGGACGTCTCTGTTCAAAGATCTAATGGCGACTATTACATATGTTTCATTTGCTATCATGACAAGTGAGCGATGAGAAATAAAAAAAATAACAAATTAATATATGAATGCAGGGAATGTGTGCTGGGATGATAAAATGGATCTCAAATAAATTAGTTCCCACTTTTTTTAATGATGGGATTAGTTGTATTTTGGTTGTTCTGATTTAAGTTACCCTAACACTGAGGAGGAGAGAGTAAAAAGAAAGATAGACAAGAGAACAAGGAAAGAATAGAAAACAAAAGATGAGAAAGAAGGAGGCGGGAAGTTCTGTGTTTTCTTTGATTGGTTGGCATTATTCGGTGTATAGTGTGTTTTTTTTTTTCTAATTGTAATTGTCTGGGATTTCTTATGTGTTGTTAATTCAGGGTCCTGTATTTGTCTTCAGCTGATTGAGGGAGAATTCGTCTTCAGCTGAGTAAGACTGTTAATTAGCCTCTCTTTTTTCGCTGAATGTAACTTAGCCTCTCTTGATATGGCCTTATGGGAATAGTTTGGGGGGCTGCGGCCTTTGGTTTGCTATTTTCTTCTTCTTGATATAGCACTGTTAAAAATTTGTATAGTT
The DNA here is from genome assembly GCA_963682095.1 of Potentilla sterilis. Lineage (NCBI taxonomy): Eukaryota > Viridiplantae > Streptophyta > Magnoliopsida > Rosales > Rosaceae > Potentilla > Potentilla sterilis. The sequence goes on from OY821766.1 coordinate 7,388,883, forward strand.
TGGAGACTCAATTCTTAAATATATCAAAATTTGATCACGGTGATCTTACAGCTTCTAGCATTGATATCTAGGCTCTGTGATACAGAAGCAGACACCCACACAAAAAAAAAAACTGAGCAAGCCTAGAAGACCTCATTCTATACAACTCCTTAATAGAAATGAATATTTCTAGGTGAAACAAAACAAACAATAAAAAATATAATAAAGAAGGAACCATCAAACCACGGACATAGGGTATTTCGAGTGTAATACTTTATGGGCAGTGTTGTGAGGCTGTGTGGATTGTTTGTCTGCCTTATGTTGAAATTGGTGAGTACTATGTTTCTGCACCGCTTCAAATTGTCAAAATTAAGAACAAGAAAAGTCATTTTTATGTTGCTTTTATTGTGTGTATTTCACTTCCATTTGCTTTAATTTTAATGTTTTGTATTTAATTGTTAATTTCAGCATTTACCAATTTTCTTTATTTTTAATTTTTTATATTAGCTTATTGATTTTGAAGATTAGGATGCTTAAAAGATACTTGATCCGTTATGTTTAGGGACCATTGTTTTTATGAAAAGATTCCATTATCTACAATTATAGAGCTAGAATTTAATGGAATTTCTTTTCTGTTCTGTTAGACCCCATGGTCATGTTTGCAAATCCGCTATGACAATTGATAGTTTATAGAGTTCAATTTATATCGGTTGGTTACTCTTACAATTTGATTGGTAGTGGCTTATTTTCTTTCTTAGAAGTTGGTTTTTTTTATTTTCTTATTAGAATGTAATTTCAGCTGTAGGAAAAAAAAAGATCAAGAGAAAGATAAGTGTTGGTTATTCGATTATGTATTATTAGGCTATTTGCTTTGTGCTATTTGAGTTTATATATGTGGTTTGATTTTTTGAGATGGGGTTTGGGTTTTAAGTTGGATGGGTTAGAGGTTACTTATATTAAATGGTTTGGTTAGATTATATTGTTCTTTGGAATTTAATCTGTGTGAGGCTTTTTGTTTGTTATTGGCATTTCTATTCCTCTACATGAATTTGGGAGCATATAAAAACTGAGGTGTGATGTAATGTTTGGTGAAATATAAAGTTCTTGGACTTCCATGTCTGGTAACATCGTGTGTTATTTATATATGAATATAATAACACTATGTGTTTTTATATATGAAAATAGACAATTGGCTCTTTTGAGTTCTTGAGAATTAAGTTGATGTTTGCCTGGACTCCTCTAAAATTTGATGCATTCTACTTTTGAGACAAGACTTTGTGAGCTATCATCTTCATTTTGAATTTGTATTTCGGCTTGCTCTTCATCAGAAATAGGTAATTATATATTAGAAATTGATAGTGGTCTACACATGGTCTTCCTATACTTGACAGGGTTTTACACGAGTGCATATTAAGTGGTGGTCATTAGAGTTTTGAATAGTTCCACGTTGGACACCGAACTTGGGGTTCAATAGTTATCCTCGGTGTACCATTACATGTTATTGTCCAATCAGATTAAGAATAGCCTTTGCAATTGCTCTATGGAAAACAGTGGGCTTCTTATGATGTGTCGGATATGGTCAAATGCAATAAATATATTTTTAATGAATTTAGGTTTTACTTAAAAGGTTTACTATATGAAGGTGTTTAGGTATTATCCATGTTATAATTGTGAACTTGAATACAGTAGTATGGTCAAATGTTATGTAGTCAATGGAAGTGCTCAAATGCATGCGTTCGGGGCTGACGTGCATTATGTAATTAGTTGATAGTTAACAGATATATCTTGGAAGTATTGTGTTGTAATTATGTACATTATATATTAATATATTGACGTGCATTATGTAATTAGTTGATAGTTAACGAATATATCTTGGAAGTACTGTGTTGTAATTCTGCACATTATACATTAATATACTTCTCCGTCATTGATTATGTATGTGACTTTGTTTTGTTTATACCAATCGATAATATTGTTTCCCGTAAGATATTGTATTTTTGTCAATTATATAGCAATTGAGAATGCTTCTTAAGATACTGTTTTGCTGATTCAATTGAAAGTAAGAAAACTAAGCTGACACAGAAAACTTCTCTTATACTAGTACGTAAGTGAGAATAGCCCATTAATTGGGAACAACAACGATTATACTGAGCAAGTATGCGATTATAAAATAATGACGATTATCATTTATAATCAAGTACTGTGCTATGTGAGAATACGATAAGTGAAAAACCAAAACAGAAAAAGAGAGATCAAGTAACCCTTCTTGGAAGGTTTTGCTAGCCAAACTATTTGCATGTTGAAGAATTCAAGTGAGGAGCAGCCAAAGATACAAAATCCATTGGATAAAGTTAGTGAGCTAGCTTGAACCTATTCTGCGGTACTCTTCGGTCGACTCTGTATGGTCTTAGCCATCTGAACGACAATTTCATAGTCAGTGTGTTCCTGAGTTGCCGTATTTTAATGATTTTGATTCTGCTGATCGAACTTGAGACTACTTGATACTTGCCAGTTGAGTCTGGTAGTCAAGTTAAGAAATACATGCTAATAGCGTAAAAAAACCAAAAGAAATGTTATGACTCTTTTCACTCATTGCAAAATGATTCGGCAGGAAGTCAAGATAATATCACCCGTAGCAACGCGCGGACTATTACTCTAGTATATATGAAAGAAAAACAACCGGCCAACAAAACTAAATACCCAATGACTGCCTAACTTTCCGCTAACCTGGAATAACTACAATAATTTTCAGTATAGACATCAAAACGATTTTATCATAAATGCCATTTCAGCCTTAGGTTTCCATAACTGATAATTTCTCACCTCATCTTCCCAAAATTCTCAGAGCTTCTCCGTCACTGTTTTGTGGATTGAAATTCCTTTCCTTTGGCCAGTGGACATGTCCTCAGTAAGACATTCAAAGTACCATTTGTACCGATTTCAAAACAAACATCATTGAAATTCACTGGCAGGAGCTAGAGGAATGCTATGAATTAGTCCAAATTCACCCGTAATGTTATTATTCAAGGTTGATACACTCTCACCTTATAAATGTAGATGCTGCCAACAGTTCGATTGTCACTTAAATTGCACACAATTTTGTACTTCTTGATAGGAACTGTGCTGTTTCTTGGAACAATGAGAATCATGATTGTTTCTTTAACAATCTCTACACCAAATGAGAGAGGGATGACATCCAAGAGAGAGAAGCTATCACATCTAGAAAAATTGGATAATAAAAATCTAATTTCGATAATGTTAAAATCCACAAAAAACTCAATACTTAAAAGTTATAATACAATAACTAAGTACAACAATAGAGTTCAGATGCGTGACTCAATATACTCAAAAATGTTACATCAACAAAACATGAATGTAATAGTAGAGTCTCACGCTGTCACTCACTAACCTAAAAATAAATACAAGCTAGACCAAGGTCCACACCTACTAGCCGTGCGACTCAGATGCCACTCCCTGGCTGCTAGTCCTTACCTACAGGTCTAACCCCTACACCATCAATTGGTGCACCGGGTTGTAAACAACGAACCTGGTAAGCTTTCAAAGCTCGTGTGAGTAAAACACACAATTTCAAGATAAAAACTTAACGTACTCAAAAATACACGGTAAGATTCAGACTTTCCTGCTTAAAAGCATAGTTCAGGAAATATAAATCTTACACAATTAAAACTGTGATTCCTGCATAAAACTTAGTTCAGGAAGCCACGCACAAACAACAACACAAATATAAATAAATGAAAACATATAAGAAATCCTTCGATTCCAAATGAAGCCAAGATTTTGCCATCTTAAACTCAAGAAAACAACACACAATCATCCAATGAAGAACACACGGGGCAATGACTTCAGTCATTCCCATCCGACTCTTACCAAGACAGACAGACTAGAGCTCTAACTGATCGAAGTTGCCACAAGGATCCCAATTCAACCACATTTGGCAAGATCCTTTCCGCCACACATGTAAGATCCCAATTCAACCACATTTGACAAGATCATTTCCGCCACATATGTAAGATCCCAATTCAACAACTAATGGCAAGATCTTACATTGGCCGTTGGTTTCCATACTAACCCAAACATACGTATAAAGATCTCCCATCAACACATAGGAAAGATCATAACCGCCACACATGTAAGATCCCAATTCAACCACTACTGGCAAGCTCTTACATTAGCCGTTAGTTTCCAAACCAACACAATCACTCACATTATATATATTTCACGTAAATATATATATATATATATATATATATATATACACACACACATATACGTAGACATTCACTCAGGAATAGTCCACTAATACCAACTATAGTCATTGATTGTAAAACCCTTTGAAAATCATTTTTATATTAAAATCATTTTTATATTAAAATCATTTTACTTACCAATGAACCATAGTCGATCAAGTTTATTCAATTAAAACAAATATCATTTCCATAAAACCATTTTGCATTTAACGATCCATTACTATAAATTAACTCGTATAATAATACGAACACAGTGAGGTTTACTCACCTTAATTCACCAGAAATGGTAAATATCCGTTTAGCGTTGTTTCTGCACAAACCCGTAGGCCTGGTAGAGACAGATGAATCCAAGCGTGATCTCCTGTAAACCTGCTTACTAAGGGGAATACCGGGCGGGCCGGTCTTCTCCTCTCCGATGCCTAAGTTAGTATAGTTGGAATAGATATAACTTAAGCACGTATATAAGCGGTAGGAAGGATCAGTTACCTATTAATAATGGTAGTTGAGGCCTTTATATAGGTGGCTGGGAGTGAAGTCTGGCCTTACCCTTCGATGTGGGACTGGTTCCCTTCTGTTTGCACACCAAAGGGCAGCTCTGGTGACCTCTTTGACAGGCAGGCGCCCCCGGTCCCCGGGTCCCTGGTAGCAGGATAGACTGCTGGACCCCGAGGCCGGGTGCTGGTGATCCGGTCCCGGGCCTCGGGCCGGCCCCTGGTACACTAGCTGCGGGTCTGTGGGCCTGTTGTAGCCCCTCTATGGCTACTGTCAACAAGTCCCCCAAGTTCCCGGTCAAGTGCAATCTTGAATGGGGACTTAATCTGTCTTGCTCTTGTCCCGCAGACCCGCAGGGTTACCAACCCAACGGTGCCCAGTCTCCCAAGTCCGTATTGAAGATTGGGCGTGACCGGGCCTTGTGCTATATCGGGATGAGCCGGAGAGTGCACAGGACCTCGACCGGGAGTTCTGCCATATCGGTACGAGTCGGAGAGTGCATGGGACCTCGACCGGGCGTTCTGCCATATCGGTACGAGTCGGAGAGTGCATGGGACCTCGACCAGGCTTTCTGCCATAACGGTACGAGTCGGAGAGTGCATGGGACCTCGACCGGGCGTTCTGCCATAACGGTACGAGTCGGAGAGTGCTAGCCTGCGGGGAGGCCTGTTGGTGCGTGGAATAAGCCAACAGGTGCCCCCGGTGTTGCGGTCATACTGAAGCACCGGTCAACACTTGCTAGTTCTCAGCTTTTGTTGGAATAAGCGTGAGGTAAATGTGCAGGTTTGTTAGCCTGCGGGGAGACTTGTTCTGTGTTAGAGAAACAATCTGCCCGGTGGGGTGGCGTTGAGATAACGAGTCTCGCCATGTATCCCCAAATGTATCATAGTTCAGTGTGATGCAGGGTTTTTATCCTGCTGGACAAGGGTACATGTGTTAGATGTAAACTCGCCCGGGTTTATAAAGCCCATGCATTTGGAAGCCTTGAGTTGTTGCTGGCTCGTTCCTGCCCGTAGGCGAAGGAAAGTGACTAAACCGGTGGAATGCTTTAGAGTCGGTTGAATGTCACATGCCCGGTGGAATGCCATGGGACTACTTGGATTGGCCGGTTGGATGCTACATAACCGGTGAGATGCTGCGGAGCCGGTTGGATACTCCATAACCGGTGAGATGCTGCGGAGCCGGTTGGATACTTCATAACCGGTGAGATGCCGTTCCTTGGTTCGAGGTTGACTTCTTGGGGAAGTGAGGGGAGTGGACGCCTCGTTCTGCGCTCCTATCTCCCCTAATTGCCACTTGTAGGTGGGACAGGTGGCTGACATGCAATGAAGGGGAGAGCCCATCAGTCCCATCAGTTATGATGGCATGGGAACCTTTACCGATGCTGGGACACGTGTCGGCCAGGAACGGTCTGAGATGAAGGGGATTTGCGGCTGGGGTTACCTCTCTTTTATGCTTGCCCTATTTATCATCCCCTCTGCTCTCCTCCTGCCATACCTTGCGGCTGCCGTTTGTCTGTGTTGCTATCTTGCTACAGCGCTAACTTCCGTTATTTAGGCTTTATGGCATCTGGGAGATCAGCGAATCCTGTCGGTTCCGGCCATGGGTTGATGGGAGGGCCCTTGAGGTATGAGCTGCTGGATGGCGACAGGGTGATTTTCTGTGACGAGCCCACCAGAAGCATGTCTGAGAGAGAGATAAGAGACTTTCGGGCGAAGTGGGACATTGATTCCTCCGTTAAGCTTCGAGGCCTGTATCCCGGGGAACTCGCCTGCAACCCGGAGCTGGGTTAGGTTGCCGTTTTTGATGATCAATTTCAGCACGGACTATCTCTGCTGTTGCCGAAGTTTGTCCAGTATATGCTGAGCAGTATAAATCTTTCCCCAGCTCAGCTGCCTAGCAACCAGTGGAGGCAGTTGCTTGGCCTCGGGTGCCTATTCAGCCTGAGCAATATGGATTGGCCCACGGTAAATGAGTTCCGGGCGCTGTACAAGGTTCTCTACTGCAAAAAGGCCCAGGCCTACGGTTGTGTTAACTTTGCCGCGCGGGACTTCGATCCTGCCATCACTCACCTGCCGTCGTCGGTTTCGAATGTGTGGAGGAGGTCGGTTGTGATGGCCGGGGGCAGGTGGCAGCGTAGTTCAAGGAACTTTCAGGTGCCCGGGGCTTATCAATCGATCGGAGATCAGTCGTACCGGTTGGTGGACTTGGAGAGGCAACGGTTAGCCCGGCTTTTTGTTTGCTGGGACATTCTGGGCCGGAGCTCCTACAATTTCATTCGGTGGAATGTGCTGGAGATATGCGAGATGGGGAGAAAGCCTGGTAAGGTACCTTGTACTGTTGTTTTGTAGGGTCGCTTTTATTCTGACCGCTCGGTTTATCGATTTGCAGCTAATGCCCCCCGGCTCGCTATTCGGAGCGAGGAGACTGTCGAACCGGATGAAGAGCTTGTGGCCCAGAGGTTGATGGAGATGGGGGAGATGACTTCGAAAACCGTTGTAGATCCGGTCACCCTAGAGTGCACGGTGTATAACAGGCCTGTGCCGCTCGTGTTTCCGGACTCCCACTACGGCAGGCGGCCGGGCGGTGAGGATAATGCCCCACTCGTTATCCGGGAAGTAAGATCGGTGGGCCTACCGGGTCCGGAACCTCTAGCACGGCCGATGGGAGTACTGGCCCCGCGGGAGAGAGAGGCGATCATGGTGAAGCCCCGGCGAAGAGAGCGAGGGCGTTTGATGCCGGGGCGTCAAGCTCGGCTGGTGGGGGGTCGGCATTAGTTCCGGTCGTGGAGACCGACGGCCGGAGGAGTCGGGGGCCGGAAGCCGATCGTAGTTCCGGTGGTGGTGGTTTTGGTAGGTTCGTGGCATCTACCATTGAAACCTTGGGACTTGATCGGGAGGGCCCTAGAACTGGGCAACCGGGCGAGAGCAGGACGAAGTCCTTGGAATTAGCTCTTCGGGTAAGTGTGTTTTTTGCACTTCCTTTCCCCTTTGTGGTACGAGCTAATGTTCCTTTTGTGTACCTGTGCCAGCTGGTTCATAGCCTTTACGGCGCCGAGCCCAGAGGGGAGCCTGCGGTTTTGGAGAGGCAAGTGGAGGAGCTTACTGTGCAGCTATCCTTGGCGGAAGCTAAGCTTGCGCAGGAGAAAGAGGAGGTTGGTCGGCTGAAAACTGAGCTCGCGCAAGAGAAAGAGGAAACCAGTCGGTTGACCACTGAGCTCGCGCAGGAGAGGGAGGAAGCCGATCGGCAGGCAACCGCTCGGGAAGCGAGGAATGCGGAGTTGGAGGCGAAGCTTTTGGAGCTGCATACCCAAATGACAGCAGTCGTCAAAGGAGGGGAGATGCTCGTGGAATCCCGGCTTGCTGAAGTGGCTGATAAAGCTGTCGACGACTTCCGGGAGTCGGTGGAGCTTGAAAAGATGCTAGATGACGCCCGTGCGAAGGGCATAAATGATGCCTATCTGGAGTGGAGGGAGAAAGGGTGGCTTGATGCTGAGCGGATGGAGACTGATGTAGCCCTGGCTGAGAAGGTGGAGCAGGAGCAGTCTCTCAAAGCTGGCGGGTCAAGGATTGGGGGCTCCGGCGGCACTGACTAGCGGTTTTTTTTTTTTTTTTTTTTTTTTTTTTTTTACACATATACCTGGCAGATGTATATACCTTGCAACAAGCTGTAGTTTATTCTAAATGCAGTAACTGTGTATTGCAATGTTGGTGCCAAATACATTACTGTCCCTTTACGACCGATTTCATTTAGGGTAGAACCGCCGGTGCTGGATATTCCACGGGCGGGTGGAATAGATGCCTTCGGCGTCTATGATGTGGAATGTTGCCGGGCCCGCAGCTGCGGTGATTTGGTAGGGCCCTTCCCACGTTGGCTCCAAGGCCAGCGGTTTTTTCTGAACTTTCTTCATGACCCAGTCCCCCACTTGTAATTTTCTTTCCCTGACCCTTCTATCATAGTACCGAGCGACCCGTTGCTTGTAGGTTTGGTTTCGCATATGCGCCTGGTCGCGCCGCTCTTCTATGAGATCCAGGTTGAGCCGTATGCCCTCGGCGTTTGTTTCGGCGTCGTAATTCTCGACCCTGCCGTTGGGCATATTGGTCTCTACAGGGAGTACCGCTTCGCTCCCGAATGCCATGCAGAACGGGGTCTCCCCTGTTGCCTCGGCTGCTGTCGTCCGGATGGCCCATAGAACCGCGGGGAGTTCCTCGGCCCAACATCCCTTCTTGGCATCCAGCTTCTTCTTGAGGAGGGTTTTGATAATCTTGTTCACCGCTTCCACCTGGCCGTTGGTCTGCGGGTGTGCCACTGAGGCAAACAACATCCGGGTCCCCATGGAGGCCGTGTATTGGATAAGATCAGCATTGTTGAACTGTGTCCCATTATCCGTGACTATAGTCTGCGGCACCCCGAACCTGCAGTAGATGCTCTTCCATAGGAACTTTCTTACCCGCTCCTCGGTGATCTTTACCAGGGGTTCCGCCTCGACCCATTGATAGTCTACAGCTACAATGGCGTATTTGTATTGTCCCACAGCTATTGGGAAAGGGCCGATGATGTCTAGTCCCCATTGTGCGAACGGCCATGGCGCTAACAGAATTGATAACGCGATTGCCGGGGCATGGAGTGTAGAGGCGTACATGTGGCACTTGTGGCAGCCACCTGATATTCTTCTTGATGCTGCTGCCATGTCTGGCCAAAAATACCCCGCCCGGAGCGACTTGTGAGACAAGGACCGGGCGCCAGAGTGATTACTGCATACTCCCTCGTGGATTTCTCGCATGATAGCCTCTCCTGCCTCCTTAGTCACACACTTCAGCTGGGGGAAGCTGTGCCCTCTTCGGTACAACTTGCCGTTGAGAAGGCTGTACCTGGCGCACCGGAGGTGTAGCCTCCTAGCCTCCACTGCATCCTGGGGGCTGGTTTTGTCAGCCAAGTATCTAACTATCGGATCCATCCAGCTCGGTGGTGCCTCTTCTACCGCAAATATCTCGGAGATGGTCTTGCTTATACTCGGTTTCTGGAGAGTTTCAATTTTAGCTCTTCGGTACTCCGGAGGGTAGTTTCCGGTTGCCAACCTTGCGAGGGCGTTTGCATGCCTATTTGCCTCTCGGGGTATATGCTGGATTGTGGCGCCCTGGAATGGCTCGATCAGGGCCTTGGCCAAAGCTTGGTACGAGGCTAGCTGAGGTTCCTTGACTTCGAACAGCCCGTTCATCTGGTTCACCACTAGGCTCGAGTCGCTGTATATGTCCAGGGATGGGATTCCCATCTCCTTGGCTAGTTGCAAACCGGCTATGAGGGCCTCATATTCAGCGGCATTATTGGAAGTGTTGAAGAGGAACCGTAGGGCATACTCGTACGATTGGCCATCAGACGAGGTTAGCATGACGCCGGCTCCGCTCCGCTTACTCGTGACGGAGCCGTCTACGTAAAGTTTCCAACCGTTGGGGAGGCCTGGTTCGATCTTTAAGGCCTGAACTGCCTTGGTGCCCTCGTACCGGCCGGGGTGCGCTTCTGCCACCATTGGGGTGAGTTCACATATGAAATCCGCAACTGCCTGCCCCTTGATAGCCGTTCGTGGAGCATAAGTGATGACGAACTCTCCCAATTCAACTGCCCACCGTACGAGCCTGCCGCTGGTGTCCGGTTTTTGCAGGATCTGCCGCAAAGGGTGATTGGTATATAAGGTGATGAAATGAGCCTGGAAATAGTGCCGGAGCTTTCTGGCACTAACGATCAGGGCCAGAGCCAACCTCTCAATGTCGGGGTACCGGCCCTCGGCTCCGGTAAGTCCCTTCCCTGCATAATATACCGGGAGATCGAGCGTGCCCTCCTTCCTGACGAGAGCCGCTGAGACGGCCGTTTCGGATGCAGCTATGTAGAGGTATAGCATCTCGCCCGGCACTGGTTTGGATAGGAGAGGCACTGCAGACAGATACGTCTTGATGGACTGGAATGCTGCTTCATGATCCGCCGCCCAGTGGATTTTCTTGAACTGTTGTGCTTTCAGCAGTTTAAAGAATGGGGCGCACTTATCGGTCAGGCGGGAGATGAATCTGGCCAGGGCGGCCAGCCGGCCGGTCAGCATTTGGACCTGGTTTCTTTCCCCTGGTGTTTCCATGTCTAGGATTGCCTGGACCTTCAGCGGGTTAGCTTCTATCCCTCGCTGGCTGATGATGTGGCCTAGGAACAGGCCCTCTGAAATCCCAAAAATGCACTTTTTCGGGTTCAAGCGCATTCCAAACTTGAGCATCTTACCAATGACTACCGCCAAATCTCGGACGTGGGCCCCTGCAGTCAAGCTCTTGACCAGCATGTCATCTACATATACTTCCACCGTTTTACGCATTTCTTGCTCCAGCATGCGATTCACCATCCGCTGGTAGGTGGCTCCGGCATTCTTTAGACCGTACGACATCTTCTTATAACAGTAGGTACCTCGGTCAGTTGTGAATGATGTGTGCTCTTCGTCGTCCGGGTTCATCCTTATCTGATTGTACCCGGCGTAGGCGTCCATGAAACTGAGCAGCTTAAAGCCGGACGTGGAATCTATAAGCTGATCTATCCGGGGGAGCGGGAAGGTGTCTTTTGGGCATGCCCGGTTTAGATTAGTGAAATCCACGCACATGCGCCACCGGTCGGTTCCCTTCTTTGGTACCATAACCACATTAGCAAGCCACCGGGGATACTGGACTTCCCGGAAAACCTATGCCCCTTAGCTTCTGTACTTCTTCTCTGATCGCTTCATACTTTGCCGGGCTGAAGGACCTCCTTTTTTGCCTCACCGGGGGAACGTTGGGCAACGAATTTAGCCTGTGGACGGCTATCTCTGGGGATATGCCTGGCATGTCCTCGTAGGACCATGCGAAGACCGAACTGTTGTCTCGGAGGAAGGTGATGAGCTCTTGCCTGACAGCCGGAGCGAGCTTCGTCCCTATCACCACTTTTCGCTCCAGGTGGTCCTCCGAAATGGAGACTGTTTCGGTTTCTTCCACGGCCGAAAGGTCGCTTTAGCTTCTCGTCGTCAGAATCGGTGTCATCACGGGGGTCAATACTCAGATCCTGCACCGGCGCTTGATGAGTGGCCGTGAAGACCTCGGTCCGCCTCCTCCCGTGGGTCAGGGCCTCCGCATAATACCTACGAGCGATCCTCTGGTCCCCGCGTATGGTAATGACATCGGCCGGTGAAGGCATCTTCAGCATCAGCATATGGCCGGCTATAAATGTTTTCAGCTTCCATAACCCTGGCCGACCAATTATGCCATTGTACGATGACAGGCAGTCCACGACGATGAACTCCAGGTACTCCTTCTTCGTTCTGTCTCCCTCGCCGAAGATTAGCGGTAGGTAATCCGATCCCAAAGGCTGGACCACCTCACCGGAGAAGCTTATCAGCGGCTCGTTATCCTGTGATAACTTATTCTTTCCTCTCTGCAACCCTTTGTATGCGTCTCGGAACATTACGTTGACAGAAGCTCCGGTATCGATCAGCATACGGCTAGTTATCCAGTGGTCTATTTGGACCGTAATGAGGATGGGGTCGTTGTGTGGTTGAATCATATCCTCCGGCTCTTCTTCCTTGTAGAAAGTAACCGAGTTCCATCCGGTTTTAGCGGCCTGGCCGCTTCCTCCTCCAAAGGCATATACCTCCTTTCCCCGGATCGCTCTTAGGCACCGCTTCTTTGAACTCCGGGTGAGTCGATCTATATGGTCCCCATCATGTATCATGTTTATGCTCCCGTGCACCTCGATCCCCCCGGGGGCTCGGGTGCTTATGGTCCCTACTTGCCGAGCTGCCTGCTGGTCCTTTTGCAGGTCATCCGGACGGACTCGGCCGTCCACCACCGTCTTCTGGGGTCTTTGGTTGCTACTCCGAATGGCTGGATCTTCGGGCTTTTCTGCCTGCATAATGGCTAGAGCCCGCGGTGGTCGCCCTGCTGGCGCAGCTGCCAGGGGCCGTGCCGGTCGCACAAGTGGTGGTCTTCTACCTGACCGTGAACTGTTGTCACTGCTCCGTCGGGGTCGCCAATCCTCCCGTACTTCGGCTTTCTTGATAGTCGTAGGCGTATGGTTGCGATCTTGCCGCCCAGTCTTGCTTTCACGGGGAGACGGCGGTAGCGGGTCATCCGACCTCCGCTTGGGCATCTTATCCCCATACGTCTCGTGCTCCGCCTGGGCGTGCCTGACGGCCACGGCCATCAACTCATCGTACCCCAGCGGCTCCTTTACTGGCAAGTTGTACGAGAGTTCCCAGGTTTTAATCCCTGCTTGAATGCCATCCCCGCGATCCTTTTATCCAAGTTTCTGACCCCGGCCGTGGCGATATGCCACCGGTTAACGAAAGCGCGTAGCGGTTCGTGGTCAGTCTGCATGCAATCGAAAAGGATCGTTGATGTGTGGGCCGCCTTGGCTCTAAGGATGAACCGGCCGACAAACTTATCAGCAAGCTGTTCGAAAGTTTCCACCGAGTTCATTGGCAGCTCGTAAAACCAACTCAACGCCTCCCCCGAGAGCGTCTCTTGGAATATGTTGCAGCACGTGGCATCTGAATAACCCCTTGTGCCCGTCTGCGACTTAAAGCTGTCCAGGTGCTGGTACGGGCAGCTCGTTCCGGAGTACGTCAGTTTCAGGGGCCTTTGGCTACTAGATCTTCCTGACTCCCTAATTCGGCGCAGAAAAGGTCCAGTACGTTCGTTGAATCGTGCACTGTCACGCGGTCGCCCCGCTTTTCTCTCGCTGACCTCTAGGCGATCCTTCATGTCCGACACTGAGGCGGAGAGCACCTCGAGCGTCCTTGCTGTGGAGCTATCCTGCTCGCTCGATGCCAGGCTCGTGCGGTACGGGGGCTCAACCGGGCCGGAGTTCTTTAGAGCTTCCGGAAAGAGAGGTGTGGGCACATGCGCGGTCTTTCTCCTTCCCTTGGGCTGTCCCACCTCTAGGTGCAGGAATTTGTTAGCATTGCTTGCGGGCCGCGATGCCGCCCGAGAAGTGCCCTGCTGGCCCCCATTCTCCAGGGCCGCCAATAAGGCGATGTTCACTGCTTCCAATTCCTGGCACCGGGCATTCGCCCTTAGTCGGTCTCGATCGCCCTCTTCCCGCAACCGCACGACTTCTGCCTTCATCTTTTTTATTTCCTCCCCCGCATCGTACCGGTCGGGGTTCTCTGAGTCTTGGCGATCGCGAGTTCTGTCTCAGTCGGGAGAAAGGGCGAACCTCGCACCGACCTCAGCCTTTATGTTTTGGGCCCGGTCGGGGATCTGAATTCGCTCTTTCGACCTTCCCGGGCCAGCTTTTATCTTCCTTCCTTCCATGGCCTCCGGACTGCGGATTTAACTGCTTTCCAAAGGATCGATCGGGTTCTATTCTCTGGTAGAGCAACGCTTACTTTTCTCGCAGATCAAACCGTTCCCACAGACGGCGCCAATTGTTTCTGCACAAACCCGTAGGCCTGGTAGAGACAGATGAATCCAAGCGTGATCTCCTGTAAACCTGCTTACTAAGGGGAATACCGGGCGGGCCGGTCTTCTCCTCTCCGATGCCTAAGTTAGTATAGTTGGAATAGATATAACTTAAGCACGTATATAAGCGGTAGGAAGGATCAGTTACCTATTAATAAAGGTAGTTGAGGCCTTTATATAGGTGGCTGGGAGTGAAGTCTGGCCTTACCCTTCGATGTGGGACTGGTTCCCTTCTGTTTGCACACCAAAGGGCAGCTCTGGTGACCTCTTTGGCAGGCAGGCGCCCCCGGTCCCCGGGCCCCTGGTAGCAGGATATACTGCTGGACCCCGAGGCCGGGTGCTGGTGATCCGGTCCCGGGCCTCGGGCCGGCCTCTGGTACACTAGCTGCGGGTCTGTGGGCCTGCTATAGCCCCTCTGTGGCTACTGTCAACAAGCGTCGAGCCTCGGAGGAAACGGATCAATTCGGACTGCTCACAGGGTCAGGTTAGGTCGCTACAGTCTAGGTCGGGTCAGTCAACTCGGGTCGGGTCGGCTGCTAGAAACGGGTCGTGGAGATCGGATCGGATCGGATCGAAATCGATCTGATCGATTCCTCTTGATTCGGCGTGATCCACCTACACAGGGAGGAGCGCACGGTGGAGACAAGTCGAATGGTGGGTGGATCGAGTCCAGCGCCGCCTTGCTCTGTCGCACTCGGTGGCCGCAACTTCCAGCCGCTGCAGCGTCGCGCGCGGCGGCTCTCCCAGGCCGAACCTTGGCTCAAACGAAAGAGGCGAGGGAAACGAGCACGTTGCGGGGTGGCGCGTGAGCCGTGGTGGCCGGACGGCGGAGATCGGCAGAGAAAACCGGCGTCTGGGAGAGAGAAAATGAACAGTAAAAACTGACTTTTTGGAAAAATTGACCGATTTGGAAACTTTTGACTTTACCGAGATAATTTACTATTTAAAGTAAATTCTGATTTTGAAAATAACTTCGACATGTCGTAACTTCTTCATACGACGTTCGTTTCACGCGTGCTACATGTCTACGGACTTGTATCGTCGAGCTCTACGACTTTCATGAAGGAAACTTTTCGAAAATCAAAACGGATCAGAAAGTCAACCTTAATCCCTCGAAAATAAACGTTTTTCGGATTTTAATACTCGGATTCCCTTCCAATAATCTCGAGAGATTTACAAGAAATTGATTTATAAAATCGGGGTTACTACAGAAGCCTTGAAGCTTCACAATCACATGGCCACTCAACATTGCAGCATGAACAGCAACACCAAATGCAGTTGCCTCATTCAAATTAATGCCTTTTCACATCTCCTTCCCCTTCAATACATCTTTCAACAGTTTTTGCCCCTTCAGAATACTATATAAGCCGCCAATATCAAAGCAGACAATGAACTGGGGAACATTTTTGGGAGCCAGAGGAACGTTCCAGAAAAAGTTATTCTCTTTGGCTACTTTGCTCTGACCCTCATATATGGGGAATGTAATCGACTTCTGGTTGTCTTTTATAGTAGTTATAGTTATCCTCTTCATAACAGGTACTCTAGTGTTCTTTGGGATCGCGACATTCACGTACTTCTTGAGCGTATCAAGTTTGATACGCTCCAACCCGAGTGACAGGGGGGGTGACATCCAAGAGAGCGAAGCCTTGAAGTTTCCGATCTTCATGTCCTCTGAAAACTGCAGCATGAATTGCTGATCCACATGCGATTGCCTCATCTGGATTAACTCCCTTCGATTGCCTCATCTGGATTAACTCCCTTGCACAGCTGTTTCCCATTGAAGACATCTTGTAATAGCTCTTGCACTTTGGGAATTCTAGAAGAACCACCCGCAAGAACAACATCATCAACACTCATTATCTCCATTTCAGCATTGCTTAAACACTTTTTTACAAGCTCTATGCACTTGTCGAACAGATCTTTGTTGAGTTGTTCAAACTTGGCTCAACTGATAGTTAAAATAGAAATCCAAACACTCAATTTCAATGTCAACTATAGACTCAAATGAGAGTCTCCTCTTTGCCTTCTCACATGCATTTAGCGTTTCCAGTGACGTCTAGATTGTGGTTTTTCTTAAATTCCTCAACACAAAAGCTCACCATTCTCTCATCAATGTCTTCACCTCCAAGGTGAGTATCTTCAGCTGTAGCTATCACTTCGAATATACCATCACCGAAACCAAATATCATTACATTTCTCCTGCTATATCAGCCGCCCTTTCTGTCAAGTCCAAAAGCAATGGCTTCTGCAGTTGGTTCGTTGATCATACGCATCATGTTTAGGCCAGCAGTGACTGCGGCATCATGAGTAGCCTGACGCTGTAAATTATTGAAGCAGGCAGGGACAGTGATAACTGCATTTTTCACAGGTGAACCAAGATAGGCCTCAGCAATCTCCCGCATCTTTGCAAGAACCATAGATGAGATTTCTTCAGCAGAAAACTGTTTCTCCTTACCCTTGTGGGTAACCACAATCGCTGGCTTCTCAGCAGGACCTTCAATAATCTTGAATGGCCAGAGTTTCATATCATTTTGAACAGAGGCATCACTATTTGTCCTGCCTATTAACCGCTTTGTGTCTGCTGATGAAAGTCCAGTTGAGAATACACACATTCCCCAAAAAAGCAAGCCAATGGTCGAGAAAAAACAAGTGAATACAAACATAACTTTGTTCATCTGTTATTGAAATTCTAATTGAAACAGCAAAGAGCTAATTGCACATACAAAGCAACACAAAATTTGTTCACACATTAAGCTTCATAGTAATCTCATAGTCTTGGTGTATACTATTCAAATAAATACTCAGTCCCCTACATAATAAAGGATACATACCAACAACTAAACTATGTGGTTTGTTTAGTGTATGCTATTCAAGTATTCGAATATATACCAACAACTAACCTATGTGGTGTTCTAGTGTATGCTATTCAAGTATTCAGAATATAAGAATCTCATAGGAACATAAGCTACACTGAGAAACATATAGCATGGCTATGAGTACTAGTGTTGTGGATGTGGGAAGAAGACCGTACCGAAGATTGAGTTTGTTGGGTTCTTAATGATCTGGTGGAATGCAGCGTCGCCTACAAATAGCTCTGAATCAGTGAAGGCAACATAAGATGGAGTTGTCCTGTTACCCTGATCATTCACTATTTCTACATGACCGTACGTGCTCCCACACAGCTACACATGAATAGGTTGTCCCCAAGTCAATAACTATTGCATGACCCTCTCCTCCTCCTCCCATAGTCTTCAAAGTATGAGATCAGAGGAGGCCTGGTTTCATAAACTGGACGAGACTCAAGAGAAGGCAGGACGAAAACAGAGGTCTAGAGGAGAAGAACTCCTTTAACGTATGCGGCCCTAATATATATGGGCGTATTTTTCGTTTTCCTTATTGATTTGGGTTAGCCTTAGGTCAAACTCACATAATAATAAGGGAAAATGGCTGGATTGATCACTGAAGTATGCCCCATTTTAAACTTTGCTCACTGAAGTTTGTCCAATATCACTTTGCTCACTATCGAATTACACTTGTATTCACTTTGATCACTCCGTCTAAATCAGACGTTAAAATTCAAATTCTGCCGTTAAAAACAATGACACGTGAGATACATGTGCAAATCTGAAGGACATTTTGGGAATTTCATTAGTTTACCCAATGAACTTATCTCTCTCATTTCAACTTATCTTTAATTCACTCTCTGCTCTCACTTGGTACTCTTCTACTTCGCCTTCGTCATTCATCTCAGATTTTTGTTTACAGAAGCAAAATCACACTCTCTATATAACCCAGTATTCATATCTCACTCTCTCATGGATACTGATCTCCAAGAAAAGCAGGTGCTTCTTCCCAAGTTCATTGTTCCACAACAACCCACTAAGATGCCAACTCCGCCGGAGGCGGTAGAACAAGCCCATCACCCTGAAGTTGCTCCATTGAAACACTTCTGTGATATTTGCTTCAAGGGATTTCGGTCCGGCCAAGCCTTGGGAGGTCACAAGAGTATGCACTTTCGGGAGAGCGAGGCAATCACTAGTGCAACTCCTAGTGCAACTCCTAGTATCAAAGATCCAATTTGCTTCAAGGTTCGAGTTTCGATCTGGCCATGAAACTACCTGCAGGTTGGTCTCGCACTGGGAAGAGGAAAAGGGCTGGGTCCTCTGACTGCTCTGGCTCTGATGAAACTGCTGTTAACTCGGGGTTGGGTTCGAGTCCCAAATTGGAATTGGCGATTGTTGATAGGAAATTCGAAGTGGAGGAGTTCAGTGATCTTGTGATGTTGGCTGACGTGTGTGCAGAGGAGGCTGGTGGCAGAATTTTGGTTGATGATGACCTAGTTTATGGTGATGAGATCGGAATCAAGTATGTCAAGGAAGAATATTGCAAGAGGAGGAAGCTGAATGATGCAACTGATCAGTTGGATTACAATTGCAACAATGACAATGATGTCTTCAGATGCAAGCTTTGCGATAAAACATTCTCAAGTTACCGATGAGCAGGCTGGTATCTTATGAGCAGGCTGTTGCGTGGAAAGTGGTTAACGATGATGATTCCAACCATTGCCTTGCACTCATGTTTACAAACTGGTCTTTCGTGTGATGGCCATGATAGATTCCCAATAATACTTGAGCTATTTACTAAGTTATGTAGTTACTTTTAAGAGTACTTTAGACATATTTATCGTAATGTAGCCAGTAGCAGCAGAATTTCATGGAGACTCTCAAGTCTCCACTATGGATGCTTATAATTTGGCTGAATGAGTATGAGTATTGAGTATGGTTCGTATTAATTGCAGTCTGCTACTCTGCTTGTGTCATCATATTACTTCATGTCTTTTTACTGGTCCTAGTTTAACAGTAGTTCTTTGCAAGTCATTTGGTTTTGTGGTAAGAAAGTTAATGAAGCTGAAATGTCTCATATCTGTCCTTATTAATTGGAACAAAAAACTATGTCCCTAAGTAGAGGCATGAGTAGAAATTTACCTTAGACGTCCCTAATGAAAAAATCCACAGCAATCAACTAATCAAAATCCGCAGCAATCAATAGACTACTACGAAGGGTTTCAGATAGGTCTGCTGACGAGTCATTTTCCAAGCAGTAGAAGCCATTACTTTGGCTTAAAACCCCCAGACTGCTGCATTTCTGCAAACTCTATCTCTATGGGGAGGAGGACAAAAATTTCATGAAGGCATTAAAGCCAAGGACAAAAGGAGAGAGACAGAGCCCTTACCTATTAGGCTCCATCATAAAGGCAAAGCCATTATCAGCTTGCAGTTGTCTGAATCAATAAATGAAAGGACCTCCCAAATCAATGAAACTATAAAATCATGATGATGTATGGAGCCAAAGCACATCACACAGTGATATTCTGAAACGAGTTTGACTCAAACCAGTTGTACGTGTTTCCAAACTGGTGAGGAAAGTTGGATCATGACTACCTATTATTAGCTTGAAACAAAATTTGAAACCGAGAGAAACTGAGCAAGAAGAACTCGTTAGAAGCAAGTCTTCGGATCATCAGAGGGGAGGCAATGCCGAAAGATGTGATGACTCCAATGAGGTGGCAACAGACCTTGTACTTAAGATCTGATTTTCATCATATCGAGTTGACCATCTGATTCCCCCACAGAAGCAAAAGTAAGAATTGAGAAAAAAGCCTTGTGTATATGAAATTCCCAAAATGTCCTTAAAATTTACACATGAGTGGCACGTGTCACTGTTTTTAACGGCAAAGCAAAATTTTAACGTCTAATTTAGACGGAGTGATCAAAGTGAATACAAGTGTAATTCGATAGTGAGCAAAGTGATATTGGACAAACTTCAGTGAGCAAAGTTTAGAATGGGGCATACTTAAGTGATCAATCCAGCCATTTTCCCTAATAATAATAATAATAATAATAAACCATGTTGGTCCATTAAGGGTGTTCTCTTCACAAGGGTGTGGATGAGGTCCCAAGTTCTATATCAGTATACCGCCTGTTCGATTCTCCCATATTCTTGGTGACTTTCTAATCAAAACTAATGAAGACAAGAAAAGTGTAGAGAAGGAGGCAAAAAGAGTTATAATTAGGTGTCAGTAAACCTTATGACTGCATGACTCTATCGAAGTTGAGAAGAATTTAAGGGCTGCATCCTCTAATAGCGTTTGAATAGAGATAAGTACCATGGCAAAAGAAGGCTATATGTTTCTAAATTATTGACACTTTCATTGGTCTGGATTGATAGATGACTTGCAATGTACAGTTTGGAGGAAACAGAGATACAGACCAGTGGAGTCAAGTGAAGTTTCGCCTCATCTGGCTTGAGCTTCAGTACGATGATTACACTCAAGTATGAGCTAAGTAGAAAGATAAGGTTCTTAAGTCCGCACTAGGTAAGGGAGCTTCTGAACTTTTTAACCACTGAAAGGTGATCATATGTATAACAGCACAATAATTATGATGAGATATAATTTGTTTCAAACGATGCTCCAGAAATCAGGTCGGTTTCTAATGCAATTCACAATCATGTTACTGAATTCTACTCATATTATTCAGATAGTATAACCCTGTGGAGCTACAGTTCCTCTTCTCTGATCTCAAAAAAGGAAAAAAAAAAAAAAAAAAGTCTCAAAATACACAACATGGAGGGTAAACTCCAATCTAATAAAAGACCAAGAATACTACATTAATTATATGAGTAGTGATCTCTGATTATGTTAAGGTAATTGATATAGCACTGTTGTAGATGTTTAATTTTAGCATAGGGTTCTATAGATTGAAACAGTGTAATCTATTGTAATCATACTTTTATGTAAAAGTGTGATTACAATATGCTGTTCTCTGTTTCATTTCTTCTCCGCTCAATCAAGCTATATGCTGCTACTCTTTAAAACCCATAATTAAACTCCAGCTTTCTATTTCTCTAGTCTATTTTCTCTCAATAAGGAAAAACCATTTCTGATCACACATCATATCACGATTTGATTGTCATAACCAGTAGTAAAGAATTTCTTTTTCATGACAGGATTGTAGTGTTTCTTGGAATCAGAACAGTCACCTTAGCATCAAAATCAGTCTCAACGCCAAGTGAGAAAGGGGTGGCATCCAAGAGAGTGAAATCTTGAAGCTCCTCATTTCAATTCCCACTTAATACAGCAGCTTCAACAGCAGCACCATATGCCACAGCCTCATCCGGATTAATGCCCTTGCACAACTCCTTCCCATGGAACACATCCTGTAATATTTGTTGTAGTTTTGGAAAAGAGCCACGAAGAATAACAACATCATGTACACTGCTTTTGCCGATATTTACATCCTTCAGACACTTCTCCAATCCACAAGCTCCACACACTAGTTGAAGAAATCCATGTTCAGTTGTTCAAATTTTCCTCAGAGTAATAGTGTAGTATAGAAATCAATATCTTGATGCAAACAGTCAATTTTAATGTCAGTCTCTGTCATAAATTGCTCAACACAGTAATCACCATTCTGTTATCAAAGTCTTAACCTCCAAAGTGAGTGTCTCCAGCTTTGGAATTCACTTCAATAACACCACCGGTAATGGTAAGTTGTGACACATCTAATGTATCACCTCCTAAATCAAAAGTTGATAATTACCATCACCTCAACTACTTCCTTTTTGCATCTCAAACCCAAGAAAAGAATAACTTTCATTTTCTTATTGAGAAGACCCAAATAATCATTATCACAGGAATAACAAATAAAAGGTTGTGCCAATTCCCACCATAGGAATCATTAGACTATTAGAAGAACAACTGAAATTAGTAAATTAGCAAAAGCATCAGCAGCTCGATCACCTTCCTTCAAACAAGCGAGGAGTTGAACAGAATGAGGCATACTAAGGCTTGTTTATGCCATTCCTTTGTCAGAGCCATTATGTAGGAACTTGTGGGACTTTAGTCCCATATTGAAGAAATAGAAAGAGTCTTGGCATTTATAAGAACTAACCCATTTAGTCTATTAAACGGGTGAAGTGTGAGAGAATGGGCTTGTCGGCTTTTCTATTAGATTTTCAATAGAATTGCACATAAATTAAATATATATTTAATAGTCAAAAGATGGGCCTTGGGGCTTTTGGGCTCTGTTAATTAAATTCGAAAATATTTTATTTTATTTTTGAAAATTGAAATTAATATTATCTGATGAACAGTTGTAACTGTTCAGTCAGACATATCTTTTCGTTTTGACTATTATAAATACGTTGTTGGTGTTTGTTGTTCCGACAAGATTTTTCTCCTCTTCTTCTTCTTCTGTTCTTCAGAGAAACACAAAGTAAATTCTCCAGAAACAAGTTCTTGCACAAGAACTTGTTTAGATTGTTGAATCCTCTAGATAGACGTCTGAAACTACAGCACAAGTGGGGACGAAATTCTGTCTAAGGACACTGCTAAGCAGGCCTCAATCTGATCAAGTCAGTAAATTTCAATTCAATTTCGTTGTTTATTTTAATTTGTTTGATTGTTGTTAGTAGAATTGATAGTATTTAATTATATATAAAACTGTTTGTATGCCCTATATTGATTGGTTGTAACAATCTTAGACAGAATTTTCTTTGTTGAGATGGATCAATCTGTATCGGGTGTGAAAAATAATCATGTGGAGAAGCCTGAGAAATTCAAGGGCAAGGATTTCAAACGTTGGCAACAGAAGATGTTGTTCTATCTGACAACGCTTCATGTGGCCAATGTTCTGACTTCGGAGGCTCCACAGGCCTTACCTGAAGGCGAAGGAGAGGGTGCTCCTACTGCTGTTCAAAGGGCTGAAAGCCAGAAGGCTGTAGAGTCATGGGAGAACAAAGAGTTCTTATGCAGGAACTACATCCTCAATGCTCTGGACGATTCCTTGTATGATATCTACTCCAAATTCAGTAGTGCAAGGGAATTGTGGGTGTCATTGGAGAACAAGTACAAGACTGAAGTTGCTTGTTCAAAGAAGTTTGTCGTTGGCAAGTTCCTCAACTACAAGATGGTTGATACCAAGTCTGTTGTCAAGCAAGTAGAGGAACTCCATGTCATTGTTCATGAGTTGGATGAGGAAGGTATGGGACTGAACCCTAATTTTTTAGTTGGTTCTGTTATTGAAAAATTACCTCCTTCATGGAAAGATTTCAAAGTATATCTGAAACATCTAACTGGAGGTGGTGGTAAACCAGGGCATAGGGCAAAGGATTGTCGCTTCAAAAAGGATCAAAGTGGAGGTGGTGGTTCTGGAAATTCCAACAACCAAGCAAACCTTGCTGAGAATCAAACTCAATTCATTGGAGTGATTGAAGCAAATCTGGTGACTAATGCTATGGATTGGTGGATTGACACCGGTGCTACAATGCATGTGTGCTCTGATAGGAAGATGTTTTCTTCATACCAACCAATGAATGATGATGGTGAGACATTGTTCATGGGGAATGCTACTACTGCCAAAGTTGAAGGCAAAGGGAAGGTGATTCTGAAATTTACTTCTGGAAAAGAACTTGTACTTACTAATGTACTTCATGTTCCTTCTATTTGTAAGAACCTAGTGTCGGGTCCTGTTCTTAGCAACAAGGGATTCAAGCTAGTGTTCGAATCTGATAAATTTGTGCTCACCAAGGGTGGGATATATGTTGGGAATGGTTACCTTAGTGAGGGACTCTTCAAACTCAGTGTTGTACCTGTCATGGATGCTATTATTAATAATAATAATAATGCTGGCACTAGCCAAGCTTCTATGTACATGATTGAGTCATCTTCCTTATGGCATTCTAGATTAGGCCATGTAAATTTTCGTTCCTTGCAAAGAATGATTAATCTAGGATTGCTGCCAAAGTGTTCTATGAACACAATGACGAAATGTGGGGTTTGTGTTGAATCTAAATATGCAAGCCATCCACATAAATCTGTAGAAAAATCTAATGAAGTGCTTGGTTTAATTCATTCTGATTTATGTGATTTCCAAGCAACTCCAAGTTGTGGAGGAAAGAACTATTATATAACATTCATTGATGATTGTAGTAAGTACTGCTATGTTTACTTGTTACATACCAAGGATGAAGCTTTAAATATGTTCAAAACATACAAAGCTGAAGTTGAGAATCAACTTGAGAAAAGAATAAAAATTCTAAGATCCGATAGAGGTGGAGAATACCAATCTAACGACTTTGCAGAATTTTGTTCTTCTCATGGTATTGTGCATCAAACTACAGCCCCATATACTCCACAACAAAATGGAGTTGCCGAACGAAAGAATAGAACATTGAAAAATATGATAAATTCAATGTTAAATAGTTCGGGTACACCACTTAGTTTTTGGGGTGAGGCTTTACTTGCTGCAAATGATATATTAAATAGGATTCCTCATAAGTCAAGTAATCAATCTCCTTATGAGTTATGGAAAGGACGATTACCTACTTATAAAACAATGAAAGTGTGGGGTTGTCTTGCTAAACTTCAAGTTCCTCTTCCTAAGAGAACTAAACTTGGACCAAAAACTATAGATTGCATATATATAGGCCCTGCTAATAACAGTGCAGCCTATAGGTTCTTAGTTTATAACTCAGAAGTTGAGGACATAAATAAGAACACAATTATGGAATCTGCTGAAGCAGAATTCTTCGAGGATATTTATCCTTACAAGGAGAAAACGAATCCAAAGAAAAGAACATATGCAGATGTTTCTTCACAAAATGAGTTAAACAATGATGCTTCAAAGGATAAGAGTTCTTCTTCTGTTCAACAAGAAACTGTAGAACCAAGAAGAAGTAAACGGGGAAAAATTGTCAAAGATTTTGGAAATGACTTTATGACTTTCATGCTTGAAGGAGAACCTCAAACATATCAGGCTGCCATGGAATCATCCGAAGCACCTAATTGGAAGGAGGCTATCCAAAGTGAAGTAGAATCCATTATGCAAAATAATACATGGAAATTGGTTGATTTACCTCCAGGTCATAAACCAATTGGGCATAAATGGATATTTAAAAGAAAATTAAGACCCGATGGTACTATCGAAAAATATAAAGCTCGTATAGTAGCTAAGGGTTATCGTCAAAAGGAAGGTATAGATTTCTTTGATACATATTCACCAGTAACTAGAATTACGTCTATTCGAACGTTAATTGCTATAGCAGCTGTTCACAATTTGGAAATACACCAAATGGATGTGAAAACTGCATTTCTAAATGGTGAATTAGATGAAGAAATCTACATGGAACAACCCGAAGGGTTTGTTGTTAAAGGTCAAGAAAAGAAAGTTTGCAAATTGGTTAAGTCTCTTTATGGTCTTAAACAAGCTCTAAAACAATGGCATGAGAAATTTGATAATACATTATTATCATGGATTCAAAATAAATGAATGTGACAAATGTGTCTACATAAAGGAATGCAAAGAGGCATATGTTATTGTATGTTTATATGTCGATGATATGCTTATAATGGGAACTAGTAAGGATGTAATTAATCAAACCAAAGAAATGTTACATTCAAATTTCGATATGAAAGATATGGGAATTGCTGATATAATTCTTGGTATTCGAGTTCAAAGGAATTCGGATGGTTACACACTTACACAATCTCATTATGTAGAAAAGGTCCTTAGAAAATTTGGACATTATAATGATAAACCGGTCGTTACACCATTTGATCCCTCTACTCACCTTAAGAAGAATCAAGGTGATAGTGTGTCTCAATTGGAATATACCCAAGTTCTTGGAAGCTTGATGTACATAATGAATTGTACAAGACCGGATTTGGCATATAGTTTGAGTCGACTTAGTAGATACTCACACAATCCGAGTAGTGATCATTGGATTGCCTTGATAAGAGTTATGAGGTATTTAAAGCATACAATAAATTATGGATTGCATTATTCCAAATATCCTCCCGTATTAGAAGGATTTTGTGATGCAAATTGGATTTCATGTAATTCAGAGAGTAAGTCCACAAGTGGTTATGTATTTACACTTGGTGGAGCAGCTGTGTCATGGAAATCATCAAAACAAACTGTGAATACACGTTCAACGATGGAAGCAGAATTTGTAGCTTTGGATAAAGCCGCCGAAGAAGCGGAATGGCTCAAAGGCTTCCTAGAAGGTATTCCATTGTGGCCAAAGCCTGTAACGGCCATTTGCATACATTGTGATAATATGGCTGCTCTTACAAGAGCAAAGAATGACATCTACAATGGCAAGTCAAGGCATATAAGGCGACGTCACAAGACAATACGAGATTTGCTCAAAAATGGAATTATTTCCATTGACTATGTAAAATCAAAGGAAAATATAGCAGATCCTTTGACTAAAGGCCTTAATAGAGAGCAAGTTATATTTACATCGAGGGGAATGGGCTTAAAGCCTATACAATGAGTCACCACTTGGCGGAAACCTAACCTAGCAACATTGCAGATCCCATGGTCTAGGTTCAATAGGCAAACTAGTTAGGGAAGACTCAAGAAGCATAAACACACATATATGCCTATTCCTATGGTGACACAAAGTGTGTTTCCGTTGATGATTACAGGATGAATATTAATATTCTTAATAATGCTAATAGCTTTTCTCAAAGTGGGATAGTACGGACTATTCTTAATTAGCATTACCTATATGAGATTGATGTCGGGTCGCATCTATGAGAACCAAAATGGCTACGTTCTCTAGAAATCTCATGAAGTAAGGAGTTGTTCAGGACCAAAAATGAACACAACTGTAAGAATTGAAATGTGTTCTAGTATGACATGTGTGATACTTATTGTCTTGATTTACTACACAACGTGAATAGTTCAAGACTTTTGTTCACTACTCACAAAGTGAATCCGATAAGTACTCACTACGATAGGTTCAAGTCCAAAAGACACCTTTTTCGATGCATGTCATATCTAAGTTCTCTGAAAACGCGATAAGTTCCTAATTATCTTATTTTCTATTCAAATGTGGGGTATTATTAAAGTTTGAATAGAAAATGTGGGGTATTGTAGAAACTTGTGAGACTTTAGTCCCACATTGAAGAAATAGAAAGAGTCTTGGCATTTATAAGAACTAACCCATTTAGTTAAATGGGTAAAGTGTGAGAGAATGGGCTTGTGGGCTTTTCTATTGGATTTTCAATAGAATTGCACATAAATTAAATATATATTTAATAGTCAAAAGATGGGCCTTGGGGCTCTTGGGCTCTGTTAATTAAATTCAAAAATATTTTATTTTATTTTTGAAAATTGAAATTAATATTATCTGATGAACAATTACAAATGTTGGGAACAGTTATAACTGTTCAGTCAGACATATCTTTTCGTTTTGACTATTATAAATACGTTGTTGGTGTTTGTTGTTCCGACAAGATTTTTCTCCTCTTCTTCTTCTTCTGTTCTTCAGAGAAACACAAAGTAAATTCGCCAGAAACAAGTTCTTGTGCAAGAACTTGTTTAGATTGTTGAATCCTCTAGATAGACGTCTGAAACTACAGCACAAGTGGGGACGAAATTCTGTCTAAGGACACTGCTAAGCAGGCCTCAATCTGATCAAGTCAGTAAATTTCAATTCAATTTCGTTGTTTATTTTAATTTGTTTGATTGTTGTTAGTAGAATTGATAGTATTTAATTATATATAAAACTGTTTGTATGCCCTATATTGATTGGTTCTAACACATTAGACATGAATGAATATAGGAAGATGAGTATTATATAGATCAAGATTTATCGCATGTTAAGTCCTTTGTTAATTCATAAGATTTAAACCAAAGTTATATATATGTTTGAGCTACGACACAATACAAAAACGAAACGAGTAGAGGCTTTTCGTTACATGCTACAACGATGTACTCTAAGCCCTGGCCTTTGGAACAACATGTTTGGGCCCAAATTTACATTTGTCCGAGCTTGTGGGACAAGGCCCAAGAGGTTATTCATTAAGGAATAATCTGATGTATTTTTCCTTCTTGGAAAAGAATTAGGGTTCCTCTAGGAATCCAAGAAGAGATGGTTTTGGGTAATCAAATCCTAATTGATCTCAGAATCTATTATGCTTGATATACAAGTATTGAGGTTCTGCATTCTCTATATAAAGGGATCATGGTGTACAAGAAAAAGGAGCTCCTCCACACAAAAACCTTTGCGCAACGCAAACCAAAGTCCCTCCGGGGCATAAGCCTCTCCGGAGTGCTTGTCGCTTCCCTGCACCAAACTCAGAGTCGCAGCCATGCACCAAGTTTCGGTCGCAGCAGCAGTCTCTCGCGAACTGCCTCCACCAACCGCAAACCACTCTTCCAACCTAGCCGCAAACCTACGCCCACCACATCGGTCGCCGTACACCTGCCGTTGTTGTCGAAAGTGCCTTGCGTTCGTGTCGAAGCATCGCAGAGACATATCGAGTCTAGTCGTCACACCTTGTGACAAATCGAGTCGTTACTCCGGTAACAAAACCATGATCCCAATCTGCCAGAGGTTGGATCAAGGGTCATCCGCCAGGATAATCCGCTCACTAAGGGTCATCCGCCAGGATAATCTGCAACGTCTGTAACATGGTCCCGATCTGCCAAAGGTTGGATCAAACTATTCCTAATCTGCAAGAGGTTGGAAGACAAACAATCTGCAAGCCAATCTGCAAGAGGTTGGAAGCAAACCGTTTCCCGCGGTCTTGATTAAAGCTCTGCTTTGCATCTCAGGATCGAAGTAAGATTACTCAATCTGCAAAAGGTTGAGAGAAAATCCTAGTAAATGTTTACTTAGGTCTTGTTCGAGCCTTCTACGCCGGCATGTCAACGCCCGCGTAACAATCGTTTGATCAAGAAGTCAGGTAGTAGGGAGCAAACGAGTACGCTCGCCAGGGTCATCCGCTCGCAAGGGTAATCCGCTCGCCAGCGTCATCCGCTCGCCAGGGTCATCCGCTCGCAAGGGTAATCCGCTCGCCAGCGTCATCCGCTCGCCAGGGTCATCCGCTCGCAAGGGTAATCCGCTCGCCAGCGTCATCCGCTCGCCAAAGGTCGTCCGCACCAAGGTTGTATCTAACCCAAAGATACTGGCACGCCCACGCATAACACATCAGGACTGAAGCATACGTCCGCCACATCCACAACGAGTTGACAGTTCGACAGGTGTCAAAACCGACGCGAACATTTTGGCACGCCCAGTGGGACCTGTGTCAAGATTGCGGGATCTACTACATATCGTATAGCGCTATCAGACCTCTCAGGATTGAGGGAATTGATAAGAAAGGACATCCAATTGGGGTGACCTCACTCGCTATAGTTTAGGCTGGGGGGCAATCCTCTTCCTAACATTGCTCGTCCAGGGGGCAACTTCACTTAGTTTTCTTGGCATTGCTTCATATTCCTTATATTCGCCACAACCAAGTAAACTGGGGGGGCAACAGTGGGACAATATCAAAAAAGTTGCATCCGCTAGAGTTGGTTCGGATTGGGCTTTCTAGCCTTTATCAATTTCACTATGCCTTCAATTTCAAAGGCTGGGGGGCAATGTTTGGGCCCAAATTTACATTTGTCCGAGCTTGTGGGACAAGGCCCAAGAGGTTATTCATTAAGGAATAATCTGATGTATTTTTCCTTCTTGGAAAAGAATTAGGGTTCCTCTAGGAATCCAAGAAGAGATGGTTTTGGGTAATCAAATCCTAATTGATCTCAGAATCTATTATGCTTGATATACAAGTATTGAGGTTCTGCATTCTCTATATAAAGGGATCATGGTGTACAAGAAAAAGGAGCTCCTCCACACAAAAACCTTTGCGCAACGCAAACCAAAGTCCCTCCGGGGCATAAGCCTCTCCGGAGTGCTTGTCGCTTCCCTGCACCAAACTCAGAGTCGCAGCCATGCACCAAGTTTCGGTCGCAGCAGCAGTCTCTCGCGAACTGCCTCCACCAACCGCAAACCACTCTTCCAACCTAGCCGCAAACCTACGCCCACCACATCGGTCGCCGTACACCTGCCGTTGTTGTCGAAAGTGCCTTGCGTTCGTGTCGAAGCATCGCAGAGACATATCGAGTCTAGTCGTCACACCTTGTGACAAATCGAGTCGTTACTCCGGTAACAAAACCATGATCCCAATCTGCCAGAGGTTGGATCAAGGGTCATCCGCCAGGATAATCCGCTCACTAAGGGTCATCCGCCAGGATAATCTGCAACGTCTGTAACATGGTCCCGATCTGCCAAAGGTTGGATCAAACTATTCCTAATCTGCAAGAGGTTGGAAGACAAACAATCTGCAAGCCAATCTGCAAGAGGTTGGAAGCAAACCGTTTCCCGCGGTCTTGATTAAAGCTCTGCTTTGCATCTCAGGATCGAAGTAAGATTACTCAATCTGCAAAAGGTTGAGAGAAAATCCTAGTAAATGTTTACTTAGGTCTTGTTCGAGCCTTCTACGCCGGCATGTCAACGCCCGCGTAACAATCGTTTGATCAAGAAGTCAGGTAGTAGGGAGCAAACGAGTACGCTCGCCAGGGTCATCCGCTCGCAAGGGTAATCCGCTCGCCAGCGTCATCCGCTCGCCAGGGTCATCCGCTCGCAAGGGTAATCCGCTCGCCAGCGTCATCCGCTCGCCAGGGTCATCCGCTCGCAAGGGTAATCCGCTCGCCAGCGTCATCCGCTCGCCAAAGGTCGTCCGCACCAAGGTTGTATCTAACCCAAAGATACTGGCACGCCCACGCATAACACATCAGGACTGAAGCATACGTCCGCCACATCCACAACGAGTTGACAGTTCGACAGGTGTCAAAACCGACGCGAACACAACACTATTCCACAGGCCTAAGTTTTTCTTTCTTCTTCTTCTTCTTCTTCTTCTTCTTCTTCTTCTTCTTCTTCACCATTTTTAATTTTAAAACACAGGTTGATGACTCCAGGTAGACCATTACTTGCCCCTGGATTAGTTTTTATTTTTAGAAGAAGAAAAAAAATAAAATGATGAGATTAATCGGTTCCCGAAATAATACTGAAATCTTATGGAGCCGATGAGAAACAGAGAGAAGTTAGAGGGATGGTGTCTGCTTCTTATAGGATATTATATGACTATTCTTCATGATGGGCATCCCTGCCTCTCGTTGTGTCATGATGGGAACTTTTGCTTGCTTAAGTTCTCATTGTACCCATTAATATGGGGTGCTATATCAAATTACTTGATAGCTAGTGACTAATTGACGACCAAAAAAAAAGGATACCAGCTAGCTAGCTAGGACCAAAAAAATTACTAATTTCCAACAATGTCATAGTTAGATTCTCAGTAACGTATGTAAGAGCGGGATGGCCTCACAAAGTGTTGTTCTTTCTCTCGGCGAAAAGTATGAAAGAAACAAAGAAGCCAAATCTCTGCCACCTCTGTCTCAGTGGAAATGTGGAATATTATGTTTAATTTAATAGCAACTTACACCAGTAGCCTTACATGTTGACATATAATCACACCTTATCAAACCTTAAACCATGAATTCATCTAACAACTGGTAATGATACTGCAATGATGTTGGCGCTGGTGCATATGAAATCTAAAATCTCCTGGGGAGTGCGTATGAAGAGAGTTCCGATAGTACAAGAGCGCAAATGAATCCAAGCAAGAGGAAACCATCTGCTGCATATCCCATTTTGAAAAACTTGTGGTAGTAATCACCAGTATCTTTGCTAACTTTGTAGGCTTCTCTTTGTAATTCTCCAGTCATAACAAATCCTGCAACCGATCCTGTGGCTAGTGCTATCGACATAACCTGCCCCAATCATCTTCATGCGTTATTATTCATTCAAGGAGAAAGAAAAAACACACACATGCACGTACACATACCGACTAAGCTATTGATGATTGTCACAGTGTGGTCACTACTAGGCATTAAACCAGTAGGGGTTAGTGTTCGTTTACTAGAAGCAACTACTTGAGTATGCATACGTATCCGCTATATGTACGTGTGTGTACCTTATCACCATAGTATTCAAGTACAAGGTTCCCCTCATATCCTTTCTTGAGGCGGATAACTGCTGTCATGGATTGCCAGATTGAATACGCACCTCCAAGAATAATGGTGGTAGTCATGTATCTGCAATTTTATATGAGCGACTTCATAAGAAATATGTATATATATATATATATATATATATAGGATTTTTTTCAGGTGCGGACGTCCGCACCGTGCGGATGCCGCGTTTCCGGCCACCAGCCGGCGACGGACCTCGGGCCGGCACAGAAAGGGTCGCCGGGCCGGGGCGAGCAAAGCCCACCGGCCGGATACGGCGTCGCCGCCTCGCCGGTGGCCGGAAACGCCGCATCCGCACCGTGAACAGTGCGTGCGGACGTCCGTAGCCGAGAAGCTCTGATATAGGATTTTTTTCAGGTGCGGACGTCCGCACCGTGCGGATGCCGCGTTTCCGGCCACCGGCGAGGCGGCGACGCCGTATCCGGCCGGTAGGCTTTGCTCGCTCCGGCCCGGCGACCCTTTCTGTGCCGGCCCGAGGCCTATATGTGTGTGTGTGTATCTGCAATTATATACGTCGTACTCTAAAGCCTTGCTCCATCTAGCACACTCTACTTGACTGGACACTGGACAAAATGAGACTAGAAATCAAACTAACTAATGGCTTACCGGTATCCAACAAGATCGTAAAAGTGAAGTTTGTCATCCACACCCCAGTTTGTATTAACTTTGGTGATGAGGATGATGAGAGACAGAAAGAGGAAAATGTTGGTGAGGATCCTCAGACCAATAACAGAAATCTTTAGAACTCTGGGGGTGAACACTGCTGGTTTTTCTGAATACGTATGCTGATCCATATCTAGTTTGCTATCGAATTAAACACAGGTATAAGTGTATGTTGCCACTAATAGATATGCCCTCCTTATATAGCCAGGTTTGTTGAGGCTATAAGTGAAATTGTTTTTCTCATCATTTGGCAAAACCAAGGGAAACAAACACATAATGACAACCATAGATAATGATCAAAATAGTGCTAATTTTGCCATTTGTTCTAGATCGAAAAAATGTACGTACGTAGAACAAATCGCCGGCCATTCCAAATAGCAAACAGGTAGCAAGAAAGACAATCAAACAGCAAGGACCTTCCTGGATTAACAAGGTTATAGTTTTTTTCTGGCATATATGGGGTTGACTTCTGCTTAAGCTTTAACTATGTATGGTGGAGTCTACTTAATATGTAATTAGTTATCGAAACTGTGGTCATGTGTACGATAAAACTGACATGGCGGCAGCTACTGATTGGTGCGAAGGGTGTATATACTATATATATAGAGAGAGAGAAGATGCAGGGTACGTAGTGCGGAGCATAAATTATAATGATCGAAATCTTGGTTGAAGGATCCAAAGATGCCAAAATGTTGATAGTGAACGAAGTATAAATTACTTCGTATTGTTTCAATAAAAAATAAATAAAAACTACTTCGTATAGAACTGTGCTAGCTTACAACAATCATGTGAAAATGATATGCAGCGGTCTCAATCCTAAACTTGTGTAAGTATGACTCACCAACCATGCCCAATTGTTGATGACTTGAGTACTATGGTGGCCGGGTAAGTACTTGCAGGTTCTGTTTGGGCCTAAATTAACATTAATCCAGAACTTTGGGCTGGAGCCCATAGGGTCACCCATTGGTGGGTAATCCGATTTCATTTAAACCAGTTTCTATCTGGAAGAAGGTTTGTAGTCCTTCTTCGAGTCTGATTTGGAGTTGGTTTAAGGTAATACAATCCTATTCGATATCAGAATCCATATGCTTGTTACATATGTATTTGGGGTTTTGAGATCACTATATAAAGAACTCAAGGACAATGTAAAAAGGGTTCTCAACCATACAACTACAAGTTTTTGCCCTGCAAATCTTGCAAGCCTCTCCGGAGCAATCTTACGCGAACTGCCTCCCACCAACAGCAAACAACCACTCTTCCAACCTTGCCGCAACCTTGCTTGCCGCCGTTGTCGAAAGTGCCTTGCATTCGTGTCGAAGCATCGCTAAGATCTATCGCTTCCAGCATCCGCACGTCCCAGCACACCTGCACCAGTCGAAGTCGCCTACTCGCGCCGATCAGAGCTGCAAACTTGCGTCGTGTCCGCGTTCGCTGAAGCACCAAGTGTCAGTCGTCACGCCCTGTGACAAATCGAGTCGTTACCCCGGTAATAATCTTTCCCAATCTGCAAAAGGTTGGACGAACGCCATCCGCGGTCTTGATACTTAGCTCTGCTTTGCATCCCAGGATCGAAGTAAGATATCTCAATCTACCGAAAGGTTGAGGAAAAATCCTAGTAATTGTTTACTTAGGTCTTGTTCGAGCCCTTACGCCGGTCTGTCAACGCCCGCGTACAGTTGCTTGATCAAGAAGTCAGGTAGCAGGGAGCCGACGAACACGTTCGCCAGAGTCATCCGCTCGCCAGAGTTGATTCGCTCGCCAGACGTCGTCCGCCACCAAGGTTGTACCTTACCCAAAGGTACTGGCACGCTCGCACCAGGACTGAAACTTACGTCCGCCACCCCCACGTGTTGATAGTTCGACAGGAGTAAAATCCAACGCGAATATTTTTGGCACGCCCAGTGGGACCAGTGTCAAGATTGCGCAAGCCAATATCTATACGCGACCAATGTCGTTCTGTAAGAAACCAGAACATCAGCTGTTGAAACAGCATAACTCAGCTGCATGTAGGGGTCTGTCCGAATCCCAACTGCAAGCCAAGTTTGGAGATGGCAGACCTGAAATCGAGGATCTGACTGAGGTCCTCGAAGGAGGTAACCAAGTTCCCGCAAACTTGGAGGGTGTCGCCGATCGCCATCAGGAAGGCGATATCCCGAATGCCGCTGTGGCTCCATTGGATACTGAAGCCAATGACGGAGATGGAATGTTCCCGCCTCGGACACCTTCCACTGACGAGATAATGGAGTCTTTTGGCATTATATATCCAAATCTCAGGCTACTGATGTGATCCTAGAGAAGATAGAAGCTACGCTGAAGGAGTTAAAGACTGAACAGATTGGTCATATGACTAACATCCGTGCTTTGGCGGAGCACACCCACAGGAATACTGATAATATTAATTCTCTCACTAAAAATCTTGATAGATTAGTGAGGGGGCATCAGGCCGATTTCAGTGAGCAACTCCAGCAACAGCAGGAGGAGTTCAGAGCCCATATGCTGCAGCATCATGAACAGATGGAAAAGACCAACGCTGCTGTCGAGCGATTGGCGCAGGTTGTGCAGATGGGTTTCGAGACTGAGGCATCTGAACCAAACGAACAGACCCTTCCACTAAAACCCACAAAGACAATGGAGAAGGGTCCACTTAAGATAGCTAAGCCTTCCAATAAAGGAGCTGACACTGCTCACATGAATAGACAGCCAAGGAGAGGTGGTCGGTTCATAAACCTCCCACCTGACAACGAAGGCGAAGCTCAAGAGGAAGACGGTGAGGGTGTTATGACCCGCAATGAAGTGCAGAGGCTGTTTCATGAACAGTTAAGGGTCATGCAAGGTTTGCCGGATCCCGGTGTAACCTATACCAATCCGCTTACACTAGCTGTAAATCTGACGCCATGGCCCGCAAATTTCAGGCATATAAGGTTTACCCCTTTCTCGGGCGAATCTTCTGAAGACGCAGAGACCCACATAACTCGTTTTCACAACGAATGTGGCCCTTACGCCCAAGATCCCGTCCTCAAGTTGAAGTTGTTCGGAACTTCCCTAACCGGGTCGGCTTTAGCTTGGTACAGAGACCTAGCACCAGGTTCTATTCCAGATTGGCAATCCATGGAGGGCCTCTTTAGGACCATGTTTGGGGTTGTTGAAGCTAAGATAACCATTAAGGTTCTGGCGGATACTAACCAGGAACCTGACGAGTCTGCCATCGACTATCTGAAGCGCTTTAAACTCCTGCGAGCCAAATGCAGAGATAGGCTGACGGAAGAGACCACGGTCGAGCTGGCAATTGCGGGGCTCGAGCCAGATATCCAGGCGCACTTCCAGCAAGTGTATGTGACGAATATGGCCGACTTAACCAATAGGTTAGCCAAACATCAGCACTTCCTCGACCAAACAAGGGCTCAGACCAGTAAGAGGAAAGGCATCCCATTGTCGTATTTTCTAGGTACTCTGAAACCTAAGACGAATGTTCCTCCTGTTACTAAAACAGTGGCGACTATAGACGCTGAACCAGCGCCACCGGTCACTTGGGTTAATGATACCAAGGATGAGGAAAACGTAGCGGTTGTAGAAGTGTTGGGTCGCCAACCCCTACAACCGAAAAGTGTAAGGTTCGCCAAGGAACCTATTAAGATTATGGCTTCTTTGCCTCTGAAGTCCGCTTTCGAGAAATATACATATAATGCTCATCAAGCACCGGAGATCCTCGCTGACTTATTTAAGGAAGGACGGCTCCAACACGAAGGCGGTTTCATACCCAAGCCAGACTATATGGCGGGTAAGAAGTACTGCAGCTTCCACAACATGACTAACCATTATACCAAAGACTGTGTCAAGCTCAAGGACCAGATCCAGACTTGGATTAACGATAAGCGCATGGTGATGGACGTTCCAAAGGAACCTACTTGGACGGAGACTCGACCCTTTCCGGACGTAAACACGGTTACTCTGATTCCTCATGAAGGTTATGAACTGGAACTTGGTCAACAGGGTTCTAGATTCCAGACCTATACCTACAATGCGCATAAAGCGGTGGAGATCTGGCGAACCTTGAGCCAGAAGGGGACAGTTGCTCCTAACTGCATGCTGGAGCAACACGAGTACGATGGGTCAGGCGGATCTTATTGTTCTTTCCACCGTTCAAACGATCATGGTACATCTGCATGCATTGGTTTGAAGGATCAAATCCAGGAGTGGTTGAATGAGGGATTCCTCCAATTTGGTAATTCCGCGGTGGCAACCCTTCAACACTTTTGGGCCATCGATCAGGACAAACTTCATAGTACCTCCCGAGCGGACAAGCAAGCGAATCCGCCAGCAGAGGAGGAAGTAGTGACAATACCTAGGGCTCAGTTATGCCTGGACTGTAAGATAAATTGTCGAATACCCCTTACCCACGAAGAGCTAATGAAGGCGCTTCAGGAGGCGAAAGAGAAGGCCAAACGGACTCATCCATGGTCGGAACGCTCTCGGTCCGGCGACCCCAAGCGAATCAAGTATTATCACCAGGAGAAAGCAGCTTTCACTACTCCAGCGAGGTCATGGCAAGACCCTGGACCTTCAGGAACTAAGCCAATAGTAGAGGAGCTCACACCTCCAACTAGGAATGTACAGAAACGGTATGGCAAGGCGAGAAGGACTTTAGAGGCTTTGAACAAAGGGAAGGTGACTCCTGACGAACTCTCCATGCCTGTCGAGCACATACACGACGCCTATAAACGTTATAAGTCGAAGACTTATATAGCTTCTCGTCGGGTACGAAGGGAAGAGAAATCGCCAACTCGAAGGAGGAATGTTCACGAAAGGATTGCGCATCCTACAGCGGCGGATGGTGCACCTCAGAAAACTCCTCGCAGGAGGCTAGCATTTTCTCCGGAAAGGATACCACTGCGTCCAGCCTTGGAGGCCCCGAAACTCAAGTCTGTCCAAACAACCTCTGACAACACAGAGAAGACAGATTCTGTTATTTTGAAATGGCAGCCTAAGGGGATGACAGCAGTTTCTACATCAACAACAATTAAGGTTCCTGAACTACAACCAGAAATTCGGGAATCTACTCCGGTCCTTAGTAGGTCATCGGCTAAGCCAATTCCAGTTCTCACAGGTCAGAAGGCTGTAAGTCAACAAGGTGATCAGCCCTTTCCTCAGTTCATCGCGCAGCAGCTGAAGACCGATTTTCCCATAAAGCAAGCAGACGTAGCTCTTATAACCTCTCAACCTAAGGCGCTTACGAGCTCATCAGGGGTTGATCGAGACATGCCGAATGCGGATGATGAGATGCTGGAGGATGAGGAAGGTTTTACAGATGGTGACGAGTCAATTCTAGATTGTAATATGGTTTTCATATTATCCTCTAGTTATGCTTTGACCAAACCAATCCCAACTGCTTATTTTATACAAGAGGAGGCGGTGGACAAGCCAGTTTGTCTTATTCAGGCGCCATACGAGGAAGATCTTCCCGCCAACGAGGATTTTAATTCCTCACCAACACATAGTGACCATGAGAGGGTCGCTGATCTGGATAGTTCGCATATGGCGTTTTCTAAGCCTACGTTTACAATGACTCAACATCTCAAACCTCTCTACGTTACAGCAGAGGTAGAGGGTGTTCAGGTGAACAGAATACTCATCGATAATGGTGCGGCGGTGAGTGTTATTACGCTTAGTACTATGGAGCGACTTCAGATTCCCGCAGATAAGATCCAGAACTCTTATGTTAGGGTTAGAGGGTTCGCCGGCACTGTGGCTCAAACGGCTGGCTTCCTCGTGCTTAAGGTTAAACTCGGGCCCTCCAACGCTTGTCAGGGTCTTTTCGTGACGGAGACTACGGTCCCATATTCAATGATTTTGGGACGTGATTGGATCCATAAAATATACTCAGTCCCATCTTCACTACATCAGGAGATGCTCATGTGGGATCCAGCTTCTGATAAACTAGTTTTAGTCAAGGCGGACGAGCGCCCCTTTTCTATAGCAACTAATACTTTGGAGTCGGACTATTACTACAACACTATGCGTCCTCTTGTGATTGATGGGGTTGATAATAAAGGTCGTCTGCTCGGGGTGACCTCCACTGACTTGACAAGGTGGGGATTAGCTCAGGCTCAGGCCGACTGTTCTCGGCCTGTTTCCATCGATTATCAACCAATTGTCAACATGATTGACAATTTTACAGCTGAAGAAACAGAAGTTGTAATTTCGTTGCTACAGCGATTGGCATTGTTTAGAGCCGAGCAGTTGGCCTCGGATACGGTCGCTCTAGTTGAGTGTATCGATGAAGACGATGTCGTTACTACTGAAGAGGTAGAGGCCATTCCGCCAGCACCAGCCGCTTTAGACGACACTCCGCCTAAGGTACGGGACCCGGTGGAGAAGGTTAATCTTGGTACACTTGACGAACCTTTAGAAGTTGGGATTAGTCACCAACTGGAACCAGAACAGCGGCAGCAGTTAATCAATTTGCTGCAAGAATTCAAGGATTGCTTTGCTGAAAAGTATCAGGATATGCCTGGACTGTCCAAGGATTTGGTGTGCCATCGATTACCTATTAGGGACGGCGCCAGGCCTGTTAGGCAAGAACAGAGGCGAATGAACGCCGAAACCGCTATGGCGGTCAAGAAGGAAGTTCAGAGCATGGTGGATGCAGGAATCATCCGGCCAGCCAAATATACACAGTGGTTGGCGAATGTGGTTCCTGTTAAGAAAAAGAACGGCAAAATCAGGGTCTGTGTTGATTATAGAGATCTCAATGCTGCTTCACCAAAGGATATATACCCTATGCCTCTTGCGGATCTTTTGGTGGATGCAGTTGCGGGGCACGAAATGTTATCATTCATGGATGGCACGGCCGGTTATCATCAAATACCAATTTACAAGCCGGACATTCACAAGACTACGTTTCGCTGCCCAGGCTTTGCCGGAGCCTTTGAATATCTTAGCATGCCATTTGGCCTAACAAATGCAGGGGCTACTTATCAGCGTGCTATGAACTTAATCTTCCATGACATCCTCGGAATCATTTTGGAAGTTTACATTGATGACGTGGTGGTTAAGTCTAAATCCAGGATAGACCATATTGGTCATCTACGCGATGTCTTTACGCCGATGAGGAAGCATCAGCTCAAAATGAATCCAACCAAGTGCATTTTTGGGGTTCGTGCTGGTGATTTCCTTGGCTTCGTGGTACATGACAAAGGTATTGAGGTAGCGGGAGACAAAGCACAAGCTGTTTTAGACGCCCCAGCGCCTCGGAACAAGAAGGAGCTTCAAAGTTTGCTGGGCAAAATAAATTTTCTTCGACGCTTCATCTCTAACTCAGCTGGGAAGATTGCTCCTTTCTCTCCTTTATTGCGACTCAAGAAAGATGAGCACTTTGTTTGGGGACCCTAGCATCACGCGGCGTTCGATAAGATTAAGGAATATTTGGCCAGTCCGCCAGTATTACGACCGCCAAAACCGGGGATCTCACTCAAGTTATACATCTCTGCATCTGACAGTTCTGTTGCCGGGCTTTTGGCTCAGGATGAAACTACTACAGAGGGTAAGAAAGTCGAATATGCGGTTTCTTATCTTAGTAGAACCCTTTTAGATGCAGAAACAAGGTACTCTCCTATCGAGCGCCTCTGTTTGGCGTTGTATTTTGCCGCGACCAAGCTCCGTCACTACATGTTTTCCTTTACCACCATTGTAGTAGCTCAAACGGACTTGGTCAAGTACATGCTTACTCGACCTATCTTACGTGGTAGGATTGGCAAATGGGTCTTGGCTCTCTCTGAGTTTTCATTACAGTATGCACCGCTCAAAGCGATGACGGGTCAAGCAGTCACTGACTTCTTACTTCATCATCCTTTAGACGAATCGGTTGAAGATCCTATCCCTTTCATCAACATGGTCGGCACGGTACCATGGATCCTGTACTTTGATGGAAGTAGCACAAACTCTTTGGCGGGTGCAGGAATTTGCATCCAGAGTCCATCAGGGAGAAGCCACTCCTATTCTTTTCAGTTGGAGTGGACTTGCACAAACAACCAGGCTGAATACGAAGCCCTTATTATTGGTCTAGAATTACTACTGGATATGGACGCTAAAGAGATCGAAGTATATGGTGATTCTCTCCTAATCATCAAGCAGCTGTTAGGTGACTATAAATGCGTATCTTTCCACCTAATACATTATTGGGAGCGAGCATCAGAGTTGTTAGACCAGTTTGCTGATGTGGTGCTCGACTATGTCCCTCGTGAAAAGAACTTTGCAGCCAACGAGTTAGCACAGCTCGCCACTGGTATTACTCTCGCCAATGGCGTCAAAGAACGCATCCTGAAAGTAGAATGCAGGACGCTAGCATCTTTTGCTGCGCGAAGGGAACAGCGTGGCGATTGGTTGGTTGCTACCTTGGATATTATTGACATTGATTGGCGGCAACCAATCATTAAATATTTACAAGACCCATCTGCCCCATCCGAAAGGCGAACCAGGTACTTAGCTACAAATTACCTACTTAAGGGTGATGAGTTGCTTCGCCGGGGCGAGGAAGGTGTGGACCTCAGATGCGTTTTTGGCGTAGAAGCCAAGAGGTTAATGCGCGAAGT
Source organism: Potentilla sterilis (assembly GCA_963682095.1). Taxonomy (NCBI): domain Eukaryota; kingdom Viridiplantae; phylum Streptophyta; class Magnoliopsida; order Rosales; family Rosaceae; genus Potentilla; species Potentilla sterilis. The sequence goes on from OY821766.1 coordinate 7,430,267, forward strand.
TCATCTGGGCGTGTGTGGTTCGTATCAAAGTGGATCGAAGATGAGGTGGCTGATCCGCCGTTATGGTTATTTTTGGCCATCTATCCTCAAAGACTGCATCAGCTTTGCCCAAGGTTGTATCGAGTGCCAGATTCATGGACCGGTTCAACGGATTCCTAATATCCCCATGCAGCCTATCATCAAACCTTGGCCCGCCAGGGGTTGGGCACTTGACTTTGTTGGGGAAATCCATCCAAATTCTTCTCTCCAGCATAAGTACTTACTGATTGGCACAGACTTCTTTACTAAATGGGTGGAGGCCATCCCTGTTCGAAATTGTGATGCCGCAACAGTCATTCGCTTTATATTTCAGAATATCATTTGCCGTTATGGCATTCCTGAGTGTATTGTGGCGGACAGGGGGGCAGCGTTTATGGCAGAGAGTACGCAGACGTTCATTCAAGATTATGGCATTCAGTTTTTGCACTCCTCGCCGTACTACGCTCAATCAAATGGCCAAGCTGAAGCTAGCAATAAGGTGATTATTTCTATCATCAAAAAGATGCTGGCGGATAATCCTCGAACTTGGCATACGGAGCTAGACAATACTCTTTGGGCGTATCGTACGTCCAAACGGACTCCTACAGGAACTACTCCTTATGCCTTGATGTTTGGCCATGATGCTGTTCTTCCTTTGGAAATCAATGTTCGCTCTCTCCGGGTGCGCGAGCAGCATCAGCTGATCGGGGATGACTACGTTCAGGCTATGTTTCAGGAACATGCAGATCTTGATGAGTTTAGAATATGAATCTACTTAAGGTTCATTAGTTTGGTAATTCGCTTTCTTTTGTTATGAATCTGTTTAAGGTTCGTTTACTTAGTTTGTTTGAGAATCAATGTTCATGGTCTTCAACAATTTTTTGTTCATTCAACACGGAAAGCAGCAAATTTTTTGTTTTTCGATAAGGTCAATATGAAAATTTTTATTGATTCTATTTCAAGAATGACTTTGCGGTCAAGAGCTTTACAAGTACAGAATTACATTTAGACCTATACTTCTAAATTTCTTGAACGAAAGAGAGAAGAGGATCTGTTTCACAGATTCTTTCGGAGAGAGATGTGTATCGTTCCTCCTCCAATCTCTTGCTCCAATCCTCATCGCTTTCACCATCCCGTAAGTTTCTTCATCCACCAATACCTTTATTTGGAACCTTACCTCAAAGAGAAGGCCTTGAAGGTTGAGAGAAGAGCGAAGGGATGAGGATGTGGATGCCAGTTGACGGTCACCTTTGGTCACTAACAGGATTCTGAAAGATCACAGAAGGAAAGTGACCGTCATGGTGGCGGATGGGTTCTAAGCCACCAGCAGCTATTATACCCCGGAGAACAATAGAAGAGCTCCTGCTTTTGGAGATTCTATCCGTATTCCATGTTCTCTAGGGGACATAATACAAGATTATGCGACTTAGAACATATTTAATACCAGACTATGCGACTCAAGGTGTTTGCACAAACATCTCCATATGATCTGGAGGAAAAGACTCAGGAAGCCATAGAGGCTTGGTGGAGAAACTGGAGAAAAGAATAAACATGTTGAACAACAAATAAGAGATGATCTTGGTTTCGATACTTTGGGCCTCATTTTATAGCGAGTGGCGAATGAAATCCAACGGCTGGGACGGATTAGGGTTTCACATCATCGGTCTTGTCAAAATAATGAAGGTTTTTATGGTTTTCAACCGTTTGTAGCACGGGGAATCGCAAGTTTTAAATGTCAGTTTGACTATTGACCGTATCTTGAAAAATTGACAGTTGTAGATTTGCACTAATCAAGGCTATGTTAATGCTTGAACGGGCCAGACAGGTCTGGGCCTCGCGGATGGGTTGTTCAATTAATATTTATCCGATATTATCAAAAATGGATATTACAAGGGAAGCCAATTTACTCGGGGGGCATAGAAGAAAATTCGAACATTTCGAAACTTAGCCTAGCTATTTTCGCCTTCAAGTACAGGAGCTCAGCCTTTGTTTTCTGTGCATCCTTTTGGCTCTGCTCTGTTTCACTTTTGAGCTTGGCAATCTGGATCCTCTGTCCCGCGGCTGTATCAAGACGTCTTTGCTGCCTTTCTCGCACCATGGTTATCTTCCGGTCAATGTGTTCCTTTTCTTGCTCCAGGCGCTTGATTTCTGCCTCGTCTTCTTGTTCCACAGAAAGCATTAGCGAGGAGTAGGAGTTCACAACCTTGGACAGGTTTGAAGTTTTCTTCTTGATGGTCGCTTCCTGTCTTGGAACACCGCTCGCCTTGTTCTGGAAAGTGGCGAGAAGATTAGGGAGAATTTCTAGAATTTCTCTTATCCTGGTTTGGGCTATGGCGGGCAGGTTTGGAAGTTGGTTCTTCACGGTCTGCAGCATCCTGTGGATCCTTTCACGAATTTTTGCATCCGTAAGATCTTCTTGATATATCTGGTTGAGGAGATCCCAGGTTTCTTGTAATTCGGCTGCGTCTTGCTGAGGTGTTGGCGGCTGCAGTAGCGGATCATCACTAGGCCGAGGGATGAACTGGAAGCTAGGAGTGGCGGTCTGGGGAGAGCTGGATGCGGATGGACCCTTGTCTTGGACATTTGGCTGGGGGCAGAATAGGACCAGGCTCCGTTCGCCAACGCTCTCAGCACTCCTAGGCTGAGTAGGAGTCTTTGTCACCTGAAGGAATTGCAGGTGTAAGGAGCATTAACACTTTAACAATCTAAAATTAAATTGATTAAGGGTTGTTAGAAGGGTACCTCTGAATCAGAAGGGGTATCCGCCGAAATTTCCACTATTGGAATGGTTCGCCCCACAGATTCGCCTCGGGGTGAAGCTGGAGGCACTTCTTGGTACAGGCTTGCATCTATAACTATATCTAGGTTTGCTTCCAGATATTCTTCTACAGGTACCCCGATTTCTTCTGGTCCAGGGATTGGTTCTGTTTGGGTTACCCTTGGCATTTTCGCTACGATCGCTGGTGCTATCGAAGCGCTGGCGGATGATGTTCCTTCCACAGCTTTCTCTGTGGAGAGGGCCGGACTAGTCAGAGGGTTATTGGAAGCTGGAGTTGCGAGAGCGGCCAGAGGGGTCCGAATGGTACCTGTATCAGCAGGAAGCCAGTTTAGTGGAGTCGCATCAGTAGGAGGTTTCTTCCGACTTTGATCAAGAAAGGTTTCAAAGTTTCACCAGAAAAATGAAATCTCTTCCCAAGTCTCTGGAACTCTAAGTCCAGGCTCGGGACCACCTGAAGGTGAACTAGTGGAGCTGGAGGACTCACCGGAGGAAATCTCAATTGGTCTAGGCGTGGCAGGAGTAGTACTGGGGGCCGGCCTCCTACTTTGTCTCAAGTTTAGTCCCTCGGGAAGAAAATTTGCCAACTACATTGGGTTAATAATTTGGTCTAAAAGAACAGTTGGCGGATGGCAGACATTTTGGCGGATTAATAAAGACTTACTGGCGCATTGTCTTCCTCATCTTCTTCTTCTTCTTCAACCACTGGAAGAGGAGATTTTACTCTTTTCTTGCTTCTGGGTGCTGTTGGAGGAGTTGCAGGAGCTTTCCTTTTCTTTACAGCAGGAAGAACTTTCTTTGAGATCTGTATCATGAAAAATCAGTTAGTGGTTTTTCTAAACTTGTCTAAAATTAGGGTGAGTTATAACTTAGCGAATGATTACCTGGGCTTCTTCAACTACTATCTCAGGGTGCAAAGGACCCCCGTCGAGCACCAAGATGTCATAGTCAGTAAGGCATTCGCGATGTCTTCTGAATACCTTTTCAAAATAGTAAAGGGACTCTTCCTTTTGAAAATTCTTCCCACGAACTCCTTGCCACCATGTTTCGTAGTCAGCAGTGGTTTCTTTGGAGATTACTAGCTCCAAGCATTCTTCTGGAGTGGGGAGGATTGTCGGACGCAGGCAAGAGGAGCATGGAACATTGGGAGTCACAGGAGTGCTCTTGCTTGGTCGCCAAGCTGAGAATATGTTACAGCTTTGGATTGGCGGGTAGGGGGCATGTTGCGTAAAACCAAACTGGCGAGTAAAAAGATGAGGGGCATACACTTCTGAGCCCTGACCGCCTCTGTTTGAGTTGAATAGAGGAAGATCCGCCATAGATATGCATTGCAAGAAGAGAGCCTTCCCTGCATTACTTTGGTCTACAGAAGGGAAGAAGCCAGTCTTTAGGGCATGAGGGTGATTGCGAGATAGCAGCATCTGAGCTTCTGAATAGAAGCCTGGCGCGTCCGTTCGGTAGATTATGTCGAAGCATGCTGCATAGCCTTGCCCGTACATTGGCTCTTGGCCAACATATGCTGCGCCTGTGATTCTGTTTTCACCAATGTCCCTTGGCTCTGAGGCGAGTCCCGGAAAGTACATGTTCGCCCAGATATCTAGAATCCAAAGCGGTCCGGGAACTATGAGGTTGAAGGGGTTCATAGTCAAGGTGTGAAGTCCCCGGTACAGGTGAGCAAGGACTATTTGTGCGAGGCCTATTTCTTCATAGGCGTAAAGGATTTCTGCCATCCTTTTGTAAGTTCTTGACATCTTGGAGGCGGTTGAGCAGAATATGAATTTGTTGAGCCAAAAATCCAAGAAGGCGATTCCTCCGATGTCATTGTTCTTCTTGCTGAATTCATGCATCCAAGCTTGATAGCTGAAGTTGCCGGTGTGGTTGATGACGGTGGAGGGAAATCGGTCTTGGGGATAGTCATCAGCGTCAAAGGGTTCGTCACTCAAAGGAAATCCTAGCCCGGCGTATAGGTCTAGGAGGGTGACGCTAGCTTGGCCAAAGTGAAAGTCAAAGGTGTTGGAGGATGAATTCCAGAAACTTACTAGGAGCAAGAAGACGCATCGATTTCCGCCTTTCTGGTTTAGATTGAAACAGAGCTCCAAGACTTCTGTTATTCCAGCGCGTTTCCATCTTAAGGCATCTACCTTTTGTCTGGCTTTGTACCACTTGATCATGTCTGAGGTTGGTAAAGGCCAGCAGCCGGTGGTGATGGGGGCCTCGAAATGGCTTGAGCATTTTTGGAGTTTGATGTCCTGATCGCGAAAGGCTACTGGAGGCGGACGGCAGTAATCCGCGAATGAAGACATGCCTTGAAGGGTGACTTCTCTTTGTTTTGGACCCAGTCCGGCACGATTATAGTCATCTGGTGAGATTAATGAGGTGCAGCAAGGATTTCCGACTTCGGTGACGGCTTTCTGGATTCTTTTTTTGCCACGAAGCACTTCTGAGTGCTTGATTTCTAGGGCCATGATGATAGAAATGAGGTTTCGGATTGGTTTTCGCGTTCCTGGACCACGGCTTTATAGAATTTGAAGGGGAGTCTCTGGATTTCTGAATTGGTATGATCTGAAGCGGTTTAGGGTTTATTGAACAGTCGTTTGAGCTCAATTTGGTAAAGTTGCATCGGTTAGAGGGAACGACGTATTCTTCAGATTTTTAAACAAGTCCGAGTGGGCTTTCTCAACCTTCTTCAATTTCAATGGGCTTTTAATTTCGAAGGCTGGGGGGCAATGTTTGGGCCTAAATTAACATTAATCTAGGACTTTGGGCTGGAGCCCATAGGGTCACCCATTGGCGGGTAATCCGATTTCATTTAAATCAGTTTCTATCTAGAAGAAGGTTTGGAGTCCTTCTTCGAGTCTGATTTGGAGTTGGTTTAAGGTAATACAATCCTATTCGATATCAGAATCCATATGCTTGTTACATATGTATTTGGGGTTTTGAGATCACTATATAAAGAACTCAAGGACAACGTAAAAAGGGTTCTCAACCATACAACTATAAGCTTTTGCCCTGCAAATCTTGCAAGCCTCTCCGGAGCAATCTTACGCGAACTGCCTTCCACCAACAGCAAACAACCACTCTTCCAACCTTGCCGCAACTTTGCTTGCCGCCGTTGTCGAAAGTGCCTTGCATTCGTGTCGAAGCATCGCTAAGATCTATCGCTTCCAGCATCCGCACGTCCCAGCACACCTGCACCAGTCGAAGTCGCCTACTCGCGCCGATCAGAGCTGCAAACTTGCGTCGTGTCCGCGTTCGCTGAAGCACCAAGTGTCAGTCGTCACGCCCTGTGACAAATCGAGTCGTTACCCCGGTAATAATCTTTCCCAATCTGCAAAAGGTTGGACGAACGCCATCCGCTGTCTTGATACTTAGCTCTGCTTTGCATCCCAGGATCGAAGTAAGATATCTCAATCTACCGAAAGGTTGAGGAAAAATCCTAGTAATTGTTTACTTAGGTCTTGTTCGAGCCCTTACGCCGGTCTGTCAACGCCTAAGTACAGTTGCTTGATCAAGAAGTCAGGTAGCAGGGAGCAGAGTCATCCGCTCGCCAGAGTTGATTCGCTCGCCAGACGTCGTCAGCCACCAAGGTTGTACCTAACCCAAAGGTACTGGCATGCTTGCACTAGGACTGAAACTTACGTCCGCCACCCCCACGTGTTGATAGTTCGACAGGAGTAAAATCCAACGCGAACAGGTTCGACCAGCGATCTTGTTGGGGACATGAGGTTAATGATGATGGCTTCCACTCAACAGGCCAATGCATATAATCGCGTTGGTTAATTTTGTCTCGTTTGGTTATTGTTCGTCTTAATGGCTGATCCGCATCGTTGTCCACCTCCACAACATCCATCCGCTGATGGCACGAGCTGCTAGGGATGCATCTTCTTCCACCAGTTAAAGCGAGCAGCAGTCTCATTATCAGGGTTTGTCCAAACAGATAGTACATTCATCTCCATCTCCCAAGATTATCACAGGATTAACTTCGTCTGAATATATAGCCTTTGATCATCCGATTGCAGACACAAACTCGATATGTTGCAGCTCTAATGATATTACTTACACAAGTACCTAATTAATGCAGTCCATCTCTATTAAGTACGTATATTACTGTGCTACTGTCATTACAGTGCGCGCATTCTGTAGATTCTCTTCTCGAGTTCCATCAGATCTTGGATCGGTTGTTGGAATCCATGTTAGAATTCACAATACTTCAACTTTCGCTTTGGCGAATGAAGTATTTCACACTGATTTCCTTGGCGGATAGTGTTTGAAGAAGAGTAGACGAACTGAACTTATGCAGCCTTTTCTTTGTTCTAAAAATCTTAAAGATTAAAAAGTAAACACTTCCCTTTTATAGGGATACAAAGTAACCTACACAAATATCTAACCTAGTTTAGCTAGAGATCAACTTGACAAATTATAGTAATATGATACTACAAATATCTAGCTGAAAAATCTCAGTGGGATGAACAGTGAAGTAGCTGCTGGAAAGCATATTAGCTTTTCAGACAGTTTCCTAATCTTCTCAGAAAAGCATTAACTTCAACACTCCCCCTTAATGATTTGCCTTATCATTTCTAGCAGGCCTCTGAGATATTCAAACCTATCTCTGGCGAGTGCCTTGGTGAAGATATCAGCAACTTGGTCATCTGTATTGCAGTACACCAGATCAATCTCATTCTCTTCTACTGCATCCCTGATGTAATGAAACTTCAAGGCAATGTGCTTGGCCCTACTGTGATAGACAGGGTTCTTGCTCATGGCGATTGCAGACTTGTTATCACTGAGAATGGTTGTTGTTGTTCTGTTTTTCTCACCAAAGTCTTCTATGACTCTTCTTAGCCAAATTTCTTGTGAAGTGGCGATTGAAGCTGCGACATACTCAGCTTCAGCTGTGGACAATGCCACTGATTTCTGCTTCTTTGAAGCCCAAGAGAACACTCCTGTTCCTAGTGTGAAAGTATATCCAGATGTGCTCTTCAAGTCATCTACACTGCCTCCCCAGTCACTGTCACAGAACCCAAAGAGTTTTGGTTCTACATTCCTCTCATACAGGATTCCAAAGTCGATTGTTCCTTGGATGTATCTCAGGATTCTCTTTGCAGCTCCATAGTGTATCTTGGTAGGGTTGTGCATAAATCTGGACATCAAGCTTGCTGCATACATAATATCTGGTCTTGTTGCAGTTAAGTATAGCAAGCTTCCCACTAAGCTTCTGTTTAAGTTCTCATCAGCAGAACCACGTACTTCCATCTTCCTTGGAGAATTTCTCACTGACCACTAGAGGAATTGCAACTGGATTGCAACCTAGCATTTTAAACTTCTCTAGTATAGTCTTTGCATATTTCTTCTAGGTAATGAAAATTCCCTCCACTGCATGAATTATTTCAATTCCCAGAAAATAATGCATGATTCCCAAATCACTCATTTCATATTTCATCATCATATCAGACTTGAAATTTGAAATCATCTTTTCACAACTTCCAGTAAATACCAAATCTTCAACATATAAGGAGACAATAAGTATACTTGATTTACCTTCAGTCTTTGTGTAAAGGGCAGGTTCGTTTTCACTCCTTTGAAAATCCCTTTCTGTGAAATAGGAATCGATCTCACCATACCAAGCTCTTGGGGCTTGTTTCAGGCCATATAGAGCTTTCTTCAGCTTGTAAACTTTCTGCTCTTTGCCTTTGATGATGAAACCTTGTGGTTGTTCCACAAACACTTCTTCTTTCAGCACTCCATTTAGAAATGCCGATTTGACATCAAGTTGGTGTAGATACCATCCCTTTTGTGCAGCAATGGAAATCAGACCTCTTATGGTCTCATGCCTTGCCACTGGTGCAAAGGTCTCATTGAAGTCCACTCCAGGTATCTGCGAGTATCCCTTCGCCACCAATCTTGCTTTATTTCTTTGCATAGAACCATCTGAGTTCAGCTTGGTTTTGTATATCCACTTCAAACCTATGACATCCTTGTTGTCTGGTTTGTCAACTAACTCCCATGTGTTGTTCTTCACAATCACATTAATTTCCTTTTGCATTGCAGACCTCCATTCATCTTCCTTCACTGCTTCCTCAAATCTTTCTGGCTCGAACAAGCACGCATTGCAGCTTTCATACACTTCATTCAAGCTTCTCATCCTTACTGGTGGAGAGCTTGGTGTTGATTGAGCTTCTGAAAATCCTGGCGAATGTGTCGCTGGCGAATGAGTCGCTGGCGAATGAGTCGCTGGCGAATTTATCACTGGCGAATGAGTCGCTGGCGAATGATTTTCTGGCGAATGAGACGCTGGCGGATGAGACGCTGGCGAATGAGGCGCTGGCGAATTTGTCGCTGGCGAGTGAGTTGCTTGCGGATTGAGTTCCAGCTCTACTTGATTCTCTTGTTCATTTTGAACATTTACTTCTTTTTATCCTTTATTTTGGACTGAACCTTGGCTCCAATCCCAAGATGAATTCTCACTGAAGAGAACATCTTTGCAGACTATCATTTTCTTCTTCTGCAAATTGTAGAGCCTATAGCCCTTTGATTGAGAGCTGTATCCCATGAATACACACTTCTCACTGGTTTCATCCAGTTTATATCTCAGCTCCTCTGGGATATGTGCATAACAGATTGATCCAAACACCCTCAAGTGATTAACACTTGGCTTCCTGTCACTCCATGCTTCAAACGGAGTGTTTCCTTGGACAACAACTGTTGGATGTCTGTTCATCAAATACACAGCAGTATTCACTGCTTCTCCCCAATATTCTTGAGGAACTGACTTGTCGTGGAGCATGGACTTGGCCATCTCTATGATTGTCCTGTTTTTCCTTTCAGCTACACCATTCTGCTGAGGTGTGTAGCTAACAGTGAGCTGCCTTTCCAGCCCAATGTCTTCACAGAACTTCTTGAATTCATTTGATCTGTACTCACCACCTCTATCTGTTTTTAACTTCTTCAGTTTGAGGCCAGATTGTCTCTCCACCATTGCTTGAAACTTTCTGAACACGGCGAACACATCAGACTTTTGCCTTAGGAAATAAACCCAAGTCATTCTTGTGAAATCATCTATGAAGGTCAGAAAGTATCTATTTCCTCCATCAGTTGTGGTTCTCATTGGACCATAAACATCAGAATGTACCAGCTCTAGAGGTACTTTTGCTCTCCAGGCTTCTCCTTTTGGGAAGGGGAGTGTGTGTTGCTTCCCCAATGCACATCCTTCACACACTTCATTTACTTCATATATTTTTGGCAGTCCCTGCACCATTTCTTTTTGATGCAGCAACTTGAGACTATGAAAATTTAAATGTCCAAGTCTCTTGTGCCAGAGCCAGGGATCATCCTTTAGCTCCATACTTCTTGCACTCTCAGTTGCATATTTGAGAGTCAGAGGAAAACTTATGTTCCTCTTCATCTGGATTTCTACCATCAGGTTCTTGTTGCTTCCTCTCTGATATATCTTGCAAGTGTCATCACCAAAATGCAAGTGATATTTGTGCTCAATGAGCTGACCAACACTTAGCAGATTGGAATCCAGAGTTGGAACCAACATCACATCTCTGATGTACATCTTTCCAGACTTGGTTTCAACAGCAATGCTTCCTTTGCCTTTTGTATCCACCAACATTCCATTTCCCATCTTCACTCTTGTAATGTTGTTGTGGTCAATATCATGTAGAAGGTTGGCATTCGCCGTCATATGATTACTGCAAGCACTATCAACAAGCCACGCATTCTCCTCTACTGCAACACTTGCAACATGAGTAACACAGAACATGTTTGTGTCACTCGCCTCTATGATGTTCGCCTGTTGATTTCCCTTGTAGTTACAATCCTTCCTGACATGACCAAACTTTTCACAGTTTGAGCACTTTGGTTTCCCTTTGAACCAACACTCGCCTGCATGAAGCTTACTACAGACAGTGAATTTATTATACCCTGAGTTGCTACTCTCCTCATTGTTGCTCTTCATCCGCTGATTTGTTTTTCCCTCCCACTTCTTTCCTTTACCTTTCCAGTTCTTTTTCTGCTTAGAATTTGAACTAGATGGCTCACTCCTGTTTGAGTTAAGGTTGAGTGATTGGAAAGCCTTTTCAGCCTCTTCATCATGACTTGACAACCTATGATCGAAAGCTTTTAGAGTTCCCATCAGATCCTGAACACCTAGAGTTTTCAGATCCCTAGTCTCCTCTATAATACTAACAATAGCATCATATTTCCTATTCAAGCTCATTAGGATTTTCTGTACTACTCTCTCCTCAGGTATTGGTTCTTTGTAGGTTCTCATCTGATTAACAATATTCGTCAATCTGGTGCTATAATCACCTAACAACTCAGTATCATTCATTTTTGTATACTCAAAATCTCTTCTAATAGATTGTACCTTGACAGCTCTAACCCTTACTGATCCTCTGTACTCAAGGCTGAGTGCATCCCATGCTGCTTTGGCTGTTTTCTCATTTGAGATTCTGGGAAAAATCTCATATGTGACCGAAGTCTGCAGAATATTAAGAGATTTCGCATCTTTCTTAATATTCGACTTCAGTTCAGCCATCTGCGCAATTGTTTGCTCCTCTTTTGCATCTGGTCTCTTGTATCCTTCTTCTACGAGGCTCCATAGATCTCGTGAGATGAACATGGTCTCCATCTTGATTATCCAGAAATCAAAATTCTCTCAATTGAAGATTGGAACTCTGTTTTCTGAACTTCCTGATGTAGCCATACCAGTAACAGAAAATTAAAGACTTGTGTTTGTTTTTTTTGTTTCTGAATCAACAGATGGTACACCCCAGTTGATATTGATCAACAGAGCTCTGATACCATGTTGGAATCCATGTTAGAATTCACAATACTTCAACTTTCGCTTTGGCGAATGAAGTATTTCACACTGATTTCCTTGGCGGATAGTGTTTGAAGAAGAGTAGACGAACTGAACTTATGCAGCCTTTTCTTTGATCTAAAAATCTTAAAGATTACAAAGTAAACACTTCCCTTTTATAGGGATACAAAGTAACCTACACAAATATCTAAGCTAGTTTAGCGAGAGATCAACTTGACAAATTATAGTAATATGATACTACAAATATCTAGCTGAAAAATCTCAGTGGGATGAACAGTGAAGTAGCTGCTGGAAAGCATATTAGCTTTTCAGACAGTTTCCTAATCTTCTCAGGAAAGCATTAACTTCAACATCGGTGGCCACCTTCGAGTTGTTGGTTAAGTAAATCTTTACGGCAAACGAATGAGATTCAAAACTATGATAAATCAATCTTTAATCTGTAAATCAAGATCATGCTCATAAACAACACAAACACATATCAAACTCAATCCAAGAACTCAATACAGAATGCGGAATAGAGATTTCCTAGCTGCACTAGGAACATACCTTCATCACTTGTCCAGTTCCCCTTCATAGCTAACTTCAATCCAGACATGTTAATCAGTTTGAACTAACTGCACAGAAACTAAACGAATCAATAGAGCAAAGCACAAGAGTCTTCTGCGTTTCAATATCAAGCTAACAGAATGGGACTGTAAACTTTACGCAAAAAGATATTGAACACAGGGACTAATGCCTTCTTTATATACTGGCCAATTCAATCAATTAGAATTCAATCCCATAAGTGAATCCTGATCAAATACTGAATCTATATCTGTAAAGGCTTAGTTCTATCACAATACTAATTCAATCAGTACATGTTTTATTCAATGAACTCCTTCGTTTACTAAGTGATATACAACTTCATAAACTTATCTGTAATAGAGTTGTAATTGTATTGCTCATTGTTAAACTGAAACTTGTTCAATACTTATGATTACTGCTATAGATAGAGTTCGTGTCCAACTTGGTTCTTACAATCTCCCACTTGGACCAACTATATCTATATCAGATCCATTGAAAAAATTAATGAAGATTAACAACTTAAATGTGCACTGAAGCATACAAAACTCATAGTTCATTTAGCTTGGTCAATTCACAAGAACACAATGCAAAACCTAGAATCATGAATGATTAATAATCAAAATGATTAGAGATCACATACAAGAGTTATTGTAATCACATAAGCTAATGAGTGATAGAGTGAGAATAGTTTCGACAAGTATATCTACCTGAGATGTCAAAAACTCACAGTCCTTAATTCTGATAAAATCAAAATCCTGTAACAGCAAATATCAAAATGAATGCTAAAAAGATAAAAGCTTATCTGTATGATATTATGTCCTGTACTATAAAATTTTGTTTATCCACAACACATTTATGAATAATTCAAGAGAGATAATCATAATACTTGTAGAATGAAAAACCTCAAGTCTTCACTGATCAACCGAAAAAATTACAAGCTGTTCTTGAAATAAAATTACAACTGAAAGAAAAGCTTAATACATCAGAACTAATAAAATATAAAGATCTTCATGAGCTCCCACAGAACTTATGCATATGAATCTGATAACATTCCCATCTTCTTAACATGTTTCTCAAAAACCACAATAGAAAGCGCTTTAGTGAATGGATCTGCTAGCTGAGAAATTGTATCTATATCCAAAGCATTTATTTCTCCATGTTTAACTCTTTGTCTCACAGAATAATATTTCAGATCAATATGTTTAGAGTTACTAGATCTTTTGCTGTTTTTGCTGAAGAATACTGCAGCTTCATTGTCACAATAAATCTTTAATGGATTTGTAACAATATGACTTAAGACTTCAGTGTATATTAGAAAATTTCTAATTCATAGTCCCTCACATACTCCTTCATATATTGCTATATATTCTGCTTGCATAGTAGATGTGGTTATCAAACCTTGTTTCATGGTTTTCCATGCAACACCTCCACCAGCAAGCATGAAAATGTAGCCTGAAATAGACTTTTTGGATTTTGAAAAATTTCCAGCAAAATCTGAACCAGTATAACCTACTAACTCTAAATTTTTAACCTGCCTATAAACCAACATGTGAGACTTAGTTTTCTGCAAATATCGAAGAACTTTCTTACCTGCAACCCAATGTTCTTGAGTAGGGGCAGACTGAAACCTGGACAAAATTCCTACTGAAAATGCAAGATCTGGCCTGGTGCAAACCTGTGCATACATTAAGCTGCCTATAAGTTTTGCATATGGTTTGCTTTCCATTTGAATCATCTTCCCTCCATTTTTAGAAATTTTGGACATTTTATCACCTTTAGACATAGGGGCATCTCCTGAAGAACATGTTTCCATGTTAAATCGTTTTAACACTTTCTAAATGTAATTGTGCTGAGATAGGCCTAAAACCCCTAGTTTCATGTCTCTCTTAATTTCAATTCACAAAACAAAAGAAGCTTCACGTAAATCTTTCATATCAAAGTTGCTCGACAAAAAAGACTTAGTCTGATTTAATAACTTAACACTGCTGCTAGCTAAAAGAATATCATCCACATACAAAATCAAGAATATAAATTCAGTTTTTGTAGTCTTGAGATACACACATTCATTAACTATGTTTTCTGTAAAGCCAAAAGAAGATATTACATACAGTTTTTTTGTACCATTGTCTAGAGGCCTGTTTCAAACCATAAATTGATTTTTTAAGTCTGCATACATGATTTTCTTTTCCTGATTTTACAAAACCTTCAGGTTGTTTCATATAAATGACTTCATCTAATTCTCCATTCAAAAATGCAGTTTTAACATCCATCTGATGTAATTCCATATTATAATGTGCAACTAAAGCCATTATAATTCTAAATGAATCTTTAGTAGACACAGGAGAAAAAGTTTCATTATAGTCAATATCTTCTTGTTGTGTAAATCCTTTAGCAACTAGTTGAGCTTTATGTCTTTCTATATTGCCATTTGCATCTCTTTTAGTCTTAAAAACTCATTTACAATCAATTGCTTTATGGTTAGGGTTTGCTTTCACAAGTTCCCAAACTTTATTCTTAGACATAGAGTTAATCTCTTCTTGCATAGCCTTTTCTCATTCACTAAACTCACTGCTATTTTGAGCTTGCTTGAAACTCAAAGGATCATCATCTTCTGCTAGAATGTCTTGCTCCTGCAGAAAAGCTTGGTAATTACTGTCTTCACCATAGACTGGTTTTCCTTGTCTAGTAGACTTTCTGAGTGGAGGATTTTCTAAGTTGTGAGGTTCTATAGCTATATCCTGGGGATCTATGTGTGCGTTTGGGGGGGGCTTTTTTGCTCCCCTGATTGTAAGCCCAGCAGGTTCAGCTGTTTGGTAAAACAGCTTTTGAGTCCCCAGCTTCCAAAAGCCCCGGCTTTTTCCATTCAAAAGGCGAAGCACGGGCTCCCCTCCTTCTGGAAGCACCCTTGCTACTTATGCATTGTGGCGGCCTTACTGTAGTTAAATGATCTTTTCAAAATACCAGGTCTTGCCCCTCACAACCTAACACACCCACTCCTCCATCAAACCCAGCCGCATCGCTTCGTCACTCTTTCAGCCTCTGCAATATCCTCGACCCCGGCGTTATCGACAAGCCTCAATCAGCTACTCCCACATCTGGGTTCCCATCGATTCTGAGGTAACAATCTTTCTTTCTCTTCAATTTCAGATTTTAGGTAGTTATTTAGGGAAATTATAGAGGAACAAAATCACGTTTCTACGTTTAATGGATTTGGTTACTGCTCTAATTTTAATGGATTTGAAGTTTGATTCTACGTTTTCTTCACTTGACGACAGAGATTCTGAATTGAAGAAGGCCCCGTGTTCCCACAGAGCTGTGCGCACAGTGAAGAAAGAACTCTCTTTCTCTCTCTTCATCCTCCACCTTCAAACTTCGGTGAGTCATCTACCCCATTTGCCACCTCTCTTCTCTGTGGATCCGCTCAAAGACTTTAGCTTTATTCATGAAATGCTTTGTTCAAAGAATTGATTTGTTTGATCTGTTTGTGTGCTTATTTTTGGGTGTGTGTTTGATCGATTCTCTGATACGGTTATGGACTAAAGTTTCAAACTTTAAGTAGCTTTTGATCCAAATATATATGTATTGACTTAATTAACAGAACTTATGCTTGGAAAGTTAATGAGGTTTTTGTATGTTACATGAGTGGCTGTTGTTAACAATAGCCGCAGAGGGGCTACAGCAGGCCCACAGACCCGTAGCAAGTGCACCAGGGCCCGGCCCGAGGCCCAGGACCGAACCACCAGCACCCGGCCTCGGGGTCCAGCAGTCTATCCGGCTGCCAGGGACCCTGGGACCGGGGGCGCCAGCCTGCCAAAGAGGTCACCAGAACTGCCCTTTGAAAGGAACCAGTCCCACATCGAAGGGTGAGGCCAGCCCTCACCCCCAGCCACCTATATAAGGGCCCCAACTACCCTCATTAATAGGTAACTTATCTCTCTCACTGCTTACATACGTGCTCAAGTTATATATTCCAACTATACTGACTTAGGCATCGGAGAGGAGAAGACCGGCCCGCCCGGTATTCCCCTTAGTAAGTAGGTTTGCAGGAGATCAAGTTGGATTCATCTGTATCTGCCAGGCCCCAGGGTTTGTGCAGAAACAATTGGCGCCGTCTGTAGGAACCTTGAACAAGAAGCCGTGTAAGCATTACCGATGGCAGAGAATTCGGAAGTAAGCCGAGAGAGAGGTACCAACGAGGAGGGGCATGTTGCATCAGTGCAAACGCTCACCTCCACCTCGGTCGTCACGCGGGAGCCGCATGGCGCCCAGGGCAACGGTCAGGGAGGAGGAAGCTGTGGTAGGCCGTCCGGCATACCGGGACCGGGACACCACTACAGCTCGCGCGGGAAAGGCCCGGCAGTGGATGAAAACAGTCCAGTGCTCCGGGGCTTCTCCTTGACGTTCTCGGATGAGCCGAGCGACCGATCTGAGAGCCCGCTCTGTGACAGCGACCGGGACACTACGTACAGCCCCGACCAGAGCGGTATGGCGGGAAAGATAGGGGCAATGGCCGCAGAGGCCAATCGTCTAAGAGAGGAGGGCGACAGGGACAGAGCCAAGTCCAACGCCCGGTACGAAGAGATGGAATCGGTGAATGCTGCCCTGGTAGCCGCCCTAGAGAGAGGACAACAGCGTAATGACGCTATGGTCAAGGCGCAAGCGGCAACCACGCCAGTCCAACCTCAGCAGTACGAGGCAGGGCAGTCATCGGGCGGTCGGCCCGGTGATACCGTGCGAGAGAAGTCACTGGGCGGTGCAGGTCCGCCGAAGAGCACGCCAACCTCCAGCCAGCTCCACACTTCGTCTGTGGATGAAGTTGAGACCCCGACCGCACGGGCATTGCAGATGTTAGCCGACACTGTGTCAGACTTGAAGGCCCAAATGGAGGCCAACGAGAGAAGAGCCGCGCGGCCGATGGAGGGCGCCCGGTTTAATGAGCGTATGGCCCTTTCTCGCACCGGGTCATAGAGTCGGGAAGGTCTGGCAACCAAAAGTCCCTCAAGCTCACCTATTCAGGGTCCGGCTGCCCGTACCAGCATCTGGACAGTTTCCGGTCCCAGACCTGCGCCAAGGGTTACTCTGATGCAGTATGCTGCAACATCTTCCAGGAAACTCTGTCTGGAGAGGCGCTCAGCTGGTTCTATGAGCTTCCGGCGAACTCGATCGAGGCTTTCGAACAGTTAGCCGACCGTTTTGTAGGCCGCTTCATCCTCCGGGTCGAGGGAGCCCGGACGTCAACGATCATCTTCAACTGTATGCAGGCACCCGGAGAGGAACTGAGGACCTTTGTCAACCGATGGCAGACGGCCACTGCCGGGGTCCGGAACCTAGACAAGGGCATCGCCGAGATGGCGTTCAAACAAGGGCTCCGGCCAAGGAAGTTTTCCTACGCCGTCCGGGTAGAACTCCCGTAGGGGTATGATGAGTTGATGGCAATGGCCATCCGGCATGCTCAGGCCGATCACGAGACATATGGGCACCGTACCACCTGCTGAAGAGGAAGCGGGATGAGCAGCAGGAAGACCATCCCCGGGAAGATAACCCCCCGCCCAGTCAAGAGGATAAGTCCAGTCAGCGGACCGAGAACCGCGCCGCCCGGCCGAGCCGGCCCAATAGAAACTGGCCACTAAGGCAGCAGAGGCCTTATCCTGACAAGCCCCAGAGCGAGCACAAGCCGGCGTCTTACCGCCAAGAACGCCCCCTGGCAATCATGCCAGCACCACCGGCCGGTCAAGAAGCCTTCACCGCTCTCACCACTTCCTAAGAGGATATTTTACTTGAGAACGGGAGTGTCATCCCCCCACCGCCCAAGAGAAGGTACCCGAAGGGGAAACTTACAAAGGCGCAGACGGGCAAGTACTGCTCCTATCATGATGAGGCTACTCATCGGACGAGCCAGTGTTGTGCTCTCAAGACAGCGGTGCAGGGCTTGATTAAGGACGGCCAGCTCCAGCGGTACGTGGGGGAAAGAAGAGCAGACCCCGACCGGGAGCATAACCAGGCCTGGTGAACCCGCCAAATCTCCGAGCGGTTAGTTTGGCATATCACCGGTTCTACCGTTGTAAAAATGTCACAAATATATGTAAACTACTTTTGAGAAAATTTCACCGGCTCCGCCAGTTCAAGTATATTCATAATCAAGCAAGTATACAAGTAGTAACCGTTCCGGAAAGATTACAAGGAGAAGAGCAAGGAAAATCCTAAGGAGCCACAACTCCACCCTCAGCAGGCAATCCGCCGGCCTCTCCTGCGGTACCCTCGTCATCGACCTCAGTTCCGGCGCCGACTCTGGCTCGGGGAGACTTGGTACCGTTGGTAAAAGAATCCAAGTCCAAGCGAGTCACTTCTTCCGGCTGCCCCTCCACCGCCTGCTGATGGATGTCCGACTGCTCATGGATGTCTCCTTCAGCAGCGGCGTCCGGCATCAGGGAAGTGTCTAACCACCCCTTCCCCGCCCATTCCGTGTACGCATCCGAGATGCCCTCTTCCCTGGCCTTCTCCAGGAACTCCAGGAACTCGTCGCTCTTATGGTATCGGAGAACGAACAGCTCATATTGTCCTGGGCCCTCTTCCCCGGCAGCGGCAGCAGCAGCGGCAGCCGCGCGCAGAGCGGTGGCTCCCACCTGGAGCTCATCTACCTTGGCTTCCAGCTCGGCCGTCTCAGCTTCGGCCCGCTCCTTCTCCTTCTCCAGGCTCCGGTTCTGCTCCTCCAGCTTCTTGGCCCTCTCCTCCGATCTGGCCCTCTCCCGCTCCACCCGGGACTTCTCCACCTCCAGGCGTTCTCGGGACTCTGTTAAAGCAGCTATCTGCCTCTTCAGCTTCGTCAACTCCTCGCTCTGGTCCGGTTGGTACAGACTGTACAGCAACTGCACAACAACAGAAACAGTTAGTCAAGCAGCAACAGAAAACAAACTACAAGCGGCGTAGTGGCACCGATTAGTGCGTACCCGGAGGACGGATTCCTTGCATTTTGGCCGGCTCCTACCCGCCAAGACTCCGGCGACCCCGGGCATGTCCAGGCCGAGGCCAACCAGGTCCGCCGCCACCTGCCGGACGAATGCACTGTCCGGGCTTCCCCTTGGTGCCTCCGCAGGTGCGGGGCTACTCTGCCGGGCAGCGGCAGCCTTCTCCCCAGCGGAGTTAGGTTGTGCACCGCTGGTAACCCTGAGCCGTTTGGCCAGGTTCTCCTGTGACGACCCGCCGGTGAGCGTCACCAGCGCGGAGGGAGGAATGTCCACGCCCCTCCGTTTCTCTCCCCGGCCTTCCGGAGAAGAAGATCGTGCGCCTACCCGGGTGACACGTGTCACTAGCGGCACAGACACCGGCCGGTTGGGGATCCTGCTCACTCCATCGGGAATCCTCACTGGCCCCCCGGTAGTCTTGCCCTTTCCGGGCACCGCTTTGGGCGCAGCAGGATGGCTCTTCACCCGCCTCAGGATGTAGGCGCCGTCATCAACATCCATGGCCCTCGGTTCCAGATGAGTCGTGAGTCGGCCGGACTCCTCGTCCACCGAGGCCCGCGAGACGGTATCGCCTTTCTCCTTCAGCTTGTTAAGGAGGTCTTCCCCGTCCATTGAGAGAGTGGTTTCGGGCTTGATGACCGCCCGGGAAGATGCACCTGCAAGGAAAGCGAACAGTTAGTATTTTGCAAGAGCTAGCACAAGTATCACCGCTAAGGCTTGTTACGCACCGGGATCCCGCCCGAGTTGGCAGTATTCCAACACTTCCCAGCGGATGAAGTTATAAGAACTCCGTTCCAGGTCATCCCAACATCCGAGTATGGTCGAGATCCTCTCATGCTCCATATCGGATAGCTCGAACGACTGGTCGCCAATGGGTTGGAAGGCGCCAGGAACCCGGTACATCTTCCTCCTCGCCTGCCACCTCCCGCCCACCATCACCACCTTCTTTCTCCAGTTGTTGTCTACCCATGTAGGCATATTGGTGATGATCGGTTGATGGTTTCGGGCGTTGAAGGACAGGCAACCCCGGGACCCTTGCTTCCTTGAGTATGACAACCTATACAAGGCCCGGAATTCGTTTACCGTTGGCATACTCATTCCGGAGAGATCATACAGGCAGCCGAGGCTCAGTAGTCGCCTCCACTGGAGCCCAGGAAGCTGCGCTGGCGACACCTGCAGTGCACTGAGCATGTACTGCACGTAATCCGGCAGCGGGAGCGAGAATCCATGCCGGAACTGATTCTGATGCACGGCAACCCAACCTGCCTCCGGGTTACAGGCTGACTCTCCAGGATTCAGGGGCCGCAGCAGAACCTCATCCGGGATACTCCACGATTCCCGAAGCGCAGCTATCTCTCCAGGGGTCATGCTACCCTCCGTTTCATCGCACACCACGGCATCCTTCCCTCTGCCAATGGTGTAGCTCACGACCGAAGCACCCCCAAGGCGCACCCCGTGCGGTACTTCCGTCTCCGAGGATTCAGCCCCGGAAGACGAAGAAAAAGCCTGAGACGAAGCCCTGCTCCCGGAGCAGTCAGCGACTTCCGTCTCCGGGGATTCCGAACCGAGCCAGTCCTCCAGCCTCTCCACATCGTCCACGATAGGACCCCTGGTAGCCGATTCGGAAGCCCGGTCAGAACTTGAAGAAGACATCTTAACCTAGGGGAAGAAAACAAAACCCTAACGCTCATCAGCAACAGGCTACAACAGCGCCTTCTACGGCCTCTCCCCAAGTTTGCCGCAAAGCAGTTCAGTCAGCAACAGAGATCCCTCAACCCAAACCACCCCCCCCGGCCGCAAAACAAGAACAACACCGGGGCAAAGAAATCAACAAACTTACCGATTAATATGCTCAACCGAGGACAGTCCGCCCTGCGAAAGCAGCGAGCAATGGTAGGAAGAGAGTAGGGAGCGCTCAAGCAAACGGATCTCGTGGGGCAAGGGCTCAGAGCTTTCGCCGGATTTCTCTCTTTCTCTTAGTTTCTCTAAAGCAAGAAGAAAAAGTAGAAGGAAGAGCAGAAGAGGCCTATTTATAGAGGGGACCGGTGCCCTAGGCGTTTGAAATCCCCCCAAAAACACGCAATCAGAGTAACTCAAACGCCTGTGAATCCAGGCCCTCCATCTCAAGACCGCTCCCTGCTGGCACGTGTCCCAGCATTGGTAAACTGCCCATGCCATCATAACTGACGGGACTGATGGACTTCCTCCTTAAATGCATGTCAGCCACTTGTCCCACACGCTGGCGACAGGAAGGTAGGAGCGGGAACCGAGGCGTCAGGCCCTCCCACACTTCCCCAGGCTCCACGATCGCACGCCATCTTCATTACAAGTCACCGGTTATGATCATTCAACCGGCTGCACGCCATTTCACTGGGGGACTCGTCTCGATATGGCAGAACGCCCAGTCGAGGTCCGCCCGGTCACCATGGCAGTTCGCGGTTATGATCATTCAACCGGCTGCATGGCTTCCTCACTGCATATCTTGAAGACCTCTCACCGGTTATGATTTTTTTCAACCGCTTCGAGAGCATCGTTCCGGGTATGAGCCATCCGCCCGGCACCATCGCAGTTCGCGGTTATGATCATTCAACCGGCTGCATGGCTTCTTCGCTGCATGTCTTGAAGACCTCTCACCGGTTATGATTTTTTCAACCGCTTCGAGAGCATCGTTCCGGGTATGAGCCATCCGCCCGGCACCATGGCAGTTCGCGGTTATGATCATTCAACCGGCTGCATGGCTTCTTCGCTGCATGTCTTGAAGACCTCTCACCGGTTATGATTTTTCAACCGCTTCGAGAGCATCGTTCCGGGTATGAGCCATCCGCCCGGCACCATAGCAGTTCACGGTTATGATCATTCAACCGGCTGCACGCCATTTCACTGGGGGACTCGTCTCGATATGGCAAAACGCCCGGTCGAGGTCCACCCAGCTGCATCTCTCTTGGGGGACTCGTCTCGATATGGCAGGACGCCCGGTCGAGCTCCACCCACCGGTTACGTAACATCCAACCGGCTCGAGAGCATTTTCCGGGAACGCGATCCACCCGGCCCCATGGCATTTCACTGGGGGACTCGTCTCGATATGGCAGGACGCCCGGTCGAGTCTCGCCCGGCTCCATGGCATGACCCCGGTCATGAGAACATTCGACCGGTATGGGCTTTATACACCCGGGTGAGTTTACATCTAACCCATGTACTCTTGTCCAGCAGGATAAAAACCCTACATCGCATTGAACCGCGATCAACGTGGGGCTGCACGGCGAGCCTTGTCACCTCAACGCCACCCCCCCCCCCCTTTACCTCAACGCTTATTCAACACAAGCTGAGAAGAACTAGCAAGTGTTCACCGGCGCTTCAAACAGCCCGCAACACCGGGGTAATCTCCCCGCAGCCTAGCAATATGGACTCGTCTCGATATGGCAGAACGCCCGGTCGAGGTCCTTTACTCCACCTCGTCTCGTTATGGCAGAACGCCCGGTCGAGGTCCAGTACTTAAGTTCACCTGGGACTCGTCCTGATATGGCAGAACGCCCGGTAGTGGCCCAGTGAACTCCGCTCCGTACCGATATGGCAGAACGCCCGGTAGTGGCCCAGTGAACTCCACTCCGTACCGATATGGCAGAGTGCCCGGTCGAGATTTCATGCACACATCTATTGCATGGCGGATTTCAACGCTCCATTATCATTCCATGCACACATCTATTGCATGGCGGATTTCAACGCTCCATTATCATCCCATGCACACATCTTTTGCATGGAATCATCATCTCATACACTCCGAGTTTCACCCCACTCCATGCTCATAGCACCACAACACTTGAGCACAGTACTATTTATATTACAAACGTACTTATAAACTGTTGCTTGCCATCGGTAAACAGGTACTCATCCCGGTCACGCCCAATCTTCAACGCGGACTTGGGGGACTGGGCACCGTTGGGTTGGTAACCCTGCGGGTCTGCGGGACAAGAGCAAGACAGACTTAAGTCCCCATTCAAGATTGCACTTGACCGGGAACTTGGGGGACTTGTTGACAATAGCCGCAGAGGGGCTACAGCAGGCCCACAGACCCGCAGCAAGTGCACCAGGGCCCGGCCCGAGGCCCAGGACCGAACCACCAGCACCCGACCTCGGGGTCCAGCAGTCTATCCGGCTGCCAGGGACCCTGGGACCGGGGGCGCCAGCCTGCCAAAGAGGTCACCAGAACTGCCCTTTGAAGGGAACCAGTCCCACATCGAAGGGTGAGGCCAGCCCTCACCCCCAGCCACCTATATAAGGGCCCCAACTACCCTCATTAATAGGTAACTTATCTCTCTCACCGCTTACATACATGCTCAAGTTATATATTCCAACTATACTGACTTAGGCATCGGAGAGGAGAAGACCGGCCCGCCCGGTATTCCCCTTAATAAGCAGGTTTGCAGGAGATCAAGTTGGATTCATCTGTATCTACCAGGCCCCAGGGTTTGTGCAGAAACAGCTGTATTTTGTGATTGTGAGTGAGACCCTGTTCGGTATTTAAGAGATTGGATGCATCTCTTTTTGCAATGAGTGTGGAATTGATGATGATATTGATATGTGAGTAATTGGGATGGATTGACTGTAGTGTGGCTACCTCAGCAAAGACTGTGGATGAAGGGAACACCAAGTGGTTTGGCCACAAGGCTGTGAATTATCTCTTGATTACTATTACTGGTGGCGTTGCTTTGAGTGCTCTTGATGATCTTATTATTTATCAGAGTTGCAGCAGGTATGTCTACAGATTTGGTTGATCAACTAGGTAACTTTAGATACCTGCTTTTGGTATTTCCAGTAAACAATTTATTTTGGTAGTTGTTATATTTTTAGGAAGTTTTGAGGGGTTGTAGAGGCTTGAACTGTTAGATTCTGTATTCTGAACAACTTTTATTTTCGCCCCAAAATGAAGAGCTGTTATATACTCTAGTTTAGAAGCTAAGCTCTTGATTGCAAAAAGGATCTTAATTTTTTATGGCTGCCACTAATTTGGACCAAATGTATTACCGTCTCTGCCGTAGTTACTAGTTTAGATGTTCAGCAAGCATCTTTGTTTATGGAGCATGCTATTGTGGTTTTCTTTTATTGTTTTTGATATGAGGATGGGTTTGATGTTCGATCTGTGTTAGTAACAATGGAGCATATGAATTTGTAGAGAAAATAAAAACAAACAGACATTCAAGCATTGTTGCTTTAATCGTAAAACAATGTTTCAGACACATTTTTGTATGCTATTGTTCTTTTTCGTTTTTGCCAGAAAAAGGTATTGCATCGTTTAATTAGTTGTATCCGCAGTGTTGTTTACAATTACTGGGCCATGAAATTAGTTGTAGAAAACGGGTGTTTCATACCAAAAACAGTGTGCCGTTTGCATGAGTCTTTATAGGAATTAATCATGATAGTACTTAGTTTTGTTCAAGAAATTTTCTTAGAAGGCATAATAGATTACATTAAACATGTTGAGTATCCTACAATGCAAGAGTAATTCCAATAGTGGTTAATTGGTTGTTAAAGAATTTAACTAGGTTATTCAGTTCATAGCAAATATAATTTTTGGATCTATTTGCTCATTTTCAGTGCATGTGTTTTTATGTTTGCTAGATGGAAAAAGAAAAAGCTTCTTGGAATGATACTCTTGTAGATGCATTTTGTGACGTATGTATTAAAGAGGTGGATAAGGGTAATCGTCCAAATACTCATTTTAGTTCGGAAGGATGGGAGAATATAATCAGTGGTTTTTACAACGACACCGGTAAAAAATATAATAAAAAACAACTGAAAAACAAATGGGATTCCCTTAAAACTGATTGGAAGTTATGGAGAGATTTGGTCAATAATTATACCGATCTTGGTTGGGATCACCGGCTACAAACCATTGTTGCAGAAAACAAGTGGTGGGCTGCAAAAATTAAGGTTTGTATATTTACTGCTACATTTTTATTTACAATTGTTCAATCAACTTGTCACTTTACATTATGTTTGTTTTCTTTTACAGAAAAATAATGATTGTGCAAAGTTTAGGAAAAAGGGAATTTCCCCTGAATTCGAAGCTAAGTTGGATAGGATGTATTTTGATATTTCAGCAACTGGGCAGTATGCATATGCACCATCTTCTGGACTACCTCTACCTAGAAGTCCAAAGCAAGGAGTGAATAAAGATTGCATTGAGTCAAGTGGTGATTCTGATGAGGTTCAGCCGGAAGGTGATAGTTCTTCTAAAAGAAAAAGGAAATCAAGTACTGTTGAGAAAGGTAAAGGATCGGTCCAAAAAACCGGTAGGGTCGGAGGTGCTGCTCTTCTAGCAAAGAAGATTGATCGAATGTGTGAGGCCATTGAGAGTAGGAGTACAGCATCTTCTATGATCAGTAAGACTGTAGTAGGTGCGGACATTAGTATTAAAGAAGTTATGAAGGTGGTCACTTCTTTGCCTGGGGCTGGGGCAGGATCTAGGTTGCACTTCTTTGCTACTTGGTTATTTCTTAATCAAGATAAGAGAGAGATGTTTTGCACTATGGAAGGTCCTACGATCAAGTTGGAGTGGTTAAAGTTTGAGATGAGTGAAATATAAGACATAGGCTTTCAGATTGAGATTTTATTCATATATGTGGACATTATTTGGTAATTAATGTGTGTGTGGACATTATTTGGATATTGTGTATGCATTTCTTAAATTATATTATGAAGATTTTACTGTTTTAATTACTCTATTAATGTATGATTTACAAATTTAAATTTATATTCGCAGGTTTAGACTGAATATATATATATATATATATGAACCATTCTGGAGTAGATGCCGAGGAGGATGAGATATACTTCCGATTCGTGCAACTTAATGCCTTGCTCATTCAACACTATTATGAGAATTATGTGCATAAAAGTCCTTGCATGATTTCATCTCAAACAGGTAATAAGTGGATATTGGAAATATTAGGAGGTCATGATGCAAGGTGTTACAATACTTTTAGAATGGATAAGGATGTATTTTATCGTTTATGTAGTGATTTGGAGGTCAAATATAGGATGTTGGGTTCAAATAGAACAAGTCACGTGGAAGTAGTAGGATTGGTAGTGTATATGCTAGGACAAGGGTGTGGGAATAGGTCTGCCTAAGAACGGTTTCAACATTATGGGGAAACAATTTCTAGATATTTTGGAGAAGCGTTAGATAAGTTAGTTGCGTTTGGTGATGAAATTATTAAACCGTTAGATCCTGAATTTAATGGGGTTGCATCAGAGATAGAAAGGGACAGAAGATATATGTCACATTTTAAGGTAATTTGTTTGTTACTTAATTAGAAGATTATAAATTACTTCAATTATTTTATCTATTAACAAATAATTTGATTAATTTAAGGATTGCATTGGTGCTATTGATGGAATGTGTTGACAGTAGCCACAGAGGGGCTACAGCAGGCGCACAGACCCGCAGCTAGTGTACCAGGGGCCGGCCCGGGGCCCGAGACCGGATCACCAGCACCCGGATCCGGGGTCCAGTAGTCTACCTTGCGACCAGGGGCCCGGGGACCGGGGGCACCAGCCTGCCAAAGAGGTCACCAGAGCTGCCTTTTGGTGTGCGAACAGAAGGAAACCAGTCCCACATCGAAGGGTGAGGCCAAACCTCACTCCCGGCCACCTATATAAGGGCCTCAACTACCCTCATTAATAGGTAACTGATCTTTCCTACTGCTTATATACGTGCTTAAGTTATCTATTCATTCCAGCTATACTAACTTAAGCATCGGAGAGGAGAAGACCGGCCCGCCCGGTATTCCCCTTAGTAAGCAGGTTTACAGGAGATCACGCTTGGATTCATCTATCTCTACCAGGCCTACGGGTTTGAGCAGAAACAGAGTGCATATTTCAGCTTCAATATCTGCTGAAGAGTCTGTACTGTTCTATAATAGAAAAGGAGTACCAACCCAAAATGTTATGGCGGCCTGTAATTTTGATATGCAATTTACATTTGCATGTGCTGGCTGGGAAGGATCTGCTCATGATACAAGGGTATTCCTATCAGTTATTCGAAATCCCGATATAAAATTTCCAATGCCTCCACCAGGTATAATCAATTAAATTATTTTACTTATATCAAAAATATATATTATTTTCTTGATAAGTTTTGTTACATATAATATTTTGTTATTTTAACAGGAAAATATTATGTGGTAGATTCGGGGTACCCACAAATGAATGGATTTCTGGGACCTTATAGAGGGCCAAAACAACATTTTCAACAATACCGTAGGCAAGAGCCAAGAAAAGAGAAAGAGGTATTTAATCAAGCACACTCCTCTCTAAGAGGCGTAATAGAACGCACATTTGGAGTTTGGAAAAAAAAAATAGAAAATTTTAAAGGATATGCAAGGTTATTCATTTCCAAAGCAAGTGAAGATTGTGATTGCAACTATGACACTTCATAATTATATACGGAGGAATGGAAATCAGGATAGACATTTTGTTCGTATTAGAGAAAGACACGATGACATGGCACGTGACATAGAGATGAATGATGATGCACAAGAAGAACATCATGCTTAGGGTGGTGTACAAGAAATTGAAAGAATAAGAAATGACATCACTCAAAGCTTGATGAGTGCCCGTAATGTTGGTTAATGTTTAATGGTGTTAATGTATCATTTTGTAGTCATTTGATGTTAATGAAACTCAGTTGTTATTTGTAAAACATAATTTAAAATTATGATTTCACTTTAATTATTACAAATAATTTCATATAAACATAATAAAGATTCAATTAGTCATAAAATTAAAAATTAATAGGTATTATCATTAAATTAAAGTTAAAATCTCTTTTATGTCTAAATTGGTCATTTACAGACAAAAAGCACAAGCCGACTTTCAGTTTACCAAACACTTTACCAATGTCTTTTCCACCAACAGCACCTAAAAAAAGCCAGTTTACCAAACACTCAGCCACTTTACTTTTCAGTAGCTTATTTTTTTAAAAAAAGCAGAAGCCAGTTTTTCTGTAAAGCCCAGCTGCACCAAACATACCCTATATCCATCTGATCATCTATTTGCTCAAAATTTTCTAGATTTTGGTCTGCATTCTCAACTTGAGGCTCATGAACTAAGTTTCCTACATTTAACTAATTATGCATTTGGTTAGTTTTATTTGATCTTACTGTGTTTTGAACTAGAGGTAATATCTGTACTGAATCCTCGTTTTTCAGTAATCTCATCAAATTCTAAGGATAAATCCTCAAAATTGTTATTGCATACACCTTCATCCAAAAAATTTGTTTGATTTGTTTCCATCAATTTGGTTTTATTTTTAGGTGTATAGAATATGTATCTTTTAGATTTTTCACAGTAACCGATAAAATAACAATTAACAGTTTTAGGACCTAATTTTTCCTGTCGTATGTTTGGAATTCTTGCTTCAGCTTTTCATCCCCACATATGGCAGTGGTGCAAGGTAGGCTGTCTACCACACCATAACTCAAATGGTATCTTATCTACAGACTTGGAGGGTGCTCTATTACAGATGTAATTTGCAGTCTTAAGTGCCTCACCCCATAAGTATATTGGTAGGCCTGAAGTACAGATCATAGATCTAACCATATTGAGTAATGTTCTGTTTTTTCTTTCAGCTACGCCATTTTGAGTTGGAGTATATGGAGTGGAATACTGTACCTTAATGCCATGCTCTTGTAAGAACATTGCAAATAGTCCTTTTTGCTGGCCTGCACTAGTATGCCTTCCATAATATTCTCCTCCTCTATCTGATCTTACAGTCTTAATTTTCATCTCTAATTGGAGCTCAACTTCAGTTTTAAAAATTTTAAAGGCTTCCAATGCTTGAGATTTTTCTGAAAGTAAGTATATGTAGCAGTATCTAGAGTAGTCATCTATGAATGTTATGAAATAAACGTTTCCACACATAGTCTTATGTTTAAAAGGTCCACACATATCTGTATGAATGAGTTCTAATAGCTTCTGACTTCTTACTGCAGTAGTTTTTCTTTTATTTGTCAGTTTGCCTTTAAAACATTCAATGCAATCAGTCATATCAGTATAGTTCAAAGCAGGCAAAATTCTAATTTTCTCGAGTTTTTTCAGTCTTTTCTTTGATATATGTCCTAGTCTTCTATGACAAATAAGAGCATACTAATTATTGAATAAGGATCTTTTAACTCATGTAATACTGTTCTTAGTTGTAGTTTCTGTATTATTTTCAAGCATAAGAATCTCATTCTTAATCACAGAACAATCAAGTTTAAGATAATTGTTTGAAAAGGAACTACAACCAAGATACTTTGAATTCTGAAAAATCTTTATTCCACTTAAATCAATAATAAGTTTGCATCCAATACTAACTAAAAGACCAACTGAAATCAAATTCCTCTTAAGTGAGGGAATATAATAAACGTTCTCAAGAAAAATAAAATTGCCTAAGCCTAAGTCAATCTTCAAGCATCCTATGGCCTTCACTGCTACTTTTTTGCCGTTCCCCACACACGCATTCTGCTCACTTTTCCTTAGAGCCCTCCTCTTTATGATACCCTGTAGAGATGTAGTAATGTATATTGGTGAACCAGAATCGAGCCACTAAGTGTGTGTACTAATGTTAAGAAAATTAACTTCTAAAGAAAAGACAGAATCGGGAAAAGACTCACCCTTCTTAATCATCCAAGCCTTCCATTCACTGCAATCCTTTTTCATATGTCCTCCTTTCTTACAGAAGAAACAATTGAACTTGACAGAACTGAATCCTTTCTCAGGCTTGAAAGCTTTGATCGGTTTTGGCTCACCGGAATTTCCTGAAGCCTTAAAATTGTTGGTCTGCTTAACCTTAAATTTCTTCTTCTTTTTCTTGGCTTTTTCAACTAAATAGACTGCAGTAGTTGGTCCAGCCTCCTTCTTGATTCTATTTTCCTCATCCATACAGACTGATATGAGCTTATTTATGGTCCACTTAATATCTGAAGCATTATAAGTGGTCCTTAGATGGTTGTAGCTAATTAGAAGAGAGTCTAAAACTTCATGGATCAACTGATTATCAATTATTCCCATCTGAAGCTCCCTTAGCTTGGCATTAATGTGAACTTTATGCAATATATGCTCTCTCACACTGCCAGTACCATCAAACTTAATCTCATGAAACTCTTTATTCAGTCTAGCAGCTTCAGCTCTTTCACTAGCAATGAATTTTTCAGATATGGCATCCTCAGGTTCCTCAACTGACTCTCTCACTATCTCAGACATGGTGTTTCTTATCACATTTTTCGTCATTCTATTGGTTCTGTACCACTCATGATGATGCCACTTATAGTCTTTTGTACTCTCTTCATTAACTTCCTCAATTGGTTTAGGCTCATGCAGACAGAAATCCATGTTGTTATGCATAGCCAAATAAAATTCAATTTGGTTCTTCCACTTCCTAAAGTTGTTACCATTTACGTATTCAACTTGTCCTAATGAGGTGAAGTTACCTAAAAACAAAAGAAGTTTTGTGTAAGAGTTTTTTCTATGTGTTATGTTACTGTAAAATATAAACAATCGACAAAAGCCAAAGAATACATAATATCATCTTAATTATCCCATATACTTAAGCAACACAAAAATAACATCTTTATGATATAAAAATTTTGTAGTTCTATAGTTTCTGAATTTAGTATACTATATGCTGCAGAATTGGTTATTTGATGAAGACAGTCTGAGTCTTTAGACAAAGAAAAGCGTCAAGAAATCTGTATCAATCTCATAACATATATATACTACTGCATGTGTTTTAAAATTATATTTGAATGTTTCTTTGGAAGCAAAATAAGTAGAATTTTAAATCATTGCACAATTCTTAGTGTTTCTGTATAAAACTTATCAACAATTTGCTTTCACTACCAGAAAAAAGGCTTTTGCCGACGAAAAAAAAAAAACGGCCGACGAAACCAATTTTCGTCGGCTATTCTCAATAATGGCCAACGAAAATTGTTTTCGTCACTAAAAAGAAAAAAATCGTCGGCTATTCCCCTAGAATGGCCGACGATTTTTTTTTTCGTCCCTAAAAAAAAGTCGTCGGCTATTTCCACTGAATGGCCGACGATTTTTTCTTTCGTCGCTAAAAAAATTATTTCGTCGCCTATACCCCCTAGAATGGCCAACGATTTAAAAATTTCGTCGCCTATTCTCTGAATGTATAGCCGACGAAAACTTTAGTAAGTTTGGCCGACGAAATTGTCATTTTCGTCGGCTATAAGTTTATATATTTTCAGATCAAAACTCGGTTTACTGCAGATTTAACGTCCGGCGTCCGAATGACGATTGTGATACCATTCCGGAAAGGGAACGACGCCAGGAATCAAACTCGTCGCTATGCCACGACGTGTGTGCCTTTTCGGGCTTTCGAGTTCGTTTAGGGCTTCAAAACGGCAGTTTAATATGTTTTCAAGATTTAAGTTTTCTAATTTATTTTGTTTTAAACCATTACTTCATCCTTCAAATGTAAAAATGTTGTGAAATAAGATATGACCGAAATAATGAAATACGTCTACGGTTGAAAAATGACAAGATTCTGATAAAATCTGAGTGTCGAAAGATGCGGTCAAAGGTTTTATTCTTTCGTTTCCCTAATGGTAGCGTTACCCGGTAAATATTTTGAGGAAAATTTTTATACGATTAGTTGCATCTCATCGATTTGAAACTATTATCTGTTGAAGGTCAGGCAAAAAAACGTCATTTAGACAGTCCAATTACCATTTCTAAGCGTTTAGAGGTTTGACTCACCCGGTTGACCGTTCCGATCGAGCCTTTAACGTTGTCAGCTGAAGTTGGATTTTTTTCCATACATGTATTTAATCTAAACGGTGATATCTGACGGTTGAAATAGATTTTCTAAACTTTTACATTCAAAATCAGAACATATGCACTAATGTTCCTTAACTTGTTTACTAAGTGTTTAAGTGAATGTATAGTTTCAAATAGTTATTATATGTACACTCTTCAAATGCAAATATGTCGTCAAATAAGATATGACCGAAATAATGAAATACGTCTACGGTTGAAAAATGACAAGATTCCGATAAAATCCGTGTGCTGAAATAATGAAATAAGTCAAAACCCGGTTTACTGCAGATTTGGCGTCCGGCGTCCGAATGATGATTGTGATACCATTCCGGAAAGAGAACGACGCCAGGAATCAAACTCGTGGCTTTGCCACGAAGTGTGGGCATTTTCGGGCTTTCGAGTTCGTTTAGGGCCTCAAAACGGCAGTTTAGTATGTTTTCATAGAATAGCCGACGAAAATTAGATTTCGTCGGCTAAACTCTTGTGATCCGCGCCTTTTTATTGTCCGCCGTTGGATGGCTCAGATCCGACGATGTTCATAGAATAGCCGACGAAATATTGTAAATCGTCGGCTATTCTCTAAGTTTAGCCGACGAAAATTATATTTCGTCGGCTAAACTCTTGCGATCCGCGCCTTTTTATTGTCCGCCGTTGGATGGCTCAGATCCAACGGCTGTTGATTTTCCAAAGTATAGCCGACGAAATATATTAAATCGTCGGCTATTCTCTAAGTAAAGCCGACGAAATATATTAAATCGTCGGCTATTCTCCTTCTAAATCTTTTAAATCGCTTCCTCTCGCCTTTTTTCTCTCCTCCTTCCCCCCCCCCCCCCCCCCTCCTCCGGCCTCCTCCTTCCCCTCCTCCTCCTCTTCCTCCTCCTCCTTCCCCTCCTCCTCCGGCCTCCGGCCTCCTCCTTCTCCCTCCTTCTCCTCCTCCTCCTTCTCCTCCTCCTTCCCCTCCTCCTCCTCCTTCTCCTCCTCCGATCCGGTATTTTTTTTTGCCCAAAATACAGTTATAGCCGACGAAATTGACATTATTTCGTCGGCTATAACTTTAAAATATTAATATATTTCGACGAAATAGCCGACGAAATAGCCCAAATCGTCGGCTATACTTCAGAACAAATAGCCGACGAAACCAAATTTCGTCGGCTATAACTTTAAAATATTAATATATTCCGACGAAATCGTCGGCCATACTCGAAAATAGCCGACGAATTTCGTCTGATATTTGACCAAGCTTTGGTCAACGAAATCATTTTCGTCGACCAAAGTTGGAATGGCCGACGATGTCGTTTTTTTCGTCGGCCATTACTTTTACCGACGGGCTTTTACCGACGAATTATAGCCGACGAAATTTTCGTCGGTAGAAGGAATAGCCGACGAAAATTAGGAATAGCCGACGAAAAAATTTCGTCGGCTATTCTGTCAAAGCTGGTAGTGTTTAGCAAAATAGTTATTTATCTGTAACTTTTAGATTTAACCAACAACAGATCATGGTATTATGAAGCAAAAACATACATCCTCCAACTCCTAATTACACAATTTCAGCCAATTCATGCATCATAGAAACATATATGGGCACACGTCAACCACAACGAATACTTTATCCATATGCCAACACTTCATAATATGAACATTCCCATAGATGCAAAATTGAATCGCAGGTTCTGGAATCTAGAAAACATACCTTTGCCTCTGCTTCATCACAACACCAAAATTTAAAACATAAAACAATATAAATTGATGTTTGAGTCAGCCTTTTCTCTTAACTTCATTTTTCTGAAGTAGGGTCTTGAATCCCTTGTTGACAGTAGCCACAGAGGGGCTACACAGGCCCACAGACCCGCGGCTAGCATGCCCGGGGCCGGACCGAGGCCCGGAGCAGGATCTCCAGCACCCGGACCCGAGGTCCAGCAGTCTAACTTATGACTGGGGGCTTGGGAGCCGGGGACACTAGCCTGCTGAACATGTCACCTTAGCTGCCCCTTTGCGTACGAATAGAAGGGAACCAGTCCCACATCGAAGAGTAAGACCAGACCTCACGATCGATCACCTATATAAGGGCCTCAACTACCCTCATTAGTAGGTAACTCAACTCTCCCACTACTTATCATTCCCGCTTAAGTTATCTATTTGCTCCAACTGTACTAACTTAGGTATCGGAGAGGAGAAGACCGGCCCGCCCGGTATTCCCCTTAGTTAGCAGGGTTCGCAGGAAGAAATCACATCAAGATCTACCGGTTTCCCGCAGGCCTACGGGTTTGTGCAGAAACATCCATTTTCTGAGGATTAAGCCTCAGTTTTCCTTTAGGTGTGTCTTGAACAGAATTGAAAAACTAGCCATTATAAATTCCAACGGTAATTTTAAAAATCTGTTTACATGAATTCGAGTTTGGGCCCGGACTATATATATCAAAACGAATCAAGGCTTCATCAGTTGAATTGAAACATGATTATTTGGTTTTTATCTGTAGACAAAATTTTCTAAAAAATATATATTATTACTATTCTTGATGAAAAAAGAAAAATCCTGAAGAATACGATTTGTGTATTTATGAACCAAAAGGCTCTGATACCAATTGATAAATCAATCTTTAATCTGTAAATCAAGATCATGCTCATAACAACACAAACACATATCAAACTCAATCCAAGAACTCAATACAGAATGCGGAATAGAGATTTCCTAGCTGCACTAGGAACATACCTTCATCACTTGTCCAGTTCCCCTTCATAGCTAACTTCGATCCAGACATGTTAATTAGCTTGAACTAACTGCACAGAAACTAAACGAATCAATAGAGCAAAGCACAAGAGTCTTCTGCGTTTCAATATCAAGCTAGCTAACAGAATGGGACTGCAAACTTTACGCAAAAAGATATTGAACATAGGGACTAATGCCTTCTTTATATACTGGCCAATTCAAGCAATTAGAATCCAATCCCATAAGTGAATCCTGATAAAATACTGAATCTATATCTGTAAAGACTTAGTTCTATCACAATACTAATTCAATCAATACAGGTTTTATTCAATGAACTCCTTCGTTTACTAAGTGATATACAACTTCATAAACTTATCTGTAATAGAGTTGTAATTGTATTGTTCCTTGTTAAACTGAAACTTGTCCAATACTTATGATTACCGCTATAGATAGAGTTCGTATCCAACTTGGTTCTTACAAACTACCCTTGAAAGTCAATTGAAGCATGGCTATTAGTTATCGAATTAATTAAACAGACGGACGATTCTGGCAATAGTTAAGATCATCTCTATGTCAGGACGGGTTGGCTTTGAGAATTCCAAGAAGAACCCATCGAAAGTCTCTTTAAAAGAATTATTTCATAGAAATGATAAAATTCTTGATAGAAATCAACTCATACAACTCCCGTCTAGCTCCCGCCTAGTTCTTATATGACCGGCCTAGGCGCCCGCCTAGCACCCGCCTAGACCACCTAGCTCATAGTTAACACACCTAGGCACCCACCTAGTACCGCCTTAATAGCCGAATTGCCCGCCTAGCGCTTACTTAACAAACCTAGGCGCCCGCCTCTAGAGCTTGCTTAGGCCGCCTAGCGTCCGCTAGCCTCTATTTGGCTCTTTGAATGAGTTTGCCCTGGAAACGCCATATTCCCGAATATTCAAAGCCAACCAAGAGTTCTGAAGTAACCCGAATGAAGATTCACCGATTTGAGAATTATATCCTTAATTTGAATTCCTTATACTTTAGCATATCTTGATCCTGCTTCTATATGAGGCGTAGAATTATATCCTTAATTTTAGAATTGGTCGATTGATATTTGATAATCAATATATGGATCTCTTATATATTACTCCAGAAAGCATTAGCACGCCATGAAGACGGCATATAATACAACTTGGGAAGATACAGAAAGTAAACAAGAGAGCAGAATTGACAATTACAACTCATAACTCAACTTAAGACAATGTATGCATCTATATATGCTGTGGAAAGCCGATGGAAATGGAATCAAAGTGATCGCCTTGGGAGTGCAAAGGCAGATATAATAGATAGAAGAGCAGTGCAAATAAAAGCAAGAAGGAGGAGACTAGCTGATGCATATGCCTTCTCATAGAACTTGCTCATCTCTAAACCCCCGCCATCTGTGAATCTCTTCAGGCCTACATATGAGAGAATAGTCTCTGTGATCTGTATTATATTCCATTACTGTAAACGATTACAATGAGTTTCTTATATAGAGGCTGCTATGTGCACAGACGCAATAGGGTTTGCATATAGTTACAAGACTAACCCTGTAGAATTAGAGTACAAGTAGGAAACGTATTAACTAGAATGACTCTTTCCTTCAATACTCCCCCTCAAGTTGCAATGTATGTTGAGAACATTCAACTTGCTCAAGAGCTCTGTGAACTGCTTGGGATGTAATGGTTTGGTAAATATGTCTGCTGGCTGCTCCTTCGTTCGGATGTGTGCTGCCTGGATAAGTCCTCTTTGTATCTTCTCACGAACAACATGACAATCAATCTCTATATGTTTAGTGCGTTCATGAAACACCGGATTCGACGCAATGTATAACGCCGCTTGATTGTCACAGTATAGCCGAGCTGGACCAGTGCATGGGACATTCAAATCCTTAAGGACATTCTGTAACCAAGTAACTTCACAGCACGTAGAAGCCATAGAACGGTATTCCGCCTCCGCACTGGACCTCGAAACTGTTCCTTGCTTCTTAGTCTTCCAGGAAACAGGTGCATTACCGAGGAATATGCAGTAGCCAGTTACCGATCGTCTAGTGTCTCTACATCGTGCCCAATCAGCATCGCAGAAGGCTCTCAAATTTGGTGAACCGGTAGATGGTAGTAGTATTCCTTGGCCTGGAGTTGCTTTGAGATATCGAAGTACATTGTAGGCTGCTTCTAGATGAACGTTTCTCGGTTTGTCCATAAACTGGCTAAGCACATGCACGGCATATACGAGATCAGGACGTGTAATAGTGAGGTATATGAGTCTACCAACTAACCTTCTGTAAAGACCAGGTTCAGCTAACAATACTCCATCTTCCTTACTGAGTGAAGTATTATACTCGATAGGACATTTAGCAGGCTTAGCTCCAAGGAAACCAGAATCATCCAGAATTTCTAATGCATATTTGCGTTGGCATAGAACAATACCTTGCTTCGATCGTGCTACCTCAATGCCAAGAAAGTATTTCAGAACTCCCATGTCCTTGAGCTTGAAACAGTTGGACAGGAAAGTCTTCACACTATTAATGTCGTCAAGATTATTGCCTGCAAGTATTACATCATCAACGTAGACCAACAAGGCTGTAAAGTTACCTTGTCGTTGCCGCACAAACAATGAATAATCAGACCATGATTGAGTGAAACCGGCACTCTTGAGTGCATTAGATAGCTTAATAAACCATTGCCGAGATGCCTGCTTCAAACCATATAAAGACTTGTGTAACTGGCAAACTCTATTCTCCCCCTTTCGTCCAAAACCTGGAGGAAGTTGCATGTAGACATCCTCATAGAGATCACCATTAAGGAATGCATTATTAACATCAAGTTGATGGAGATGCCAACCACGGATAGAGGCAAGGCTGAGCAGAACACGGACTGTAGTGAGCTTGGCAACAGGGGCGAAGGTCTCTCGGTAATCAACTCCTTCAATCTGACTGTAACCCTTTGCAACAAGGCGCGCTTTATAGCGTTCAACAGTGCCATCAGGATTATATTTGATCTTGTACACCCATTTGCACCCAATGGGATGCTTGTGAGCAGGCTTTGGAACAAGACTCCAAGTGTGATTGGCCTGAAGGGCCTTGATTTCAGTCTGCATGGCCTCTCGCCATTTCGGATCAAGGACAGCCTGTGAGAAGGAAGTTGGTTCTCGCTGCATTGTCAGTGTAGCAGTAAATGCCTTATGTGCAGGTGAAAGGCGTTCATAAGAGAGAACCGTAGAGAGGCAATGAGCAGTACCTTGTGTGCTGACCTCGTCCGGAGAAGATGATGGAATGATGCGCGAGGGAATGGCTGCCTCAATATGAAAGTCTTGTAGCATGGATGAGGTTTTGGTTGGCCTTGTGGATCGCCTAGGGAGAGAGACTGAGGTTGGAGCGTCAGTGGAGATATTGGGAGAAGAGTCGGTTGTGAAGCTAGGTTGAGTAGGAGAAGAGTGTATAGTGCTAGCAATATTAGTGGGATCCGAACTATTGTCATCCGGGGGTGATGCAGCGGAAGTAGTGTTCTCGGTGGGCGAACTAGTACTAGGGTTTGAAGGAGGCATTTCTGGTGTGGTAGTGTCATACACAGGAGTGCTTTGGTTCTGGGAAAGAGAAGTGTCAGTGGTAGGAACAGAAGCTAAAGATTGGTATGGGAAGTGAGTTTCAAAAAAAATAACATCCCTGGAGACATGAGTTTTCTTGCTCTTTAAGTCATAAACCTTGTAACCTTTCTTGCCATGAGGATAACCAAGAAAGATGCACTCGGTAGAGCGGGGGTCGAATTTTGAAGGTTTGGATGGATGAGTGGAGATAAAACAACGACATCCAAAAACTCGTAAATGAGAGTAATTAGGAGATTTTCCATAAAGACGCTCAAAAGGTGTTTGTCCTTGAAGGAGTGGAGTAGGTGTGCGATTGATCAGATAGGAAGCTGTAAGAATCGCATCACCCCAGAACTCCTTGGATAAGTTTGCCTGGAAAAGAAGAGCTCGAGACATGTTTAAAAGATGACGATGTTTGCGTTCAGCAACCCCATTTTGTTGGGGGGTGTTGACACAAGATGTTTGGTGTTCAATCCCTTTAGAAGCATAAAAAGTAGGCATTTTAAATTCAGGACCATTGTCACTACGAACGGTTTTGACTCGTGTTTCAAATTGTGTTTCAACTAGTTGAAGAAAATCAATAAGAAGGGACCGTGCCTGGGATTTGAGTTTCATGAGAAAAACCCATGTACCTCTGGAATAATCATCAACAATGGTGAGAAAATATTTTGCACCCGAAAGTGAGGGAACATGATAACCACCCCATATATCAACATGAATTAAATCAAAACATGCATTACTTTTATTAGTACTGATGGGAAAAACTTGACGAGTTTGTTTAGCTAAAGGGCAAATCAAACAATCATTGTGAACAGGACTTGTGTTTGAAATGAAGGAAAACTGAGACAAGACTTTTGAAGAAGGGTGACCGAGTCGATTATGCCATAAGATAGGATCGGTTGCTAAGGTGATGGTGTTGGCCATGCTACACGTTCCTTTCCGGTCCGGCTTGAGGCAGTAAAGTCCATCTTGCTCACGACCCATCCCAATCGTCTTCCCCGATCGTAGGTCCTGTATAACACAAACATGTCTCAGAAAGATTGTAACGAAGAACGAATCATATGCCAATTTGCTCACAGATATCAAGTTCAGATAAAATGATGGGACACATAAGACATTATGAAGTGTGAAGTCTGATGTAAATTGTATTGTCCCAATATGTGTAACTTTAGCTTTGTGACCAGACGGCAAACGAACGGTGTAGTTCACTGCTGGTTTAGAATGAGTGAAGAGTGTATCGTTGCAGATAATGTGATCAGTAGCACCACTATCAATGATCCATGTATATAAATCAAACTGCGAGATAGTCTTACCCGAGAGCTCCTCATAATTCACTTTACCGACTTGGTTAGCTGAGGCTGTGTTAGCAGTCTTCAAGAGGTTGACACTCTCTCCAGCTGCTCGAAGGGCGGCTCTTTTCTTTCTGCACTCATCAGAAGTGTGACCGTTGAAGTCACAAAAGCTACATATGAGATGAGCCTTGCAATTCTTGGTTGTGTGATTTGTCCTACCACACGTTGTACATTTCACACTGTTTGTCTTGTTCCAGTTGTTCTTCCCTTTGTTTCGAGTTTCTTTGCTGGAGTAAAAAGCTGCTGCTTCAATAGAAGATGTGCCTTTATTTGCTGACACTGCAGCTTGTTTTTCTTGTCTCAGCACCATGGCATAGGCCTTGTTAAGGATAGGCAAAGGGTCGATTCCAATAATGGTGCTTCTTACTGCAGCATAGTTGTCATTGAGGCCCATCAGGAATTTCATTGTTTTCTGCGTCTCAAGGGCAGTAGCAGCCTCTGCTGCAGCCGCACATGTGCACGGCGTTGATGAGCATAAGGCGTCCTTTTCATCCCAAAGAGCCTTTAGGTTGGTGAAGAATGAAGACACCGAGTCTCCTTCTTGAACACACTCATGAATGGCAGTCTCAATGTTGAAGAGATTCACAGTATTGGTTTGTGAAAACCTTTCCTGCAATTCAAGCCATACACTTCTCGCATCCTTGCAGTGTACCACGGACTTGCGGATCTGTTTGCTCATTGAATTTTCGAGCCAACTTTTCACCAGGGCATTGCAGCGAGTCCACTGCGTCTTTTCTGCCTCGTTGATCTGAGGACAAGATATAGTTCCATTGACGAACCCTATCTTGTTCTTGATCGTCAAGGCAGATGTCATGGATTGTTTCCATTCAACATAGTTGTCTTCCTCCAAAGCTTGCGGCACTAGGATCGCGCCTGGTTGGTCGGAGTGGTGAAGGTAGAGCGCATGGTTCGAGTTTTCCCATGCTGGTGTTTGGTTTGATGGTGCTTGGTTTAAGGATATGACATCCTTGTTGTCGTTGCCTCCTGTCATTAGGTTAGGGCTTTGTTTTGTGGTGGTGGTTTAGGTCCTCAAGAACTTAATTGCTCTGATACCATATGAGAGAATAGTCTCTGTGATCTGTATTATATTCCATTACTGTAAACGATTACAATGAGTTTCTTATATAGAGGCTGCTATGTGCACAGACGCAATAGGGTTTGCATATAGTTACAAGACTAACCCTGTAGAATTAGAGTACAAGTAGGAAACGTATTAACTAGAATGACTCTTTCCTTCAATACTACAGTTACACCAAATCCAGCAGCAGCTCCGGTGGCTAGCACATAGGACATGAACTGCATATCCAAAAGAGGATAGGTCAATAAACTCTGTTTACCAAC
The DNA here is from genome assembly GCA_963682095.1 of Potentilla sterilis. Taxonomy (NCBI): domain Eukaryota; kingdom Viridiplantae; phylum Streptophyta; class Magnoliopsida; order Rosales; family Rosaceae; genus Potentilla; species Potentilla sterilis. The sequence goes on from OY821766.1 coordinate 7,471,242, forward strand.
AACCCACTCTCTCCTCTCTATAGGATTAGGGAGGGTGAAACTTTATTGGAGATTGACGGTGATGTAGCGGTCGATATAGAAGGATTAAGAAAAACGTGATGTAGCTAGCTGAAAGACATGCAGAAGCAGCGGTCTCAATCCTAAACTTGCCCTGCGGTAGCTAGCTAAGGGTAAGTATGACTCACCAACCATGCCCAATTGCGGATGACTTGAGTATGGCGGCCAGGTAAGTACTTGCATGGTTCGACCAGTTTTGTTGGGGATCGGACATGAGGTTAATGAGGGCTTCCAGTACTCAACACGCCAATGCATATCATCGCGTTGGTTAATTTTGTCTCGTTTGGGGATTGTTCGTCTTGATGGCTGGTCGTCGTCGTCCACCATTACAACATCCATCCGCTGACGGCAAAAGGGACGCATCTTCTTCCACCAGTTAAAGCGAGTAGCAGTCTCATTGTCAGAGGTTTGTCCAAACAAATAGTACATTCATCCCCATCTCCCAAGATGATCAGTCTCAGGACTAGCTAACTTCGTCTGAATAGCCTTTGATCATTCGATTGCAGAAACAAACTCGATACTTTGCAGCTCTATGTAGGGAGGGGTTGGCTTTGAAAATTCCGAGACTCATATAGGGCCCATCGAAAGTCTCTTTAAATGAATTAGTTGATATAAATGATAGAACTCGTCTAGCTCCCGCCTGGCGCTTAATTAACCTGTCTAGGTGTAATGATCGGATTTTAATTATTTAATTTCTTATAAAGTGATCGTAATTATTGGGAGGATGATTTATGAAGATTTTTATTTTCGTACGCTTTTGATTAGTTGTTTTTCTACGTGGGAAGTGATTCTGCTTCTATATAAAGCGTTCAATTAAAATCCTTAATTCGAGAATTGGTCAATTGATATTTGATAATCAATTTATGGATCTCTTGTTACTCGAGAAAGCAGGCATTAGCACACCATGAAAAATGCATATTATACAACTTGGGAATAAACAGAAAGAAAACAAGACAGCAGAATTGACAATTACAACTCATGGCTCAACTGAAGAACCACACTTGCAACCTAAAACAAAAGAAGAGAATGTATGCATCTATGCTGTAGAAAGTCGATGGAAATGGAATCAAAGTGATCGTCTTGGGAGTGCAAAGGCAGATATAATAGATAGCAGAGCAGTGCAAATAAAAGCAAGAAGGAGGAGACTAGCTGATGCATATGCCTTCTCATAGAACTTGCTCATCTCAAATGCCCCAGTGAATCGCTTTAGGTCTACAGTTACACCAAATCCGGCAGCAGCTCCGGTGGCTAGCACATAGGATATTAACTGCAAATCCAAAAGAGGATAGTGTCAATTAACTTGGTTAAATCCACGCACGATACTAATTAACCTAGCTATGCAAGCTCCAAGTTTTGGTGTAATTTTTTTTCCACATAAAACCAAATGAACCCTACTTTTCTTAACTGGTTCCTTTCTTGTTACGTGCCGAGAATCGAACTAAATAGGTCATTTCAGTCTTACTTGAGTTAAAATCTAGCTACTGTTCAATCAAGACCGTATAAGTATGTACCTTGTCACCAAAGAAAGCAAGTACGAGCATGCCCTCACCACCGGATACTGCATTACAGATTGACACCACGAGTTGCAGGAGGCTGTATGCAGTACCAATAACCATGGTAGCAAGCATGTATCTGCAATATTAATTCTGTACATTAAATCAACATATTCAAACATAACTATTCCATGGAAACAGAGCGACATAAAAAGTGATGAGCTAGCTTATTGCTTGATTACCGGTAGGCATAATAATCCTGAAAACGAACTTTTGCCTCAATATATTCGTAATCGGTGGCAATTACGGTATTGGTGGCGAGCACTATGAGTGATACGAGCGACAGAGCGAAGGCCAAGATCCTCAATATGAACGAGGCAGTTCGTGAAGATGCAGAGGATGCAGATGACAATTGTGCCATTTTCTTCTTCGATATTCTTCTTCGTGTATGCCTAGCTTAATTTACTTGCTGCAAATATAAGTGCAACTGCTAGCCTTTTATAAACCAGACTTCAAAATTCAAATGATTGCTGTGCCACCGGTTACTTGAGCCACATTTCCTTGTATTCACTTGGTACTTACCACTTGATTTCGAAGTCAATATATGACTAGCTAAGTACTTAACTGTTGAGAATATATATATATATATATATATATATATATATATATATATATATGAGAGTTGGCTTTTCCATTGGCTCCAGCCATTTCTATTGAACGTGCTTGACCCGGAAGTGCTGGTATGCAAAACAAGGAATCGAAAACAAGGGGGTTGTATAAATTTGCCTTCATTGACTTTGTACAGATTGTTTTCCTTGCCAAAGTGGATGTTACTCAAAAATTTAGACCAGATTATTAGAAAGGAAGTTGTGTATGAAAGTACCATGTCATTGGTCTTCTTATGATCAGTATGGTTCCAAAAGAAAATTGGGCATATATCAGTTTTGTCAACTCTTTTCTGCATAGGAGAAGCAAAGTTCGACAGCAATATATATATTGAAGGAATAATATTAACGGTTACTTGGATTTAAAGCTCCAATTGAATATTGATCTTCAAGTCTTGTTGACCATATATACGTTATCATTTCAATGATGATTTCGCATTCTTATTAGAATTGAATCAATTGATTAGGTGCAAATTGCTGTCAATCCCATGTGTATTTAGCATAATCACTCAATGAGTAATGTTTTAACGTTCGTTAATCGGTACTTGGTAACTTGTATAATATCTACTTGGTCAGTGCCTATTTCTTTTTTAAACGAGAGAAAACTAAGGACAACATGCCTCCTCTCTCTCAAAAAAAAAAAAAAAGGGGGGTGGACAACATGCCCACAAGGGCCGTATTGGACTGCACGTCTGCAGATATACAAACATATAGTCCACATGCCCGAGAGACAAACTTGATGGAAGTAATTAGAAAACCCACATCCATAGCCCAAACCATTCTGAAGTTCCCTGAAGCTCTGTCTACAGCGACTATCAATATCATAGATCAACATTGTTCAAGAGCTATATGAGACAGAAATAAAACTCAGAAATACTTCTCATATGTAAGATGTTACACTAAAAATTTGTTCTTAATAATATGGCGGGATCAAGTGATTTTGAGTTTCTCCTTTAATTAAATGATCCAAAAAAAAAAAAAAACTTCTAAACCTTCTCTTGTGGAGGCTTTGCAGACCTTGTCACACTAAATTAAGCTTCAGCAATTCATTTCCAGTGTTCATATCCCATTTCTCAAAGTCCACTATTCTATATTTCCTTGGGGTATTGGAGAACCGTGACAGCAGTAGCCCTAGATAGATGCATGGATAGCAACATCAGCAGGCATGGAGAAGTTGTACTTCCAAAATTAAAAGATTACGGGATTTCCAGCATGTCCACATGATGACGTCCAATGGTAGTGGCGCGGCTGGTGTGAATGTACATCATCGGTACTCTGACGGTATGACGGAGAAGTGGAGATCGGACAACGGAGAGATGTGAAAGGATAATCACTAATCTAAAGGAACTCTGCAAAACAAGTAGAACGGTAGAAGGGAGGCACGCGGAGCAAATTCTCCCGGTTATGAATTCATGACAAGCTTGATCTTGTTGGGGACTCCAGCAGTTTCCAGAGAGCCTTCCATAACACTGTGAAAAACGTTGAAGTTTATTGTTAATTGTTCTTAAGTAATGTCTTACAAATTTAACATTGATTAGTTAAGGGTCTAAGAGTTTCTATTCTTAAGAATGTACTATATATGATCGGGATGCTACAGTCTTTCGCATGATGCGTGTTCAAAGGCTGCAGAACGTGGTCCAGATTATATTACTTGCGCAGGGCTTGACATGTAAAGCATAAGCAGGATTATGTGTTCTATCTTTAGTATAATGGCATTCCTATTTGCTCAGTCACCTTACTTGGCCCTCCCATTATTTCTTCAACAACAATGGCTTCCCTACCGTGCTCCCAATATGTATATTGCATTCCAAGTCATGTAGAAGATCGATGAATTGTTTTGGACCACAGCAAAATGGCCTCTCCATCACTTTTCTTAAACCTGTAGAAGCAGCTGCTTTACTATTAAGCATGCATGGCCATAGACCGTGACGAGTCGAACCAGTGCACTGTGAACTAACCTCCTAATATAAGAAACCTGCAATATAATTTTCTCCTTGAGGTTTAATACTTTAATTTGTGATCTTAACTCGTAAGTAAAGGATCCAAAAGAGCAAAACATATGGAAATAAAATATCAAAATAGCAAATGTATTCTACGTGTTGGAGACGAGAGATGTCGATCTAATTGGTGTAGTATTGGTACAACGGTGATTCACAAGCCACGTTTGACGCTATTTCACATAACTTTTTGACTGCCTACTAGAACTAGACTTGAATTGTAAGAATTTGCTCGTTATATTCTCGACTATGCGCTTATTGTGTGTGTGTGTGTGTGTCCCTTCCACTAAGGGATCCCTTATTTTGTCCATTTTAAGAGATCGGTTATTAGACCAACTTTTTTTTATCACATTTTAACATCTCCACCGTTCAATTACTAGGTTTGTATGTGTAGATCATTCTTATAAATTTTTAACCAAAATGGTGACTGTTAAGGCATCTAACTAGATGAAATTAATTGACGTATGAAATCTGTCAGAACTTAACCGTTCATATTTTTATTTGTAAATTTCAATTTTGAATGTTCTAATGATTATCAAATTGAATGAAAATTTCCATATATGATCTATTTATATAAACATAAAAGTTGAATGGTAGAGATGTTAATATGTGATCGAAAAGTATGTTAAATGATCGATCCCTTAAAATGGACAAAATAAGAGATCTCTTAGTGAAAGGGGTATATATATATAGTCCCTATCCAGAGTGAAGGTTCACACTGAAATTAACGTGCGAAGTTCTTTTTTTGACACACTTTTTAGTTATATTTTAATATCTCCACCGTTCAGATGTTTGAACCTAATGTGTAGATCATTCCTACAAAATTTCATCTAATTTGGTTACTGATAAGGTATCGAAATTATATTAAATCAATGAACAAACCGAATATGTTCAACCTGAACTGCTCATGTAAATCACCATAATGAAAGGATCAAACGATTATCAAGTTGGATGAAATTTTGCACAGATGATCTAGACATCAGGTTCTAACATCTAAACGGTGGAAATGTGAAAATATGACAAAAAAGTGTGTCAAAAAAAAAACTTTGTACGTTAATTTCATAACGAAGATTCACTCTGGATATAAACTATATATATCAAGCATATTATCTGGTGGAAGAGAAATAATGAGTCATCAACTTTAGAATATGATTAAAGATAAACATGTCACACTAAATTATGAAGATGAAAAGCAAAGTGTAGGACCGTACGGTTGGGAATATATATGCACGATTCTCTTACGTAATAACACGTCGAAAGAATGGAAGAAAATTAATTATGTCGGTGAGTACTGAACTCAGATGATTACAGAATCTAAAGTACTCATGAACTAAAGTAATTAGTGATGCGTAATCAGTGTGGTGCATGCTTAATTTGAGCCTTCGAACAAGGACGACTGAAACAATATAATTTCCTTTATTAATTGAAGGTGTTGATAACTTGATATACAAACGGCAAATGTTCTTAGTTAGCACTTTTTTAAAAAAAAATTTGATTTACTCTCATATATAGACTAAATAATTATAATCACCGCATATATATAAATTAGATGAAGTTTTACAGTAATGATCGGTATATTAAGTTCTAACATCTAACGGTGGATATGTGAAAATATGATCGAAAAGTGTGTCAAAAAATGAACTTCGCATGTTAATTTCAAAGCGAAAGTTCGCTCTAAATAGAAACTATATATATATAGTTCCTATCCAGAGCGAACTTTCGTTTTGAACTTACCATGTGAAGCTCAGTTTTTGGCACACTTTTTTATCATATTTTAACATCTCCACAGTTCATATATATGTTGGAATTTAATGTGTAGATCGTCTCTGTAAAATTTTCTCCAACTTGATAATCAATTGGTGTTTCGTTATGGTGATTTAGACAAACAATTCAGATTGAAAAAATTCGGTTTGCTCATTGATTTAATATAGTTTCGATACTTTAACGATCACTAAATATGGCTACCTCTAAGCAGCATTCCCATTTTGTAACTCTCTTCTGAATCAGCACCTCCACCATCATGATCGGACTCTTCCCTGACCGACCTCACCCACTCCATCATCTCATTTGGGGGCACTGACACTAAGTGCAACGAAGGAGGCCTGCCCGTGAGAAGCTCCACCAGCAAAATACCATATGCATGCACATCAGACTTGGGCATTGGCGTGTAATTTGAATGGCGAATCTCTAGGGCTTTGTATGCCCATAGACGATCTATACATATGGTTCTAACATCTAAACGGTGGAAATGTTAAAATACGACCGAAAAGTGTGTCAAAACTGAACTTCACACGGTAAGTTCAAAACGAAGATTCGCTCTAGAAATAAACTATATATATATATATATATATATATGAGAAGCGCTTTAAACTAATCAGTTAACTCCATAATTGTGTTCATATCGTCACTAAATTGTGAGTTTACATGCAGCTAAATAGTGAAATTTTCCAATACCGCTAGACTAGCTAGTCAAACATATCATTCTATCATCACCAACGTCCGCCCCCCCCCCCCCCCCCCCCCCTCCTCTCTCTCTCTCTCTCTCTCTCTCTCAATATTCCAATTACGATATTGTAATATAATCGATTAGAAGGAATCCACGTTTGATTGAAACTTTAGTGCTTGGTTATACGCAAGATTCCATTCAAGGTTGCACATATGATGGTTAATTTGATGTAATGAAGAAGAAAAGATTGGATATGAATCCATCAATCACTGAATTTTTATCTTTAAAAGATCAATCATTAAGGTCATTCAATAGAGTTACATCAGATCAAATGGGATCCAAACCACACCTATAGTTAAGTACGTAGTTAGGGTTTCTATGTTAGTATAATTTTTCAATTATTTTCTGCATGCAGTTTATGATTTTCTAGAACTGGTCTCGATTCTTGAACTAAGTGAGGAAAGAATCTAGTACATGTATGATTGAGCACATGTGGGAGAACGTGAGGGTTGATAACCAAGAATTAGAATTAGAAGAAGCATTTGCAGCAGCTAGCTAGATTGGAATCTGTGCGTGTGCGTGCCCATATATATCAGACTCGATCTGCTGTATATGAATACCAGTACAGGATGAGAGAGCTAGCATTAACCAGTTAACAACGACGTCACAAAATTAAAGGGAAAGCTGCCATAGAATGGAAACAAAGAGAAAGAGAGAAAGAGAGAGAGAGCTCTTCCTTCCTTATTTTCTTTTGCTGGTCTGAAGAGAGAGAACATCTTCACGCCTCTCCAGCATATTGTGGCCATCAACAGTAAATAATCCTTACACCTTGAATTTCCGAGCTACATGATTTGCTTTATCTCCTTCGCTTCTTTCTTAACTTCTTCTTCTTCTTCTTCTTCTTCTTCAGTATTTCCTTTTCTCCTCGTTTTCTTTTCAATCAGACAGTGAGACAGACAAGTGCCCCATTCCAATCAGACTGCAGTACTGAATCTTTGGGATCGTTATTTTTGAACATCAATATGATTCCAAGAGACCAAGATCATTAAACTCACCTAAATAGAACCTTGACATGCAATCTAACCACGAATAATGAAGAAATAGAATTCGATTGGAGATGGACTAGCACTACTGGAAACAAGGACTGAGGCGACGAAGATTGGAAAGGGAAAATCAAAGTTCGTCGCCTTAACACATTGAGGCGACCAATATTGGATTGGTCGCTTCAGAAAACGAGAGCGATGACTTTTGATCAATAGTCGTCTCTCACATCTTATTGAAGTGACGAATATTGGTTGTTGTCACCTCCCAATAATGTTTTGTAAACTGTAGCGACGAAAATTCAAAGTTCGTCGCCGACGTAAAATTCAAGCGACGGATTTTATAACTTTCGTCAATATTCGTCGCTGACTTCTTATACGAAGCGACAAGTATTGAGCAATAGTCGTCGCTTCATGTTTTGAAATCTGGTCAACCATATTTTCATAGTTTGGAGAGTTGTAGATTTGGCATTTAGTGTCCGATTGACGATTGTAATACATTTTCTGAAAGGAAACGATGCCACGAGTCAAACTCGAAGCTTTGCCACGATGTGTGGGCTTTTTCGGGCTTTCGAGTTCGTTTAGGCCCTCAAAACGGCAGTTTAATATGTTTTAAATAAGGTTGACCGCATCGATCGGGGCTCTAACTTTGTCGGATTTAAGTATTTTTTTACCATAACCGTATTTCATCATAACGATCAAATGTTATTTCACAGTATTTTTCAAAATTTTACTTCTTTTATATAGTTGCTTCGAAAAGTTGTACACTTAAGTATAATCTTATAATCAAGTTATACCGTATTAGTAAGCATGTTGTCGTTATAATGGCTAAATTCACAAAATGAAAAATTTGACCGTCTGTTGTGATCGTTATAGTTAAATATGAGTAGAGTATAAAAATCAGCTCGTTTCGTAAACGTTCGACGCTCGATCGAAACGGTCAACCATATTTTCATAAAACTTATCACACGAAAACCCTATTACGTACCTTTAGATGACCTTGTTTCGTCGACTATTCCAAACATTAAATTCTCAAATAGATGAGACGTAATCAGCCATGTAAAAATTTAGTAACTTTTACCTCCCGATACTATGGTTCCCCATAGAGAGAAATAAGTTTAAATAAGGTTGACCGCGTCGATTGGGGCTCTAAGTTTGTCGGATTTAAGTGATTTTTTTACCACAACTGTATTTCATCATAATGATCAAATGTTATTTCACAGTGTTTTTCAAAATTTTACTTCTTTTATATAGTTGCTTCGAAAAGTTGTACACTTGAGTATAATCTCATAAAAATTTTATAATCTTTTAAATATTATTGAAGCGACGGATTTTGTATTACTTCGTCGCTTCAGTATAATCAATAAAAATTTTAAAATCTTTTAAATATTATTGAAGCGACGGCTTTTGTAGTACTTCGTCGCTTCACTTTTAAATATTATTGAAGCGACGGATTTAGCCTTACTTCGTCGCTTCAGTGTTGAATCCGCGCCACATGCTGAGAACCAATTAAAACACATTGCGCGGATCGACCCTATGAACTGTCAGATTTTCCAGATCTAACGGCCATAATTGATCCCCTTTTATATATATATCCCCCCCCCCTCTCCTCCTTCCTCTTCACTGCCGTCGCCTCCTCCACCGCCTCCCTCTCTCTCTCTCCTCTGCCGTCGCCTCCTCCACCGCCTCCTCCCTCTCCTTCACTGCCGTCGCCTCCTCCACAGCCTCCCTGCCTCCCTCCCTCCCTCTCCTCCTCCACTGCCTCCCTCCCTCCCGCTCCTCCTCGCCGTCGCCATCATCTTCACTCCCTCTCCTCCTCTTCCCCCTCTCCTCCCTCCCTCCCTCTCCTCCTCGCCATCGCCGTCGCCGTCGCCGTCGCCTCCTCCACCGCCTCCCTCCCTCCCTCCCTCCCTCTCCTCCTCCCCAACCCCGCAAAAACGAAATCTGGAAAATCTGGAAAATTTGGAAAATCTGGAAAATCAAACTCAAACGAAATCGGCGGGAAATTTTTTTAAAACGAAAATGGAGACATGAAGCGACGAACATTGATATTCGTCGCATGAAATTTATCATCCCATACACTCTAGCGACGACTTTTGAACCAAACTTCGTCCCCCCAAATTGTAAGTGACCACCCAAAATTCGTCTCTTAGAATTGGAAGCGACGACCCAAAATTCGTCGCCTCGAATGTGAGGAGACGATCCAAACTTGGTCGCTCAGTATGTGGCGACAAACTTTGAAGTCGTCGCTTGAAATATCCAAGCGACGACTTTTGTAGCAAAAGTGGTCGCCTCGAATCGAAACGACGAAAACGAAGCGGCGACCTCCAGCGACGACCTTTTTGTCTCTTCGGTGTCGAAGTGACGACTTTTGAAGACAAAAAGTCGTCGCTTCAATGTTGTTTTCCAGTAGTGTAGTGTACTCTCCATTGATCACTAGGGCATCCAGTTACGTATTGTCTCGGCCTCTTTGTATATAAGCAACAACGTACTCTGTATCCAGTGTGATATGGCAAAGCTAGAGTTCAAACATATATTTCACGTCATTATCGTAGTCTACGACAAACCGACCAAAGAAACCCATCTTCACTGTTGCACTATAGTGAGGAAGACAGAGATGGACTAGCTTTTTTGACAGTTTATTGCTTACCTTGGTTAATGCAAAAGCAAATCCAAAACCTAGATTCCACTTCCTTTACCATAGAAAAGTAAATATTAACTAATATAAAGTACGTTACATCATAATCCTAATCTAAAATATGATTAACATGTATCAAGTGGGATTTAGATCTCTCGAGTTACTTAAGTTTTGTTAATTTTCTTCTTTTTGGTTGTTTCTTATGCTTTTGAACATGTGTAATATGGTCGCAGTCTCTTAGTTTTTTCTTCCAACAAAATCCGAAGAATATATATGTCCTTTGCTCCTTTGCATGGTTTTGAGTGTGATTTTGGAGTCTTCCTTTAGTTCCTTTATAGTCGTCCATATCTCACTCGACTCTACTAATCGCACTACCCACAAGTTACTCTCCTCGAGTACTCTAAAAGCACACAAGGGGCACAAACTTTTGGGAGCTCCGGTGAAATGTAATTAGGAAGAGCTGGAAGTAAATACAGATTTTCCAGAAAATATGAGACCAAAATATCTGCTAGAGATATTGCCACTGAGATGCTGAAGGAAACTTAAACTGGGTTATTAACTACTAGAAGCAAGCAATAAAGGACTACTCAATCGTCAAGCTTGATGGTGATGACTGGAGAAGCATAGAGAAGACTTTGATGAACGATCAGTACTCTTCTATGGAAGTATAACCCAATAGGTCAGAACTGAAACTTAAAAACTGAAATAACTGTCTCTGCTATGCTTAACTTGTACGTTTCAAGTTTCAACCCTTTTTAATTAGAGTGTGGAAGGAGCTAAGATTATGTGTGGGTGATTTTCCTCCACCTTCTCAACTGAAATAACCGATTGAGAGTACAGACAACGCAGAAGATTTTGGTGGCTACAATTCCATAATATTAATGAAGGAAAATTACTTCAGTACATATTGCATTGCTATAATGATAACAGTTAATCCCTTCAGGTCAGATATCAGAGTACTAATACATGAAAGACAAGCTAGCCTAGCTACTTTTGGACATACCAATTGAATAACCCCCAAGCTCTCAAGCAATAAACACACAACAAAACGATTCAATGCTAGAAAAACCTACCACTCTAAGTCTGTTTCATCAAAATAGTAAGATCACTCCATCCACCTTTCCCATTTCATCATATATAGATGATATTAGTTTCACATTAGAACTTTGAAGTTTCGATAAAGCTCAACGGTTAGGGTTGCTTGATTGTTGGTTTGGAACTCAGGCCTAGATGATCATCAAAACATTATAAGAGATGACTGGTAGAAGAAGTGAAACCTGAAAGATCAGTCCAAGCATTATTAATGCCACCAGCAGCACTAGTAGTACTAGCCCAGTATTGCTGATGATGATCATTTCCAAGACTACCCAAGAAATTTCTTGACATATTCAGTGCTTGGCTGCTTTCTTCCATTTTCACATTAGCCACCTGAGTATCCCCATTGCTTGAATCCAGTAATGGCTTTGAAAGGAGCTGACCACCTCCTCTTCCATAGCTTGCTGTATCCTGACCATTATTTTGATTTCCTTCAAACTGGAATAATCCATGACTACTTGATGGCTCCAAATTAGCCAAGAAAGGATATTGCTGCCCTTGTTGAACCTGATGATGATGAAGTGATGATCTCCAATGCTCAGCAATCCCAGTTGACAAAATAGACCCAACACCACCACTACTTCCACTAGCACCAATATTCTGACTATGAAATTCAACACCAGAAGGTTGTTGAATCCCCCCGAAACTTAAGCCGCCGGAACTATAATCACTTAGATGGTGTAACGAGGGCAGAAAAGGAAACTGATGTGGTGGAGCTGCCAAATGGCCTAAGAGATTCTCACTAGTACTGCAGCTATTGGAGTTTGAAACAGTGCTCGAGCTCGAACCAGCTCCACCTTGGCGGTGATGATGATGATCTGCTGCTGACGCAGATGCTGGTGACTTTGACCTTTTGCTTCTTTTGTTCCTTCTGCAGCCTCCGCCAACCGGCACACTTCTCAGCGCTCCTCCTCGGGTCCAGTAACGCCGGCAGGTCTTGCAGAAATGGCGCGGCTGCGTGAGGCTGTAATTGTTAAAGTAGCAGAACTTGGTGTTTGTGGACTCGCATCGAGGACATTTTAGGGCTGTCTCGGGCTGCGGCAACTTGGCCTGTCTGGCACGATCAGACATGGATCCAGGTCTGATCGTGCCTGCTCCGCCGTTACCGGCATCTCCATGTCCTCCGGAAGACGGCAGGGGCGGTGGAAGAAGATGGTGATTCTGATCCGTGCCATTTCCTTGTTGCTGTTGATGATGAGATGACTGGTAACAGAACCAAACAAAAAATACAAAAATTAAAGAAACAAAGAATATGAGAAACAAATCGAAAACCAGTGTGTATATTCAAGAAGATTTGATAGAATGAAAAAAAGGGTAGGAATAATTATCTTTAGAATTAACTTTATTGATGAAGAAGCTATACGGAAAGAAAAAAGGAAACAAAATGGTTGAAACAAAACCCTTATTGTTACCTGTTGCTGCCAGTTGGGTGGATCCAGGTAGCCGGGAATGGATGAGAAAACCATGGCTCTTATCTCTCGGAGAGCTTTCTCTTTTTGTAAAGGCCGGGTTGGTGTGGGTTTTTTAGGGGGAAGTAATGAAGAGAATCACATCAAACACAAGAGAGTTGCAGAGAAAGAGAGAAAAGATGAGAAGGAGACGGAAAGATAAAGGAGGCACAGCTTGCTAGCTGGTGCTTATTTAATTTATTTATATTCTCTGTTCATTCTCCTCTCTCACCCCATACCCCTCTCTCCCTCTAGTCCTTCTCTTTTTGTTTTATTAAATTTTTAGGGTTTGAACGAGACGACAAAACCGTGTCCTTAGTCTTTAAGTTTCTTTTCGATGATGCTGTTTTTACAGTAACCCCAGAAAGATTACAGGGCCAATGGCCATGCATGTAGATAGAAATAGAGAGCGCCAACGATTAGTAAAACATAAAATAAAAATCAATAATATTATATGACCTAGCATTCTAGCAACATGTAACTTAATAGATTTAATAAGGAACTAATAATGAAAAGGTTAGTGATTATTGTGGGGGATGGTATGGGTGGAAGTGTCACAGTCGAATGTGCCTTTGTTTCTCCAATCTGTTCTTGACAGATCGAGTGTTAAATATTTTTGCATGGAAATGTATATATGCAGTTACTACATTACTATTACCCTCTCCCAATGTAACATATTTTAGGGTTTAGCGTAAACAGTAGTAACATACAAAATTTTGGAAATTGTAGAATTATTTACTCAGTCCTTTTAACTTGGCATTTGGAATAGAATGGAAGCTACAAGCTGATTCCCCACCCAGAAACTGTCTCGCCAAAACTGTGAAAATAGATTGAGATATTATTGCTACTGCTATATATTAAGCACAAGTACTTATTGATCTGATTCAACCTCATTCAACAATCAATATACTTTCCCTTTTTACTGTGCGGACAGTCAAACTGTTTCAAGTAGAAGTATAAAAGTGCAGGTCAAAAAGTTACAAGTGAAATGATGGGAAAATAACCAAAAGGATGAATGACCGTTAATGCATACAGACGAACCATTATATTTGTGGGAGCTTTAGGGTTATTTAACTCTATTCAATTAGCTCATTTATATATCTATGCATCAGAGAAATCATAATAACTATCCTCACTATTCGAAGTAACTAGTCAGAAACTCAGGATCGATACTATTCTACCTAGCTAATTAACCCGCAGCTAGCTGCGTTCATCAAGAAGTTAGTTAAGTTGAAGTCTTTTTATGGCTTTAAATTTGAATTTAGAGTGCTGTGTATGCCAACCTGTATATATGGAAATGTATGCTTGAAGCTGAAAGGGGTGGCAAATTGGCCATTCATGGTGAGCTGCGCGCGGTGAAAGGTGTTTTGAACTCAAATGTGTATGAAACTGGTCTAAAATTCGGTCAAGAAAGGTCAAAAGCAAAGAAACTAAGAGGAAAATCAGTTTGATATATATATATATATAGTACATACTTCACGACTCTCATAAGCTAGCCATATCAGTTAACCGGCCTATATATATAGTGAAACATGTTTCGATCACTAAATCGATCGATCGATCGATTAGCAACGGCGAAAGTTGTAATCTTACGATCGATCCCTATTTCCTACTCTTCTTCTTTTTAATTAGATTATTTGGAAGGGGAAGTTATCCCACCAGAAATTACATTGTTACAAAGCTTTAATAAAAACTAGCTAGCTTAGGGTTTGGCAGATTACCCCTGTGGTGGCCAAGCCGCGGGGTGTGGGGTGGCTGGAGTGGTCGTCATCAGATGCTTACGGTCGGGGACTCTCAACTTTTTTTTTTCCAGTTGATGTGAAGGGGTCCCAATCTCACCCTCTTGTCCTCATTTTGCCAACTCAGAAATATATGTATTATCCAGCAGGTCCCCCACATGAAGTATATATTTGAGGCCAAGCTAGGTTAATTCTAGTCCAAGCTTTCATTCACGTACCCAGAACATAGCCCAAGCGCGCAACGTGCGCATCAAATCTATATCTTTGTTCTCTGGATCAGAGTGTGTGACCTTCTCACCTTCAGATATGAAGTTGATGAATATTGTAGGCGTGAATCATGATCATGACAACATATAAAATTAAGGCCCTGGTTTTACACAAACCTGGAGTTACCCAAGGATTAATAAATGGATACCATTATTATGAGGACTACAGAGAGATGAGACAGAATTGACAAGGAGATCGATGCTATAACAGCTAGCTGGACTGACAAAAACACATATAATCAATCAAAGGTGATAATTAAGGAGAGGAATTGATACCGGAATTAGCTAGTTCTATGCTGATCAGTGCATGTTGACACCTTAACTTTCAATGGTGATTGATGCTCTTTAGGGACACGTGCACAATGATGGAAAGAAAATGACCCCTAATAAATTTTAAGTACCATATATCAATCGGGAAAATTATATGTTACCTATTTGTATGTGATACACTCATTTATAATCGAAAGATATGGTTGTAATTCCCTTTCTTTAGTGTATTTCTATCATTTTTTCTCACAGAAAATGGGGGATGAACAGCAGGTGATCGATATACGACTAAAAATAAATTGCTGTGAGTTGAGCAACAGTACGTATTGTAACTCGGTCATAAGACTGAAAGGAAGAAAAATGATTCAGGATATGGTGCTGTCCCAACACAAAGAAGCAAGCTAGCTAGCTCCTGTGGTCCAAACAGTAATTAAGCTAATAACATATTTTACCCACTACAACGAATCAAATTTATAGACATAATGTTGCTAGATGCAGCCTCTACCAACAACTTATATGAATCATATCATATGAACCCCTAACCAACAGTTAAGAATGTATCCAATGAGCTAAATGTCTCAGCTACCTAGCTCTGTTTGATCCATCATGAATCAATTTGTACGTGTATTTATCTGCATCTGATATAATTTATCTTTGGAACTCCAATGTACATTAGCTTGGATGAAACTGTATATAATTTTCAGGATATGGACCCCCAGTCTTGTATGCTCTGAAAAGTCGGGACATGGATAATTTGCTTTCCTGAGCTCTATAACAGTGGTCACACTCTCACACTCAAACCCATGCCTTCTGATAATCTGAATAAAAACTTAAACCTACAAGGTGACTAAAGAGATTATTTTATATGTTTAAGAGAAGTTGTAATAAGCAAGATTAAGAGGTACACTGCGGTCATGCAGTGGGAATTAGTGCACTGCTTGATCACCCCCAACAAAGACAAATTCATTATCAACATCCTGATGCCTTTCCAGCATCATATGCATGCATGTTCTTTCTTGCCAAATTACCTGTGCTTTTTCTGCATTTTATTTCACATGGTTTAGATGAAACTTTGTTCTATACTATTGTAAGAAATGCTACTTGTTTTGGCCCCCTTAAATCCAGTAGTTTGCCCCCATCCAATTTTACAACCACTTGGATGCATTTTGGTCCTTCATCATCAACTATTTGGAAGAGATAATTTGTCGATTACGTACGCTTTTCATTTGTGCCTGGATCATCATATCCTCATGCACATATGTATACCAGTATTCTTCGATCTTCTCTGTCACTTATATCATTCCTAGGGTTTTTTCTCTATAATTATAAGTTTCAATATATACTCACGTACAGTTATTGACAATAGCCATTTGCAAGCTAGCTAGGTGCAGAAAGCTTACCTACAATATGATTGCTACGTACTGATTAATCGATCGTTGTAAGACAATTAATCCGCGTATACATATTCCAGTCCTATTCGCTTCAATATTGTACCAAGCTCAATCAATACTATTAATTGTTGACATTCACTCCGGTTGCAAATGTTACACCATTTAGGGCTGTAAGGTGACAACGTAACACATACAGACTCGATCTGTAACTCCAGCTAGCTTACCACTTAAATCTTCGCAATCCAGTAGTGGGGATTATTTGGTAGATTGCTTTTGCTTTGTTGTAAGTAGAACGACATAATCTTAGGAGAAATGAGTTATTAAGCATGCATGCCTGGCTAGCTTCCGTTCTTCTTGCCATCTGTAGAGATTTCTGATGCATTTTTATCATCTTATACTCAGTACAGTTCTTTTACAACTTCCTGAAAATCCGAGAAACCTAGTTATCTATGTTCACTACACGAACCCTTCTAAATTCTCACATAGTTCTTTCGATTTTATAATCGAAAGAAATTAAATGATAAAATTGATTGTTTTCTCTGCTGTTTACACGGCAACAACAAAATTGACGTACCTTGAAAGAATCCCTTGAACACGATTTCACCGTCTAAACATATGTATAGCTATTAGTCATAAAAACATTCAAGTGCAAGCTTAGTGTTTAATGCTAATCACTTAATGATCACTATAATCTTATAAAATACAGCAATATGCAGCAAAAGATCTAAGGATATATATCTGCCTGCTGCACCAGGAAATTAAATGGAATGTATCCTTTTTTGTGCATGAAACTATTATATATAAACAGGAATCAGATCTCAAATTAATTGACTTAGCTTGCATCTATAGCATGACAGCATGTGAGTGATCTGGGGAAATCTGAGTAAGTTTTAAGGTTGGTGAGTGGTGTAGGAATCTAATTCCCCTATCTAATCAAATAAATCAATATCTGCAGAATATTTCTTTAACTCATTTTCATGCAAAAGAGAAAGGAAGCAGTAATACTCAGGTACAATTATGCAAAGCAGCAAAGGAAAGCTTTAGCTACCCCTGCAGCTTTTGTGCCCCCATTATTTGTTTTTCTGCTTGTTGTCACCTATCCCTCCCACATGTACACATTAATTTACATCTCAACTGCAGTAGTTTATTGTGTTGATTCATTAGTATACTTAATCGATCACCATATTTTTGCTGTAATATGGGCTTGGTCAGAAGAAGGGATTCCAGAATTGTAAATCTAGATTAAGAATTGAAGCTCACAAATCTCACTCTTGATTCTCCTCACGTGCTTTAGCTTTTCCTAGGGTTAAAGGTAGCAGTGGTCCAATAAATATATTCTGCATACAATTATATGGGGTAAACTAGCTAGCTAGTTGTTATGCATATATAGGCAGATTCATATAAAATTTGAAGACAAATATTGGAGGTCAAGAAATGGTCTTCTTAATTAGTTAAGTTTCTGATATCAGTTTGCATACAGCAGCAGACGAAGCCCGAAGAAAGATATCTCAAACTTTTTGAAACTAACGTCGTATTTGCATCGATTTGTTTTCATAATATCATTCAACCTATTAACTAGTAGCACGTAAAGTATAGATGTGGGAGAGGGCTCGTACAAATTACGTACGTACCATTGGGCTGGTTAGACGGGCATATTGAAAGTTCTCTTATTACAAGCAGCCAAACTAAGAATGGTTTTACTAAACCAAGTTTTGTTTCTTCAGAGCATATGAGGACACGTATGACAACAATCTTCAAATCACGCCAAGATTAAATTTCTAACCACACTAGCTAATTAATCACATTTTCTCTTTCCAACTCGGCAACTTCTTATGAACTAGTTTCGTACTCATTCGATGCGCTAACAGTAGAGATGAATTGATGATTCGGCCCATTAAATGCATGGGCCTATATTTCAACAACGTTTTAAAAGCCCAAATAGGAAGACTGAAGCTAAAGCGACCCAAATGAGAAAAGGGTCCGGGAAGTCAACAGACCGCGTCGGCGCGTGGGAAAGGTAATAATAATTCAGGAAACCGCCACCAATAAGAAAACAGAATCTCCACCGTCCACATCATCAAAACGAACGGTCCTCATTGAACCCCCGAACATTCTAGAGACACTCCCTCCAAAAAGATCTTATGTGCGAACATTCTAGACAGCCACACCCAATCCCCCTATAAAAGCCAACCCCCAAATCCTCTCACGCCAGCAAATCAGAATTCTCCGCAATTCAAAATCCCTAGATTCTCTACAATCCAGAATCCAAGCTTTTCTTTTTTCTCTGTGAATTTTTTTGTTCGATTCAAGTCTTTGAGTTCTTGATTTTACAATGGCCGGAAAAGGAGAGGGACCAGCGATCGGAATCGATCTCGGAACAACTTACAGCTGCGTCGGAGTGTGGCAGCATGACCGTGTCGAGATCATCGCCAACGATCAGGGCAACAGAACGACGCCGTCTTATGTGGCCTTTACTGATACCGAGCGTTTGATCGGAGACGCTGCTAAGAACCAGGTCGCTATGAACCCAATCAACACTGTTTTCGGTAAGATTTCGGAATCCGGTTCTTTAATTCAAGATTTGAGCTTTCATTATTGTGATTTGGTGTATTAATTTGTTGTTTGTGTGGTTAATTTGGTGAATTACTATAGCAGTTTTTACTGTGTAGCTAGATTTAGTGGATTAGATTCTATGTTTTGCTTAGAGGTATGGTGCTTCTGGTGTATTGTTTAGTTAATTGCATACTCGCCCTTGGTTAGGTTAATTTGGTGGAATTACTATAGCAATTTCTAGTTTTACTGATGCAGTTTGTTCATGGTTTTTAATGCTTAGATTGAACAAAGTACTCTATCTTGTGATTTTACATCATTAGGTTAATAGCTGGATCGTAAGCAATTGGTCAGATTTATGTAAAGAAATAGATTAGCCTGAATTCAGATGTGATGAAGTTCCTTAGTGCTACTGGACTTTCTGTTTGTTTAATTTCATGAAGTAGCTGGCAATTTTTACCGGGCAAAATTGTTGTTTTTGATTGTTGAGTTTGTTGATTAAGGCTGTAAGTTTGTGTTTTTTGGTACATGTCATTGGTTTGGTCTTTGTATCTGAGTGTTATTCAGATCCCAATTTTCGTGTGTATTATTGTAGCTGTGTTTGTAGTAGTAGCATTATTCAGTTGATTAGTATATGTTTGGTTGGATGGTTCTGTATGAGTTGCATTCTGAATGGGATTTTGTTATGATTGCAGATGCAAAGCGGCTAATTGGTAGGAGGTTTAGTGACGCCTCTGTCCAGGGAGACATGAAGCTATGGCCTTTCAAGGTTGTTGCTGGCCCTGGTGACAAGCCCATGATCAATGTTAGTTACAAAGGTGAGGAGAAGCAGTTTGCTGCAGAAGAAATCTCGTCCATGGTTTTAGTCAAGATGAGGGAGATTGCAGAGGCCTATCTTGGGACAACAATCAAGAATGCTGTTGTGACCGTGCCTGCTTACTTCAACGACTCTCAGAGACAGGCTACAAAGGATGCTGGTGTTATTGCTGGGCTTAATGTTCTTCGTATTATCAATGAGCCTACTGCTGCTGCCATCGCATATGGTCTTGACAAGAAGGCAACCAGTGTTGGTGAGAAGAATGTATTGATTTTCGATCTGGGTGGAGGTACTTTTGATGTCTCTCTACTTACCATCGAAGAAGGTATTTTCGAGGTTAAGGCTACTGCTGGGGATACCCATTTGGGTGGTGAGGACTTTGATAACAGGATGGTGAATCACTTTGTCCAGGAGTTTAAGAGGAAGAACAAGAAAGACATCAGTGGAAACCCAAGAGCTCTTAGGAGGTTGAGAACAGCTTGCGAGAGAGCGAAGAGGACTCTCTCTTCAACTGCTCAGACTACCATTGAGATTGACTCGCTGTTTGAGGGTATCGACTTTTATTCAACCATTACCCGTGCTAGGTTTGAGGAGTTGAACATGGATTTGTTTAGAAAGTGTATGGAGCCTGTTGAAAAGTGTTTGAGAGATGCGAAGATGGACAAGAGTACTGTCCATGATGTGGTTCTTGTTGGTGGTTCTACTAGGATTCCCAAGGTGCAGCAGTTGTTGCAGGACTTCTTCAACGGAAAAGAACTGTGCAAAAGCATTAACCCAGATGAAGCTGTTGCTTATGGAGCTGCTGTGCAGGCTGCTATTTTAAGTGGTGAGGGTAATGAGAAGGTGCAGGACCTATTGCTTCTCGATGTGACTCCTCTGTCCCTTGGTCTGGAAACAGCTGGAGGTGTGATGACTGTGTTAATTCCCAGGAACACAACAATTCCTACCAAGAAGGAGCAGGTGTTCTCTACTTACTCAGACAATCAGCCCGGTGTCTTGATTCAGGTCTTTGAGGGTGAAAGGGCAAGGACTCGTGATAACAACTTGCTGGGCAAGTTTGAGCTTTCAGGCATTCCTCCAGCCCCAAGGGGAGTACCTCAGATCACTGTCTGCTTTGACATTGATGCCAATGGTATTCTCAATGTCTCTGCCGAGGACAAGACTACAGGCCAGAAGAACAAGATTACAATCACTAATGACAAGGGAAGATTGTCCAAGGAAGAGATTGAGAAGATGGTGCAAGAAGCTGAGAAGTACAAGTCAGAAGATGAGGAGGTCAAGAAGAAGGTGGAGTCAAAGAATGCCCTGGAGAACTATGCTTATAACATGAGGAACACAATCAAAGACGAGAAGATTGCTTCCAAGCTCGATGCTGCTGACAAGAAGAAGATTGAAGATGCCATTGAGCAAGCCATTCAGTGGTTGGATGGGAATCAACTTGCTGAGGCTGAGGAGTACGATGACAAGGTCAAGGAGCTTGAAGGCATCTGCAATCCCATCATTGCCAAGATGTATCAAGGTGGTGCTGCTCCTGACATGGGCATGGGTGGAGGCACGGATGAAGATGTTCCTGCTGGTGGCAGTGGTGCTGGTCCCAAGATTGAGGAAGTTGATTAAGTTGTATTTTGATTCACTGTTTGTTTTCTGCTGAGAGATGGGGGGGTGTTTAGGCGTTTGGGGTTTTTGATTGGGTATTTTTAATTGGCCATGTGCTGATTCTGTCCAAGTCTGAAAACTTCTTTTTTATTTATCTTTAGTGAAATCTATTTACATTTCTGCTAATCATGTCCAAGTTTTGTGTTCTTTAAAAGTTCTGCTATCCGAGTTTGTTATTGATTGTTCTGTTTTCTGTTTAGCTCGAGGATTTCATATCCCCAGAGAGTTCATTGAACAGAACAACTTCTGGAAACTGATTCTAGAATCACTCGCTGCTATTAAGAATCAAGTCTCATACTCCCCGTAAGCCTTGTTTTGTAAACAAATTCCTATACAGATTGAACCACAAGGAACGTCCCATGTAATCGGTCATCAGTTCTGTAGTAGTGAACTGATGATTCAACTTGTCAATTGTGTTAAGCATGTCCTTGTTGGAGTAGAGCTTAGAGTCCAGAAAAGTGACAATATGGCTCCTTTTAACAGCTCAGCTGCACTTGGTTTGTGCAGAAACCATTGGTGGGATATGGTGCGCAAAAATTTCTCAAATCCAAAGAACCCTGGCAATCAATGGCTTTCAAGTTATTTCAGAACAAACCTACCAAATACAAGTCAGTAAATCCAAGCGATTGTCTAGTTTCTCGTTTCCTTATATGTTGCTGTGTTATTAGTTGCATATGGAAGTAGGTGGCTGCAACTGACAACACAACACTTCTGTACGATGCCTTCCAAAATCTATCTTAGCTAGATCGCAGTCAATTTTAACTTC
Source organism: Potentilla sterilis (assembly GCA_963682095.1). NCBI lineage: Eukaryota > Viridiplantae > Streptophyta > Magnoliopsida > Rosales > Rosaceae > Potentilla > Potentilla sterilis. The sequence goes on from OY821766.1 coordinate 7,493,573, forward strand.
TCCACTAATTTGTCGTTAGCACCCTACAATGTTCACCAGTTTTCTAACCTCAGAGCAACAAAAGAGGAGACATATTTTCCATGCATCTGATCTCTGAGAGGAACTGTGCACAGGGCAACATAGGAACAACACTGCAGCACTCTTTATGGTTATCTATGTTTCAGGTTTAAGTTCTGATTGCTGTATCTCATTTTTGATGAGTTATTTAACTTGTTTGATAGTTTCAGTTGGTGAAAACCAAACAACGTACATTTTCCTTATCTGACTCAGGAAAATTAACCAGAATTTGTTCGACATCTAGTTTAGTTCATCAGGCTAACTATGACACTGGTTTTGACAGTGCAGGAGTAGCAGGACATATCCAAAACATTGGTTCAATATGGTGTGACATTGTGATTAAGTCTTAAACTATACATATGTAAAATTCTTAATATCCCTGTAAAGTAGAGATCTTTAGCATTATGAAGCACTTGGAAATGTCTGTACAAGGGCATTTACATTCCTCGCTAAACTAAAATCATGTTTCCATACTACTATATTTATATCGACGAATATTTTATCGAGAAACTATATTTTTTATTAAGTTATTTTTTATGAGATATATTTATTATTTATTCAACAAATAAGTGTCTCCTCATCCGCGCAACAATGACCATTTCTTTGGAACAACATACAAGTGATGTAACCCAAAAGAAAATCAAGAATATCTTTGAAGAGTGGAGAGTGTGGACTGGACTTGGTAAACGATCACAGAAACGGGAACAAACTCGCCAAACCACCACCGTCCGATATCAAAATCAACGCCTTTGATCAAAACAGAACTCTCCTAAATCTCCTAACACACTTTCCTAACTCTCCCCCCAAAACTCGCATTACGAACCTTCTAGACCCGCCTTAACCAAACTACCTATATAAATGCCCCAAGCGCGCCTCTGAGCTTGTGACAAGTGACACCACTGCTACCCTAACTCACATTTTCTCTGTGAATCAGTCTTTGATATCTTGATCGGTACACAATGGCCGGGAAAGGAGAGGGACCGGCGATCGGAATCGACCTTGGCACTACCTACTCGTGCGTCGGAGTGTGGCAGCACGACCGTGTTGAGATCATAGCCAACGATCAGGGTAACCGAACGACGCCGTCTTATGTGGCGTTTACCGACACCGAGCGTTTGATTGGTGACGCCGCTAAGAACCAGGTCGCCATGAACCCTATCAACACCGTCTTTGGTAACGTTTCAAAATACTTCTCTCTTTTTTGTACAAGATCTATGAGTTTTGGTTTAAGTTTGGTATTTGATGCTCTACATTGTGCTCTGATATTATGATTGATTTAGTTCAATGTGTTATAAATCTGTGCTCGTTTGGATAATTGAAGTGAGTTTCATGCAAGATCTATAAAAAGTTGTTTTAGCTTCTTCAAGATTTTCAGTGCTTGAATACGTTCCTTTTGTGTTATTCTGATGCTAAAATCTAATTAAATTTCACGATTAATTATCTAGTTTTCTTCTTGGACATTAAGGACATTATAGTGAGGATCCGAAAACAAAGATTTTTGTATCAATGTAGAACAAACAATTCTCATGGGAGAAATGAGTGAATCAAATATGCATAAATGAATGTGACTGATAATTTTATCTACACCAGCTCGATGATCTATTATCTCGCAATCATAGTTTTTGTAAATGATATAATGAATCCGACACAGTCAATGTTAGAATTTGGAGGTTTGGACTCCATTCGAATCCATGTCTTGTATTTTGGTGCCCTTGATAGTTCATTCTTGACGTCTTATATGAAACAAAAGGGTTTTGAAGATGTAGATTGTTACTAATTGTAGCTGTGTAGTGTGTAAAGTTCACTGTGGTTGATTTTGTTGTTTTGAGGATACTGTCAGTGTTCCAGCTTGATGTTTTAAGGCATTGCTTTCTAAGTGGATTTGGTCATCTTTGCAGATGCTAAGAGGTTGATTGGTAGGAGGTTTAGTGATGCCTCTGTTCAGGGGGATATGAAGCTATGGCCTTTCAAGGTCATTGCTGGCCCTAGTGACAAGCCAATGATTGGTGTTAGTTACAAAGCAGAGAATAAACAATTTGCTGCGGAAGAGATTTCGTCTATGGTTCTATTGCAGAGGCTTATCTGGGGTCAACAATCAAGAATGCAGTCGTGACTGTGCCTGCTTACTTCAATGACTCTCAGAGACAGGCTACAAAGGATGCTGGGGTCATTGCTGGCCTTAATGTGATGCGAATCATCAATGAGCCTACGGCTGCAGCCATTGCATATGGTCTTGACAAGAAGGCAACCAGTGTTGGAGAGAAGAATGTGTTGATTTTCGATCTTGGTGGAGGTACTTTTGATGTCTCTCTACTTACCATTGAAGAAGGTATATTTGAGGTGAAGTCTACGGCTGGAGATATGTTGGTATAATATATGTTGGCAATCCTTGTATTTAACAAAACACAACTAGCTTAGTATATTAAGCCAAATCAAATGAAGTTTGAAGTCAAAGATCAAGTTGAAGAACCATTGTGATCTCTTTGCGCTCAGGTATAAATCATGCATATTCATATCATGAGTTTTTTCACTGAGGATGGGAAGTTATCTTGTCATCCTGTATGTTCTGAGTTTTATTGTTTATCACTGTCACTTGTTAATAAGTTTTTCATTTAGGATAGGACTTTTGTCTGCTATCCTAAAACTTCTGTACTGATTTTAAAATCATTAAACAGAAGATATTTTCTTGGTTAAGAAAATATCTTTTACTTTTGAAAAAAAATCTTTGGAACTTTGAAACAAAAATATCTAGCTTCATTTAATGATTCATTAAGTGCCTCATTAAATGAAATAGTGTTTATGTTCCCTCTTAACCATGCTTCATTAATGAGAGAAGAAGTGTCTCATTTTGCTTTTGAGGTTGGAAGATTTTCTGGAACTCTCTCTCTTGGTAGGAAGATATTTTCCTTAACCCACTTGTTTCTTACATCTCATTAATGCAATTGAGATTATGTCCCTATGGCTCATTAAATGCAAGAGATGATTATGTCCCCTCTCCCATTAATATCTTCTACCATTAGAAGATATTCTTCTTGGCTAAATAGTGTCCGATCTGATATTTTGCTCTAGGCTATTATTGGCTATTGTGTGCTCCCATGGAGCCTCACTCATGCCTATATAAAGAGGCACAAATCTCTTTGTTTGTGTGGTTGTTCAAAATGTAGTATTACATTTTCTTTGTTTGGGTTTTATTCCCTTGTGTGTCCAATTGCTCTAAGTCTTCCATGGTAGATTGTAAATCTTAGAGCTGGACACAAAACCTTTTTTGGAACAACCCATATCATTATTGTCTCCATTGAGATCTTGTTTATATATTGTGTGTCTCATATCATTTATTGTGAGAAGTGTTTATGATCATTTATTTCTCTTATATTGAGATATTGTTTATATGTATCTTTGTATTGTATCTTGTTAAGCTCCAAGTTATACGTGTGTTATAACCTTGTGAGTTTGATCAAAAACTTTTTCAAAACTCATTTGCATGTTGCATACAATGAGATGATGATTGGTGATGCAACAACTTCATGAAGTGTCCTTGACAGATTCAGTTGAGTGTAACTGAGATCTTGAGTTGGAACTTCTGCAGCTTACTTGTGAACAAACACTTGAGAGACAAGTGAGGTAGAACATGTTGTAGACTAGATAGTCTAGGCAGGATAGTACCGCGGTCACCTATCCAAGTTGCTACAATCTTGTAATAAGTGTTGTGTGTCATAGTGAAGAAGCTTTGCTCTCCAAGAGTTGGGAGCACGCAGTTTTTCTCCCTGTTGCAGGGTTTCTGCGAATAAAAAACATCTTGGTGTTGTTTATTTATTATTGCACATTTATACTTTTTAGTCATCGTCTTTTTGCTATACAGGATAGCACCAACTACTGCTATCCCTGAGAGCGAAATTGAACGAAAAAGTTTTCAGGGCCTATTCACCCCCCCTCTAGGACCTTCAAGTGGTATCAGAGCGGCCACTAGCTTTGCTGGTGAGATCCTCTGTGAGCCGAGAATGGCTTGGGGTAAAGGCCTAACTTCCATTAGCGTCCACTTTACTTTGGGACGGATTTATAATGGAAAGTTACGATGATTGTTTTCCTCTTTTCCTAAGATAGTAGGAAATAGTGGATTATGGTTGATGATGGAGGTAATGCTTCCATGGAACTCATTGCTGAAGGTTTTGAGATTTTTATCCAAATATCTAAAGCTTAATGGAGTGATATTGCTTAGATGAACACCAATGCTTTTTACAGCTTCTTCTTTGCTCTCTCTGACAAAGTGCGTCGAAGAATCATTCATTGCCAATTGCAAAGCTTGCTTAGGATATCCTAGCCACTACGTGCAAAGGTAATTTTAAGGTAAAGGCTCAACACCTTCAAAGTTTGTTTCTTGAATTCTGATGTTTGCCTATTTGTCAAAACATTTAGAAAAATATATTAGGAAGCAAAACTCTTTTACTTCTGGTCGTTTTTTTTTTGTTCGACCTCTAGGTATCCTAGAATTTGTGATCCCTCAAATGGTAGGAATCCCATGTCAAAATCTTTTTCGAAAGAATGACAAAGTGCTTTGGGTGTGGTGGTATAGAACACATAGTTGTTGACTGTGCTAAACAGAAATAATTCACCCTAAAATGAGTTCATGCAATCTGGAGTAATTGTGAGCTTGAACCATCTTCATGCCATATTGAGAAAATTGTGGTTTTTGTAGGTTTGGGCATTTAAGATGAGTTCTTCAAGAACAATGATTTTATTGAGTGTATACTTGACTAGTATATTGAGTTGTTTTCTGCTTCATATCTTTGCTCACTAAGATTGGTATTCTCTCGACAAATTAACAAAAAGTGAGGAGACAAATTTAGGGATTCAAGGAGTTGCAATCCCTTAAAAGCATATTAGACATGTCTTGAGAATATGGTCAAGTCTTGATATTGTAGATCACTGATTTAGACCAAGTTTGTGTTTTCCTGACATCTTAGAATTCTACTCTTCAGAAATCCATGACGGTTTTTCAATACATTTTGAGATGTTCCTTTTTGGGTAAATATTTGATCATAATGTCTTGGGTTGGGTAAATCTGATAAGAACAAATGTGTCTTAAGATTTGACACAAGTGACTACTTGAGAAAGCAGTAAAGGAATTGTTTTTGTTAAAAAGTTATCCAAACCATTTGTTCCCACTTGTCACCTTTAAGGTGTTGCTAGTCACATGTGAACCGGTTGTCAAAAGTTGACAAGATGTTATTATAGATCCAGAAAAGCCTAAGTGAGTGAGTTACTTCACTCATTTCAGACTTCCTTAGAGAAATCTCTAACGGAACTCTCCAGGATAGCAATGAGTCTATCTATCCAAAAGTCCAGATCCTGATGAGGTTGTGTATGTGTGTTTCTTCACTAGAGTTAGGTTCCTACCTAAATTTAAGGATATGATGGTTTCTTTATTCTATATTGACCTTACCGCTTTCATTGCAAGACGGTCTGGTTCTTGGTATGTGTGGTATGGTTGTTGCATGTACATGACCTGTGATCCAAAATGGCTCACATCCTTGTGAACATATTGTGCTTTGTAATGGTGTCAAAACTGAAATTATAGGTCATAGGACAGTTAGCACTCGTGGTATCCCAATCTGGATTTTATGAGTGAAATTGTTGATGAACATATCTTTGTCACTTTTGAAGGTAATGTTAAAGTTTTATGTGTGGTGAGAAAATCAAAGTCTAATTTAATTGCATTCGTGCTCATGTGATTTTCACAATTGTGTTTTTCAATCAATGGTATGTGAGGACACTCTTGATCCTCAGCACAAGTGTATGTGCAACCTATGCCTTCAGGCCTGTATGAGGTTATCCACCAAAGAAGGTGTCAGACAGATACCTATGCTCACTGGTATCCCACAGGTATGGTTGAAGATTGAAAAGCTGGTAAGCTGAGTCATTTTCCTCATGCTTCACTTAGCACTAGATCTGCTTCTAATGTGCTTGATTTGTTGCATCCAGATTTAGTAGGATATGTTTGAACTGAAAAGCATGGTTAGACAGAAATATATGCTCATGTTTGGTGCTTTTCTTCAAAGTTTCATATGAGGTTAAATACTTAAACTAAGAAGTTTGAGACTTTTGAAAGGCATTTCAGCTTTGTTAAAATGAGTCACAAATTGAGGAGTTGTTTGATGACATGCTAACTATAGACTTAGGTCTGATCATGGCACAATAATTTTTGAATGTCTTGTTTCATGTTTATAATGTGGAATTTGGTGTGCATCATGATTTTTCTACTCCTGTTACATCCCAACATTTAGGATTGGTGGTTCTCTTGTTAGCTTGAGTAGGGTATTGCTTAATGCCTCTAACATCCCTCATTCCTTTTGGGAAGAAAATGTGTCTGTTGCCTGCTATGCTTCGAATATAATGATTTGCAGGCCAACCTCTCAAGTCTCTCTATGAGCTTCATAAAAGAGAGATGTCAAGTGTGATCATTGGAACATCACTTGTTGTTCTTATGTAAAAAGAGATCATTGGAATTGTTTGGAACGGTAAATCGTGCCATCAATGATTCTCTTATATGCTCTCATAGTTGTCTTTCTGTGTCTGAACAGGAACAAGACCCGGATGCATCCGCTATTGGGCGAGCTCCCATGTCTAATGAGAAATTCATTGTGATTGAATCTTTTCTCTCATATTCTGTGATAGATTGCACTTGGGCCATCCACACTCCGTTTTGGGCTGAAGCTATTAACAATGCTTGTTATATTGTGAATCGAGTCTTTTTCACAAGGCGCCTTGGGAGATTTGACAAGGGAGTATTCCTTATTGGTTATGATTTGCAAAATTGAGCATATTAGTCTATAATGATATTTCTCTTCAATGTGGCCATCAATGATGGTCTTTGTGTGTTCTCATAAATCTGGTGGTATGTATGAACAGAACCAACTCCATGTGCTTCCACAGAATGGACAACAGCTGCTGCTGTCATCCCAAATGAGAAATCTTCATATGAGGATAAAAACCATTAAAAGGGTATGAGAGATGAGACGCCTGCCATCCAGACACTCTGCAGATCTGGAAATGCTAAGGGCAAAATAATCACAAGCCGACACTGTCTTTATCGGCTTTGTAGTTTACATCCACTGACTACCTCTGCTGCTGCAATTTGATCCATTACATGTGTGGAACATGGATAGAAGGATGATATGCCATCCTTAGATAGAACCAAGTGCGACGTTAGGATATCTGCAGCTTCTGCTAAAGGCAGCATCTATCAAGCCCAAGGTTCCTTCAAGAACGGATACCATGGCCATGTTGAGTCTCGTGTAGAGTATGGCTGAGTCAGGTATCACATGATTTGGATATCAGAAGGTCTGTTATCCCTCAGCGTATGTCCAAGGGCTGCTTCTTGGTCTTTTTGTTATGAGTATTCAGATGTACCTTAAGGTTGGAATCCAAGCTTGGAGTGGAGATATTTCAGCTCCAGTGATTCCCATTAACGATGGCCATTACTATTGATGTGATAAGTGTCGAGGAACTCTTGCTGCCCAAATTGAGAATTTGAAGATTTTCTTAGACTTTTAGTTGAGTACTACATGTTTCAGGCTATCAGAAGGTTTGTTATCCCTCAATGTATGACCAAGAGTTTCTCTTTGGTCCTTCCATTTTGAGTATTCAGTTGTGACTTGAGGCAGGAGTCCACACTTGAGATGAAGATGTTTGTGCTCTAGTGCATTCCCGTTATCAATAGTATCACTAGTGCCAAGTCATTTTCTCAAATGCAACGGTTATTTGGATTCTTTTTTAGCAGACTTTTCCCAAGTTTGAGGATAAGTGCTTCATGGGCAAGGCCATCACTGCTGAAGTGTGTAAGTTCGAGGAACTCATTACTGCCCAAAACTGAGGATTTGAAGATTGTCTTGGAAGGGATATGTGAGACTCATGCTATCCCAGTTACATGTTGCTGATAGTCAGGATGGCAACATGGACATCACTGCTGACTCCAGTTCATCATTTGTCATTATTCATGAACTATGTGCAGATGAGCCTGAGGGGGAGATTTCTGATGTGATCATACATGTCCCTCTTTCGGTTGCACAAGCCGAGGACATTGTTTCAACAAGTTTGTGCACACAATTATCATGGATTAAGCACATGTTGGCTAAACTGAGGATTCATACAAGGTACTCTATCTTTTTCTGTGATAATACATTTGCCATACATATCTCTGGAATCTTATGTTGCATTCTAGAACTATGCATATTGATGTTAGGTATTATTCCACTAGAAATTTGGTTGATAAGAACTTGCTTGGTATGTGCTTTATATCTCTTGAGAAATAATGTGCAATTTTGGTATCAAAACTTCTTGACAACCTTTCTTTTTCCTACAAGCATTTAAAGGTCATTGGTGTGTGTGATATGGAATAGACGCTCCCCAGAAGTATGTGTTTGTATATATTTCTGAGCATGATTAAAATTCCATTGAAAATATATATAATTCTTTTTTTTGTTTTGTTTGTGTTCTCGAGGGGTTCTATGTTACACTCAGGATACAAGGATAAGTTAATATCCCTGCGGAGTTTCTGAACTTAACCTAAGTAAGTGTCCATACATCTTTTGTTAGGTACACTCTTGAGTTTACATGTTTGTGTGCATCTGTATGCTGAATGTTCATTTATTGTGGTCTATCTTCATCTCCCTACAAGTCATAAGTAACCTTATATGCTTCACTTGAGGATTTTTGTGGGTTGCTTAGAGCATTGCGATTAAATTGAGATGAGCTTTAGGGATTGATATTGGCCAGACTATTCTCAAAGTATACATTCCTTGGTCGTAACAACGATATAAGGGTGGGAAGAAACAAGAATGGTTTGGTCACCCCGGTGGATGATGATTTCTGTGTAATATTGGCCATGCTATTCTGAGTACACATGCCTTGGTCGCTACTACGATACAAGGGTGGGCAGAAATGTGAATAGTTTGGTCACCCCGGTGGTTGGTTATTTTGAATTCAAAATTAATATGAAATATTGTTGTTTCTATCACTTGATCTGAACTGTTTACCCTTAGGAGCATCCTTGTTATGCTTAATGCCTTAAAGTCAACTGACTTGGGAGCCATTGGTGAACATTTCGCTATATAGATCAGTGAGGATTCCTGGAATGCATTCTATCCTTCGATGGGGTCGAGGTGTTTGTCAGTGTTGACCCTCTTATAATATGACCCTATGAGGACGATTTTCCAGAATGACTTAGACTAAAGATAAAGAATTGAATAGGCAAATTTGCCTCTGAACTGAATTGATATATCTTTGGTGTTATAAGGTTGAAAATGGCTTTGGTGACATAAGGATGGGAATGTCTTGTACTATTCTGGAATTCATATTATCCCAAATTTCATCTTAGTTGGTTACATGCTAAATCCCCATATTTGAATCATTTCACATACTCACATTTGCTGACTTTGTAGTTGGAAATTGGACCATACTGATCCATCTCAGTCACACCTACATGTTTATCTTAAAAGAGTGTTCTGAACAATTGAGTGTAGGTGTCTTACTTTGTGAGTCTATGCTTTGACTACCTGCAAAATTACGGGATCTGTAAAGGTGTTTGTATCCCAGATTGGGTGACTGGTCAATTTGCTCTTTATCTGTCTTTTTGTGTTGTTGGTGTACAAAAAGCATTGTGTTTCCTAGGCATGTTCTTAGGGGGAGAAATTGAAATTCTATGTTGCACACATTCATCATTTTTCCTTAAAATTAAGGTTGTTGAAAAGTTTTGAAAAGACACTTTTTGATGTGTGTGAGTACTATTAGTACTTTTGTTTATGTGTTATGAGATGATCCTATGAAGGATAAGTTGTGTCTATGTGATACATGGGTTAACAAGTGTCCTAGTTGATGTGAGAGTTGAAATTAAGATAGTTGATTTTATGTCTGAATATCTATGAGATATCTATATTTTCTCCTCCTCTCATTGAAACGAATGGCAGTCCATTCAAACCCCTCTGGTATCACAGATTTTTGTTGTTTGAGAAAGGATATGAGGGATCGTTCCCATCCTCAGATGAGGCTTTCTCAAAATCTGAGTAGAAAAAATTGAAACTTGTGTCAAGGAGCCTATCTCTGTAGTCATCTTGTGTGACTGGTTCATCTAGCTCTGATCTGAAATATCAGGAAGAACCCAAATGTTTTTAAGCTTCCGCTTCCAATGTCTAGGCGTCCTTGCTTCCCTACTCAGGATACAATGATGTTTTTGTGTCCCTGGAAAGAAATTCTTGAGGTTGGTATCCTCTTCAAATTTTTTGAGCAATTTTTTTCTTTCTATATGGAGGTAAGTCATATTAGCTCTGATACTGAGGATAAGGATGAAAAAGCTGGTGGTGATGAGGTTGATGTTTCTTTGTCATTACATTTCTTGTAATTGTGATGCTTTTGATATGGTTTATATCACCTTATCGTTCTCGGCTACTGTTTCATTGTTTGAACATATGGATTTAATGTTCTCCCTTTGACATTCCTTGCCAAAAAGGGGGAGAAGTGGTTATTGATTATGTGAGCTGTTCAGCTGTTCATACTGTGATATCTATCATATCTGCTATCATAAAGTTTAGTTTATGATGTTGTGATATATGATGCCTATGCCATCTTGATGTTTAACTGTATCATATATCTTCCTCTTACTTCACTTGCTCTTGTGAGACTGGTTGTGCAGGTTGGGTGCTGTGATTACTCTGGCCGTTTACTAGTTGATATGATTAGTTTATGATAGTCAATGTGTGTTTTGTTGAGGAATGCCAAAGGGGGAGATTGTTGGTATAATATATGTTGGCAATCCTTGTATTTAACAAAACACAACTAGCTTAGTATATTAAGCCAAATCAAATGAAGTTTGAAGTCAAAGATCAAGTTGAAGAACCATTGTGATCTCTTTGCGCTCAGGTATAAATCATGCATATTCATATCATGAGTTTTTTCACTGAGGATGGGAAGTTATCTTGTCATCCTGTATGTTCTGAGTTTTATTGTTTATCACTGTCACTTGTTAATAAGTTTTTCATTTAGGATAGGACTTTTGTCTGCTATCCTAAAACTTCTGTACTGATTTTAAAATCATTAAACAGAAGATATTTTCTTGGTTAAGAAAATATCTTTTACTTTTGAAAAAAAATCTTTGGAACTTTGAAACAAAAATATCTAGCTTCATTTAATGATTCATTAAGTGCCTCATTAAATGAAATAGTGTTTATGTTCCCTCTTAACCATGCTTCATTAATGAGAGAAGAAGTGTCTCATTTTGCTTTTGAGGTTGGAAGATTTTCTGGAACTCTCTCTCTTGGTAGGAAGATATTTTCCTTAACCCACTTGTTTCTTACATCTCATTAATGCAATTGAGATTATGTCCCTATGGCTCATTAAATGCAAGAGATGATTATGTCCCCTCTCCCATTAATATCTTCTACCATTAGAAGATATTCTTCTTGGCTAAATAGTGTCCGATCTGATATTTTGCTCTAGGCTATTATTGGCTATTGTGTGCTCCCATGGAGCCTCACTCATGCCTATATAAAGAGGCACAAATCTCTTTGTTTGTGTGGTTGTTCAAAATGTAGTATTACATTTTCTTTGTTTGGGTTTTATTCCCTTGTGTGTCCAATTGCTCTAAGTCTTCCATGGTAGATTGTAAATCTTAGAGCTGGACACAAAACCTTTTTTGGAACAACCCATATCATTATTGTCTCCATTGAGATCTTGTTTATATATTGTGTGTCTCATATCATTTATTGTGAGAAGTGTTTATGATCATTTATTTCTCTTATATTGAGATATTGTTTATATGTATCTTTGTATTGTATCTTGTTAAGCTCCAAGTTATACGTGTGTTATAACCTTGTGAGTTTGATCAAAAACTTTTTCAAAACTCATTTGCATGTTGCATACAATGAGATGATGATTGGTGATGCAACAACTTCATGAAGTGTCCTTGACAGATTCAGTTGAGTGTAACTGAGATCTTGAGTTGGAACTTCTGCAGCTTACTTGTGAACAAACACTTGAGAGACAAGTGAGGTAGAACATGTTGTAGACTAGATAGTCTAGGCAGGATAGTACCGCGGTCACCTATCCAAGTTGCTACAATCTTGTAATAAGTGTTGTGTGTCATAGTGAAGAAGCTTTGCTCTCCAAGAGTTGGGAGCACGCAGTTTTTCTCCCTGTTGCAGGGTTTCTGCGAATAAAAAACATCTTGGTGTTGTTTATTTATTATTGCACATTTATACTTTTTAGTCATCGTCTTTTTGCTATACAGGATAGCACCAACTACTGCTATCCCTGAGAGCGAAATTGAACGAAAAAGTTTTCAGGGCCTATTCACCCCCCCTCTAGGACCTTCAAGATACTCATTTGGGTGGAGAGGATTTTGATAATAGGATGGTGAACCACTTTGTACAGGAGTTCAAGAGGAAGAACAAGAAGGATATCAGTGGAAATCCAAGAGCTCTTAGGAGGTTGAGGACATCCTGTGAAAGAGCAAAGAGGACTCTCTCATCCACTGCTCAGACTACCATTGAGATCGACTCGCTGTTTGAGGGTATTGACTTCTATTCAACCATAACCCGTGCTAGGTTTGAGGAGCTGAACATGGACTTGTTTAGAAAGTGTGTGGAGCCGGTTGAGAAGTGTCTGAGAGATGCAAAGATGGACAAGAGTACTGTGCATGATGTTGTCCTTGTGGGTGGTTCTACTAGGATTCCCAAAGTCCAGCAGCTGTTGCAAGATTTCTTCAATGGAAAGGAACTATGCAAAAGCATTAACCCGGACGAAGCTGTTGCTTACGGAGCCGCTGTGCAGGCTGCTATTCTTAGTGGTGAAGGTAATGAGAAGGTGCAGGACCTATTGCTTCTTGATGTGACTCCCCTGTCCTTGGGTTTGGAAACAGCTGGAGGTGTGATGACTGTGTTGATTCCCAGGAATACAACCATCCCAACAAAGAAAGAGCAAGTGTTCTCTACTTATTCAGATAATCAGCCTGGTGTCTTGATCCAGGTTTATGAGGGTGAGAGGACAAGGACTCGTGACAACAATTTGCTCGGCAAGTTTGAGCTTTCTGGCATTCCTCCAGCTCCTAGGGGAGTTCCTCAGATTAATGTTTGCTTTGACATCGACGCAAATGGCATTCTCAATGTCTCTGCTGAGGACAAGACCACAGGGCAGAAGAACAAGATTACTATCACCAATGACAAGGGAAGGCTCTCAAAGGAGGAGATTGAGAAGATGGTCCAAGAGGCTGAGAAGTACAAATCAGAAGACGAGGAGCACAAGAAGAAGGTCGAGGCCAAGAATGCTCTTGAGAACTACGCTTACAACATGAGGAACACCATCAAGGATGACAAGATTGCTTCAAAGATTGACCCATCTGACAAAAAGAAGATTGAAGATGCAATTGAGCAGGCGATTCAGTGGCTTGATAATAATCAGCTAGCAGAGGCTGATGAATTCGAGGACAAGATGAAGGAGCTCGAGAGTCTTTGCAACCCTATCATTGCCAAGATGTACCAGGGTGGTGCTGCTCCTGATATGGCTGGTGGCGCGGATGCTGATGCTCCTCCCTCTGGTGGAAGCGGTGCTGGTCCAAAGATTGAAGAAGTCGACTAAGTTGGTTTTGTTCTGGAAAACTGGGGCTTTTAGGATTTTAGTTTGATTTTGTTGTTGTAGTGTCGGTATAATTTTCCCTATAGTACTTTTCAACAGTATGTTTTGCCAAGATCTATATGATAATTCTTGCAAAGTTTGCTAATCCTCTTTGCCAGTTAAATCTATCTGTCCAATATGTTGTATTTTGATGCAATGTTCTATTCTTCTATTCATATTTAAAGTTATGGATTAATTTTAGTTTGCTATCCTGAATTCCGTGTTAGTTATCAGTTTCGTCCCTCTTTTTACATTCTAATCACGTGTGTCCTCGTGCTTTTAAATTTTATTAATTTGGACAAAAACTCAAGTGTTCTCTGATGATAACGTCATGATCTAATGTGGAGGAGACAAGGAGAGCCCACCATTTTGTTTCCGACCCTCCAATGACCCAATAACGTTATTTTAAGATATTTTCTTTATTTATTTCATGTCAGATCATTACGCCATCATCGGAGGGAGGGAATTTGATTTTTTATCCAAGTTTAACAAATTTTGAGAATACATTGAAATGGTTTGAGGCGATAAGTATTGATGCATCACAGCCCTCCACCATGCAGTCATGGAAGAAGACGCGGAGAGTGCCTGCTGCTGTGGTAGGTTGCGCAGATTGCTTCAGTGTCACCGTCTCCCGGACAATTCTCTGAAAGTTGGGGCATGTATTCTTGTAGTAATCCACAGTGAGCTTAGAGCACCCGCACCGGCGAGCAACCGGGCGAGCAAGAGCACGAGCAAGACGGTAGGGTCGGCCAAGGTGCTCGAGCAAGACTGAAATGAGCGCGCACCGGGGTCGAAAACGGCGAGCAACCGGGCGAGCAGTCAACGAGTCAAAGTGCTCGAGCGAAGGCTCGAGCAAACTTTGCTTCGATGCTTGCTCGAGCAGCTGGTGGGGCCGGGCTCCGTTTTCTTTGACTTTTCGGACGTTGGAGAGGCACAAAAGCTCGTGGCCGGCACGTTCGAGCACTAGCACGAACCGGAGGTGAAGCCGAGCGCCGCACTCGACGGTGGCCGTGGCTCCCGAGATTTGCCGCACCTCCCACATCAAGAAAATGCCCCTGAGACCGGTCCCAAATGAAAGAGCACTTTGAGCCCATCATTTTGGTGGGTGGCACGTCGGCTGGAGTGGCCAGACGGCGGCGAACGGAAGCCGGGAAGTTTCGGGTGGAAAACGGCGGGAAAATTTAGAGAAGACGATGAACAGTGGAGCCACTGAGAAGCCGACACGTGGTAGCTGACCGGTCAAAAATTTAAAAAGGGGCAAATCAATCTGGGCCTTCCATTTCAATCTGAAATTTTGATCCAACGGTCAGAATTCAAAGGCAACGGCTACAAGTTGATATATTCCCAAAAAATAGTAAAAAAATCCCAAAAATTTCAAAACTTGATCAAAAATTTGCCTATAAATACTACTTCAATTTTTAATCAACTCATACCAATTTGTTAGAGAAAAAAAAAATTTATTTATTAAGATGAAATAGAAATACATATTAAAATTAACACACATACTTAATTAAATTGAACAAAAGCTTAATAATTAAACTCAAACGTACTCATTAAACACAAACGGATTCAAAAGCACATAAAGGTGAAATATTTAGAGTATTTCACCGGTTTCCACCCTCCAAAGGTGTTTCACCAAGTCTCTCTGGAGCTCTTTATGGATGTAAACGGATTCGAGATCGGCAACACGGTCGTGAAACCGTTGCATATTGGCTCCATCTCTACCGATTGGTTCAAAAGGGATTCGATTCCCTTCTACATCCACCGGCCCATCATAAACCCGGAAAGCCCTAGCTGGATTTTGCAAGTCTTCTTCTTCGTCATCCTCTTCTTCCTCATCCTCCACGTACTCTTCCTCAACAATCATGTTATGCAGTATAATGCAAGCTAACATGATGGTTGTCATGTCCGATTTGTGGTGCATTGTACAACTATGACGTATAATTGCCCATCGAGATTGCAAGATGCCAAAGGCCTTTTCCACATCTTTCTGGTATGCCTCTTGTTTATTTGCGAAGAGTTTATCTTGCAGCGTCTGAGGATTGGGAATTGTTTTGACAAATGTAGAGTACCTTGGATATATTCCGTCAGCAAGATAGTAAGGGGTCGAGTACCTCTGTCCGTGGAGATAGTAAACGGCAGTTGGACCTCTTCCGGCAAGGATCTCTGAGAACACGTTTGATAGGTGGAGCACGTTAATGTCATTTTTAGCTCCAGGACACCCAAAGAAACTGTGCCATATCCACGTATCATACGAGGCAACCGCCTCCAAAATAATCGTTGGGCGACCCTTTCGGCCCGAATATGCCCCTTGATAGGCGGTTGGGCAGTTCTTCCACTCCCAGTGCATGCAGTCAATGCTTCCAATCATACCTGGAAAACCTCGGCGTTC
Organism: Potentilla sterilis; assembly: GCA_963682095.1. Taxonomy (NCBI): domain Eukaryota; kingdom Viridiplantae; phylum Streptophyta; class Magnoliopsida; order Rosales; family Rosaceae; genus Potentilla; species Potentilla sterilis. Next base: position 7,509,681 of record OY821766.1, read on the forward strand.
GCCCTTAGCTAGTAGTCGTCCGAGGTCTGCCGGTGTAGGACTGCGGAGGTATCTTGGACCATAGAGCTCGACCACTTGCTTGCAAAACTCCTTCATACATTCGAGGGTGGTCGATTCCCCCATCCTTGTAATTTCAGTACATTGATCCGCGGCTGATCCGTACGCCAACATTCGTAGAGCCTCGGTGATCTTTTGTTGGGGAAGTAGCCCTAGCAAACCAGTGGCGTCTTCTCTTTGGTGCCAAGATTGGTCATGGTTGCAGAGGTCCGTCATGATAATGTTGAATCGGTCTCTGCTCATCCTGTACCTCCGGCGAAAGTCTTGGGCGTCGAAGATTGGACGATCGATGAAGTAATCTTCCATGAGATTGCGGCCCCTAGACATCCTCAAACGCTCCTTATTCGGTTTTTTACCGTGACGTGAACCGCTTGCTCGTGGTGGTTCGTCGTCATGTTGTGCTTCTGCCATCACCACCTGATTGACGAATGCTTGCTCCATATGAGAATCCTCTTCTTGTTTACGTTGTCTCCGCTTGAAAAAATTGTTGAAGCTGAAAGGATTCATTGATGCGGATGAACAAGGAAATGTTGTAAGTGTTTAGATTGATGGATGAAAGATGTGAGTATAGAATGACCGATTTTAGACCTTTTATAGCCAATTGGTCGAAAATCTTATCAATTATCAGCATCAATTATTTTGCCGACAATGACACGTGGTAGTGACACGTGTCAATTATGCAACGGTCGGAAATCTTATCAATTATCAGCATCAATTATTTTGCCGACAATGACACGTGGCAGTGACACATGTCAATTATGCAACGGTCGGAAATATGATCGAATATCAGCATCAATTATTTTGCCGACAATGACACGTGGCAGTGACACATGTCAATTATGCAACGGTCGGAAATCTGATCGAATATCGTGGATAAAATCGAGTCGATAATGATACGTGGCACATAATTATTGGTGGTAAATCTATCCGGTAAAAAAAATTTAATCATTTCACAACAAGACAAAACTGAGTTGCTCAAGCAAATTGTTAATGGGTGTGTGAAAAAATCGATTTGGGTGGAGCAAAATTTGATTTCCATTTGCTTGAGCAAAATTTGCTCCTGGGCCCACCAGGTGCTTGAGCAAGACCATTTCATGGGTGCGGATGCTCTTAGATTCGGTGATGGAGATGGAGAGCAAAAGAAGGAGAAGTACAGGAAAAGCCATTGTTTATAACGAGGAAAGCTGAGCAGGCTTGTTGAGACACAAAGACCTGCTTTGCTTTTTCCTCTTGAGTTTGAGATGTCCTGCTTAAATGGAACAGGGCTACAGCTCCTCCTTATGCGTATGGATTTGAACAATTTGAAAGGTGCTGATGTTTTGGATGCAAGATTGAGAGAGGTTTTAGGGAATAACAGCTACAATAGATAGTGGAAGGTTGAGAGAAACAGATAAATGACATAAGGTTCAAGGTAGTAAACTGAAATTAATCCTTAAATTAAATGCTATGCGACTTTTCTACATTGCTAAATCTCAAGTTCTGTGAGGAGGTTAATGATGTTACTAAATCTCAAGTTCTGTAAGGAAGAGGTTCATCAAGTTAAAGGCTGTCCAACATGTTGTATTTTGATGCAATCTTAAGCCTTTTATTTCCTAAAAAAGATTATTGAAATTCTTATGTTGTCTTTGGTCAGTTCATGACTCGGCCCTATGTATCATACAGAAAGTTCTCATAATTGTATGAACTGAAGGGTGAAAACAAGAGTACTTCCTCAAAAAAAAAAAAAAAAAAAGAGGGTGTATTACTCTGTGTTGCTAAGCTACTAAACCAAGGACTAATAATGTTCGATTGTCACGTGTAAGAAGTGTTAAAAGTTAACCATAAATTTTTTTCCCATGAGAGAAGAAAGGCAGAATAGTGAATGGTGTAACTGCATCACGCCGGATTGACTAATATCTGGCTAGTCTGACAAATGACCCCCAAAATGTCGGAAGTGATGTTCGACTGTTTGAGTGTCTGCTGCTTATCTTAAAGAGGAAAAAGAAAAGATGGTTGTAAAATGTCAATAAATTGTGACATTGTTTTACTTTTTAAGTACATATCTTGAGCTTGTTATTTCTCTTTCAGATATCAGATGCTATTCGTGATGGAGCTGAAGGTTTCTTCAGGACCCAGTATGGGACCATCTCTAAGATGGCAATTAACAATAGTAGTAACTGGGAATCGAGCTTATATTGATTTCACAAAGAGCAGAATCATAGAACTATTTCCTTAAAATATGTCAAAAATCAGAAAGGTTTGGAACAGCAATGAAAGTATGAAAACCTTGTCATGCCAAACCACTATGGCTGGAAACCTCCTTAACAGCATCCTCTTCCATTTCTACAAGTTGACGGCAGAATGATTCAACATCACGTGCCTCTTCCTTCAAATTGAATCTAAACTCCTTCCACCGGTACTGACCAACACCATCGTTCAACAATGGACCGGCAACCTTGCCCAATACCTCAAACCCCTTGCGATCGACAGACAACATGTATGCATCCTTCCAAGAAAATATGTACTAATAAGTTCCAGCGTAGTAGGTGATAAATTTTTAGTACTGAAGTAAGACTAAATTTTTGACTGCAGCTATTCATATAGTATATTATCGAAAAAGAAAAACAGGAATTGTACCTTAGCATTTGCATTCTTCTGTGTCAAGCAAAAAAGCATCAAGGCTCTGCGTCTTGCTACACTCTGATTTATCCCATCAATAAGCTTAGCAGACAAACGAGCTGGAGATAAGAGTATATCAGGTGTGAGTAGAGCTACAGTTTTAGCTTGTCATGCATTCATAGTGCTAAAGAATGAGTAAGAAACGTCCAAAAGCCCTTCAAAGACATATCACCTAACAGATCTGCTTTAGATCTACCCATGTCTTCTTCATCGATTTCATGAGTGCTTCCATTGCCATCAATGTACATGCAAGATCTGAACAATAAAGACGTTTAGTAAGAGGAAGTTGACACTGACAATACTCGAACTCTTGCTAAAACTGATTGAATTTCTGATATGATCCAAAAAACGATACTGTCAAGGATACCAAATGAAATCTCTATATCAGCATTTGTCAACAAGGTTATGTAGATAATACAGTGCAAAATCCAAAATAAAAGGGGTTCTTGCCTTTGGTTGAACTTATAAACTACGTACTTTTCATCCCCTTCCAAAAGATCCTTAAGTATTTCACTCCGTGATGTACGACTATGATCGGAAGAACTTAATACACCTGACACTGTATAGCTGGAAGCGCTTATTGCTGTCTGTTCTGCTAGCATGACTTCTTCAAGGACTTTTGTTGCAGCCTGAGCCTATATCAGGAACAATAACATCCTAGTCAATGAATATAGCAAAACCATCCTACTAAACTTAATGCCAAAATCTGAGAGTTGTATTTCCAACTCATAGCTTATATAGTTGAACCTAATGAGGTCAGATACATCATCTAATGAGGTTAATATTAGCAATCTTTTTGTTTTAGTTGTAGTGGATTTAATGAACTGGTCTTAATCAACAATATTTATAGATGCCATCTGCAGGGTGCTCTGGACCAGCAACAATATGACACAGGCTATTCAATCATTCACTGAATTGGTCGCTTTAGGAAAACAATCGGTTGCAGGATCAAATGAAGTAGTGAAACTACACTATAAAATCAAGTTTCAAAATAATGTACATGGATCTAACATGTTGGAATAAAATCATCTGGGATTAGAAATTATAATGTTCTAAAAGAGTAAAGTCGACTAAAGAGTGTTGGAGGGATAAGAATATTAGATTACCTTTTCATCAGTTAAAGGTACAACATCTCCAGCCAGAGCAACTCGATCTGGTGACTGAAAGTTTAGAAAAATCAACTATTAGATAGCTGAATTCCTTGTGAAGATTCATATTTATTCCAACAAATATGATCTATGACAGAAAGTCTTTTAGACTAAATATCGAGAACAAACATGTATCACGCCATTAGCTAATTTTGGATAAGGGATACAACTCTACCTTCTTTATTGATCTAAGTAAACTTGCAAGTGGCCCTGGGATGGGGCTAGCTACAGAAAAAGAACTCCGTTCATCAACAATTAAGTTCTGCACATAAAAAAAAAAAAGGAGGATAAGAACCAATAGACAACAGAATCCAATCTTTGTGTGCATATACCTCAAAAGTACAGAAAGTAGGAAGATTAAGCAAGCAACTAATGATGTCAGAAGTAAACCTCATCACTTGAAACACTACGAAAATTACCACATTATGCAACTCCTTCTCGGGTACCCAAAGATACGGCTTCCCTCTTTTGCATATGTACTTAATCTTCGACGTGTAAATGTCCTCCTTGCTAACAAACCCATACAGAGAAACAACAAGAGTTAATGTCTGAGCTAACCATTCCCTTCCTTTATAAATATCAAATGGTCACTAAAGACCTCCAGAATGAGCAGGCACCAAAAATTTTACACCCCTATGTCTTAGTAACATAACAACTCAACTCCAAGATATTATCTGAACCTATAAGTCCATAACTGTGATTGTTTACACGGGTTACTCGATCCAAATCTCAGATTTTCCAATGTGAATTCTTTTCGACAGTTCAATCCCTTTCTGCTACATCTGACAACCTACGTTCTAAGCTCAACAAACCCAGCACACTGATACTATACTCCCAAAAACTGATTCTTTTAATGTTCACTAAGACACTAACCACTAAACAAGAACAAGCTTAAGAACCAGAAAATTTGAAAGGTTTGAGCAAGTGGGTACCTTCCTTTAGCATCAGCCTTAATGGTATTCAGCTGCCCTCTCCAATTCGCAGCCAGTATACTCTGCAACAGTTCGAATCAAATCAAAACCACAATCCAAAATCCCCACAAAACTAAAGACAAAACGAAAAAGGTTCACCTTGCACTTCTCTGCAAATGTCAACACCGTCGCCTTGTTCGTCTTCATCAAATTGGTTTGCTGAAGAGGCCAACCGGGTCAGGGTTTTAGGTTGGGTTTTGGTACTAGAATAACAACCTCAAAACTCAAAACGCACCGTTTCAACTTGGGTTGCGTAGTTAAACCCGAAAGGTGAAACCTTTAAATAAAAAACAGACCCCACAATATAAAAGAAGAAGAAGCTTTTACAGAAACGGAGAAGAAGCCCAAAGAGTGACTGACGACTTAAAGCTCGACACTTTGGGATCTCTCCGATCTCCGGCGATGGATTCCGACTACCCATTTGAGAGAGAGAAGCACGTGACGTATTTACAGATGATGTACCAGCTCCTCCCGCACCAGTACCAGACCCAAGAGATCAACCGCCTCACTCTCGCCTACTTCGTCGTCTCCGGCCTCGACCTCCTCCAAGCTCTCGACTGCGTACGTCATCTTCAATACGTCGCCGTTTTGGTGATCAAGTTTTGTTTTGTTTTTTTTCACTTATTGCGATTTTGGATTTTTCAGATTGATAAGAATGCGGTTGCGGATTGGGTTCTGTCGCTGCAGGCTCACCCTAGAGAGGGTGAAGAAGTCAACAATGGTATGAATTGATTGAGCTTTTGATTTTGTTTGATATTGAATTTTGTAAATTTTTTGAAAGAAAAAAAAAATGAGTCTTTGATTTGGTGCAGGGCAATTCTATGGGTTTTATGGCTCTAGAAGCTCTCAGTTTTCTCAGGATGATAATAATGGGGTATGGACTCTGTTCTATGATTCTTAATTTGTGTGCATTTGTGTCCTTTTCTGGTTGTTTAAGTGTGTTTTGATTAGTTAAGCTAATTTGGAGAAAAAATGGGCATAAGTATGTGCATGAGTTAGTGATTTTGAAAGTGTGATTAATTGTTTCAGGATTCGGATTCAAGTATCAGTAACTTGGCAAGCACGTATTCTGCCCTGGCCATATTAAAAATTATCGGCTATGACTTGTCTAGTATCGACTCTGAGTTGTTATTGAAGTCAATGAGGAACCTTCAACAGCCCGATGGGAGGTATAGTGAAAGCTGTAGTTTTTTAAAATGGGGTATTTGAATTGGATTGATTTACTGATCATTGCGACTGAATGTGGCAGTTTTATGCCTATACATACAAGGGCGGAGACTGATCTGCGATTCATTTATTGTGCTGGTAAGAGATGAAAATCAGTTGTGAATTTACTGTTTAAGCTGTTCAACTCAATATTTTTGACAATGTGGTATGACTTTTAGTTGATTAATGTACCAGCTGCGATTAGTCATATGTTGGGAGATTGGAGTGGCATGGACAAAGAGAAAGCCAAGGAGTACATTACAAATTGCCAGGTCTGTCTAGCTGCTTTAGTGATCTTAGGTAGCCTATCTATTTATGAGTACTTTTTCGTCCACTTTGCATTGTATATCTTGTATTTATTAGATGATCAGTACATTTCCAATCACAAGTATTTATTATCACTGTGTACTGTGTGATACTTAGGTAGCCTATCTATTTATGAGTACTTTTTCGTCCACTTTGCATTGTATATCTTGTATTTATTAGATGATCAGTACATTTCCAATCACAAGTATTTATTATCACTGTGTACTGTGTAGATACTTATACATAGCTGACATTGATGTTTCAGTCATATGATGGTGGATTTGGGTTGACTCCTGGTGCAGAATCCCATGGTGAGTTGAAACATATATTTAGAAATGCTGAACTATTTTCATTAGGTAGTGTATCTGGTCTGATTAAACTCTGTACTTTCTTTTCAGTCCTGGAAACTTGTTCTGTAGTATTAGATACTATATATAACTCAGACATGCTGAATAGTTCAAAAATGCAATCAGAAATTCTAGACGTACTGAGTTTTTCTCAAACACTCCTTTATTGATAGACAAAGTCCCTATGTGCTTTTTCGTAGTTATTGCAGTACTTTATATATTTCCCAGGACCTTATTATAAATGTGGTGGTTTGCATCAGATTTCTACAATGAGTTACTTGTTCTTATTCAATGTTGATGGCATGTCTTTTTATCCTTCCCTACCCTTCAGTCCCCTTACAGTTGGCTGTTATTTTGTTGGTATTTTTCTTGAGTCATGTCGACAAGTAGTAACTAGAGAAGGAATAGAATAAGAACATAACTAGCTAACTTGTTTTAAAGTCACAGAGTTCAACTCTGCTTCTTCTCCAATGATATAATGTTCTTTTTAGTGGCACAGGTGGTGCAATATATTGTGGTATTACATCTCTCCGGTTGATGGGATTCCTCGAAGAGGATGTACTTTCCAAAAATGCCTCATCCTCCATAGTAAATGTGCCTATGCTGTTGGTTTGGTGCTTACAGGTTTATTTTCTCACCGAATCTCTTTGAGCATTATCAGTTTCCTAGAAATTAGCATTCCGGCAAGTAAACGATTGACAGGCATGTGGGCCGTTAAAAGCTTTAAAACTTGCTAATTAAGTATTCTGGAAGCAACGGTCCCTGGCTTTTGACTCTCCATGCTTAACTTATCTGTTCTTATTACCTTTTCTCACCTATCGTTCTTTCTTGTATACCACTGCAGAGGCAAGCAGCTGATGGTGGATTCCAGGGTAGACCCAACAAGCCTAGTGACACGTGTTATGCCTTTTGGTATGTGGATGAACAGCTTGTGGGTTTCAGATATAGAATATATGGAATTCTGTAACGTGACGAGGAATATTTGTTTGTGTAGGATTGCATCAGTTTTGAAGATTTTAGGGGGGCACAAATTGATTGACCAGAAAGCTTTGCGTGGATTCTTAATAACTTGTCAGTCTGAGGTGCTTTGTTTCTCTTTTTCTCATACTAACCTGTGTTGATACAAGAATGCACATTTTCTCACGTTTGATATAAACAATATTCTGAGGTTATCAATGATAGAGGCTCTGCAAAGCATCCCTTGTGGGTTTTCCAAGTCATCCAAAAGGATGACAATTGCATTTTATTCATTGGAAACATCATGCATACATATTATTACTGCTCGAAATACACTGAATATAAAGGGAAAAGTTCATGGTCTAAGAAAGAAAGTTCAGACCAATAATAAATAAGTTGAGTATGAGGTGCTTAATTTGTATGGAAACTCTTCATAAGATCAAATTCATGTGATAATATGGAATTCTGCGAATCTCTGCCTTATTTTTGTCCCCAAGCTAATACTACTATTGCTTACAACTCCTGACCTTTGTTCATATATGTGTTTCCATCAGTATGGTGGTTTCAGCAAATTTCCAGGGGACCTGCCAGATCTGTATCACTCATACTATGGGTTTACAGCGTTCAGCCTTCTCGAAGAACCTGGCCTCAATTCACTCTGTTTTGAGCTAGGAATGACGAATCTTGCTGCCATAGGAATTTAAACTAAGCTTATGAGTGTTTCGGACTGTTTCCACATATTTAATTGTGTTCGCAGTAATTAACAAGAATTACATTTTCATATATGTATATTGCAATTATTATAAATTACAGATTTTTAGTTATAATTTGTAACTGCAAATTTTGTTTTTGGAAGGAGAAAGTGCGAGTTATACAGAGAAATTACCGTGTCTCCATTGATGCAAGAGTTGCTTTCTGTATTCTCTCTGCTCACCATGATGTCTCCTGATACAGCATACTGCTGAACTGCAATTGGCTTTCTTTTTAACGTTATTGTAATCTAAAGTGAAGAACCGGACGCATTGCGGGTTATTTGCATTTAGAAGAACAATTACTGGACCTTGAATATTGAGATGAAGTACAAGAGATTATATAATTTTTCACTGAGTTTTACTATTGAACAATCACATAATGGTATAATACGGCATACAGATCTTTCAGGGTTGAGGGTGTCCCAGTACGTATACATTAAAGTCCTAAAGCTCATGATTTCAGCCAAGAATCCATGAGCATTGCCCATACAAATGGACAGTAAAAAAGTAAGAGTCCATAATGATTCTTCAGGGTGGGAATATGCACCTTTCGGCAAATTCCCACAAGGCACTTTCACGGGCATTTGCTTTGGCTTTGTTGTTTAGGTAAAAGCCTAAAGGCATCTCTCTCATTTCATCAACTTTGTCATGTATCGCAGGTGGTATGCATCTCCTTAAATTAGTTATTGTCATGTCAGCTTGTAAATCCATGTTCTGTTTATTTAGTAAGCTGGTAAATCCAGGTTTAACATTAACTAAACCTTTAACACCTACCTAGTGGGAAAAATATGCCAGAACAATGATATGGCGACAATGATTGTTAATGCATTTTCTTACTGATAAAGTAGGAAGCACAATTTGGTCCCAGAAGAAATTTATGAATTCATAGCATTATTTGAAGGGTTGTTCTATAGTATTCTGGAGTTTCAATATGATGAAATTAGCTCATTGTGTATAACTATGGAGTCCTATGGAATTTTTGGTACTTGGACAGTGAAGATCAATAGAAGATTAGAGGAATCAGACAACTCAGGAGACATGGAGACTGAATAAAAACAAACTCCAGAGTCCTCCATAGGTCCCCCACTTACAGCAGACCCATATTTCACTATCATCTTTCACAAATTGTTGTCCCCCCATTAAAAATCAAATCGAGATACACTGCACAAGGCATTACCATACTAATCTAATCCTGAAAACCTCTAAACACCACTAAAAAACCAAAGATAAAATCAAAATTTTAATTAATTAAGAAAAATGAGGATCACAATGGTACATGGCGCTCTAGTGTAAGGTGGGCATCTTGTTGATTGATGATCTGAATGCTGAAGGTGATGAAGCTAGTGGGAGTACCTGTGAAGTACTTGAATTGTGGTGGTGTAGATGATGAAGATGGTGATTGAGCTCCCTTTCTTTGTTCTTGTCAACAATAATGGTGATATAAGATCCATCTTGATCCTCATCTTTAAAGAACTTTGACATTGGAGCTTTACTAGCTTTACTTCCTTTTTCTTCAACAGGTTCATCAATCTTCTGAAGACCCTTCTCAGCTTGTTCCTTTAATCTCACTCTAAGTTTCTCCTCTGCTTCCTGCAAGAACTTGAACTTTGGAGGAGGTGATGACCTTAACTTGTTGAACTCTGCATCACTCTTTGATTCAAAGAGAGGAGAACTGAAACTGAATCCATGTTGGTTCAAGGGAGTAAGAGGAGGTGTGAAGAGAGTTGGAGAGCCCAAAGGAGTCAAATAAGGTGTCTCTACTGTGATAAGCAAATCACTCAAACTCTTACTTCTTGAACCCTTTTGGCTCCTATCACCACACCTAGACCTCCCATCTTCAGATTCCAAGTCCTCCTTCGTTTCCTCTACAATTGTGAAGAGGTGTCTTGGTGGACCACAAGCTCCTTGCAGCCTCATAAGCTCTGCATCCAGTTCATCTTCTTCAAAGGGTCTGAACAGCAAATCATTGTTGCTTGCTGTGTGCATATGTAGCTGAAGCTGAGAACTTGGCTCATGGACAAGAGTGTCAGTCATTCTGAATGAAGTACAGAGGTGTTGGGGGCTTTGAGCCATGTGGCTCAAAGACTTAGAAGTCCTTCTCCAGCAGAACATGTAGAACACCTCCTTTGATGGACTGCTGTAGTCATCTTCAATATCTCTGTTGGTCAGCCGCTTCTTCCACCACAGCAAGTAGTAAAGCTCAGCGATTAGAGCTAAGAATAAGCAACCAAAAACCACACTCAAACCAAGTCCTACACTACTCAAAGATTTCATCTTTGACTCCAAATCTCATCAGAAAACCACTGATATCACCTTTAAACACTCAACCTGTTTTCACTCTAAGCATTTCATCAAACACCTTCAGGAAAGTAAGCAACTAAACAGAACAGCTTCAATCTTCTCTGAGAGAAAGAAAAAGCTCAATAACCCAAATATTTTACCAGTTCTCTTTAATCTGCATGCTCACTACTTTACCCAACAAGCTAAAACCATCACCACCTAAAGGCCTCCTCTTTCTCTCTAAATCACACCCTTTGAATCATGATTACAAAAGCTTCTTGCTTTTAATCAAATAAAGAGTAAAGACTACAACTGGCCCAGATAGCACATTGAGAAAAACCCCAAGTTAACAAGAATGCGTCAAAACTAAACCAAAAGATTAAAAAACCAAAACAAAACTGGGAGCTCTGAAATAAACAGAAGTAGGCTTCACTAGTTTTATGGCCGAGAGGACTCGCTCCCTTCGAGAAATGCTCACATGGGAACACAAAGACAAAGACAGTGATATGTCATTTGATTAGATGCTAATAATCCTCTAATTTTCCCAATTATACTCATTGCCATAGGCTAGCACTTAGCAGCATATTATTTCATATAGTAGCAGATTTAGAGTGAAGAATAATTCTGCTTTATTAATAAACTGAAAGTTTAACTATTAGATTTTCTGTACCTTAATATCCTGGGCAAGACTGTTTATGATTCTTGTGTCTTTGACTCCAAGTCAGAATGCTAATGACCTTTTATCTTAGATAAGTGGGGGTTGACACCCCATGATTAAAAGATCTTAATCTTCTGACAGATGCACATTCCCTTTGTGTTTTCTCAGAATATAATATACTGCCTATCAATTTGAGATCATATACTGATAATTTATGTACCTCAGCATTAGAAAATAAAATGGAAAAAGGCAGAATAATGAGGAGAATATTCATCTTGAAGTTCATCTTCTGCAACACCCTTACGCCTTGCCTATAGTTTGCTGGAAACAAGTGGGCATTCAACAGAATCAATCCATATGATCTTATGACTGAAATTTGGGACCCCTGGATCATGTTAAAAAATAATATGTATGCATATTTAGATACCAACCATAAATTATTTCAAAAGACATAGAATGGTCTACCCTAAGAAATGCAATAATAAGTCACACTCACCAGAAAAATACTTGCAAGCCCTCACTAAACACATCAATACATTGGGCCTAGGGTCTGTGGTTTTTTGAAATATGTTGCAGTTACCAGTGTTCAGGCCCAATGTTTATGCACATCTCCACACCATAAGATCTGTAATGCAAGGTTGTTTCACCTGAATGTTTGTTGCCCTATTTAATTGATGACAATAGATAGCATCAATAGATTTAGAAAATGCCATTCTAGAAAGGAAATCTCTAGGAACGTTTTTTCTTATGAGATTGGCTTCCCTTCGAGTCTTGTTCAAGAATTTCAAGTTCAACACTCAGTCATCTAATAAAGACCCTATAAAATAGATATTGTTATAGACAAAACATAAAGTATTTGAACTAAGCAATTAGTAAATCAACATTCTCACAATATCAATTCATGATATGTTATAGAGGTACACTTTACATTTCGCCTCATTTTCGTTATTTCGAGTTTGGATCATCGATGATGAGATCGGCTCTTGCTTACAAGTAGCATTGTAATTTCTTTCATTATGTCACAGTCGACTTGGTGCCTCAAATGATTTGGATCTCAGAGCAACTTGCATTTTGTGCAAGTAGTGTTAATGGAGAACGATATGTGTTTGTTTGCTTTTCAATTTCACATAAGCAAATTGGCATCTTAATAGCTTTTTAAGTACTGTTTATATATGAAAGCTGCCACGGACGGCCCACACCACGTATGACATATATATGAGAACGAATTAGATAAAAGCATGCTAGCTACCTAGCTATCACTTATGTTCTTGTTTAATAATTTTCCACCTTTTCAGTCACTGATTTAGATGATTAGGGTCTCAATTATGCAATTCCATTGGAGTATAATAAGCGTCCAAGTTACAGCCTAAAACCAGAAAACACTTGTCTTATAGTGAAGGTACTATCCGGTACATTATCAATCCATACATCAATAGTGTTCTTCTGAAAACAAAAAAAACAAGTATTAATAACATTATTTTCCTTGACTAGCAAAGTGTTGAAGTTGTTGTAATAGTGGACACGAGCGTAATGTATGGTGACTACTAAAACACTTTGATGTCATTGATCAAGCGTAACTATGGACATCGAAGGCTCAAAATTTAAAACTACAATTGTCGAGTTTGTGTTTTCGATTCATTACCCTTTATTAGTATTTTTTTTGTATCATAATAAAAGATTAGGCGAGACGAAAATCTTTATTAACAATACTGATTTTTCGTGTTCAATTCTATTGAAGATTGACTATAAGTGAGATGATCAACTGCATAGTTCTACTATTTTTTTGCTATTCTTTCCTTTTTTTTGCTATAATTCCGCTAACAAAATCAAGAATGTGAATTAAAAGTGGAGAAAATTATTTGGTAAATAAAAAATATATGTGGAAAATATGTAGAGAGATAAAGTGGTGATGATTATGGGTAGTTATGAAATAAGGGAGGTGGTGCGGTGTGGTGATAAGTAGACTTGGAGTTTGGGTGTGAGCCATGGAGCACCGTGCCTTCTCCTTCTTCTTATCTTGATGACCTTTTCTTCTACAATTTATGTGATACGTGTAAGAGACATGCATCTTCCAAAAGCCATATTACGCGTCTCCTGATAAGCTACCCGACGCCGCCGTCAGTCTTCCCCTAACGGCGGCTCTCTTGTTGACTGGTAGTCGTCTTCAACCTCAACTCATGTCAACCAAGCTGTGTCCCCTACCATTCCACTACTTTGTACGATTCTTCCTTCTTCTTCTTTTTCTTAGTGTAAACTACTTTTTTAATTTAGATTTTATAAATAAAACTCCTCACGTAAGTGATTCGAGAAAAAGTGTGTGTTCCAATCACACTGATCGACTAATGATTAGATGATAAAATTGTGTATTCAACTATTTACTTTTAACTTAATGATACTGTATGTCAAAAACAATGGCACATTCTAAGTGCATAATTAGATTAGAGGAATCACCTCAATTTATTAATAGCTACAAGACGTCAAGACCCACAAAACCCTAGGTTATCCAAAGCCCATTAGCATCTCAAAACTAAATGCTACATAAGCTGACCATAAATCGGTGAAGGCTAATGTATTGGGATCGCTAAATGAGTCATCTCCCTTTATGGTATCCGAAATTATTATTATTATTATTATTATTATTTTAATATTTTTAATAGATAAAATATTGTGAAGTTAAAATCGAAGTCTCATCGTAATCTCTTCAGAACTTATTTATTGAAAAGAAAAAAAAATACCCAAAAAAGTTTTCCAAAATCATGATAATACCTTAAGGGTATGTTTGTTACACGGGATGGGACTGGACTGGATTGTGTTACACAAATATATAATCTGAAACCCATGTTTGGTGGATGTGCGGGAGTACAATTAATGAGCTTGTTGAGTCCCCGCGTCCCCCAGATATCGGCTTACAGAGCGGCCTCAAAATTGGGGGGACTCTCGTAGCTCTCGCTCCAGAAGAAATCGATTTCGTTCCAGAAGCTCCTCTCACCCCTCTCTCTCCCTGCGAATCTCGATTAAGCTCCTCTCAAGAAGAAAACATCCCGATTTCAGGTTCTCTCTCTCACTCACTCTCTCTCTCTCTGTTTCACTCTCCCTCTTCAACCATGCTCTGTCTTAAGATAGATCGATTCTAAGTTTTTTTTTTTTCTTCTTGATCTGGTATGGGTTCATATAAATCGATTTAATTACATTTTTTTATGGGTTGTGTGATTGATTGATCAATGATTCTTGGAGAGTTTATTTTCTTTTGCTGCCTTTTTTTTTTTTTTTTTTACTGGGCGAAAGCAGTGCAGCAGTACTGAGGAATTGCTGTCTTACATCCTACATAGTTGTTAATTGGTGGGGTTGATCGATTATCAATCTCTGTTTTGTGCAGACTTACTATTGTGCCTCTGGGTTTAAATCCCGTAAATACTAGTGACTGATTTTCGTTTTAGTTTTTTTTAGACAATCGTAAAGTAATTAACTTCTGTGGGCAAAGCCATAGGGAAATATTCATTGTCATTGCCATTGGTGTAGACAATGTGGTATAGGTGGTTGAATTGATTTTCTTGGCTAAATTTTGGAGAAACTAATTTGTTATCGTGTTTGTGAGTTGTTATAGGACAACATGGAAATAGAACTTTTCTTTTGTATCTAGTCAGTATTCCTAGTAGTGTTAAATTGTCTCTGGGGGTTTTGGGCATCATGGTTTCTCTGCAATTTCGGTGAGAGATTCTTTATCTTTACCCTACTCTTTCTTCCTTCTTAAATTCTTTACCCTACTCTTTCTTCCTTCTTCTACTTCTCTGCTTCTCTTACCTGCATATTGAATATGAACCGATAATGGGTGTTTTGAGGCCGTTCTGTTTGTTTAAGTTTGATTTTCTGTGGAGGGTTTTGAGGTTCTTGGTAATGTGGATTTCAGAGTCAAGTTTTGCTACTAGTTTTGTGTTTTATGAATCTTTAAGAGTAATGGGTACGATTGGACCAACTACATTCTGTTGTAGGTAGACTTTGTTTTGATTGGGGTTTACAGGGTAGTACATGAACTATGAAGAATGTACTTTGTTTACCTTTCTTGGGTTCTCTTATGTTTCTTGGTATCTGTATTTTGGCCTTCTGGGTAAGTTTCTTCACCCTCATTTTCTTCCTTTTGCTATAAAAATTGGGTTCTTTGACATGGGGGTTCTTGATGAGGACGGACCGTGTGTTGAAATGAGTTATTTTTTTTATTTTTATTTTTTAAGTCAAATTTTGCTGCAATTGAGGCCATGTATAGTTGTTTTAAGAATAAAAGGGTATGTGAAGAACAGTTGACTACTGCTATGAGTCTCATTTGGTTAATTGGATTACAATGTAGTATGAATATTTTACTTGCTCTTCATGGGTTTTTCGGTAGTATGAATATTTTACAATGTAGTATGAGTATTTTGCAGATACATTACTGGCTCTGATACTTCATTAGCCTAGGACCAGCACTTTGTCCCTGTTGTTCCTTGTCGGTTTTAGTCTGAAATTACTTTGCAATTACTAAACTAAAGTGGTCTAACTTGCAACCTAATATGTAGCTGAGTTTTTACTTTCTAGTTTATTATCAGAACATATATGTATATCTTTCAAATATATGTTTGAATATTATATGCTACTCTTTTATCATGTATATTTCCATTATCTGACTGCAAAAATTAGTTTGCTATACTTCTATGATTTTATTTTCACCTTCCATCCCATTATTTGCAGTGTGGATATTGACGATTATATGATCTCCATTTTTGACACTGGCCAGGGGATGGATGGAAGTGATGAAAACTCAATAGTGAAGTGGTATTCTATCATCCTTTCTTAATGAAAAATAAAATAAAACAGTTTCTGCCTTTTCGTTTTTATTCATTCTTTTTGAGGATTATTGGCTACATTTTATTTGTTCTTTGTCATTCCACAATAGTGCAAGACAAAAGTTTGTATAGAATGCTGAAAAATATTTTGCTAGAAATCTCATGGTAAACTTCCATCTGACAATTATCATACAAAGGAAAGAGGTTTAAGAAAAAATGAACTAAAAGGATATATACTTTCTTGCTGTCGATACTCATCCCCACAGTCCCAGCTGGTTCCTCTAAACTGTATGGGTTATTGGCTACATTTTATTTGTTCTTTGTTGTTCCACAATAGTGCAAGACAAAAGTTTGTATAGAATGCTGAAAAATATTTTGCTAGAAATCTCATGGTAAACTTCCATCTGACAATTATCATACAAAGGAAAGAGGTTTAAGAAAAAATGAGTTAAAAGGATACATACTTTCTTGCTGTCGATACAAAGGAAAGAGGTTTAAGATCATCACAATGCTTCGTAGTTTGATTGTGGTGTATATAAATGATGTGGTATAAATTTGTGTTTCCAGCAAATTGCATATGAATATGCAAACAGAAGGGTGCAGCTTGTATTGGTGGCAAGAAGAGACACTAGGCTGTGAGGGATTGCTGAAAATACAGCAAATACAAGGGTTTTAGGTGCCAAGCTTGTTTTGAGACCTGCTGATATGAGAATGTTTTTTGTACTGACATGTAAAATGCTAATTGAGAATTCAGTTTTGGATATATAATTTGTACTTGTGAATATATGAATGTATTTTTATTTATTGAAATCAGTTTCATCTTCAATAAACCTGTTTTGATTATAGAAACTTCTTTTCTTGAGAAAAAAATCAAAATGTCTTCACATCATACCAACTTGTGGCACATCCTCCCTACAACCATTCATGAATTACATATAATAGACAACCATAAATCACTACATATGAACTCAACCTTCAAGAATATTTCTTTTTCAGCCTGGCCAAACAAAAAGATATAACCAACAGCAACAAAATATTTAAGTTACAAAATTTAGTCCGGTGCATCATCAAACGTGGGATTGGACTATTCTGACTATTCTGTTCTTTAGTCCGAAGTAGTACCAAACCTGGGTTAGGGATTACTGCAGTACAATCCCAAGCTTGCATAGTCCGGAACTGTTATAAGAAATAGTCCCGACTTAGACAGTCCTAGGTAACAAACGTACCCTAAATGGCTAATGTGGCATCATCTCAAACATCAAAACATGATTTAACGGGTAAGATAGTAGGGCACCAAGGGGTCGGGTCGGGTCGGGTCAAACTGAACCCACAAAGGTCCAACTCTAAAAGAGACGCCTGTTTTGACCCATATCGGGCACATAATTCACCGCCCACCGTTATCTAAACGCCGTCACGCTCAGATGTTAACCGGTGCAGGTCCCTTCTCACTAACTCCGTCTCCTTAAACGGTCTCCGTTATCTCCACCCTCTCTCTCTCTCTCTCCCTCTCTTTCTTTCTCTCATTCTCTCTCAGTTTTTGAGGCTCTGATTGCAATTTCCTCTGGAGCTGTTTGTTTCCCAAAGCTTCCTCTATAGGTAAAAACCACCCTCAATATATCTCTTCAATTTTTTCTTTCTCATTTGGGTTTTTTTTTTGGGTTTGTTTTTGGTTTGAATATTTATACATCCTCGTATACATTTTGGGAATTTTGTTTTTTTTTTTTTAGATTCTAGGGTTTTTTTTTTCTTCTGGGTCGGTTTTTATTTTTATTTTTTTTATATTAAGGTGGGAATTGGATATATATTGGAATATTGGATCTTTGAAAATCATGGGTAGTTTGATTTTGTAGAAAGTTTGAAGCTTTGTGTAGAACTGAGATGTGTGGTTTTGTAAAGTTTGTTTCTTTGCTATGTAGAAGTGGAAGAAATAATAGAATTTTTAGAGCTGTTTTTTGTTTTATGGGTTTTGAGGTTTGAGTTCTATTTGAAGCAAAATAAGGGATGGGTTTGTAGTGAAGTTCATTGCTTGAATATGATGTTGTTGGTTTTGTGAGATATAGTTGTGATTGAGTTTTGTTGATTTGTTATGGATTTCAGGTTGTTCTTGTTTTGAGATTTATTTGTTGTGCTTCAATGTGGTTTGGGATTGAGTGATGGGTCTGCAACTGTTTGGATGATTTGTTTGTGGGTGTGAGTCATAAGGACCTTGCGGATTGTGTGACAGATCTGCAGTCGTTGTTAGTTCATTTTGATGTGTTAAAGTGAGGTGACTATGTTTGAATAGTGGGTTTATGACCTGTAACCCAAAAGCAGGAGAAGGAATTGACTGATTGTGAAGAATCATGGGGGAAGCTCTTCTCACTACCCTGTCCATTGAGAATTCTCATTTGTCTACATTGTTGTCGATGGATTCGGGTTCTTTGGCACATGATGAATTGGAGAGAGAGATGAACCGGACTTTCATCCTTTCACGACCTCCTGATATCAATCTCCCTCTGCTGTCTGAACCGAGTCCACCTCCTCCAGCTTGGAATGATCCATGTGACATCTTAGATGTAGGCCTTGGGTCTCAAGTTTATGAGGCTGAGACAACAATCAGTCTCCCCAAAGTCGCAAGGAAATGCAACAAGAGACTCGACAGCGTTTGGGGTGCATGGTTTTTCTTTAGCTTTTATTTCAAGCCTGTTTTGAGTGAGAAGTCCAAGTGCAAGATCATTCGGGACAGTAATGGGGTATCGGGGTATGACAAAACAGACTTACAGCTAGATGCTTTCTTGGTGCAGCATGATATGGAAAACATGTACATGTGGGTTTTCAAGGAAAGGCCTGAAAATGCATTGGGGAAGATGCAGCTGAGGAGTTACATGAATGGGCATTCTCGCCAAGGAGAGCGCCCCTTCCCATTTAGTGTGGACAGGGGTTTTGTGCGGTCTCATCGAATGCAGAGGAAGCACTACAGGGGTCTCTCTAACCCACAGTGCGTCCATGGTATTGAAATTGTTAGGACACCCAACCTCATGTGTCTTGATGAGGAAGAGAAGAAGAGGTGGACAGAGCTTACAGGCCGAGACGTAAACTTTTCTATTCCGCTTGAAGCAAGTGATTTTGGTTCTTGGAGGAACATACAGAATCCAGAATTCGAGCTTGAGCGGCCTGCCCCTCCATCAAAGAACAATATAAATTCTCACCAGAGAAAATTGCTCGATGGTACTGGTTTGAATTTGTCAACTCAACCATCAGACCATGGAAACAGTGATGGAATGGACCTGTCACCAGTCTCCAATAAGAGGAAGAAAGAACTATTTCCGCATGGCAATGACAATGATTGCTGTTTACCCAATAACCAACATTTTGACAGAGTTTTGGATGGCAAAAACCACACAGATGAGTCATCCTGGTTTAATGAATTTAGTGGGGCAATGAAGAATGCATCTGGGCCGGTTACGGCTGCAAAGTCTATATACGAGGATGATGAAGGGTTTTTGGTCATTGTCAGCTTGCCTTTTGTAGATCTTCAGAGGGTAAAAGTTACTTGGAGGAATACTAATTCACATGGGATTGTAAAGATATCTTGTGTGAGTACAGCATGTATGCCATTCATTAAGAGACGTGATAGAACATTTAAGCTAACAGATCCAGCACCAGAGCACTGTCCTCCTGGGGATTTTGTCAGGGAAATTGCTCTTCCTACGCGCATTCCAGAAGATGCTAAACTGGAAGCCTATTGTGATGAGACGGGAACAATGCTCGAAATTATGGTGCCCAAACGTCGAGTAGGACCAGAAGAACATGAGGTCCGTGTGTGCCTTCGCCCCTCTCCCTGGAACGAAAGGGAGCATTTGTTGACCTGAAGGAGGCATTAATATGACAGAAGCAATAAACATTTTTTTTCTTTCTGTTCATTGTTTTTTAACTTGATTCCGCCGTGGAAATCTATTGGAATGAAATCTGATTTTTTTTTCTTTTCTTTTAGAAATTTTAAACCCTTAGAAAAAGAAAGAAAAAGTTAGCATCCTTTTCTTTTCCTTTTGCCATACTATTTATCCAATTGAAGTTCATTCATATAGATGGTATGTTTTGTATTTTATGTCGTATTAGCTCTATTTCCTTTGCTTGTAGCTTTGCACAGAAAGTTCTGGTGAGGGAGTTCAACATTATTATTAGTTTGCATTCCCATATTGTGCTTGGATTGAAGGTTCTTTGTATAAATGAAATACTTAAAAGTGTACTATATGCTCATCTCTGGGTATCTGATTGTCTTCTGTAGTGCCATTTGCCTATTTAGCTCTATGTAACAGGTAAAATTTGATTTTAGAAAATGCAAGACTAGCCTATGTTGGGGAAAACTGCTAGTGTACTTTTTCATATTTGCTGATGAAATCTTTGAAATTTTTTATTTATTTTTATTCTAAACGATTGCAAACTAGTAAGAAAACATGCTGAAAGAAAGCCTAGGCCAAATTACTTCATGTTGCTGTTGACTCAAGATGATGGAATTGATGGAAATGCATTACACTATGCAGGTTGACATAATATCAGAACATATTAACATAAATGAAAAGCTAGTCCAGATAGCCTGCAGTATGTTATGAACTAGGTTGAATACTAGTGCAAAGAAAATGATCATTGAGCCCAACTCCAGAAACTCATCCGACTGGTACAGTCCCAAAAATGCAGTGGAACCATTTTGACTTCAGCTTGCTTAGCATGATATCCATGGCAACTGTCCCCGGCTGGGCTCTCATTCATGGCCGGATCAATGGTGGTGATTGCTGATTTCCCATGGGGTTTGGTCCTGATGGAACTTTGTGAACATTCTTAAAGGCAACGAGCTTCCTGGACTTGAGCTGTTGTCACAGAAACAAAAACATTTGTCCATCATTTTAACTAAAATGCTGATTGAATTGACATATCATATGAAGAAAAAATATCAACAGTAGTAGCAGTATACTCACCCGAGTCGCTAACATGTGTTTTGTGGCCAACAAACTCTTTCTTGTTGGTGCATTTTGAAGATCAAGTTCTGCAACAAGCATGTAATCAGGGGAGAAAATAAACGAGTAATTAACTGAGTAAGCATACTAACTTGGCTTCTGATCCACACACCAACATAGCAAAAGATCATAAAACTCTTGCCTACAAGTCTATAACTTTTGTATACAAACATCTCATTCTCCCATTCAATCTATGACGACGACGTATACAACAGCTATGGGAGAAAAATATGTCTAGATTTTGCTCAATACCAAAAAAGTTGATAAACGCTTGCCTGCAGACTCTACATCTATAGCCAGAGGAGAAGTGGAATGACTTGGAAGAGTAGCTATAAGCAGAAGTATTGCAAAACCAAGGGATACTTGTTTCCTCTTCATCTTTGGCTTTATTGGGACTCTCTTTTGCAAGGGAGGATTGGAAGAGCTGCAGAACTACATTTATAACTGATTCACTTAGCCACTAATCATATCTTTGTTTGAAAATATTGAAATGCCATCATCAAGCTGCCTGGGAATCCAATGCCACCTATATATACAAATCCAATCATTCAAAGCTAATAAGCTAGCTTGTCATTAGGCCTGACAATTGGGCGGTAATGGACGGGTTGTAACGGGTTGCGGTTTTAACGGATTCAACCCGCTATAACCCATTAAGATAGCGGGTTATAACGGGTTGAACCCGTTGGGTTCGTGGGTTACCCGTTGGAACCCGCTAAGACCCGCTAAGATTTTTTTTTTTTTCTAATTTTTTTATATATATATATATATATTCTGGTTTAATGCCACAATTCTCATATCAAATCATATTTAATGTCAAACTACAAATAACACATTTTAGTTCATCATTGTCCAAACGAGTTATATATGAAGTCATATCATTACATAAAACTAAAATATACAAAGATCTTCAATCGATTTGGCTTTGTAAGTCCAATCTCAAGTCCAACACGTTTTCAGTGAGGTGCTCCAAATCTGACCCATCTTGATCTAATATATAAAAAAGAGAAAAGTTGGTCAAATTAAAATGAAATGAATGTTCGCGAGATAAAAAGACACAAAATTAATACAACTGCCCAAGTGATAGAGAATTTACCTTTCTTACTAAATATCCAATCACGAGCACATAGCAATGCTTGAACAGTTTCAGGTAATAGTGAGCTACGATTTTGGTTCAATATCCTACCAGTAATACTAAATGCTGATTCAGATGCTACCGTAGAAATAGGAATGGTAAGAACATCACGAGCCATATGAGCAAGTACTGGATAACGCAATTGTTCTAATTACTAACAACGTGTAATTCCTACATCCTATTTCCAACACATTGGAAGGGTTTGAAGTATTTAACATTAACAATGACTTGAGCAACTGTTATGATATGCAAGACTTTAAGAACGACCAACATCCTGGAATCTGCTTGAATATCGTATCAGATTTTCGATGACCAAGCCAATCATATCCACTAACAAACTCAATCACAGAGACATAGTTGAACAAAAACCCACAAACTCATTAATCATTAGACCCTGAAAATAGCAAATACATAGAATTTAATCAACATTGAAGCACAAAGCTCCTACTTATCTGAGGCTTCTTGGCTCTGAGCTAAACTACAAATTGAGCTTGGTAGTCAACGCCAGCGTTGACGCCGGAGCCGGTCTCCTCGAGGATTCGGTAGCTAAAGTCAGGAGCGAATAGTAGAAGATTCGTTGTGTTTAATTGTGAAAGAAAGAATTGAGAAACTGAGAAGAAGACTGAGCTAAACTAAGACTGAGGCAGTTGGTTTCGGAGAGTTATTAGGGATTTAGGGTTTACTTTTCCCCTTAGCGGGTTAGATGGGTTCCGTTGGACAACCCGTTACTGTCCATTATTTAGTGGGCTGTTAGCGGGCTGCTAACCCATTAGTGAAAAATTTTAATGGGGCGGTAATGGACTTTAAGCGGGCGGGTAGCGGGCGGGTAGCGGTTAGCGGGTTGAATTGCCTGGCCTACTTGTCATGGTGTGTTGACTTCTCATATTATTCCATTTCTAGACATCTAGTACTGGATTGTCCTCCATATGTGACACCCAAAGCCAATCCTCTCCAGCTCTTTCAATAACTACAGTACCAGAATAGAGAATTACAGTGAACCCAACTTACTAGTAAATGAGTGCTCAACTTGGGGCAGAAGTCTTTTACCATAGTAATGATGATACATATGAGACAATTTGTAATGAATTAGTGCTGTTAATAAGGAACATGATTTTCTGTCTGGTGTATTGTAGGATGGATCTTGATTATATTCTGATTTGGCTAGCTAACTTTTTCCTTCTAAAAGTTTGTCGGCGTTTCCCCTTTGATATCCTATTATGGTTGAAGTTACTCCTCTAATCCTGCTAGCCAGCTTGAATATAAAGATGTAAAGCTGATAAAGTTATCAATGTTGTGTGAGAGAGAAGCTCCACATCAAAAATCTAACCCACTCTCACTTGGCCTACATTGCTGCATTATGAATCCTCTTGTACTGTCAAATTTCTCAGTCACTAAGGTTCTTCTTTCTTGGAATATAATGATTATAATCTAATGCCAAATTTGCAACAATTGAGCATTCTTGCTATTACCTGCATTGTCATATATCCAACAACCTCCCCATTATTCAACTATGTTGTCAGTTGTCACACATCTTACTTCTGATCTCTTCGAATCATGTGAAACATGCCTAATCATTGATCAGTGGCATGAGTTTCTGTTGCTTGCTTTTCAGAATTATTTCTGTGACATTAATTTGGCGATGAATATTTCGCAGCAAAACCTCCAACAAAAGATAAACTAAAACATTCACCGAAGAATAGACTCGCCAGTAGAAGTCTCCCAGCAGTGGAGAAAACACACTTTCGCAGGCGTACTACTTACCAGTCATACAAAGGAAGGGAACACTGTAAATGTAACAGTTTACCAAAAATGGAAGGGAACACTTGCCACTATTCTGTTTTCTTCTTTGGTCAGCCTCATGCGACATTTGGGGCAGTGCACTACTATGTATTATGCAACATGATTCTTCCCGATAAAGAAAAGAAGACCCTCCACTCTAGCTGAGCAGATAGCTTGAAAACCAGGACTAAATGAGTGTCCTACATTGCTTTAATGCAAGTCTACACAAATGAGAGGTCAATCCAGTTACACACCAAGACGAACAATGCATCAGGCTCATACTCTCTGTCTAGATTCTTATACTCTTGACAATTGAGCAATATTGAATCCACTCGTTGAAGGTAGTGAGTGATGCTTATAAAAACCATCACAGTGTGAAGTTAGCTACACGCATATAATAAGAATAAAGAGAGGTACGTGGGTGTTGCAAATTCCATGTGAAATATTTGCAGACCAAATCTATGACTACCAACAAGAAAAAAGTGATCCCACATCGCAATTCTTCAATCTCTTACCACATTTGGTGGTGCTCCGGCGCTAGCACACGCACATTTTCAGTCATTTCAATGGTAGGATACAGGATCCTTTAGGATAAACTGGTTAAGACTACACTATCCTGTAGTCACAAACTTGTACGAGGGATTGTAGAGTTGCAGACTCCTAGTTAACGTGAAAGAATGTTAAGAGGCTTAGAGTATTTATCTCACATTATAGTTTAGAGCAAGTTGAAATTGATATTAGGAGAAAAGGACTAAGTCATTAATTGTCATATTAGAGTCGAATTAAGTTAAAATTGATATTAGGAGAAAAAGACTAAGTCATTAATTGTCGAGTGCAAACTCGATCTAATTGTATAATGTAACATTTTACAATACTGCCACATATTGTCACACAATTGTATTATATTATCACATTTCATGACGTTGCCCCACAAATAATGAAGAGGTCTCATACTCAATCCTCCTGCACTTCCCTAATACATTACCGATTTCTAGAATCATCTTCATCCATGTTCCAAAAATAAAAACTTCTTCTTCGATCCTTTCTTTGAACCCGGTTTTTCTCGGGTCCAAATTTTCATATAAAAATACAAAAACCAGTATCACTAATCCAAGATTTGTATTGTTTGGGGAGTCGTATCCCTAATCCAAGTTGGACCTCTACAATGGGTCGCATGTAGCATATTTAATCGTTCGGTTGATTTGAAACACACAGAGTTCCGTAAACCTTTATAAATTCCCTATACAATTTTTTTCTGCCTCATCAATTTGGTGCTCTCTCTCTCTCTCTCTCTTCTATAAAACACAACACCCTTCCTATCTCTCACACACCCCCAAAAACCAGCCAACCCTCCTCCGCTTTCTCCTCAATGGACGCTCCTGTATCCCAAGCCAGTCTCCTCCTCCAAAAACAGCTCAAAGGTCCCAAACACACCAATCCCCTGTTTTCGTTTTTTGTTATTCGTTTATGGGTTTTTTGTGGTTGTTTAATCTCTGTTTGGTTTGTGTTTGTGTAGATCTTTGCAAGCACCCTGTTGATGGATTCTCGGCTGGTTTGATCGACGAGGTTAATATCTTTGAATGGAACGTCACGATTATTGGGCCCCCTGATACTCTCTAGTGTGTATTCTGAAACCCTGAAAGCTTTTTCGTGCTTATATCATGTGTTTGTGTTTAAAGTTTGATTCTTTTTGGTTGGCTTTGATTAAAGATTGTTGCTTTGGTGTGTTGTCTTGTGTTTTCTGCATGCGGGTTTTATGATCATTGTTTGGATTGGAAGAAGTATGAGTTTGTTGAATGCATGTTGTGTGGTTTTGGTTTATGATGGTAATCTTGGCTTTTGTGCATTAGCCTGCGATCAACAATCTTCGTTCTATTTTTAGTGATTGTGTGTTTAGTAGATGTTAAAACAATTTTGGATAGTTATTTTGTTCGATTAGTCGAGATATGTTGGGCCAATGAATGTTGAACTGACTCGATTGGTTCTTCTTGCAATTGCAGTGATGGTGGTTTCTTCAATGCCATCATGAGCTTCCCGTCCGATTATCCAAACAACCCTCCTACAGTGAAGTTTGCCTCAGAGATATGGCATCCGAATGGTAAATACTTGTCTCTATATTATTTGTTCTAGTTTGATTCTTTACAGCCTTCCGCACTCTAGCTCATTAATGGATCAATGTTTTGTGAATGTTTCTGTATGAATTGTAGTTTACTCAGATGGAAAGGTTTGCATTTCAATTCTTCATCCCCCTGGTGACGATCCTAATGGCTACGAGCTTGCAAGCGAGCGCTGGAATCCAGTCCATACAGTATGTGCTTAACTTGTCCTTGTCTTGTTATAAATTTTATGTTGTGCATGAAAGGCTTGTGACTTTCCTGTTCTATGGTTTCACTTGTTTAGTTGTAGACTTTTAGTCCTATCAGGACAACTGTCTGACCTTTATATAAACACCAGAGAAATTCTGTAGTATTTACTATCCCTTGTCAGTCATTGGTTGTAAAGAATGAACATGGGATTCTATGCATACTCAATTGTTGGAGTGGGAAAGGGTTGAGACTCATTATTTCAAGTTGAGATTTAAGCTTAAAGTTTCAGTTGTTTTAGGTGATCGCAAAGTTGGGCTATGTGGTTGAATTCTAAGCTGTTAATCTGTTGTTGAGACCAAGTTTATCTCATGCGAGATACTGTCATCAATATTTTGAAACTGTGCTGCAAGCAGTCATTACGGCAGCTTGGTCTCAATATATTGATGGATATATCTTGTACAAAATGACACACTGGTCTCTTCTCACCTCAAGTCTTAGTGTTTAGGTGCTGATCGCAAAATTGGGCTGTGTGGTAGAACTCTAAGCTATTGCTTTTTTGTCGAGACCGATTTGATCTCGCAAAAGATACTGTCATAAATATCTTGAAAACTGGGCTGCAAGGAGCTTAGTTTCAATATATTATGACTGTATCTGTTGTGAGATGGCACACTGGTCTCTTACAAGTGAATAAGGTCACATTATCGAAACTTGCGACTGTAGTTAGGAACCGCCATTTTTTCTTTGATTGCTTCTGTTGCACACTGTAGTTAGAAACTTGCGACTGTGGTTTCTGTATTACACACAAATGACAGATTATATTGCATTTACATTGTTCTTTGAATGTAGTAAGTAGTAACTAAGTTTTACTAATTCCCTCTTATTGTAGTCAACTGACTGATTTGTTAATCTGCAGGTTGAGAGCATTGTGTTGAGTATAATATCAATGCTCTCAAGCCCTAATGATGAATCTCCTGCAAATGTTGAAGCTGCGGTATGTGTTACCTTATTTCTTTGTTATATATTTTGTTGTCAATTTTGATTGACTATCAATGGTCCTTTGCTAATACTGGAGTTCATTATTAATTTGTGGAATAACAATGTAAAATAATGCAATGCTTGTGTTCTTTAACTTGGTACTCTGTTGAGGTTGTCTGTCTCACATGGATGTGATAGTTTGGAATAAATAATGTACGTATAAGCTCGTGTTAATTGCATATTTATTTTAGCTTTTTAGTTTCCTGACATATATTGGAATTTTTGTTAATTGTGTTTTGTCAGAAACAATGGAGAGAAGATAGAGATGGGTTCAGGAAGAGAGTAGGTCGCTGTGTGAGGAAGTCACAAGAAATGCTATAACCCATGACAGAGATCGGCCAGAAATACTTTTTGTTTAAGCATGGAGTGAGCTGTCTGCTAGTAGATCATTTCATTGCGTTTTCTGTTTAATCTTGGTGGTTCGAAACTGCTCTTTTGTTACTAGTTCAGCAATGAAGATTGGATATTTATCTCTAAGGCCTTTTTCTATTTTTGATATTCTGGCTGTTTGTGTTGTCTTCAAAGTATTAAGCTAACTAGTAACTATGATGGAAATTCTTCCAACCATTTGCCGACTACATTTCGGGGAAAGGTGAATGTAAAACTGGATTTGCAGTGCTGGTATGGAATTTGAATTTGAAATCAACCATACAAAGGGAAAGGAACACCAGCCTGACATTTTTGAAAACATCATCTCATATTTCCCGGTAAAAGTCTTCCTGTTGAAAAGTGAACTGGATTTGCAATGGGAATGTAAGTATGGAACACCAGTTTAACAACTTTGATACATTTACCTGGAATCCTTGGGTCGAGACTTGAAACATCACACTTGAAATCTTATATTTGAAAACTAAACAACGAAGGGAACCATAGATTTCTGGTTGACTAGAGAAAGAAGAATGTGAAGGCAAGAGTGATATGGACGAAGGAGGTTTCATGAAAATTTGATGATTGTCACGAGATTGCCACTGATGCTATCATCATGCTTTTGAACACACACACAGACGTGCATGAAATCATTAAAATCATTTTCAGTACGATTATGAACACGCATCTTTATCTAGGTCTGGTATCACTCATATAACATGATGTGATAATGAATGGATATGTATAGATATCACAGATAAAACTTAACCAAGGTTTTCCATATGTGAAAGCTGTTTTTGCCGTTTTTGGTGAAGGAGGGTGGGAAAGTGATGGTTCATAAGTTCCAGTGGGTATATGACTTCTTTGCTTGAATTTATATTTCATTATATTCAGATTCTATAAAAAAGTTTTTAAGATATTAGTGAAAATTAACCAAATTTGAAAGATAATACTTGGTTTGGTAAATTCGAGAATTAAATAATTATAGTGTCACTAATGGTTTTGGTTTGATTGCATAGCTAAAATAATTTCATACATTGTCTTCAATGAGATCAATAGTCTCATATCTCAAATACCATTTTGAACATTATGTATGAGTGATATGAGTGACAAAGGTTTTGAAACAATTTGTAATGTTACAAAACATGTACGTGTTACTTTATGGATTAATCAGTTGCAATGGAGACTCATTTTCTGCAATTTTCACATTTTCATAACAATAATCTAACTTTTTCATTGGTCATGTAAATGTCCCTGTCAAGTCTGCATTGAAAAAAAGAAGAAAAAGATTATAATTTATTAGTTCTAAACAATTAACTTAAACAGTTAAAAGTTTGAATATGCAACTCATAGACAAACAACATAGTTTTCAGCCAAAGAAAATAAACACAACATGATCACAAGTTATTATATTGTGGTACAGATCAAATTTTTCGACTCACAGAAATGGAGTTATGAATGAAATACAATAGTTATTATTATGGGATTTATTTATTTTTACAGCAACAAAAGGGAAAAGAAAAAAAAGGTAGAGGAAACAGAGCAGCAGAGAAGAAAAAAAGCAAAGCAAAAGCCCCCACACTACTGGTTGCTAGTTGCTGCTGTCTCTCATGTCTCTAGCTCTTCTTGTTTATCATCGTCTATCTCCCTAGCCTGCTTTTCTCTCTCCCTCACCAACACACACCTCTCTTCCTTTTTAGAGCTTTTCCTCCTCTCTTTTACTCACACTTTCCCTCTTATTTTCTCCATCTCAACTCTCCCCATCTCAGGCCTTATCCCAATTCCCATGGAACCAGTCCCCTCATCCTTTCCCGTGACTACCCCACCAGCATCATTTCCTCCCTCAAAATCCCCATGAATCTTTCTCCCCAGTACTTCACAACTCGATCATTCTAGCCTCCTCAAACCACCATGCGCTCCTCCTCCACTCACCCCCAAAACGGCGCCGAAATCCTCAACTTCCATTCCACCGTCTCCCTCCGCAAGCTCCGCCGCTTCAACTACCTCATCCTCCTCTTCCGTATCGCCGCCTTCAGCTCCTCCCTCGCCTCCTTCGTCTTCATGCTCTCCTCCTCCCGCTCCCCCGACCCCTCCTCCCCTCGCTGGTACCACTTCGACTCCTTCAGGTATATATTCCTCCCTCCCATCCTCCACTTTCAAACTTGTTTCTTGTTTTCAAACTAAACACCACCACTTTATTTTAGCAAAAGTGGAAAATGTGTTGCTAGCAACAATTGGGATAACTAAGCTTAATTATGCGAAAACCGTACCATGGCAGACTAGTCGTGGGAGCTAATGCGATCGTAGCGATGTACTCCCTCTTCGAAATGGTGGCTTCAGTTTGGGAGATTTCGAGGGGAGTTACACTCTTCAGCGAGGTGTTACAAGTCTGGTTCGACTTCGGCCATGACCAGGTTTCTTTCTAAAGTTTCATTCTTTTACTCTTTAAACTTTTCTTTAAATTTTGAATTTAAATGTGATTATAGTGGAGGATTAAAGGAGGAGGTGGGGATCGTGTAGGTGTTCGCGTACCTGCTGCTCTCTGCGGACTCGGCGGGAACGGCGCTGGCGAGGGTTTTGAAAGGGATGGACACGTGTACGGCGTGGAGCGCGTTTTGCATAGAGACGGACATATCGATCGCGTTGGGGTTTGTCGGGTTTTTGTTCCTGGGCTTTTCGTCCGTGCTCTCGGGCTTTCGGGTCGCCTGCTTCGTAATCAAGGGTTCTCGTTTTCATCTCTAGAGAGAGGGAATATTTGGGTGAGTCAGGGTGTTGGGAGCTTTACTGTGTTGCCGTACTCTGATGTGTTCAGAAGGGATTGACTGATGTGACGTAGATGATGACGGTGTGCGGGCCCAGCAGTGGCTGTGGGGTTAGCTTTTTCCTTTCTTCATGATGATGATGATAATGAGCAGCATGAGCTGTGTGTGTATATATATATAATATAGGAAGGGAGTCTACTCAATTTTATGAGACTTGATCAAGAAATTCTGAGTAAGTATTTGCAAGTGTTTTCTTTCCATAAGCATTTGTAAACTGCGATTTCGATCTGATTTAATCGAAACGATAAGCCAAAATACTAGTAGCACAACGTTTTTTGTGCATTTAACGCGTATTTGCACTCGCCATATCAATGCTAAATTCTTCAGATATCATGATGGAACTTTTAGCTGCATTATGATCAGTACAACTCACAGACAAGTGTATATGGAATTAGAAGTGAAAGGACGTAATAGGAAGCTGATCAATGCTAAGATGGTAGGAGAAGTTCAGGTGTTGCCAACAACATTCAATGATACATGTATCAACTAGGTCTATTTTGGAGCTCCTTTGGTGTGTCTCCAATAACAGATACAATATCAGAATTCCATGCTCTCAGTTGCCTTCGTATTTTGGGTCTGCCGTCACGTAATGATAAGCAATCACCAGGAGAAATATGAACATGCCGAGAACATTGGCTATTATGCCCAGTTGATGATCATCAATCATCTGTAGAAAGACGGACATAATTCATTGAGTTAGCGTTACAATACAGAACATCACAGCATTAAAGTAATTTTCAGGCTAGAAACAAGCTATTGCATTCAAATGTATTACAGTGTCGCACTTTAAAGTCAGAATTATAGGAATTTATATGACCCTGCTTTCACTACTACTCACAGAGAACAGGATGCACATTTACACAGAAACAGAGAAAGCTATGGAGGTCCAAGAAAACATCCTCAGGTATCCAACTTTCAGTCCAATGTTGTGTGTAACTAAATTGAGAAAATTGTAGACTAATAACATATGTGCATTGATCTTAATCGGAAAAAATAAACATAAGTGCATTGATGTTGATCTACCAAAGCCCCTTGAGACATTGTAAAAGCCAACACAAGTGAAGAAAGTTAAGAGGCATCTTCAGTCATTGGGAATATATTCCTACATCCTCTTTTGGATGAATATATGCAATCCTATCATAACCTCTGTCCTGCTTCTATATGTCAGAATCACGTTAACTACTTACAAGAACCGTCTACAAGAATAAAGTCACTCAACATCATCATAATTTAGCATCAAATGACAAACTGAATGTCACTTTCCATATTCTCTGTCATCTCACATACAATCAAGGGAATTTCAAGTACTTCTCCCAAACAAGCGATTCGCAATAAGGCAGACACACAAGTAATTAGTAACTGTCATGAACAACCTAGTACCAAACACAATTTAGCTACAGTTGGCTCACTACTTATAGGTTAGTAAAAGTGACCAATGAACTGAATAAAGATAGGCATCTCCAATCTCTTACTTTGCGCATATGTTGTTTGTCTTAAGAAAAGAGACTTTCTAAGGGCATCTTAAACTCTTTTTCGATACCTAGACTTTCACTCTTGAGACCTTGTGTCATCATATTTATGAAGCTAAAGCACAAGGACGTATCTAAGCACTAAAGCACAGAACAACTACTTAATCAAAATCAACGGGTTCTCACTTATCCTAACTACTTAGAAAACATATTCACGGACCCCAAAATGTACATTACTCACAAAATGTCTCTGTCAGGAATAAAATTAGCAATGTACATGAAAACAAAAATTCTAAATTGTCCTGCAGCGAGAAACCAACTTGTGCGCATAAAAACAAGACCGGAAAATGGAAACTAGTATGATCACAGTGGGATTCGAACCCACGACCTTTAGAGTCGGAGTCTAACGCGATATCCACTCCGCTATGTGACCATAAGGTGCTGTTTCCTCTTACATTTTCGCCCATCAACCAGTCCCAATCACTCAGAGACACCAGAAATCTCACACAAATCTACCAAACGTTCTTAGGGTTCAACACTAACAACCATAATACACTAACTTATCGCTATTTCAATTTAGCTAAACGTGATTCTGGAACCCAAACACATGGTGTAAAATTATGAGGGATTCAAAAGTGGGTATAGATCAGAATGGTGTTTGTGAGTGTGATCTGGGATTAGATAGAGAGAGATGGGAGTTTACCTTGGTGAAGATCAGACGCGAAAAACGATGAGAGGCGAGAGGAGCAGATCTTGGATGCGCAGACCAGCGGAGTGATAAGTCGCGAGTGAAGAGGAGGAGAACCGCGGTTTTGTTCAACAACTGGCTCCGACCCGAAACAAGTACATAAGTTGACTTGGCTTTGGGCCGGTACTTTGATATCTTGGTGTTTTGAAGTAAATACATAGGTTACATAGCCCAATGGGGATGTTTTTGTACCAGTTATATCTAAAGAAACTCATATGGTTAAATTTTTAAACTACCCAAAAAGTCACGGTTTATTAATCTATGTATCTTTTTATCTAATGTCATATGAATAAGATGGTAATTTCATATTAAAAATAAAAACAGAACCTACCCTAATGAAAGAATTCAGCGGGAAAGAGATAAAAAAAAGAATTTATGCGCGTGAAATGAAGGAATTGAGAGGAAAAAAAGAAGAGAGAGACACAGTTGTCCACGATCTCCATAGTTAAGGAAAACCGTCGGGCACGACTATGTGAGTTAATTGGTAGAGTTTAGATTATTGCATTTTTGGTAGGAGAGAAACAAGTCACAAAACAAAGTGATGAGTGGTGCCAAAAAGTGTAAGTTGAAAGCATAAGTAACTTGTATAACATGAGTTTAAAGGACATTGATCTCATTATATATTGTAGGATATGGGTTATGTGTTTGGTGAATTTAGATCAAGTATAATACCGTCGGAATATGAATACTTTTCTTAGATATAATATTGATTTCGATTGTAATGCCATATTTTTCTAGTTGATAATCAAATGAATATTAAGTCACCTTTGAGTATATTTTGTATATGAAGTTCAACAAAATATATATTAAGAAGGAATTCCTATTAAGAAACGTTGATGTGTGAGAATTCAGTTTGTTCATCTTTGTTCATACCTAAATGCCTAAATGTCCAATACGAGTGATTGATGCATTTATCAAGCATATATATATAATAACTAAAAATTTGAAGTCTCACTCGACTGAAATTATTCTATGTTTTCTCCTTAAAATAAAGTTAGACTTTCACCATTAGTGTTGAGATCAAGTCGCAAGCAAAAAGACATAAAAAGGATTTGCAGTTACCGTAACTGGTATTTAACAAATTAAACCAGTAATTTCTCTACTATCGAAATTAAGTTCGAAACTAATTTAATTCCCATCAAGGAGTACAACAGCATTGTAGTTGTGTGTTATGAACATTTTGTTTGAGCCCTAGACCTCCCTGATCAACTGGAGATCGAGGGACGTACATAGTTTCGAAGCTATCGATCACTTCGTCATACAACGATTTGTAGACACCGGAATATTACAAAACTAATTAACATTATAAAAAAAACGATCATTGCAGCGATAATGATTCCAGCCCAGATTTTGTCACTCTTCAATCTATCCCTTAACAGTAAGTCATATAGTTCTTCCCGCCTTAGAAGCTCAGATCGGACGTTCCTGATTGAACCGATTAACTCGTCATATGCCGAAGGAAGTCCTTTATGAGTACACAAGAAACAACTTGACGGTCCTCAACTGCAAGCCCAGCCGCATGGAGGCCGTTGACAATGTCCTTGATCACTCCGTCGATGATGTCTGCATGTAAAAAGACCCTGCCTTTCTCATCGACGTCAGGTTTTCGAGGCGATCCTTAAGCAGTTCAACGTGAGTTCTTGCCACTTGAGCAAATAGGCCTTCAAAGATCAACCATATATAGAGCTCTTAATTCCACTTGTGCATCCTACTGCATGTCGGAGTATTGGTTCCTCAGATAAGCTTTCATTGATCAAACCCAGGAGTAACTGGTCCTTAATTCTTAGTTCAATGAGTATAAGCTTCAGTGCTACTTGGTGGCCGGACACAGCTCTCTTCCTTCGGCGAGGTACAGTATATATATATATATATATATATCATGGAAATTGAGGATTAATAATGGGGTGATGAAGGATTTCCACAGCGGGTAGTTGTGCGACCCCGTCAGTGTGACTGGCATGGAGATTGAAACTTGTTGAGGAGGTTGAGAGGTCGACGACATAGTTAATTCTCGTATATAATTTTATTGGTATCAAGCTAGGCATCTAACTATTTTATAGAAAATGAGCATTGTGTTATCTTTTGAAAATAGAACTCCACTTGAATTAGAAATTAAAATCTATGCTGATCCCAAATTCCCAGTTAATACATTCTCAAAACAAAACAAAAAAAAAAAATCCCAGTTGATAAGGAAACCAATCCTACTGGTACTAGGAGATATTGAATTTACATGTATTTTGCCAAAATTTAAGAGAAAAGAAAAAAGCGAGAGAGAAAGAGAAAAAAATAATAATAAAGAGTGTGGCTGCTGGGATTCGAGCCCAGGTCTCCACGGCCACAACGTGGAATTCTCACCACTAAACTACAGCCACAAGGATGATAATTTCGTGCAGTAAGTTTAATTAATTCTATTTACACTGTTGATGGAGAAGTCAAAACTCAAAAGCTTATGCGTTGGATCTGATGCTGCAAAGCTATCTCTTTGTGCGAAGACGTGCACGGACTTCCCGTGTACGTCACTTGACCCGTACACAGTCGATCTATTTCTATTTCCGTCTGATCTCTCAGTCATGAGTAGTAATCTCCTGTTTCTCACCACCGACGCTCAGTTATTTACTTTCAGTAAAATCCAATTACAATCCAATGATTTAATTTGATGGAAATTTACCTCATTCTTAGCTTAAGATGAGTTTTGTTTGAAGATGAGTCAATCTTAAAACCCAAATTTGGAAACTAAATTTTGCGTGGCAGTTACCCATTGGGTGGATCCATCACAATTACCATGCTTCTCATCGCGCGCGAATCCAACCAGAAGTGAAACTGGGAAGATGAGAAGTACAGGAAGAAGCATCAGAGTTGGAAACACACATACGACATGACGTGGCTTTAACCTGTGTTATTACTATCGCATCCCGCGATTTCCGTTCACCGCTGGAAAAAAAAAACAAAAAAAAAACTACATCAGACACTCTCTTTATATTTCCAATCTTCGTGTTCGACATGGTCTAGGAAAACAAGACAAAACACCTTAAAATCTCACACATTTGGAAAAAAGATACAACCTTGGACTAGAACCAGCGAAGAAGAAGAGAAGGAGCCGAGTTTTTCATAAAAAAGGTAACATCATTATGGATATTGATTTAGATTTAATTTGAATTTTCTTTTCCTGTTGGGTGTAATTGGGAATGTTTATGCATTGTGTGAGAGAGTGTGAGATTCAGATCTGAAATTAGACTGGTGTCTTTTCGTTGTTTTGATGACTTTCTACTTTTCGTGAATTTGAAGCAATTCTTTTCTGTGTCTTCAGTTGGTAGAGTTTGGTAGTGTGATATAATTGCTCTTTAATCTTCTTTTTTGGTTTTGGAATATACCCGTATTTTGATTTTGTTTAATTCTCTAATTTGGGTCTCATCCTCATTGCATTGTGTATATAAAGCTCTGTTCTTTATCTCATACTGCACCTGCACCAATCTTAAAACAGAGCTTAGGACATTTGAGGGGGGGTTTTTCTTCAAGTTCAGGTGATCTGAGCTCAAAGTCTGATGAAGATTTGTGCTTTTCTTCATGTTTGTTGGACCTTTCTTTTCTGTTTTGAAATATGAGTTCATGGTGTCTGAAGTTTCTGTCCGGTTTTGGATTTGTTTTTGAATATGAGATTGCCTGTTGATATATGAGTGTGTAATAGTAGTGGTTGTGAATTTAATCTGGAAATATTGAGGTTGTGATTTTCTTTCGGGTGCAGGAGTTCATCAAATGGCCACTAATGGAGAGCATGCTTCTACAAAACCGCCTCCAAGCCCCTCTCCTCTAAGAAATGCCAAATTCTTTCAGGTAATGTATCTGGTCAGTTAGATTGATGGAAGCTTTCAACTGTGATAACATCGGTGTATTTACATCCAAATGTTTACTAATGGCAGGCTAATATGAGAATTTTGGTCACTGGAGGTGCTGGGTTCATTGGCTCTCACCTAGTCGACAGGCTGATGGAAGATGAGAAGAATGAGGTGATTGTTGCGGATAACTATTTCACTGGCTCGAAGGACAACCTCAAGAAATGGATTGGTCATCCTAGATTTGAGCTTATTCGTCATGGTATGCGTACTTTTGATAATAGCTTGTATTCCGTTCTCCCTTGAAACAGTGCTATTTCTGATGTATTTATTATAAGCTGATTGCCATGCCACACATATACATTGTCTGCATTTTTGGTAAACTTGTATTTTCTTTTTACTCAGATGTCACTGAGCCATTACTGGTTGAGGTTGATCAAATATTCCATCTTGCTTGCCCTGCTTCTCCAATCTTCTACAAACACAATCCAGTAAAGGTGTGTCTACATTCCAAGTTTAACAGTAAAGACTTGAATATATGTTCTATCCCGATACTTGTGTTGGACCTAGTATTACTGTGCTTCCAAGAACCCCAAACAATCGTCATTCATTCTCTTATTTACGCAATATTTTGTTGTTTGACAGACAATAAAGACAAATGTGATCGGTACATTAAACATGCTGGGACTTGCCAAGCGAGTTGGAGCGAGGTTTGTGACCATCACTCTTCTATGTATTCTGATATGCCATTGTCTTTTTGTTTCTCATAGTATTTTAATTTGATTTCAGGATTTTACTCACATCTACTTCGGAGGTGTATGGAGATCCTCTTATTCACCCTCAGGTTGAGAGCTATTGGGGAAATGTGAATCCAATTGGTATGCTTGTCATCTTATCACTGGAAGCAAATGCTATATACTTACACTTGGATTACCTTTAATTATTGAGGATGAGTATATATGGTCTTTAAGATGCAATGGACAATGTGCTGTAGTATATAATTTTTTTGTGAGGCTGATATTGTGACATGCCATGTCCTTGTCATTTGCACAAACTATCTAAAAAACTGTATGTCAACTATACTAACTCGTGGCACATATTAACGACTTCCATGTTTGAAATTGCACAACAGGAGTTAGGAGTTGCTATGATGAGGGAAAGCGAGTGGCTGAAACATTGATGTTTGATTATCACAGGCAGCACGGCATAGGTCCCCTCTCTCCCTTTGTTTTCTTCTTCATCTACCAACACTTCATTTTGTTTGGTAACTTTCTAAAGACATATATAATTTTTCCTTTATGTGCTGAACGATTATCCGTGTTACAGAGATCCGAATTGCTAGGATTTTCAACACTTATGGACCTCGCATGAATATTGATGACGGCCGTGTTGTCAGCAACTTCATAGCCCAAGCTATCCGGTAAGTGTGATGAAGCATTACTTTTTGTTGTCTAAGTCTGGACATTATGTGATGCTTTGACGCTGTTCTCCTTGTGCTATTCAATCTGGGTTACAATTGTGTTGTCTGATTCTGTAGGAATGACCCCTTGACCGTTCAATCGCCTGGAACACAAACAAGGAGCTTCTGCTATGTCTCTGACATGGTACACATGAGTTGATTATTTTGCTCTTCTTTTTTGTTGGGTAATCTAACTATCAGCAGAATTTATCTGTTCCTTAATTAAATATTCATTGTAAATGTTCAAGGTCGATGGCCTTATTCGACTTATGCAAGGAGACAACACTGGTCCAATCAACATTGGGAATCCAGGTGAATTTACAATGCTTGAACTCGCGGAGAATGTCAAGGAGGTCAGTGCCACCCAAGTTTACATTCTCAGTATCAAGCATCACTGCGACTTTTTATGTATAGTTCAGAACGACTCCTATGTACTAATTACTTGATCCACATGATTGCAGCTTATCAATCCTAAAGTGGAGATTAAAATGGTTGAGAACACTCCTGATGATCCTCGCCAGAGGAAGCCTGACATCTCAAAAGCAAAAGAGTTGCTGGGATGGGAACCAAAGGTCAAGTTGCGTGACGGTCTGCCCCTCATGGAGGATGATTTCCGTACACGACTTGGTGTCCCCAGAAACTAATGAAGAATGTAGCATAGAAACCGAGGGTTGATGGAGGTGCAATTTTGTAAATTCGCTTGCCTCCATTGTGTGCGACACATCTTTACTCCATATGTTTCTCAAGCAGAAGAATAAGTGGTTTTATTGTTTCATTTGGTCATCTTTTGTTTATTTACTTAAATATTTGGAATGTATTTGATTTTATATGAAAGAGCTTTTTTTGTTTCTGTGTTCAAATCTATGGTTTGTCTGGCAAAGTTGATGGGGACCTGTACTTGTGATCAATTACTGGTCTCGTGATGTTAATGGTTATCTGTACTAGCGATCAATACTGGTGTCGTGATTTTGAGTTGCTAAGAAAGTTGTTGCTGACATGAGTCTACAGAACCAAAAGTTCTATTGTTAGAAGGGAACGTTTTC
Source organism: Potentilla sterilis (assembly GCA_963682095.1). NCBI lineage: Eukaryota > Viridiplantae > Streptophyta > Magnoliopsida > Rosales > Rosaceae > Potentilla > Potentilla sterilis. Next base: position 7,548,821 of record OY821766.1, read on the forward strand.
TTTGAGTCTCCACAGCACCATTTCTTGCAATTTCATCTCTCATGATATTTTCACTTTTCCTATCAGCTCCAGTATGATGAAGTTCCTAGTGAGCATGACTAATAATAACAACCTTCTCCAGAGTTTCTATCGTGTCTGTCGTTCCACAATCCATCTAAACGATAAGCAAGAGACGAAGTTCCAACCAAATTATTGTATAAATTATCTCGTCTGTGGTAGTCATATGATGGTGTTTTAGTATGTCCAAACAATATAGCCTGGCTTGCTATTAAATCCAAATTCTGTCTTAAAGATCCTTCGTATCCCATTGAATGGCTCATACCATTGTAATCCCTATTCCCTATAGGCTATCAAAATACAGGGTCTTGTACACTTCTATCTCTGTACATTTGAAATCCAAATACTAGTAAACAAGAACAAAGTCTTTTTGAGTGGATGAGGCATTGACTTCAACTTGAAGGTGGAGCATTTCATTTTTAGCTGATGTTTTCCCACTGCTAGAATCATTCCCCTAGCATAAAGCAAAGGATTATTTTACCACGTGAACAAAAGAGATGCTCTCTGAATTCCTTTGAAAAACATAAACCAAAATTCACACCACCTTTTGCAAAAATTGCAACTAGGAACTTATCCGTTTGAGGCAAGAAAACACCATTATTGTTTACCATTTGCATCACCATCATGACCAAAAAATCAAAGCATCATGGATAGTCAAAACAAATTGAACTAGTTGGTTTATCAGTGGTCAAGATTGACCCTCATAAGTTGTCCCTATTCTATTCTTCCCTCCAGGAATATATTCATCATTGTCAGCCAAATTGTGCGAACACACAAATGTAGCGACAGAGACTATGCAATATTGTTCAGCTTTGCAGGCTATAAATAGTGAGTTTAGAATGTGGAGTTTGGCATCCTCCATTGTAGAGAGTGATCAGTGAATGTTAGAGGAAGAGAGGCTTTACATGGAAACAAGAGTCTTGTTTGGTAGCCAAGGATGACTTGCCTGCTCCTCCAGAGGCTTCCAGTTCTGTATCCACAGCTCAAAGCTCATGCTTGGCCAGGCAAGCATCCTGGCTAATTTGACAGGCTCTTCTTTCTCATGCTAGGCCTTCTCTTCTTCTTTTGCACCAATGGTCACACCAAAATCGGGTAAATCACGGTTCTTTCATGAAGACTAGCTTTACTTTTCACAAAGTAAGGTTCAGATCCTTGGTCTTACCAACTATGGTTAGTCTTTAATCACAACTTTCTGCTAACAACCTTCTTTACCAATCTCATCATCTAAACTTCTCAATTCAAATATCTCATATAAACTGGAGATGATCTCCTAATTAGAAAAACTATCTACTTATTTACTAACAGTTAATTATAATTTAGGTGGCTATTTGATCCGCCCACATATTTAAGAACCGCGTGCGTCACCCGTCATTATTCTTTACTTGTATTTCTATACCCAATGGAGGTTATTAATAAGATTTACGTTTTAATATATATATACATTTTTTTTTTCTCTTTTAGTATACCTCGACGACGATTTTAATCTCCTAAAGCTTTCAGGAATGATGTTAATGCTCTATATAAAACATAGTCGGGATTCTATCAATGTCGAGTTGGTGGTCGATCAACTAGGATATGGACCGGGTGATCTACCTTCAGTTCTTGGCCGGCCAAAGGCTGTTGTGGTACGCGATCGAAGAAGATGGTCGAAGTGATAGCATGAGGAAATTAGATCTTCCTCAACTGGATTACAAGCTCACTGAAAACAGCGTCGCCGTCGTGAATTCCCGCGTCTACCTTATCGGCTCGCGGAACCAAAACTAAAATCAATGGTTGTTTCATAACCGAATATGAGGGATATCGGCGTAAGCGCAGCACACAGAAGCTCGAGGGTTATCTCTCCTTGGATATGAAAGCTGCTTCCCCCAATTGGGTCGCAGGAGATGGCGGCATGTACTACCTGTTTGGGCCACAATTGGAATTTATTTCGATTGGGCTTTCACCCCGAGGCCCAGAAGGGTTTTGATCAGAGTCAAACCCTTTAAGTTCGTGCTTTCCCGCTTCAACCAAGGAAGTTGAGTTGGAAGGGGAACGTGAGTTGCTACCTAATCCGATTGGGGTTGTTTCGTAGCAATCCATCAGCGAAGATATCTGTTGAGATTGAGAAGCAATATAGCAATGATTTCGATACCTACGCTAGGCTATCAATCACTAACAACTGCAAGCCATGCTGCACCATGCTTTAGGGAAGTTTTTAGAGAAACCGGCCATATTGCGCAATGATGAAAGCTGAACAGTAACAGAAGCATAACAAGCAAGGTCATGACGTGTTGCTCCAAACTTCGAAGCTTCAATATCAACTATACCTCTGATAGTATCTTTGCTGATTTGATGGGAGGCAGGATAAGGGAGGACACTCCTAATGAATCTCGGGATCCGCCAGGCTGGAGTTGACAGCCCTAGGGGTCCTTGAGCCGTATAAATGTAACTCTTCTGGCATCTAGGAAAGGGTTCTCAACCAAATACAAACAACCACAAGTTCTAGCGCAACGCTAACTTGCCAAAGCCTCTCCGGAGCAACTCACGCAATCCGCCTCCGCCCCACGATCGATCTAATCTCGTGCTTGTGCCGAGCGCTTTGCTGAGCCACTCACGCAACTCGCCTCCGCCCTACGACGGATCCAATCTCGTACTTGCGCCGAGCATTTGCTGAGCCTCACGCAACCCTCCTCCGCCCTCTTACGATCGATCTAATCTCGTACTTGCGCCGAGCATTTGCTGAGCCTCACGCAACCCTCCTCCGCCCTCCTACGATTGATCCGCTCTCGTACTTGTGCCGAGCGTTTGCTGAGCCTATCGAGTCAGTCCGCTACCCCCGGTAGCAATCGAGTCTGTCAGTCCGCTACTCCGGTAGCAATCGAGTCGTCACTCCGGTGACACACCCGTGGTCTTGGAACAGCTCTGCTTTGCTTCTCCGGATCAAAGTAAGATCCTCAATCCTCGAGGGGTTGGGAAGAAAATCTTGGTAGAGAGTTCTATTCAGGTCTTGTTCGAGTCCTGTACGCCGGCTTAGTCAGCGCCCGCGTAACAGTCGCTTGACCAGGAAGTCAGAGTCGAATTGGGAGCAGACGAGGCGACTCGCCAGGGGGTCGCACGCAGTCGTGTTGCACCGCTCCAAGGGTGCTGGCACGCCTAAGCACAACACAGAAACACACACCCAAGAGTGCTGACTGTTCGCCAGGTGCTGAACCCGCCACGAACATTTTGGCACGCCCAGTGGGACTGGTGTCAAAGATTGCGGGATCTACAAGGGGTAATCCTTACGTAAGGGTGACCATGTCTTGTTTGAAGACTTCCCACAAAGGGCTGATCCAGCATGGAACAGCTGAGTGTAGGGGATTAACTGACGCTGAAGTTAAGGAAGTGTTTGGCGGGACTTTGGCGGACGCAAAAGCTATTGCTGCTGCCCTTAAAGCCCTGCGAAGCAAAAAGGGTTTGAATCCGGTTTCCGAGCCACCTGTTTCGGAGATTGAGGAGGAGACCACAGAAATCACTGCCGCTTCTCAGGATGACGACCGCGCTGTCGGCTTTGTTAACCGGGAAGCTACATCTGGTTTCTTGGAAACGGGGTCCGCGGATGAGTCCGCTGATCCGAATGCGTCACCGATGGTACAATTCACAGGGGAGTCTGCAACTCCCACGGAGGTGACGGATACTCTGAAGATGTTGATCGAAAAGTCTTGTCATACAGACGAGGTGCTGAAGAGGGCCAATGATGTGGTCATTGATCTAAGTGAATCCGTTAGGCGCATGCAGACGGAGCAGCGGGGGTTCACTGCTAATTTCAAGTACCTCGCCGAGCAGCAGGATCGGCTGGGGAACGACTTGACCGCCTACGCCAGAAACTCCGAGGGCAGCTGGCAACAGCAGCAGGAGCAGTTGGCGGAAACCAATGCCGCGCTCGCCAACCTGAGCGTCTTGATGAATCAGTTGTTGGAACGGGATGACCACCCCGAGGGGTCTGGCCGTACAGTTACAGATCCAGCTCAGCTAAAGGACCAGCGCAAGCGCGACGCCGGTCGTGGTGGCATTGGCGGATCTAACAACAGGGCCACTAATAATCAAAGGGGAGGTCAGGTTCCTCCTACAGAGCCGGTTAATAACGATCCGCCGGTAGCTCCAGCGAACGCCGTGGCTCAGATAACCTTGGAGGACATTGGCAGGATCTTCGCTGACAAGCTCAGGGAGCTGCAGGGGTTGCCCGACATCGACAAGAGGTACGAGAATCCGTTGACTCCTGAGATCAATGCGATGCCCTTCCCGGTCGGTTTCAAGCCAATCCGTTTTACGCCGTTTACTGGCCAGACATCTGAGGATGCTGAGACGCACATCATGCGTTTCACCAATGAATCAGGTCAGTATGCTGAGAACCCGATCATGAAGCTGAAGCTCTTTCCTACATCCCTGGCAGGGGAAGCAGCTATCTGGTATAAGCGTTTAAGGCCTGGGTCAATTCCAGACTGGAAGACCATGGAGGTCATGTTCAGGACCATGTTTGGGGTTGTGGAAGCAAAAATCGGACTCATGGATCTGGCAGAGACTGAACAGAGGCCTGACGAGTCTGCCACTGATTATTTGCGACGTTTCAAGCTAGAGCTAACTCGCTGTGAGATGGAAATTCCAGAGGAGCATGCGGTGCGGATGGCGATTGATGGCTTGATAGATGAGATCCGCCAGGGTTTCAGGCAGGTTCATGTAACCACGATGGCGGATCTGACTAATCGCCTGGGTCAAGAGCAGCACTATGTTGATCGGTCCAGGGAGAGGAACGAAAGAAGGAAGGGGATTCCGATGTCCTACTATCCGGGGACTCTGAAGCCCAAAACTCCAATTCCGACCGCTGCTCAGACCGTGGCAGCCATCCAGGCGGATGCAGTTCCTAGGCCAATCCTAACATGGGTTGATGAGGAGAAAGTGGAGGTCGAGGTCGCGGCCATCGAGAGGACTGATCAGAAGCCTTTGCAGTCCCAGGTAGCGAAGCCGGTCAGGGAACCTATTAAGCTAGTCACTCCTCTTCCAACCAAATCAGCCTTTGATGCATACACCTATAACGCCCACAGGGCTCACGAGATTTTGCAAGAATTGTTCAACCAGGGGCGTCTGCATCATGATGGATTTAGCCCCAAGCCTGATTATATGGCGGGGAAGACATACTGCAGCTACCACAATATGAACAATCACAATACTAAGGATTGTGTGAAGCTGAAGGACCAGTTGCAGATGTGGATCAATGACAACGTCCTGCAGTTGGAGAATCCCAAGGAGCCTCAATGGACAAAGGCTAAGGGTGCACCGCGGGTGAACGCTATCGAGATCATCTTTGGTCCGAATCTGCCGCGGCAGTGTAGGAAGCAGGTTTCCAGGTTTCAGGAGTATACTTACGACGCAAGCAAGGCGGAAGAAATCTGGGAAACCATGATGCACCAGGAGGCACCAGAAATTCAGGAGTTTTACCAATGCCATCCTAGCAATGGGGATGGCGGATTTACATGTCTTTTCCATCGGTCTTCTGACCACTCTAGTTTTGAATGTGTAGGTCTGAAGGATCAGTTGCAGGAGTGGCTGAACGATGGCAAGCTGGGGTTCGACGCCAACGAACCTAGGCCCTGCCCAGAATTTTAGGTTGGGGCGATTGAAGAAGAGGACATGGCGATGGTCCCTCGCTCCAAGCTCTGCCTCACGTGCAGACTGAATACAGGGCAGCCTATTACTTATGAGGAGTTTCAGGCAGCCTTGAAGGAGGCGGAGGAGAAAGCTGAAAAGAGAGCCCTCGAGAAAGCTAAGTTAGAGCATCCGCCGCCCGAGAAGTCAAGCAGGGAGAGTTACAAGCGGATGAAATACCATCACGGGTCCGAGGACAGCTGCGCCAGCAGGGCTAGGCCCAGGCAAGGTCCAGGACCGTCTGAAGTCAAATCAGCTACGGCTGGGGGTTCGCAGAAGGCTGCGAATCCAGAGCCATCCGCGGAGGTTTATATTCCGCCAGCGTCTAGGAACGATCCGAAGGCGGACAGATGGTATACCCAGCGAGATGGCAGGGCAATTGAGCTTGCAGCAGTTACTACCCGGAACGAACGGAGGCGCTTTGGCAAGGCGAAAAGAACCTTGGCGGATCTGGCATCGGGAAAGGTAACCGAGGAAGAGCTGTCAGTACCCGTGGAGCGGCTGGAGGAGATCCATAAACGCTACAGGGTAAGGACCAAATCATACGTGGACTCTAGACGACAGCGAGCCGTAGAAGTTCCACCGGCACCTCGAAAGAGTGTGCACGATAGGGTGGCGGATCTGCCAAGATCCACTGGTGCTCCTCAGTCTAAGCCGAGGAGGAAGCTGGAATTCTCTCTTGAGCCTTCGAAAGCAAGGCAGTCCCCTCCAAAGAAGTCACAACCGGAAGCTGCCGGGAAGCAGGGGGCATTGGAGGCTCAGGAAGATGTGATGGTGATTGACACCAACAAGGGTTCCACCGTTATGCGGTGGATACCAAAGGAAAACAGCGCGTCATTGGCTGCGAACACGAGCAACGTGGGGGTTTCTGAGAGGGAGGCTGTTCCCAAGGAATCCAGAATTGTTCTGGCGGAATCAAGCGGGCCGTCCGCTACCATATCTCGGGCGAGGCCAAAAGGGCCTAAGGCGCCAACCAACTTCGTGGAGTACGCAGCTAAGAAGCTGCAGATGACTGTGCCAACTAGGACATCCTCAGTCGCCTCCAGTATACAGGCTGACTCCGACGTAGGAGACGTAGACCTGGATAAGGAAGAAGAAATGGTTGACTATGAGGATGAGCCCGAAGCGGTAGACGAAGGAGAGATGCCGATGGACGAAGAGTAGGCCGGGGATGAGGCCATAGCTCACCATTGCAACATGGTCTTCATTCTGTCATCTGCTTACGCTCTGCCAGAGCCCGTGCCCACTGCTCACTTCATCAACGACGAAGAGGCTTTTCATCCTGTTTACTCAGTACAGGAGCCTGAGGGTGAGAGCGAGGCAGATGCTGAGCCCGGGGTTTTCCGGTCCAGCCATCGATATCCTGAAGGGGCCGGAGACCTCCTGAAGCAATGCGTGATGTTTGCCAAGCCTACGTTCGACATGTCCCAGCATCTGAAGCCTCTATACGTGACGGCGGAGGTGCAGGGCATGAAGGTCCGCAAGATCTTAATAGATACAGGGGTTGCGGTAAACGTCGTCACCACTACTATTGTGGAACAGCTGAAGATTCCAAAGGACAAATTCATCCAGTCTGTCTCCAAGGTGAAGGGGTTTTCAGGGGATGTAACTCCAACCGCTGGGGTGGCTGTGCTCCGAGTTAAGATAGGACCCTCTGACGCCCATCACGCATTTTACGTGGCCAACGCGAACGCTCCCTATCATATGATCCTAGGGAGGGATTGGATCCATAAGGCGCTAGCAGTGCCTTCATCTCTCCACCAAGAGATGATCATGTGGGATCCAGTCACAGAGTTGCCAGTGCTCATCAAGGCAGATGAGCGCCCTTATTCGATAGCGGCTATTCAATTGGAAGCCAGCTATTACAACAGAGACATGAGACCCCTCCGGATTGAGGGAGTCGACCATAGGGGGCATCCACTTGGGGTGACCCAGAATGAACTGTCTCAGTGGGGAATTGCCCAGGCTATGGCGGATTATAGCCGGCCAATTTCCATTGAGCTCCTTCCCAACACTTCCAATGAGTGACATCCTCTCACAAGAGGAATCGGAGGCCCTTGCTAGTTTTATGCAGCGTTTGGCGATCTATAGATTAGAGCAAACGGCCTGGGAGGAGGTGACACTGGTGGAGTGTATTGAGGAAGAAGAGTTTGAAGCTTCAACAGGGGTGGAAGTAATTCAGCCCGCTCCAGCGGCGCTGGATGACACTCCACCCAAGGTACGCGATCCTGTCGAAAAAATCAACCTGGGGACGGAAGCAGAACCCATGGAGGTGGGGATCAGTCAGTACCTTAACCCAGATCTGAAGCAACAACTGATAGGGTTGCTGCATGATTTTAAGGACTGCTTTGTAGAGAAATACCAAGACATGCCGGGGTTGTCAAAGGAGCTGGCTTGCCATCGCATTCCCATCAAGGAAGGATGTAGGCCAGTTAAGCAAGAGCAACGGCGGATGAATGCTGAAACTGCAATGGCGGTCAAGAAAGAAGTTCAAAGCATGGTGGACGCTGGGATAATCAGACCAACTCTTTATCCGGAATGGTTATCCAACATTGTCCCTGTTCGGAAGAAGAATGGCAAAATCAGAGTATGCGTGGACTACAGAGACTTAAATGCTGCATCACCTAAGGATGTTTATCCTATGCCTATAGCGGATATGCTGGTGGATGCAGTAGCGGGACACGAGTTGCTCTCATTTATGGATGGGACGGCAGGCTATCACCAGATTCCAATATACGAGCCGGACATTCCTAAAACTGCCTTCCGCTGCCTTGGGTTCACAGGAGCGTTTGAGTATCTCAGTATGCCATTCGGCTTAACCAATGCAGGGGCTACATACCAACGTGCGATGAACGTGATTTTCAGCAAGATATTAGGGGACATCCTTGAGGTCTACATTGATGATGTGGTAGTAAAGTCCAAGAAGAGGGAAGACCACATTGATCATCTCCGAAGGGTGTTCGCGATCATGCGAAAGCATCAGCTTAAAATGAATCCGGCCAAGTGTGTCTTTGGGGTTTGTGCTGGTGACTTTCTAGGGTTTGTGGTACATGAGAGAGGCATCGAGGTGTCTGGCGACAAAGTGCAAGCTGTGTTGGATGTGACAGCGTCGAGAAACAAGAAAGAGTTGCAAAGCTTGCTTGGAAAAATCAATTTCCTCAGAAGGTTTATATCTAACTTAGCAGGCAAAGTGGCACCTTTCTCGCCCTTGCTCAAGCTCAAACCAGGAGAAATCTTTAAATGGGGTCCTGAGCACCAAGCTGCTTTTGACAGGATCAAGGAGTATCTGGCTAGTCCGCCGGTCCTTCGGCCGCCTACGCCTGGTATCCCTCTCAAACTGTATATTTCTGCTTCTGATATCTCTGTCGCAGGGCTGCTAGCCCAGGATGAGACCCTGGCAGATGGAAAGAAAGTCGAATATGCAGTAGCCTACGTCAGCAGGACGTTGTTGGACGCAGAGACCAGATATTCACCAGTCGAGAGGCTGTGTCTAGCCCTGTATTGCGCGGGTATTAAGCTCCGCCATTACATGCTTTCATTCACAACAATAGTGGTGGCACAGACTGATTTGGTGAAGTATATGCTGACGAGACCTATCCTAAGGGGTAGGATTGGCAAGTGGGTGTTAGCCCTGTCAGAGTTTTCCCTGCAATACGCGCCACTCAAGGCCATGACGGGTCAGGCTATCGCGGATTTCCTGTTACACCATCCTATTGAAGGGGAATTCACAGAGCCGCCGGAGTTCGTTGACGTGATCCGATACCAGCCTTGGGTCTTATACTTCGATGGTAGCAGTACCAGTAAGTTGGCGGGCGCGGGGGTTTGTATCCAGAATCCAGCAGGCGCCAAGTATTTGTACTCTTTTCAGCTGGAGTGGACGTGCACCAACAACCAGGCAGAGTACGAAGCCCTACTCATTGGTTTGGAGCTGTTGCTCGACCTGGGGGCACAAGAAATTGAAGTACTTGGGGATTCCATGTTAGTTATTAATCAACTGTTGGGGGTCTACAAGTGCGTTTCCTTCCATTTAGTACACTACTACGAGCGGGCTATTGAGCTACTGGATCAATTTATTGATGTTTCCTTAGACTATGTTCCGAGGGAATTAAACTCAGCGGCCAACGAGCTGGCACAATTGGCCACTGGAATCAGCCTAGCCCAGGGAGTGAAGGAAAGAATCCTTAAGGTGGAGCGCAGAACTCTACCATCCTTTGCTATCCGCCAGCGAGAGCGCGGAGGGTGGTCGGTCGCTACAGTTGAGCCTGTCGATACTGACTGGCGGATACCGATCATAACGTATTTGCAGGACCCATCTGCACCATCCGAGAGGAGAACCAGACATCTCGCAACAAATTACCTTCTCAGGGGAGACGAACTCTTCCGCAGAGGGGAAGATGGAGTCTTATTGAGGTGTATCTTTGGCGTCGAAGCCAAGCGGATCATGAGAGAGGTACACCTAGGGGTCTGTGGTTCACATCAGTCCGGACCCAAAATGAGATGGCTTATTTGCAGATATGGATATCATTGGCCATCCATTTTGAAAGATTGTCATAGTTTCGCTCGGGGTTGTCAGGAATGCCAGCAACATGGGCCAGTGCAGCGGGTTCCTAACATTCCTTTACAACCCATCATCAAGCCTTGGCCTGTTAGGGGTTGGGCATTAGATTTCGTAGGAGAGATCAATCCACACTCATCTGCGCAGCATAAGTTTCTGTTGCTGGGCACTGATTTCTTTACTAAGTGGGTTGAAGCTATACCAACCAGGAACTGTGATGCAGACACCGTCATCCGCTTTGTGTTCCAGAACATCATCTGCCGCTATGGCATTCCAGAGTGCATAGTGGCGGACAGGGGGGCAGCCTTCATGGCTGAGAAGACCCAAACTTGGTTAGCGGATTACGGTATCCAGTTCCTACATTCCTCTCCTTATTATGCTCAATCCAATGGCCAAGCAGAAGCTACTAACAAGGTTATCATATCCATTCTGAAGAAGATGCTAGTGGATAACCCGAGATCATGGCACACTCAACTTGACAACACGCTTTGGGCCTATAGGACATCCAAGCGGACTCCTACAGGTACTACCCCTTATGCGTTGATGTATGGCCATGATGCTGTCCTACCAATGGAGATCAATGTAGCTTCTTTACGGGTTCGCGAGCAACATCAGCTACTGGGTGAAGACTATGTCCAAGCCATGTTCCAGGAACATGAAGACCTCGACGAAAAACGGCTGGAGGCCTTGGACATTATCATCCAGGAGAAGCGGCGGATCGCCAAGGCATATGACAAGCGGACCAAGGGTAAAACCTATGGCGAGGGAGACTTGGTCTGGAAGGTAGCTCTGCCCCTAGATGAACCGGGTCGGGGTAAATGGAGTCCTCGTTGGGAGGGTCCATTTGTCATCGATCGTATCGTGGGCAAGGGGGCTTACCAGCTCCGAGACTTGGAAGGTGAAGTTCACAGAAATCCCATTAATGGGCGATATCTCAAGAAATACTTTCCAAGTGTTTGGGAGTTCGAGGTCCCTCCGGCGGATGACGGTTCTGGATAGGATTCTTAGTCTAGTACGCTCAGAAGGCAACAAGTTAGGACGGCACATCCGCTAGGGGTGTTTCCGCCGGTTAATGGCACATCCGCGAGGGGTGTTCCTTTGACGTATTTTTGAAGTTTTCTTCGTTTAACGGCACATCCGCCAGGGGTGTTTCCGCCGTTTTTGAAGTGTTCTTCTTTTTCATTGCGAAACCGTTGGGGTTTTGTTCTTCTTTTACCTTGTCTTATTTCAACATCCGCCAGGGGTGTTGGTGTCCTTATACTTTTCATTATCAATCAAATTCGTATCTTGGCGAATGATAAGTATGAAAATTGCAAATTGCTTTATTTATACAAAGGCTTTGCGGCCAAGGGCATTACAAGGAAAAGGAAATACAACGAGAGCTACTAGCTAGCTCTGATACCATCCTACGTCTCTCTTAGTTTTGGGGGACTGGCGGATTCCTCGTGCTGCTGCTTGATCCTCTTGCCCAAGTCCTCTTCTTCTTCGGAGCTCTGCTAATTCCAGGAGGGGAAAAGGAGCGGGAAAAAAGGGAAAGATGAGGATGCAGTGGCGACGCTTGAGGAAAAACACACAGTTCCGCTGAGGGAACGTGTGGATGGGTTGCTCGGGGTGAAGGTCATCGAACGTGTCAATGACATTCATCCAAGCACCTAACCGGGGCACTAGCGTTAGACGGGCCGGGTGTTGTTTAAACACCAGGAAGCACAGCTTCAGGCCACCTAACGCTAGGTGACCGGGGTTAGGATTTATTTAACGCTGGGTGACTGAGGTTACTGGGGTATTTAACCGGGATTTCGGTTTCTCTGGCGGAAAGGCTTGTGGCAGCCAGAGGGCTAAGCCATCTGCTAACAACTCTACGATTGCCATATTTGCTCTAAGCAGGGTGATCTGATGAGATTTTTGCTGCAACTATGGGGTTCCTTTTATACTACATATGCGAGGGGATCCAATGGTTGGGGGTTACGCGAGCGTTAATGCTTCGGTCTACCCATCTTTATGAATCTATCCGTTTTCAGCGCCTGCTCGCTTGGGAATTGATGCGTGATCAATGGGGTTTGACTGGCGCCTTCTCGGTTCTTCCCACCGTTTCGGTAACTGTCAAATCCTGCATTCATACCAGTTTACTTTTCCCACGCATCTGTTTCGGGCTACCCGGCATTGGGCTTACTTTCCATTTCTAGTGGGCCGGATGGGTCGCGACGGCGGACGGGCTTCCACCTTTTCGTCAACCTAGCCCGTTCTGGGGGAAACCACTTGCGAATCCTATCTAGTTTACTCGGCTTGGCTCTGGCTTTGCACATCCGCGCAGCCCAGTAAACTAGGCGGGGCAACATAAGGGCAATATCCGACTTATCTTTCGCGTTGGATTTACGTTGAATTTTTCAAAATTTTTGAAATTTTTCAACTCTCTTTAGGGCTAAGCCTGGTTGTCCTTTGAATAGGGGTTTTTAGGAACATCCGCGTTGGGGTGTGCCCTAAACCTTTGCCTTTGCCTTTGGTAAGAATTATGCGATGCAAGCCTTGATTCTAAATTTCTGTTTTATTTACAAAAGTACAGGGGCTTTGCGGCCATGGCTATTACAAAGGCAAGTAACTAATAATACATATCCGCCAACTAGCTCTGATACCATCTTGGTATATGGGGATCTTCGCCATCTCCTTCGATCCGAACCCTTTCCGGGCAGGGGTTGAAGAGTAAGATCCTGAGAGATCAGCGGATGAAGCGTAGAGATGGGGGTGGCAGAGACTGTCTTGACGCCGAAGCAGAGTGGCACATAGACGTCCGCTACCTATGATCTCTCGATTATGCAATGAGTTCAATAGCCCGGCGCTGTCCACGGTTGTCTGATTCCCCTTCATATAGAGGAAGACAACCGGCCTATTGAAGCTCATTGCTCCTCTCTTCTGAGAGGAAGGTACCCGAAACCGCATCTATGCTAGGCTTCGGCCGATGCGCTAGAGGGGTGCCAAATCGACAGCTACCAATCTATAATCACATCCGCCCGGAACATAACATGGGATGTTATGGTTCGGGATTTGTTTAACATGGGGTGTTATGATTCGGGGTGTTCAGCAGAACATCCGAACTAGATCTGGTGGAAAGAATTGAGGAAGCCATAATGGCTGGCAGGAGAACCTAAGGGAAGAAGCGCTGAATAACATTCTAAGGCAGTTCTTTGGGGTTCTCGGGTCTAGCCAGAGGGAGTTGCTTGTATAGTCTCACTTAGAAGCAATCCAAGGGCAGAGATGAACTTGCGCAATTATTAGGCAGTTAGAGGTTGGAACAGTTTCCCGTTTAAAATTCAAATTCAGGAGAAACAGTTCTACAGTTTTCTGACAGCATGGATAAGACTGATGCGCAGGGTTTGGTTTGCGAATCAAACTGAATAGGGCTTGGTAAATGGGCTTATATCATTAAACTCAGTAAGTAAAATACATCAAGCCAGTTTATGAGTTAGGCCGAAACTCATACAGATGCAGGCCCAACCGTTTGATAGTGGCCTTGGTCTTGCTTACCCCACGATCAAACTCTACTGTTCCCTTCTTTGCCCTCGTCCGCTCCTCTTGTAACTTGCTCCCCAGGGCCTTCTGTTGATCCACTTCATTGACGCGCTGAATTCGTTTCTGCCGGAGGAGGGAGATTTACTGGTCTATGGCTGCCTTCTGGTCTTCAAGTTTAGCTATCTCAGCCGCTTCTGGGTCACTAGTAGCCATGGCGACCAAGGCCTTGTAGGTGCGAGCAGCATCCGCGAGAGCAGTCTCAGCTTCCTTAAGCTGGGCATATTGAAGGGACCGGGCGGGCAAACGTTCGTGCAGGCTCCTTAGCTCCGCGGGCAGCCGGAGGAGAGAAGCGTTGGCTTCAGCTTGGAGCTCGGGGGGCAGTTGCTGGAAGTGGCCCTTGAGGATCTCAAGGGCAGAGGAGAGCTCGTCTGCCACTTGAACATCAGCAGGGTCCTTCTCTCCTAAGCATTCCAAGAATCCCCATGCCTTCTGTACCTCTTCAGGTTCCTCTTCAGGGCTTCGAGGAGGAAGGAAAGGGTCTTCAGCCAAGAGGGAAGCAGAGTCAACTTGCTCCGGAACCTCTGAGCCCGATCCGCCAGGGGTCGCGGAAGGCTGATTTGATGAAGACGCCGCGACCAGACCTTCGGGGGTTGGGGTCTGCGGCAGGGAGACCTGTGCAGTTACAGGTTCCACAGGACCAGAATCCGTTGCCTGTGAAACGGGACCGAGGGTCTCCACATCATCATCACTATCATCCACCTGTTTATAAAAAGGGGTTAGAAATGATTCTAACCAAGGAAAAATGTTTCTTCAGGTGGATTTTGCATCATACCTCAACAGCCGCTGTAAAAGGGATTTCCTCTGGCTGACTCAAAGGGGATCCATGCTGCCCTGCCTGCTCTTGCTGAGCTGTATCAACTGGATTAGCAGCAGGGGTTGGATCTTGTTCAACCTGGGGGGCAGCATCCACCACCAGTGGGGTGGCATTCATGGTTGCCACTCTCTCTTCTTCCACCTGCTCATAATCAAGAAGGATTGGAAGTAATTCAGACCAAGGGAGGTGCCAATTTAGAACATAGGGAATATATACCTCCGTCAACGGGGTCTCTTCGGGCTGAGGAGATCCGGGCCGCCTCGCTTGTGCTGGCTGATCGGCTTCAATGGGAGCGTCAGCAGGGGTTGGATCTTGTTCAACCTGGGGGGCAGCACCCGCCAGAGACTCCACGCCAGCTAGAGCTTCTTCCTCTGCCGGAGATAGGTCAAGTGCAGGAGAGGATGGCTCGTCAGCCGCTGGTTGGTCTGCGCCCTGAATCGGCTCTTCTTCTTCTTCTTCTTCTACTTCTTCTTCTACCTCGTGCTCCTCCTCCTGAGTCGAGTCCGAGGTCAGCGGATGTGGAGTTGAGGAACTGCCAGGAGCGCCACATAGCATGAGCAGAGACCTATCGGTTGGGGCCTCCGCCATAGTAGCATCTGGGTTTTCCTCCGCCTCCGGTCCAGTTTCTGCAGCAGCACGAAAGGTCAGGATTGGTGGGATAGAACTCTGACTAACTGCGAGGGCTAGACTGGAGGAAGTACCTGCAGTAAGACAGCGTAGAGGAACAGGTTGAGGAAGACTATCGCCGCAAAGTTCACGAATACAGAGGTCCAGATAGTCATCGTCGGAACTAGAAGAATCTGCTTCCTCAGAAGGGTTAGAGGACTCACCAGAGGAGATCTCTATTACCGCAGGGTCTCGGCTGGTGGCGGCGGCGGACGAGGGACGCTTCCTCCGAAGTGCCTGCAGGGAGGGATAAAGATGGGATATCTACGTTATGTAGGTATCTATTTGAACTCATAGTTAGAGACGCAGGGGGAAAATGGAGCTTTTAAGAGTACTTACAGGTATGTCCTCCTCCTCATCTGATTCCTCATCCGCCTCAACAATAGTTTTGCTCTTCTTGGGGGGCGGATGAGCTCTGCATTCGGCCTTCCATTTTCCTTTGTCCATTGGGGTTTGTTCAATAGCCTAGTTTATTAAACAATCAAGATTACGCGAGAGTTTTTGGGCAAACCGAAACAGTAGTTTCAAATGGGGACACGTTACCTCTCTCGGGGGCAGGTCAATGTACAGCGGGCCGCCCTTTAGTACCTCGTAATCAGCAGGGGTGAGTCGCTCGCCCCGAAGGTGAAAGAATCTTCGGAAGTAGAAAACGGATGGTTGGCTGAAGAGCGGGCCTCGCATGCGCGACCACCAGACGTGATATGGGCCAGTTGCGGCCGTAGAGGCCTGCAGGTGAGGGTAGCAATCTTCGTTATGTACGATGAGAGGCTGCAGGCATGAATTATCGCTGGCATTAGAGGACCTTTTGGACTTTCTGCTATTCCTCCACGCCGAGAAAAGATTCAGACTTCTCAGCGGTGGATAGGGCAAGATTTGAGTAAGGCCAAACTGCCGTGCAAAGAAGTGAGGCGCGTAGAGCTCGTGGCTTGGATAGCCTTTCTCACTACAGAGGAGTGGCAGGTCCGTCATGGAGACGCAATGGATGAAAATCCCTCGGCCTTTAGCCACCTGAAGACTGTTAGGGAGAAAGCCTCGGGCTAGTCCGCGTGGATACTTCACATGGATCAGCCGCTGTGCCTCTGTAAAAAATTCCTGAGCGGATGTGTTGAAAAAGATGTCTAGGCAGATGGCATAGCTGAGTTCAGGATCAGCGGCACAGCCAACATACTCTTGCCCTACAACTTGGTCAGGCCTAGGAGCTCTCTTCGTGGCCGGAGAGAGTTGGGGAAAGTACATCTGGCACCAGATATCCAAGATCCAGAGCGGACCAGATTGAGCACAATTCATTGGCACGGCGGATATCTGGTGCAGACAGCGGTAGAGGTGTGCTAAAACGCATTGGGCAAGGCCAATTTCTTGGCCGGCATAGATCACCTCCGCCATACGGTGATAATGCTTGGTCATTTTGTTGGTGGTGGAGCAGAACACAAATTTGTTTAGCCAAAAGGACAGAAAGGCTATCCCGCTGAGCCTATCGTCACCCAGCTGGGAGGTTTCGTTCCTCCACTTCTCGAACCCACCGGGCTCGAATCCACCAACAGCGCTAGAGGGAGATGTCCTTTCAGGGTAATAGCTCTCGTCGAAGGCTCGGAGGCCGAGAGGGAACCCGAAGCCGGCATAGAGGTCTAGCAGGGTCACGGAGGCGTGACCGAATTGGAACTCGAAGGAATTGACCGTGGGGTTCCAAAGGCTGATCAGCGGAACTAGGGCGCACTTGTTGCCTCCTTTTGGGCTGAGGCTGAAGCAAAGCTTGATCGCATCAGCGACCCCGGCTCTCTTCCAGATTGCTCCGTCGAGAGGAAGCCGTTCTTCATACCAGGTGGTCATGTAGGGCCTAACCAGAGGCCAGGCGGAGTGGTTTACGGTGCATTGGTGAGCGTCTTTCTGAAAATTTGGGCACTCCGCCGGCTCTTCAGAGCGGAAGAGCGCCGGCAGCGGGCGTGCCGGGCTGTCGAGCATCTGATTGGCTCCACCGTTACCCTCAGGATCGTAGCCCACCACGAAGGGACCTAAGGTGGCACATTCCTCATGGGGAAGGCTAAGACGGGTTCGGTTCTCCTCTTCTTCAGAGCATTTGATGAGGGGGAGGAGTTGAGTCTGGGCTTGTTCCGCCAGGGGATAGCGAATATCAAAGTTCTTTTTGGGAGCCATCAGTCTCAGATCTGGGTTTCTTCTGATTTCGGGCTAGGAAAGAGGAAAGAAAGGTGGTGTGAAGGAGAAACCGAGGGGTCTCTGTTAGAATTTATAGGAATCCGAAAGGGGTTCTTGTTTCGTGAAGCGCTGGGTTTCGCAGCAATCAAGGGTTTAGGTGAACAGTGTTACCGTTTCGAATTGGGAAATTGTGATTGGCGAGGAAACGGCGCAACAGTCCAGTTATTTATTTGGGGGCTCAGTCTCTCTTCTATTTCGTTATACCTCAATATCGGAGACTGGGGGGCAATGTTTGGGCCACAATTGGAATTTATTTCGATTGGGCTTTCACCCCGAGGCCCAGAAGGGTTTTGATCAGAGTCAAACCCTTTAAGTTCGTGCTTTCCCGCTTCAACCAAGGAAGTTGAGTTGGAAGGGGAACGTGAGTTGCTACCTAATCCGATTGGGGTTGTTTCGTAGCAATCCATCAGCGAAGATATCTGTTGAGATTGAGAAGCAATATAGCAATGATTTCGATACCTACGCTAGGCTATCAATCACTAACAACTGCAAGCCATGCTGCACCATGCTTTAGGGAAGTTTTTAGAGAAACCGGCCATATTGCGCAATGATGAAAGCTGAACAGTAACAGAAGCATAACAAGCAAGGTCATGACGTGTTGCTCCAAACTTCGAAGCTTCAATATCAACTATACCTCTGATAGTATCTTTGCTGATTTGATGGGAGGCAGGATAAGGGAGGACACTCCTAATGAATCTCGGGATCCGCCGGGCTGGAGTTGACAGCCCTAGGGGTCCTTGAGCCGTATAAATGTAACTCTTCTGGCATCTAGGAAAGGGTTCTCAACCAAATACAAACAACCACAAGTTCTAGCGCAACGCTAACTTGCCAAAGCCTCTCCGGAGCAACTCACGCAATCCGCCTCCGCCCCACGATCGATCTAATCTCGTGCTTGTGCCGAGCGCTTTGCTGAGCCACTCACGCAACTCGCCTCCGCCCTACGACGGATCCAATCTCGTACTTGCGCCGAGCATTTGCTGAGCCTCACGCAACCCTCCTCCGCCCTCTTACGATCGATCTAATCTCGTACTTGCGCCGAGCATTTGCTGAGCCTCACGCAACCCTCCTCCGCCCTCCTACGATTGATCCGCTCTCGTACTTGTGCCGAGCGTTTGCTGAGCCTATCGAGTCAGTCCGCTACCCCCGGTAGCAATCGAGTCTGTCAGTCCGCTACTCCGGTAGCAATCGAGTCGTCACTCCGGTGACACACCCGTGGTCTTGGAACAGCTCTGCTTTGCTTCTCCGGATCAAAGTAAGATCCTCAATCCTCGAGGGGTTGGGAAGAAAATCCTGGTAGAGAGTTCTATTCAGGTCTTGTTCGAGCCCTGTACGCCGGCTTAGTCAGCGCCCGCGTAACAGTCGCTTGACCAGGAAGTCAGAGTCGAATTGGGAGCAGACGAGGCGACTCGCCAGGGGGTCGCACGCAGTCGAGTTGCACCGCTCCAAGGGTGCTGGCACGCCTAAGCACAACACAGAAACACACACCCAAGAGTGTTGACTGTTCGCTGGGTGCTGAACCCGCCACGAACACTACCCTGCCGAACTTCAACACTCGGCCGCCGTTTCCGAACAAGACGGCTCTATTTATACCTTGGGTCTTCAGCACGGCCGGTTCCTGTGCGCTACTCCCGGTGACTTCACCGCCACTTGGGATGAGTTCCGGGGTTTCCTCGACATTTTACCCAAGGGCCCAGGTCGCGCCATCTTCCCACATGCTCGCATACTTGCTCTCACCCCGACCAAGCTTTACAGTAAATCCACCCATCACCTGATTTGCTTTGATTTGGGGACACGACAGTGGGAGCTGATAGACAAAGACTTCGAGGGCAGGTGGTCCACTGGAGTTGTGCTTGGAGACAATTACTTGGTTACTTTCGGACAGAGGACCAGAGAAACCCCGGCCGCTGTGTACGTTTATGATATTGGTAAACGGCATTGGCTGCCGGATCCCGTTGGAGGCCTAGGAGCCAATGATGGGACGGTGCTTCCGGTGAACGGGCCAGGAGACGGAGACGATTACACTTTTGGCAGAATGTGGCGAGTTGGGATAGTCGATGGCCTTCCCAAAGTGGGTTGGGTTTGGTCTTTGTACTCACCTGGTACACAATGTGAGGTAACTGAGGTTCGTTGCTCCAAGTTTGTTCTCCGGGCTCTTTCGAATAGTGATGCTCATGCTCCAAACTTCAGTGCTGACTTGTTGTCTCATCGGGTGATTAGTGTCCATGACAATGAGACCACCCCCATTTTGTGGAATGCCGCTGCAGGAGTGTAAGCAACTAGTCCTGTGTTCTTATGCTTTTCATTATGTCCTTTCTGATATTCAATTATGTACTTGGCTTGAGGGGCTTGCTTTGTATTGTACTATGTTCAGTGATTGTTTCATTTAGAACTTAGAACACACACATATATCACTTGCACCATCTGTTATGATTCTGTGTCATTTTTCAAGTGAGAAACATACAAGTGTTGGAGTTTTAACTCAGATTCTGGAGTTTCATATGAGCATCATATTCAAACTGTTTAGCAATAAATGAGGGTTGTTTATTATCCGCAGATAATGAATGCCCAAGAGAATTTACGTTCACGCTTTCATTGACAGGGATATTGGACAAGACAAAGGAACGGAACTGGAGGGTAAACATAAAGCACATCTATTGCAGGTAATTGCTATCTTCATCTGTGTTTCTCAAGTGAGCCCTTGCTTAATCATATCATATTACATCATTGTAAGCCTAATATGATATGTTATATAAGCTTGTATCATGAGCAAGTGCCTTAACTTTGTCTGTTGGTCTTGGGTTTTGTTTATTTTGAGATAGTGAGCTAATTATTGTTTTAGGGCTAGGCTATTAACACACCCTAAAACACTACTAACACACCCCTTTTAACTCTTTCCTACCTGAAAAGACTAAATTGCCCCTCCTCTTTATTTCAGGATAGATATTTCTTATTTATACCAATTTTACGTTGTCAACGGAGCGTGGTGGACCCATAATTTTGTTTGTTAAACATACTACATATTGATAATTTGTCCTCCATACTCGAAGGTAAACAATTAATTTTAATCATAAAAATTTCTTCCCAGCGTTTAATCTATTTAGAATATATCAGAATTACTGAAAAAGAGTTAAAAGATAAAAAAAAAACTGAAAAAACTAAGGAATATTCGAGAAAAACTTCCAAGACAAAGACAAGGATATTGGGAGATAATTTCCAGAATTACTCAAGAAATTCATAATTTAGAAAGAGAAATTGCCATCCTTAAAGAAACTTGGGAACTAGAACAAGAACCCCTTAACGTTTTGAGCCGCGGTTAGAGTCGCTGGTTAGATCTGCCCCAGTTGGTATCAGAGCCTGTTTTGCTCAAAAACAAGTAGAAGAAAAAGGCTTATGCTACAAAGTTGGCGCCTCTTAGCCAACAAAAAAGAGTCAAAACTCAAGAATTACCAAGCCTTTTGTATAGAAAAAGAAAGTGATAAGTGGAACTCTTGTTTTCACACAAAACATATCCAAGAAAATCAATACTTCATTGAATACGCCTGTAGAGTTCTTAACACTCTATACGACGAACAAATTCATCTCCAGAAAGAAATAGGAGTTGAAGAACTTGATCAGTCAAGACCACGTATAGTTGATTTTCTAGAACACTTATCTAAGAAAGAATCTACCGAGAAAATAACAGAACAACTCGAGAGATTTAATCTTAGGATTAATCAACTCGGAGAAATACAAGTAAAAATATCAAAGCTAGAAGAAAAGCTAGATTACCTGAAAGAAAAACAATATCTTTTAGATATTGAGAAGAAATTAATAAGAACACAGATTCTTGCTAATAATATAAATCAGCAAGCAGATGATTTAAGAAAAACTCAAGAAGACTTGAGAAAACTTTTAGAAACTCTTATATCCAGAATATGATGAATCTAAGAGTAGATCTAAGAGCAAAAAGGGAAGATGAAATTAAAAGCTCTAAGCCTATATCTTCCGACAGAAAAACTTGCTGAAAACGTAGAAGCAATAGTACATCAGCAAAACTATAGCAATATATATCTCCAAGAAATAGGCAGAGATATAGAAGAACAATTTCAAGAAATAAACACAAGAATCTCAAATCTACAGAAGAGTATAGAAAAAATAAAAGAAAACTCTATCGTTGAAAGAATCAACGAAGAAGAACTAATTCATACAGTAGCTAGTAAAATTATTATACCTTCTCCAAAGACAGAAAGCGGGTTAAAATTCAGTAAACCCAAATTACTCGAATGGAAAGAATCCATAACCTCCAAGAGAGACATGAAAATGTTAAGCAGAATACTCAGTAAGAGATATACTATGCCACCTGTATAGCTCATTAATGCTCAAGAATTTGAGTATAATGAAATTGAATCCAACATGAAAGAAGCTTCAGCTCCTAAGTTTAGCTTCAACGAAATCTACAAAAGAGGATCGTTTAAGCTAGATTCACATAGATTCAATATACTCGAATTAACCATTCCAGCAACTGGTGGAGAAACAGATATCAGGTTAATCACTCCAAAAGAAGTGAGTGAAGTTTTCCAGAGAAAATATAATTACATGCGCATTGGTGCAGTGGAGGTATCCATAAAACTCTTAACAAGAGATGAGATAGACTGTTCGGTCTTGTGCATTCTACAAGACGACATGATAATAGAATTCAAGAAAAACCTATTAGGAACAGTAGAAGCATCCTTATGCAACCAAGTTGCATACTTCAGTGTCTTCCCAAACTTCACCACTCATCTAAACGATGCAGCACATTGTTTAAGATTGAGAATCAAAACAGATGGGATTTCCATGAAGCAAGGAATGATGGAATTAGCTGGAGATTATAGAATCTACTACAAGCTAATGAGTTCCAATGTAACTCCCAATACCAGATTTATAAATAGTCCTGGTACCACCACTTCCATCCTCACCAATCCAAGAAACAATTCCCAACAGAAACACATCACCAAGTGGGATGAAGTCTCATTCTCTAGAGAATGGAGTTTAGCTCCCCCTGAAAGACAAATGCAAAGTACCAACGCCTCTATCTATGAGGATACTAGGGGAAAAATAAGTCTTCAATTCCATAGACACTCGTTTGCTAACTATGAGCAAGCAAGCACTTCTGGAGGAATTCAGGAAGAGAACTTCGAAGAAGAAGATTTAAAAAGACCCACAAGAATGTTTAAAGAATTATATGCACAAGCAGCAACTTGTGAATCCATAGAAGGATTAGAAGAAATCATAAGAAAACTCTCTTTATCTCAAACAAAGAAAAAGAAAAGAAAAATACTTCTATACCAAGCCGCTAAAGAAGAACCAGGAGAAACTTCCCCAAACACAGAAAAACCCATGGAAGCTGAAACAAGTAATACTCAAGCAGGACCACTAGGAGGAAATATCATAATCCAAAACATTACCAATAATCCCACCAAGATCATTAGAGAAAATAAGGTCAAACTTCCTAAAGGGCAGGCACCTACAGGAAAGCCTGGAGAAAGGAGTTCTCAGAAATACATTCCTACAGAACCAAAATGGGGACAACCTGTCTCAGAGAGAGGGGTCTATTTAAACCTAGATAATGTAGGAGACAAGAGAAAAGCAATAGATGTCTGGGTGGCTAGTCTAAAGCTAACCCAAGTATTACTCTTATCCAAATTCTCCTATGAAGATGCTCATGCATATTTTGAATCTACCTTAACATGAATAGTTCAGAAATGGTACAATTCCTTTAAGAGAAGTTCTAAATGGCATGAATGGGAACCCAAGCTAGCTCGGACTAACCATCCGATGGACTTTGCTATTCCCATATATAGACAATTCTGTGGAGACATAACAGGGCATAGCGAACAGGCCAAAGAAAGAGCTAAAGCAAATATCCAGAAACTAAGTATCTGTAACATGAGATACTTTGAGGAATATACCAATGAGTTCCAAAACTACTATTGTACAATAGGAGAATTAGAGAACGACAAACTCATTAGAACGTACTACAGAAAATTACTAGAACCCTGGAATAATGTTGTAGCGTAATCTGTTGAAGAAAATCCTCATTTTTGTTTCACAATTGGAGGAATAGCAGAAAGAATAAGATACCTTTTAAGGAAGCAATGCACAGAAAACCAAAAAGCTAAAACGGCCAAGAAACAACTCAGAGGAGTTGAAAACATGTGTCCAAAAATACTGGACACTCCAACCCAGTGGGGATGTCATACTTACACAGAAAGGAAACATTAAAGCAAATTCAAGAATAAAAAATATAAGACCAACTTTACCCCTAAGAGGTATAAGTGCAGAAAGAGTCTTAACAAAACCAAAGAAAAATCATCTCCTAAAAAGAGATTTTTTAAGAAAAACGAAAAAATCAGAATTTTACAAGAGAAACCAAATCTTGCAGATGTTGGCACTACAAAGCAGAAGGACACTATGCAAATGAATGCCCTAAAAGAGAAAAAAGAACCTCTAAAGCTCTCATAGCTGAATATGACGATGTCATAGAGTATGCAAACCAAAAAAGGGTTCGAAGTAGCCTATTTTGAGGACGAGAATGAGTCTATATATTTTCTTGAGTACTCTTCAGAAAGTAACACTGAAAGCACTTCAGATGATTCTGAAGAAGAAAGTCAGCGACCTATATTTATGCTAATCCAGAATTGGAAACAAGAAAGTACTGATAGTATCAGTAAATTAGAATTTCTACCAAATCCGAGAATATTTACATGCGACTACTGTGATTGTTACGATGATAACACAGTACCCATGTATTGTAAAGAAACGGGAGAAACGTATCATAGGGAATGTTTTATAGCTGAAGTAAGAAGAAAAACAAAGGAAAATGATGCACACTTATTGGTAGATCAAGAATATGATACATTCTATGATCAAAAGCAAGAGAAAGATCTCGAGGATGACATCGAGAAAATACAAGATTTTGAAAATGACTCTAAGAAAATAAAGTTAATAACTTCATCGAGTAATGAATCAAAAGAAATACCAGTAAAGGAACTCCCAGAAACCCCTAAAGAGAGGATAAATCCTTTCATAGAAATCTCTAAAAAAGAGATACAACCAGTAAAGCAAGTACAAACAAGTATATACAGCAACTATATCACAGTAGGATTAAAGTTTCATGGATATAGAAAATATCATCTACATGCCTTTGTAGATAATGGCTCAGGATATAGTCTTGCTAGAAAATATGTCATACCGGACGAATACAGGGAGAAATCTGATAAAGAAGTCACTGGAAAAGGAATGGGAGAAAATGAATTCAACATGAAATACATAGCTAGAAATGTCAAAATTTCTATTGGCGGAGGAACTTTTCTCTTCCAGAGAATCTGGCAATGTGAAGCTCAAGGAGCATATATGCTAATAGGGAATGATTTCCTTCTTAAGCAAAAGTTAATTCAAACCATCGAAATGATCGGGCTTGAAAAGAATAATAGGTTCTACTGGGAACCAAGACTTGTCAATGCAGTTGGCATTACAAATAAAAGCTTCACAGAGAAATATCAGAAGTCGTGAGCAAACCGTGGTGATCATAACCCTAACTCAACCTACAAACCAGTGGTGCAACTGGTACTAGCTTTAAAAGAATTCCAAGAAATTGTACCAAATGAAGCAACAAGTACAGAAAGCTCAGACTCAGAGGAAGAACCTCAGTCAGAAAGCTCAGATGGTGAAGAAGAATTCATCAAAGAACACAATTTAAAAATATATATAAACAAAGTAGAGCAAAAGAAAATCCCTAACCTTGTTGAAATAGAAAATCTACTCAAGCCTATAATTAGTGAAGACCCTCAGCTATACTGAGAAAAAGATCCAGTATATTGTCAGCTGAAAATGCATGACGCAAATGCCATATGTCATGTCAAAGCCATTCCTCATTATAAAAACGAGGATAGAAAAGAGATGGAGAACCAAGTTCAAGAATTACTTGAGAAGAAACTAATTAGGCCTTCAGACAACCCCCATCATGCTCCTGCATTCTTGGTTAGAAACCATGCAGAGCAATTAAGAGGAAAAACAAGAATGGTAATAAATTACAGAGATGTCAATAAGAAAACAGTAAAGGATGGCTATCAAATAGCATAAGTAAGAGTCCTCATAAATAGGTTAAAAGGAGCAAAGATTTTCTCAAAATTTGATGCAAAATCTGGCTTCTGGCAAATAAAAATGCATCCTGACTCTATAGCCCAAACAGCCTGTGGGACACCTCAAGGTCATTATGAATGGCTTGTAATGCCATTTGGGCTCAAACAAGCACCGTCTATTTTCCAGAGAAAGATGGATAACATCTTTAAACCATATTCAGATTTCTGCATAGTTTACATTGATGACATTCTGGTCTTCTCTAAAACTATGAATGAACATATGAAGCATCTTGAGCAAATTTGCAAAATCATGGTCCATAAAGGAATCATTCTTGGGCAGAAGAAAATTCATCTTATAAAAGGAGAAATAGATTTTCTTGGCATACATGTGAAAGACGGAGAAATTCGTCTTCAAGAACACATTGTTAAGAAAATTAGCCAGTTCCCTGATGACATTCCTGATGCTAAACCTCTTCAGAGATTTTTAGGAGTTGTTAACTTTGCAAGAGACTTTATTCCTCAAGTAAGTGGGCTCACGACACTTCTTTCACAAAAAACGAGCTCAAGAAAGAAATTGTCCTTTACAACGGATGATAGCAACACAGTTAAGAAAATTAAAGAACTCACGAAACAACTTCCTCCCTTACAGTTACCAGAAGAAGGCGACCTAATAGTGTTGCAGACGGACGCCAATAATTATTACTGGGCAGGAGTAGTTTTAGCAATCAAGCCAGACACAAATCAAGAAAAAATTTGCAAATTTATGTCAGGAAAATTCAATCCTGCAGAGCTGAATTATTCCACAGGAGATAAGGAAGTTCTAGCACTAATAAAATCCATTAAAGGAGCAGAAGCCTTTTTAGAAAATAAGTTCTTAGTAAGAACTGACAACAAAAGAGTAAAAAACTTCAAGAACTATAAACTCAGAGATGCAGCGGATAGAGGAAGGGTTCTTAGATGGCAAATGTTTCTAACACAATATGATTATGATGTTGACATGGTTGCAGGAGACAAGAATTATCTGCCTGAAGCCCTTACAAGAGAAATGACAATGTTTGAAAGGAGTGAAGGTCGTAATCCCAGAAGTAGGAGACCAGAACCTGAAGAAAGAAGAAGACCTAGTTTCGAAGAAAAAAGACCGGAAGAAAGAAGGAAACCAGACCTAGAAGACAAAGAGGTAACTCAGGAAAGAAAATTAAAAGCAAAAACCATGTGGGAAAGATACAGAGGAGGAGATAAAACAGTTGGACCTCTACATGACGGCCCAGGATACCAATACATAGTATCCTACTCTTCTGCAGAATCAAGCAAGACCTCTGAGAGAAAACAAGATTTTGGGAAAATCCAGCCAAATCCAACAGGATGGGATGGCTATAGTCAGTTCAAAACATCCGCACAAGGAGAGATTCCTGATGAAGATGAGAAAAACCTCTTAGAAGAATTCCTACAACACCCTAGAAATGAGAACACTTGGGATAGAATCCCACGAACACCCGCTCAGATAATGAGACCAGGATATGATAGGCAAGCAGCCTACAAAAGACAGCCAGTTATAGCAGGAACGACTATGATAAACAACCACCCAATGAGGATATACGAGAGGCCAGTTTTCAGAACCAGTAAAGATTTACAGTTCAACCAGAGGGTTATTATGGATAATCTCTTGACCGCCTCCAGAAATCAGAATGAAGCCCTAGTTCTCCAAGCGTTAGAAGCATTAACTGAAGAGCTTACCTATAAAAACATGGAAAAAGAGCCAGAAAATGTCATTTCCTATCTTGAGAATCATGAAAGTGCCCAATTAAAGCTTTATCCGAAGTAGAATGGCTCCATTTTCATAATCTCTTAGGAGATTTTAAAAATAGAAATATTCTTCAAGCAACGCTATTAGCAGTAGCGGGTCCTTATTATGGAAGATATATGGTTGATGTTCTAGCAGAACATCCCCATAAGCATAAATTATGGTTAGTACAGAATGGATTTGTTCGTAATCTTTGGACCAGAAATAATAAAGACCTGGAAGGTGTTCCTGAGAAAATTTATGAGTCCGTCAAGAACGTCCGACCAGAGGGATGTGTCTTAAGACTGAAGTTCATATCGACCCCTCCAGAATGGACTACTGAAGAAGGACAAAAAACCTACATATCACCGTACCATTATGTGAGAATAGTCCAGGGAAGCACCCGAGGAAATAGATCCTCTAGAAACAATGGAGCTCCAAACCAGAGCCTTTCATGGATGAAAGCGATGGCGATAAACCTCATGAAGAAATTAGTCCGAAGAGACCAGTACACCACTCTTCTAGCAAGCGGATAAAAAATAATGGTCACAAGTTATGATCATCCTTCTCCTGACAATTGTGACTTTTTCAAAGCCTTAGAAAGACAAGAGATAGAGGGAACGTTATCTACCTCCAAGTGAATGGAACAAGTTGAAAAGGAATACAAGCATACAATTCCTTATGACTCAGACATGGAAGAAGAGGAAGAATGAGAGGGCTCCACAACAGGAGCATCTTTTCATGACGAGGAGCTACACAACATCGAGAACAAGATGGAAGGATAAACTGCCGACGCATAAAGACACAAGTTGTATATAGTGGTTTGCCAGCACTAAAGCATCTGTTGAATAAAGGAAGCTGCCGACGCTTAAAGACAAGTTTCTTTTGAATTATAGAGGCCCACGTCTTTATCAACCTTAACTAAAGATAATATTCCTCTTATCTTCAGTTTTCAGAGGCATTTTGAAGGAAGTCTTGAAATCCGGGGCCTATATAAGGAAGGGAAACCCTCAGAAGAAGGGATTCGAAAAAAGAAGGAAGATTAAGAGTCTAGAATACTTGTGAGCAAAGCGTGAGTTGAGTTGTGAGCTGAGTTGTGAGATAAATAGTGTGAAACTGTATAATGTGCTATTACTATTCAATTCAGTGTGGAGTGGTGTGCTTTATTTACAAGTAAGTTAGTATTTCAAATTCCAGCATGAATAGCTAATTTCATTTTAAGTTGTTTACCTAAGAGCGGAGGCTCTGGATTATGAATATGTATGAAGGTTTGAATAAATAAAGTTTGTGTGCTCACCATATCTGTCACAAATTTTTTCAAATAAAAACTTCTCAAACCCCAAGTGGAGAACTACCTCCTAGGAGTGGTATTTGATTAAGAGTCAGTATATTTATCTGTTTTAGAATTTAAGAAACAATGTTGTTTTTTTTCTTAAACTTAAGAAACTTTCTAAGCTAAGATAGTAGTGAGACCACCAGAAGTAACCGTTTAGACAGGACGTCGTTAGGTGAACATTAGTATGTTGAAGGCTAGCTCTTAAAATAGATAAGTAATTAAGTTAAAGAAAAAAAAAGGGTACTTTTGGAAGTTCACAGAAAAAGGGGTGGGAATATCAATTCTAGGTGTGTGAATATCAGTTCCCTTGTTTTACAACGGATTTATGAAGTGAAGAGATGCACTGTGGAGTGATAACTGTTGTCCTATTAGCAGATAGGGGATTCGGAGTATCCAAGAGTGAAGATCGTTGCGTGTACTATAAGAAGTTTGATTTTGCAATTGTTTGTGTTTTGGAGACTTATTGCTGCTCCAATTACATAATTTATTTTACATTTTTAATATCCCGTTCCAATTTTTCCTCTTATTCATAAATACAATAGAATCTGTTAAAACAAATCTTTCTTTTGAAAAATCTACTAGAATTCGTTGACTATATGATATCGATCAATCCCTAACTTAATGGGATAACGATATGATCTTTAAGTATTCAAATTAGAGCAATCCCTCCAATATTAGGTGAACTACGTTTTGACATCTCAACTAGAACCCATCTTATGTGGCACAACCACGTTATTTAATGAAACACTATGATTGGGTGGCGACACGTCATGTACATACCACATAGGCTGACACATAAAGTGGGCTCTAAGTGCAAGGGATTTTTCAGTGTGACGAGAGAATCACGTGGCAGTGCCTAGTGGTCCTCCCTACCAATGAAATTTTGACACATAAGATTTTGTAACATAAAATTATTTCAGTTATTTTGTCAAATACTATTTTAGATTTATTATTGTTTTTCTAAACCCTAAAACCCTAAAACCCAAACCCTAAACCCTAAACCCGAATAGATTGATTAATGTCATTTTACAAAAAATAAAATACATAAATTTATAATTTATGTGATAAAATTTCACGTGTTGAAATTTAATTGGGAGAGAGGACCATTAGGCATTGCTATGTGGTCCTCCTGTCATACTTCAAAAATTTCTCCTCTAGATGCAATGCTAAAAGGTAGTTCATCTAACATTATTCTTCAAATTAACATATGAGCCATTTAGCTTAATTGAATTTGAAATTCGATTTATGATCTTGATATCAATCACCATCTTATTGATGGATAATTACGATCGTATGATATCTACTTGGAAAATAAATGTGGTATTATATTTGGTTATATTTATGAGATAGGTTAAAATTGAATAATTTGAAGAGCATAAATAGTGGGAATTTGCGCAATCACTAATTATCGTTTCCCTTTTTGGCTCTCTTTTTTTTTTACTGCAAGTTAAACAAATGGTGGGGCTCCTACAATGTATAACCTACTGTAATTGATTCTAGATTAAAATTGATTTTGTCGGACTCCTTATAGTCTATAGATTTTGATAGATTTTGTAGACTCCTTATAATTGAGTCTAGATTATAATTGATTCTGTCGGACTCCTAATATATAGTCTACGCGAAATTCTATATAGAATTTAGCACATATCCTACTGTATCGAATTAATATGATTTTGTTTAGATTCTGATAAACACGAAAGCCCGTTTATATAGGCTTTTTTTTCTTTTTCTTTTTATTCTATATAAGACTCCTCTCGGTTCTTCCACTCTCTCCAAACCTTCAGTCTCGTCTTCTTCACCAGAAAGTCTGCAATTCCCTGTTCAATATTGATGTGGGTTGTTGTCATAGAGGCAGATACAAGTGATACTAAAGATTATTGTGATTGCTCAACAATGTCATCTCTTTGTGTAAACAAAAAAAATCACATATCTCTGGGTGAAAACGCGAAAATGCAACAGCTATGGTGGAGCCCAAAGAAACATCTGATGATGCTTTTAAGGCGGCAGACGCTCGCCGAGAATTTAGCTCATGAAACTCAATCGGTTATCAAATGATTCAAATCGATGACTCTTTCGAAATCTGTGACTCCCTCGACGATTTATAGACAAATTGATGACTCATTCAAATATTTATCGGGTGTTTTGGTTGCAATTGTGATAAATGGGAGAGAAACATTAGAATTTTCATGGTGGTATTCTTCCGTTAATTTTTTTAAGTTTCAGTCTTGTGACTATATAATATACAATATATGATTGGATCGAGATACGTGTTGCTAAACTCACGAGCATAGTCTCTGAGATCTCTATCAGCAGAGATCTCCATTTTACTGGTTTTGAAATGGTGGTAAGCTTCCTATGACTAGAGAAATCATAGAAGAAACTTCTCTTCCTGGTCGATTTTGTCTACACCCATGTCGCTATGGATGTGTTGTAGATCTGCTACAGTATTGAAGAATCTGAATAGAGGTATCACCCATCCACCCGAATACAGATATCGTGCAAGCGATTGGATTTATTTAGATTTTGATGAACTGAACAAGGGTAGTTGAGACGCTGCCTTCAATTTGTTTTAGGTGAAGACTTACCGATCAGCGTCAACATCTTGGACGGCGGCGAAAACAAGTTGCTGGTGGCTAGGACAATATTTTCTTTTTGGGCCTATGGTTGCTAATTGGGCCTATGACTTTCTGTTTAATTTTTTTATCTAATTTTCTTGGGTCCAAAATCTTTATTTAGATTTATTTAAATTAGTCTATTACAATGTTTTGCAATGTATTGGTAGTAGGTTCGCTTCAATAAGTGAGCATGAGTACTGTCAAATGATTATGCATAATCTATGTATCGTTGTAGTTTGTCCCACAAACTTTTTATCTACCCGTAGTCGGTAGAAGGAGGATATATAATGGTCTTTTCTAGCTTGAGAATTAATAAAATAAACTTGATTTCTTGGTTAAACATTTCCCTACGTTATTCTCTTTAAGAAGTGCTTGTCGTTTTTTGTTTTAATTGCTGGTTTTTTTGTTATACATCAAAAGGGTGCGATGT
This sequence comes from Potentilla sterilis, assembly GCA_963682095.1. Classification (NCBI taxonomy): domain Eukaryota; kingdom Viridiplantae; phylum Streptophyta; class Magnoliopsida; order Rosales; family Rosaceae; genus Potentilla; species Potentilla sterilis. Next base: position 7,580,612 of record OY821766.1, read on the forward strand.
AAGTTTCTGCGTCACTAAACTAAAGTTTGTAAGACAAATTCTGGTAATTTGTGTCCCCAAAACATATTTGGAATAAAAAATTTATGAGATTATGAGATTATTTTGGCAATTTGTGTTTATTGAGAGATTATGAGCTCTTTATTGTTTACAACGGATAACTGAACCGTTATTTAATTTACTTATTCTTAAACTGAAAAGATGCACCGAGGAGTGAAGACTGTTGCACTATTAGCTAAGGCTGCTAAGCGTAACAGATGCTCTGCAAATCGGGGAATCCAAGGTTGAAGACTTCCCAACCAAAAAACGAAAAAGAAAAAAACGAGTGAAGACTGTTTGGTACATAGACAAACCCGTATGTGCTGGATTACTAATCACCTATGTGCTGTGCTGATGATTGGAATACTGTAATGGACAATGAACGTGTAAAGTCTATATTGCACCTATGCTTTGGAGATTCAAAACTAACAAAATCATAACAATGCCAAACAAATCAAAACCCATAGTTTTATCATTATAAACCCTGCCCCCTTGCAACGGAATCAATATATCACCAACCACATTATAAGGTAAAAAATAGTTGGGGCAGAAGGTAATGACGACGTCAAATGATCTCTTCAGGCAGCCACATGACTAGGCCTCTCTCATTATTTCAACCAGACAACCACTGCCTAGTATCAAACCTATTGCAAAATTCAAGCTATCAGCCTAAAACCAAACTTAATTCCTTGTTTGTTCAGTCATGAAATCTATTCAACAATAATAAAACCTGAGCTGGAAGTAACTGAACTGATCTACTCAACTAAGAAGGAACCTCAAACAGCAATCACTGTGTGCTGATCATGTAACTTGATCACATGTACTAATCAATCAATCTCACACTACTTGCACCAATGTTTACTCTTCAATGACATAAATACGAGACCATACTGTTAGAACCAATCAATATAGGGCATACGAACAGTTTTTATATATAATTAAATACTATCAATTCTACTAACAACAATCAAACAACTTAAAATAAACAATGAAATTGAATTGAAATTTACTGACTTGATCAGATTGAGGCCTGCTTAGCAGTGTCCTTAGACAGAATTTCGTCCCCACTTGTGCTGTAGTTTCAGACGTCTATCTAGAGGATTCAACAATCTAAAACAAGTTCTTGCACAAGAACTTGTTTCTGGCGAATGTACTGTGTGTTTCTCTGAAGAACAGAAGAAGAAGAAGAGAAGAAAAGAAATGTTGTCTGAACAACAAAGACCTATACGTATATATAATAGTCAAGACGAAAAGATATGTCTGACTGAACAGTTATAACTGTTCCGAACAGTTGTAACTGTTCCGAACAGTTGTAACTGTTCCTTAGATAATATCAATTTCAATTTTCAAAAATAAAATAAATATTTTAAATAACAGAGCCCAAGAGCCCCAAAAAAGGCCCAAGGCCCATCTTTTGACTATTAAATATATATTTAATTTATGTGCAATTCTATTGAATATTCAATAGAAAAGCCCATAAGCCCATTCTCTCACACTTCACCCATTTAATAGACTAAATGGGTTAGTTCTTATAAATGCCAAGACTCTTTCTATTTCTTCAATGTGGGACTAAAGTCCCACAAGTTCCTACACATACCAATCCCATACGACACTAGGAACTTTGCTTCACCTACAAAGACTATTAATAACAAGTTCATCTATCTACAATCAACACTGACCATATTTCTTGTCAACTCAATTCAATGTAAGAGTCATCCGCAACCAAAACTAAGCATATTCAGTATTAGAGCTTATGCTGATCGCAAAACTAAACACAAAAGTGCAGTGATTTCTTATAGATTTAAATTTGATCGAGAGACCTTACTTCTTGTGCCTCTGCACGAAAGGCGAGTTCTTTGCATCCTCCTCTGCAAAATAAGAACAACCCAGAAAACAATCAAATCAAAACTCAGGCTTCATTGAAATGGGATCAGAGAATGAGAATGAGACCGAGAGATGGAGATGGGTGAGTACCAGTGAGACCGAGAGAGAACTTGGTGATGAGTGTGCCGGTGATGGCGAAGCCGACAAGGAAAGGCCAGTTCCGATTCCACTCGCGCTTGAAGAACACGGGCCAAGGATCGAACTTTCTCATCTTCGAGGGATGATTTCGTTGCTTCTTCTTTTTCTTCTCTTACCAAATACAAAGTCGTGAAATACTTCTTTGGATTTGCCTCACTTGGTATTTTTGGTTTTCAAGGTCGGGTATCCAGATACCCGTGGATCCGGGCCCGAACCGTACTAATGTGTATATTTGGTAGCAACTTGAAACTAAGGTGGTATTTGTGGCAGTAAATTTCAAATTATGTTTTTTAGATAGCTATTTTATATTTTTTAGAATAAATAGTTATTAACTGTCACATGATTATACAAATGAAATAAAGCATGATGATAATAATCATGGTATGCATGTGATATTGGGTTATAGATTAACCATACAATTTCGTTGAGTTTGAGCGTGAAAACCACATTTGATAGGGTATGAGATATGGGAAGAAACTAAAATAAATAATAAATTGAGAGATTAAAGTATGAGTGAGAATGGTGGAGCTACGTTCTTATATTTATGTGAAAAAAAATCTTGTTGGTTTTGTGTCGTGGAAGGAGTTCTTTCACAATCAACCAATTTTTACATCTAGCATCAGTTAGTTAATAATGCATGTTTTTAACATTAATAGTGTTTAATGTATGCTTGAATTACTAGCTATAGATATATAAATACATACAGTTTAATAAAAATGACGAATCTAATAAAATATAAAATTTTCATTAATGCTTGAATTACTTTAACATTTGTAATTTCAGAATTACAAGAAATATAATGTTATTAAGGCCAAAACGTACAAATAACCGTGTACATCATAACAATCTTATCTTTAACTATTTGGGGCATAAAATGGTGCGAATATAAGCGCTGCAATGATGCAAGTCCTAATTATGTTGTACAATTACATTTCCGTCCATGATTGTAAATTATCTAGCCTTCTTTGGTCCACCTCCACACAAATCTTAGCCTGTGTAAGTGTGTTAAACAGTCCCAAGGACTAACCCTTGCATTCGACGATACCGTCGATTACGCTTGTGCCGGCATATACTTAATTAAGGTCATTGACCACATAATAACTACATCTGCACACAGTGATGAAGATCATTGCGTTAAGTACGTAGCTTGCCGGAAAAGTAAAGTTTGTGTAATTAACTTTTAGTGAACTGTATTCCTCAAATCTTTGCATCACCACGATACGCGTCAGTCGTCACTCTTTCCAGACCCAACTCCTCCCGCCCTTCTCAAAACCCCGCCAATTCATCGTCTCTCAAAAGACACCGTAGCGCCAGGGCCGAACCCTCCTCGGCTTCGGGGGCTAATCACGTAACTTCGCCCGAAACCGAATCTCGAATCTCGAATCTTTCCAGAAAGTCCAGATCTCACTTTGTAATTTTTCACCACCGATCCAACAAATGGAGTTTGTCATCTTCTTCTTCGGTTTTTTTTTTTCCCACTCGGTTGCTCTCACGTCCATTTCAATCTCGTTCCGAATTATTATTTAATTAAAATAATTTACACCCAGTGGGAAAATTAAATTAGAGTAATAAAATAAACTGTGGGGCCGACGGCTCGTGAGAACCGCTAAAAAATCCGACGTGGAAACTAATCATGATCCCGGTCCCATCTCTGTCAATAATCGAAAGGTTAAAGGCGGCGGTGGGACGCCGCATGAGGGGTTAGTACTTCTTCTTCTTCTCTCTAAATGCCCGGTTCTTTTCTTCAGAGAGCCAACCGATTCTCAGTGGCATTTTCGTAATAATCTGAGAGCCATGGGGATTCCCTCAGACGACGTCGTTATAATCCGGCAAGGTAACAACCCCGGCGACCCGACCGTTGTGACCGTTAATTGTCCCGACGAGCCCGGACTCGGCTGCGACCTCTGCAGAGTCGTGCTTCAATTCGGGCTCTGCATTAGCAAAGGAGGTAATATAAATTAAATTAAATTAATCTTTGGTTTATTTTGTAAATAGAGAATTGGATTTGGATTGTTGGGTGTAGATTTCACTACGGATGGGAGGTGGTGTTATATTGTGTTGTGGTTGGTGCCGAATGAGAGCTCGATGAAGGTGGATTGGGAGAGCTTGAAGGAGAGGCTAGTGTCTACTTGTCCGTCTTCAAGTTTCTACAAGGTTTACCTTAATATTCAGTCCACTGCTCCGTCGCCGTCTCCGGTTTACTTGCTCAAGTTTTGGTGCTTTGACCAGAGGGGCTCTTTGCATGGTGAGAATCAGCTGTGACTTTCATTTTTTGTTTCTTGAGGTTATGTTTGATTGTTTTTGAGTACTTACGGTGTTGTTGATTTGTAGATATTACTAAGGTGCTGTGTGAGCTTGAAATTCTGATTCAGAGAGTGAAAGTGATGCCTACCCCTGATGGGAGGGTTTTGGATTTGTTCTTCATTACTGACTGCTTGTAAGTGTTTGTTTGCAAGAATTGTGCTTTGGTATCGATTTTTTGTTGTCTGTTGATGAAGTTTTCATAATTTGTAGTTGCGTGTTGTCAACTCGTCGCCATTACTGCAAATATAACCTGTCGTTGGGCAATTATCAGGAGATACTTTGAATTTAGATGCTAAGTTGTGGTATTTTTCTCTCCCATGTGACCTCTAGGAGATACTTACTTACGCCCATTAGGTTGGCAAATTATCAGAAGAATTGTCAAATCGTGTTTTATTTTTATCATCCTCTAGTCGCTTCCTTGGAAATGCCTGATTATGCATGTTGCATAATGTATAGATTGATTGAATTGACATATTTTTTTTCTTTCACATTATTGAATCTGGGACCATTTATTGCAACTCCCTGTATATTCTTAAAAAGGATTATTGCCCCGACTTTCACTTCATTGACTGATAATAGACTAGTTTTTAGAATTAAGCAATCATGATATGATGAATAGTTTTCTCCAACTGTTTGTCATACTTCAGAAATGTGTTTAACACCATGGTAACATATAATTTCAGAGAGTTGCTACACACAAAACAGAGGAAAGATGACATATGTGAGCATCTGATGGCTGCCCTAGGAGAATACTGTATCACCTGTGAGGTTCAGTTGGCAGGACCTGAATATGAAACTTTGCAGGGAAATTATTCTCTTCCATCAGCTATTGCTGAGGAATTATTTAGCCATCAGCAAACAGATGACAAAGCTTCTTCAAAAGGTCTCAGCCCGAGTTTGGCAACGTTGAAAAGCACAAGTATTACTGTGGATAATACACTGAGCCCTGTTCATACATTGCTGCAAATACAATGTGTGGATCAAAAGGGCCTCTTTTATGACATACTAAGGACTTCCAAGGATTGCAACATTCAGGTACTTGTGATAGCTACTTTAGAATTAGCTATGCTTGGTTCCATTTTTTTTTCTTCCAGAAATAGGTCCTTGCACTAGTCAGAATCTGATAAAAAAAAAATTAAGCATCTTCAGTTGTCCTCTTCAAGGCTCAATACTGAACCCATTTTCTGATGCTTACATGTTCATCTACTAGGCTAAATTTTTCAAAAACTTGTATTCATCTTTGCAATTAGAGATTTAATGATGTTAGTCTCTGTTACTTTCATATAGATTGCCTATGGTAGATTCTCTTCTACTGTCAAAGGCATCCGAAACTTGGAACTGTTTATTCAGCACACAGATGGAAAAAAGATATTGGATCCTGAGAGACAGGTTGCATTGTGTTCTCGGTTGAAGATGGAGATGCTTCACCCACTGAGAGTGATTGTTGCCAACAAGGGTCCAGATACTGAACTGCTAGTTGCAAATCCAGTTGAGTTATCTGGAAAAGGACGGCCCCTCGTCTTTCATGATGTGACTCTTGCACTGAAAAAGTTGGGATTATCCATTTTCTTGGTAAGCACTTGTACTGGTTTATTTAGTAAATTGTTATTTATTTTCTTAGGAGTACCCACATTCTCATAGTTTATGTTGGTTATGTGTAGGCTGAAATTGTAAGGCATGAGACTCAAGATTGCCAGTGGGAAGTCTATAGGTTTCTTTTGGATGATAGTCGTGAATTTCCGTTGGGGAGTAGAGAAGCTAGAAATAAGATCGAAGAAAGAGTTAGAAGAACATTGATGGGATGGTGAGCAGTTACTCGCCTGCTCTTTTGATGATTTGTTGTTGTCATCCAGTAAGTTTGCCTTACAAAAATTCTGTTAAATCATAGTTATCTGTAGTAATGGCATGTAGAGTGTAGTCAGTGTACTGGCTAATTAAGCAGGAGGAGTCCATAGTTGTGTGCTAAGACACTTCTGTGAGACTACGCAACTTTTGTTTTTGTTTCGAATGTATGTATGTTTTATTTTCATCTTCTGCAAGGATTGACATCGTGGATTTGTTACTTGTCTACTCCAGAAAGTTTGGAAGACATGTATGTTGTATTTTCATCTTCAAGCAGTGCTTATATCTTCACTTCCTTACATGTATACTTATACAAATGTGATCTTTTAAACAGGTTAAGCTACATTGTTCTAACCTTAATGAAAAGTTCACCACAAGCAGTGTTTTTACGTCTACTTTTGCAAACCAGTAGAACATGTAGACTTATCTGAGATCACCTACAAAACAACCTAAAGTTGCTGTACAACTATTTTCTCTGAAACCACTCTAGCAACATGGTGTATATTTTTGAAATCCGAGTAACTAATTGGCAGTAGATGCTTCTTAAGTTGTGAAAAAAAAATTCACAAAAATGACCCATAGATGGTGTCGTTAAAACTTCTATATACGTCAAGAATCAATGGTATCATTTCCTTTGGGATTCTGGCTATATTAGCAGAGATATCCACTGGACCTCAATTGTGATCATATACCCGAAAATAACGTTACGATCGGGGACTTTCCAAAAATCTCAAAGTCCCGAAGTTAAAGGGATGTACTCAACTTTATATTGATTCTATTCGACTCCTTATAGTTCATGAATACTAATTGACGGATTTTTTATATTTCCTTATCGAGTTTAACAAATTCTAATATTTTTATTAATAAGCTTTATTTTTGTTATGATGAAAACAAATGGCCATTTATTTAGGCTTTTTATTTGCATTTTTGTTCTATATAAGACTCCCCTCCGACTCTTCTATTCTCTCCAAACCTCAGTCTCGTCTTCTTCATTTCCCCATAAAGGTCTCAATTCCTTCTAAGTATGTATTTCAATTAAAGTTCGACTTTTCTCAATGCAAATTATTTTTCCAATTCAATTTGGTGAATAGGTTTATTAATGAATTAAGGAATTGATGCAGGTTAGGAGCGCCTTGTCATGGAGGCAGATACAAGAGATACTACGGCTACTGTGATTATTCAACAGACATCTCTTTGTTTAAACAAATACTTAGCCGCACTACATCAATGCCGCCGAGATTAGAACGCGTTTAGATGTAATTGCTTTGCTTACTAGTTTTCTGGTATATATAGGTGCTATTGAATTTCTTATTCATCTATCTAACTATTACGCTTTTTTCTCACAGGCAAACTTTTATGTTGGAAGATGAAATTGGCATACATTTTTCAACAAAATATCTTGGTCGTAAAATGGGACCAAGTGGTGGATGGAAAGAGTTTCCAATCAACAGTGTTTGATTGAGGGATATGTTTAAGTCTTCCACAAAGTCTGTGCTTCCAATTTGAAAGGCCGAACATTGAACTAATAAGGTTGTATGAGTGTGGATATTCACGAACAGTTACCATATGATTTGTTTTTGTTTGTTTTTTATTGTTCAAATTAATTTTATGATATGTTTAGCCTTGTTTATAATCGTAATATGGTAACGGTGCATTAATGTTAGAAAATAGTACCAAAAAGCCTTTGGTATTGATAGATTGTTTGGACGGAATTTACAAAGTTGGTATCGGTTGATTAATTTAGAAAGCACAGGGGTGTAGCTGATGAAATCAAAAGTATAGGGACTGAAGTGATGATTCAACCAAAGTTCAAGTAGGTAAACTGAAATTAATTCTTTTAATTATTTATTTAATCACTAACTGTTCATATATCCCTCATATTCGAGAGGTGAGCGAAGATAAATTTGTAAAATACTATAATTAAAGCAAATTGGAGAGGAGTCACTATGTCAACATGATTAACAACAACAAAAATCGTAAGAAAAAAACCATAAAAAGCGGTGCGCAGAACCACTCCCGTCAAGTCAGATATATGTATCATCTAATTCAAATGGTCATTGCTTTTGTAAATGTTGTAACACATTGAGATTAACAGAATGCATTAAAATGGTCAAATGGTAATTGCTCTTTCAAATATTTATTATTGTTAATAATGAGAGTATTGAATAGATGGGGAGTTAAACATGAAAGAGTTAATTTCAGTTTACCTACTTGAACTTTGGTTGAATCATCACTTCAGTCCCTATACTTTTGATTTCATCAGCTACACCCCTGTACTTCCTAAATTAATCAACTGATACCAATTTTGTAAATTCCGTCCAAACGATCTATCAATACCAAAGACTTTTTAGTACATTTTCCCTACATTGATGCACTGTTACCATATTACGATTATAAACAAGCCTAAACAAATCATATAATCAAGTTGAACAATAGAAAACAAACAAAAACAAATTATATATGGTGTTTTCTTTTTGTTTTACCATATATGATTTGTTTTTATTTGTTTTCTATTGTTCAACTTGATTATATGATTTGTTTAGTCTTGTTTATAATCATAATATGGTAACAGTGCATTAATGTAAAGAAATGGTACAAAAAAGCCTTTGGTATTAATAGATTGTTTGGACGAAATTACAAAATTGCTATCAGTTGATTAATTTAGAGAAGTACATGGTGTAACTGATGAAATCAAAAGTATAGGGACTGAAGTGATGATTGAGCCAAAGTTCAAGTAGGTAAACTGAAATTAATTCAACATGAAATTATCTGAACTAATGCTTGCCTGCTTGGAAATTTAGCAACGAATGAGATTGTAGACATAAATTTGTTAGAAAATTAATATAAATTCAGATACATAGCTGGTTGTTCTTAATCTGTTGGCTTTGTTGAATATTCAAAGTCCATCAGGTGATTCAGTTCTAAGGTTCGACCGTTCCACGGTAGAGAAAGAGAGAAAAGAGATGGTGTTCGTGTGAAACCCAAAAAAAATCAGATAAATCAGACTTCACCACCAAAAGAAAAGCCAACTTGTGAAACGTTGTCGTTTTTGATTCAAATGGAAATCGCCTTGTGGAGTTAAGCGTGTGCACTGGAGGAATATAAAACTCTCCGCTTCGAATCCCCAAATTAGTTTTCAATCGGGGGTTTCCCACGCATCGTCTTCTTCACTCTGCATCTCCACGTTTGCTCTCTCTTACATGATATGACGACCTAGGTAACTCCTTCTCCCTTTCAATTATAAATATTCTCGTCTCTGTTTATTTACGTCTCCAAATTTTCTCTCCTTCTCTCTCCCATCAAACCTTTAAAAGTTGCAATCTTTTTTTATGTGTCAAGAATTGGGAGATTTGGGTGTGTATACAAGCTTAATTTCTAGATACATTGTGAAAATTGAGGTCGAAGAGTGAGATTCGTGGGGTAAAGTTTTCACATTTACTGACTCCTTGACAAGAACACTGAGAAAATTATGTAAATTTTGAGTCTTTAAGTTTCATCTGTTGTGTTTTGTGTGATTTTGGGAGATTCAGAGTGGTAACTGCTGTAGTTTTACTGCTGTGGGTTTTCTGTATTACTTTAGTTTTTCATGTTATGTTTCTGTGATTTTCGGAATCTGTGGAATTCAAAAGTGAAGAACAAGAGTGATAATGGGTTTAGTTTTTCTTGTTTTACTGGTGAAATGAGTGAAATTGATGTGTTGTGGGTTTCTTGTATACTGCTGTTTCAATGTGAAAACCAGTGGTTGATAGGTTGATTGAACAATCAGATTTTGGTTGATGTGGTTTTGTAAGGGAGCTTGGAGATTTGATTGGTGGGAGGTTGCTGCTTCCGGGAGTGTGGTGCTTGGTCTGGATAGTACTGCTTGTGAAACAGTGTTTTAGCTATTTCAGTGAAGGTTTACTTGGTGCTTGCGACAATGAGCCAAAGCCCATCACGGTCCAGGAGGTTCCGCAGCAGTGAGCGTGCATCGTACCGTGATGCCCCATATCCTAGGGAGCGGGAGCGGCGTGTGAATAGGTATCTAAACATCTTTTGTGTGTAGTGAGCTCACTTTTTGCTTCTGTGTTTTTCTCAATGGTCTTATGATGCTCACAGAACAACTTATTGCAAACTTCTTGTATACATTTGTTGTTTTGTTATAAGCTTTGTCCATATTGTTATTAAGGTAGATGATACACCTGAAAGAGAACTAAAGGGGCTTCACAATATAACAGGCTTGCTGTATGAAGCTAGATGTGAATTAAATATCAGAATATAATTGACTGCAAATTAAATTCAACTGCGGCATTAGCTTCATATCCGTTTTGTTTTGTTGCTTGTAATGCTTTGACAGTCTTCTGAAAAAATGGTCTTCTTGTTGAGTTCATTTAAGAAACACGTCAACTCTTGTCAGGACATATCATTGCTGGTGATTGGAAAAGGCATTACATTAGTGTTTGAAAAGCAAAAATAAGGAATAGAAATAACATCAGTGTGTTGGTGTGCTTATGTGATCTGAACAGTGGGTAAATTTTCCAGTGACTGTTCCATGCTTCTTTCAATAAGTCTTGTTAGGAAAATTAGGAACATGTTGAACTGTTAACTGGAGGATGCCATACCAGGAGAAGAAACTTAATTGAAGAATCATTTGTAGAATCTCAGTATGTTCATTGCTCCCACATTTTGATGTGCTGATATTTGGAATCCATAAGTTGGAGATTGTCTATTGTTGCTTCTCCTTAGATCTCCTGTGGTGATTAATTTTGTGTTACTTTGCAGGAATGATTTCCTTTGTAACAAATGTAAACGACCTGGGCATTTTGCCAGAGATTGTCCAAATATGACTGTCTGCAACAACTGTGGACTTCCTGGGTGAGCATTGTTTTACTTCTGCTGAAATATTGATTTTCTGTTGGAGGTTAGGACTTTTTTTGTCGATCAGAGAAGAAAACAGTCACAAAGAGAGGTTTAAAACTTTGGTAAATTGGAAACCCTGATAACCATATAATGTTAAATCTGCTTTTTGGAAATGTCTTTGACCACTTTTAAATGCTGTATCTTGTCTCAGCCACATTGCTGCTGAATGCAACTCTACCACTACGTGCTGGAACTGCAAGGAGCCTGGACATCTTGCAAACCAATGCTCCAACGATCCAGTCTGCCATATGTGCGGTAAGATGGGTCACCTTGCTCGCGATTGCTCAAACCCAGCTCTTCCCTCCCATGATGCAAGACTATGCAACAACTGCTACAAGCCAGGTCACATTGCAGTTGCCTGCACCAACGAGAAGGCATGCAACAACTGCCGCAAGCCAGGCCACCTCGCCCGTGACTGCCCCCACGAGCCTGTCTGCAACGTCTGCAACATATCCGGCCATGTCGCCCGTCACTGCCCCAAGTCAGGCCTGGATTTAAACACTGAAGGAGCCCCTTTCCGCGACATCATCTGCCGTAACTGTGGGCAGCCAGGGCATGTTAGCCGCGAGTGCATCTCTGTTGTCATCTGCCACAACTGTGGAGGAAGGGGTCACCAAGCATACGAGTGCCCTTCCGCCTTGATGCATGACCGCGGCGTGCGCAGGTATTGAAGTAGGTTCACCACCTAATCGATAAGGGTAGGTTTTCAAGTTAGTAGGATCTTCTCCTCTTGTACTGTTACATTGGTTTTGTTATGAATCTATGCTATCCTCAGTCCCATACTTTTATCTATATGTTACTGTTGTGTCACTCTCAAACAGTCAAAACATAGACCATGGCCAATTCAAGAAAGATGGCTTTAAAATTTTGAATTCCACAGCTTTATATATCAACAATTCCTATCAAAATTTCAAGTATTTGAGAGTGAGTCTTAAAGAAAATGTGTACATTGGAGAAGAAAGGCGAGATCTTCATCCTCACTTTAACTGGGCCGGGTGAGCATAGGCTCAACCCGACCCTACTCGATGCAATCCAATCTGCTTTAAACCAAGTCCGTGCCGCCGCCACGTCATCCTCCGTGGCCCTGATCACCACCGCACAAGGCAAGTTCTTTTCCAACGGCTACGATCTGGACTGGGCCGGGTCGGACAAGGCCCGCGGCGATCTCATGACCGCCAAGCTCCGATCCGTCGTGGCGGATTTCATCTCCCTCCCTTTGCCAACCATCTCCGCCGTCACCGGCCACGCCTCCGCCGCCGGGTTCATCCTCGCGCGGTGCCACGACTATGTTGTGATGAGGAAGGACCGGGGGTTCGTATATATGAGCGAGATGGATATTGCGCTTGTGATTCCGGCGTGGTTTCACGCGCTGGTTAAGAACAAGGTCGGATCAGCGACGGCGGTGCGCGATTTGATGCTGAGAGCCGATAAGGTGAAGGCGGCGGTGGCGGTTGAGAAGGGGATTATTGACTTGGCGGTTGATGGCGTGGAGGAAACGGTTGAGGCGGCGGTTAGAATGGCGGAGGAGTTGGTTAGGAGGAAGTGGAAGGGACACGTGTACGCTCAGATTCGCATGGACTTGATGAAGGAGGTTTTGGAGGAGATTCGGAAGGCTGACGCTAGCATTGAATCGCGACTCTAGGGGTTAGGCCGGCTCCGGTCCGGTCCGGTCCGGTGAGTATGTCATTGAACCTGCCGGCCCTAACGGTATCATTGTATTAACAGTAGTTGGATTCAATAAACGAGCTCTGTTGGAAAGCTAATTTATCCAATTCTTGTAATATTATCATGTCTAAAATAATGTCATTTAAATTGAAATTACTTGTCGAGTTTTCTTAAACACAAACAGTTACCGAACTACAATTTACTTAGACATCAAAACATATATAACGTCAGTTTCAATTGGTTCGAATAATAGTTGAATCGTCAGTTCGAGTAATAGACTGAACCGTTAGTAATTACATTGTCTAAATTTTAAATGAACATAAAAACAAATAAAATTTATGAATAAGCAATAATTAAGAAAATTTGAGAGTCGATATAATAGAAAGACTCTTAAAAGGAGAATAGAGAATTTAATACGTCATTGGCATGAATTCCTTGTAAATGGAAATCAAACAAAGCCCTAGTTACTAATTTACTAACTGCAGTCTCCATTTTCACTCCATCCCATAAAACCAGTACACAGTAATAGTAAAATCAACCCAAAAAAAAAGTTAAAAACAACCAAAACGCAGTCTACTTATCAAAACCCGAAAATGCCCTTGATTTCCACTAAAAAGGTGACAAATTGTAGCGCATGCCAGCTAATGAGTCTCATAAAACCACGCCAATACGTACAGCTAATCCCAAAATTAACAAGCCAGACAATCTCAACTTTCTCACAAAACTAAAAAAAGAAAAAGAATTACAACACTCCCCCCCCCCAAATCTTCCGTCTTCTTCTTCTTCTTCTTCTTCATTTCCCAAGTTCAATGAACACGACGAACCGACTTTAATTCGTTACAATCCGATAGAGATTGCTCCAAATGTTAAGAGAGAGAAGATTGTCCACACCACTCTGAAAATCAACACTGCACTAAGAAATTCTGTGTTTTTTTATTTTTATTTGTTTTCTTTCTGAGAGATTCGGGTCATGTCGTCGGTCTACAGTCCGGGTCGGAGCCCCGGGAGTTCGCGGCTTCAGGTCGGCGGCGGCGGAGGAGGAGTCGGAGGCGTTTCGAGGCTGAGATCTTCGTCCATGAAGAAGCCGCCGGAGCCGCTGCGGCGCGCGGTGGCGGATTGCCTGGCGTCGTCGGCGGCGAGCTCGCACCATGCCAGCACTTCGTCCAGTGTGCTTCTCTCCGAAGCTTCCAGAATTCTGAGAGTGAGTGGAATTGTCTGATTTTGATGTATTTATTTATTTATTTATTTTTGGATCTTCAAAATGCTGGCTTGGTTTGTGGAATCTAGAGCTTACTGTGTGTGTGATTTGGCTTTGAATTGGTGGATTTTGGCTTAATTGAGTCTGTAGGGAGCTTAATTTGAGATTTGGACTCTGGTTGTTTGCTGAGGTTAAGTAATTATTAGGTTTTTTTAGCTTTGTAATAACATAAAAACTTAAGCTTAATTGTAGCGCAATGTTTGGCTTCGGCTCAGTGAGTGCAAATTTATGTGCATTGGAGATGAAAACGTGACGTTGTGTTTAGGTTGATACATTCTTATAGTAGCCGAAGTAGAGTTGTGTTTAGGTTGTGTTGGGAATGGTTATTCTTAGTGAGTGTTCGGTTTGGAATATAGGTATCGGAGACTCGAGGTGGATATTAAATATGGTTTTCCTAATTTAGGCACTAGTTGGTATTGGCTGTGATTTGTGAATGTTAAATTACTATCTTAGGTTGCTTCGTTGCATTTAATTTTAAACGGCTTCTTTAGTTAATTATGATGGGGGAAAGTGTAAATGCAATACTGTTGCACTTTTGCACGAATTGTTTATTATTTCTATAAGAGCACTTTGTGCAAATTGTTGCCCGTAGTAAGAACTTCCTAGAGTTAATTTGTAGTTTTATTTCTTTGGTAAGAATTCTGAACGGAAACAAGAGTAGCTGTTTCTGAAGTGGTTTCCTGTTATTGGATTTGCACTCCATGGTTTGGGTTTACACATTAGGATTCAATGAATGATGCTCTCTTTATGTCTACGTAAAATGTCTTCCCTTATTTATCGATTGATTTTTAACCGGTCTGGTTAAAGAGGACATTTCGATATCACTGCATGACTTGGCTTGAAGTAGCAAAAATGTTGCTGGAAATGGAAACTCTGTTCATTTTGTAATTTTATCCAACTCTTATTGGGCCCTTTCTGGATGCTGGACTGTCCAGTTATCTAGGCAGGTAGAGCTGACATCTTATGGAGAGGTTTTTATCACGTCATTGCTCATCTTATTTGATTGACTTGCATGAGCAGCAATATTACATTTCACACATTAAACTTTGTGATTGGCAGGATTATCTGGCATCCCCAACAACGATGGACTTGTCTTACAGTGTGATTTTAGAACATACCATTGCTGAGAGGGAGCGCAGGTAACTTATAGGATTTCTTTTCCTGTAGGTAACTCTAATAGGTTTTCTTCCCTATAAACAAATTGTTTGTAGGAAAAGTGAGAATTGCTTCTAACCGAGTGTGAGTGCACGTGTGCATACTCTTGAAATTTCATGCTGGATATGAAGACACAGACCAGTATAGAGTAACGTATGTGACATCATGCGGTTTTGACGTAGATAGTGGTAAAGAAACTACAATTATGACTAGAATCATTATAATAAAAGAAATGACTTTTTTTCTTCTTTTTAACTCCCCATCCGATCCTAGGAGTTTTTTTGGTAAATAAAGTAAGTTGTATACATATTTATATCATAATCTAGAGTAGAAATAGAAGGATCAAGTCTGGGGTAAACTTTTGTGGTGTTTAGCTTATGGTAAAGAACTATGTATAAAGAACTTTTGTAGCATTTAGTATAAGTTGAAAATATGTATGAAGTAAGATTAGATAGTGCACCCACACTTACACAAACATACAAAGGGAAAATAAGAAGATTACAAAAATAAGTATCACAAGTATGTGTGTTTTTGTGTGTGTACATCTATGTATTCCATATATATGTAAATTGTCTCCATTTGCGCTTGCTACTTATATCTTAATTTTTGCCAATGGATTTTTCATCAAGCATTGTATAGACAACATTTTTTTTTGCTATTGATCTTCTTTTCCTGATGTTGATTTTATTTATGCCAGCCCTGCAGTTGTCGCTAGGTGTGTGGCACTTTTGAAACGCTACCTCCTAAGGTATGTTCTATACATCATGATTTTATTTTCCTCTATTGGTCTTACTAGATCTAAAAATTAAAAGATGCCCCGTAGACAATGTTGTATCTCACCCTTGTTGCAGCAGTTATCCTACATGCATAAAGTTTGTTTCTTTTTGTTGAATTTGTTATATTTAGTGTTTCTGAAATCAGAGCTTTGATAGACTTTTTGTTTTACTCTTTTAAGGTACAAACCCAGTGAAGAGACATTACTGCAGATTGATCGGTTTTGTGTAAACACTATTGCCGAATGTGATACGGGTCCAAACCGGAAATTGTCTCCATGGTCACAGTCGTTTGCGTCAACAGCATCTACAATTAGTCTCCCTCTGTCTGTACCTAGTTTTGCTTCTGGGACTCTTGTGAAGTCATTGAATTATGTGCGGTCTCTGGTGTCGCAACATCTTCCAAGGCGATCATTCCACCCAGGTGCTTTTTCTGGAGCCCTGTCTGCAACTAGACAATCCCTTCCGAGTTTGTCTTCTTTGTTGAGTAGATCCTTCAATGGGCAGCTAAGCCCTGCACGCAGTGGGGAATCTGTGGAGAATAAAGATGTCACAACTATGTCTATTTTGAGCGTATCAAATACTGAAAAGATTGATGGAATGAAAGATCTTGAATACCTTGCACTTGACGTTCTGCGGTGGCGCTGGCTTGGAGAACAGCAGTCATCACTATTGCTAACTGAAAGGTACACATATTCTAACTCTGCTGCAGGTTCTTTATCGCAATTTCACTTTTTAGTTTTAGTTTTTCTTTATGTTAGCTGTCTTTGATTGCTTATTATTCACTTTTTTATTTTATTTTACATGTTCCATCATTAAGTGATCGCGTTGCAAATTCCCAAGAAATGAGAACGTATAATCTATTAGAAGTAGGTGCAGCAGCTCTACTTGTAGGAGACGTGAAAGCTAAAATGAAGGGTCAACCTTGGAAGTTCTTCGGTACGGCCAATATGCCTTATCTTGATCAACTGCTGCAACCTTCACCAGTAACCGCAATTACTGATTCTTCTGCGGCACGTGCGCACCTGAGGGCAATAACAGCATGTAAACGCACTAAATCCGGCCCTAGTCAGATATGGTATGCTATTCCATCTAGTATAATCTCTTCGATATCTTTTGTCCAACATTTTAAAATAGAAGGATTGCATTGCAATATGGATTCTTTAATTTTGTTGCCAATATTTTCTTTGAAATTACTACAGGATAGAAACATGAAACTAAAGATAATTGTGGTATACTTGGTGGCTTTTGAAGATACATTTTTTACTACCTAGGGTGTATATTGTACATTAAAATCAATAAATTATTTATCCTTGTTTTAGGGTTCAGGGTTTAGATTAAAGCTAATCTAAACCCTAACCCCTAAACCCTAAACCCTATCATTAGTTACTAAAACTTAGTCATACATTTTCTGAAGTTATAATTTTAGTATCATAATGAAGTTCGATCAAACAATGCTGGTATGAATATTTTAAGTGTAAAATTTCAGGGATGAATCTCCAGTGAGCACATTTCGTCCACGGGCAAAACCGCTTTTTCAATATCGTCACTACAGGTAACAAATAGGATATTTGTTATCTTACAGGATCCAGTAGTATTCATGATACCTTGGAATACTTTTCAATGTTGGCTGTGAGCGTTATTTTAGCTCTTGTGACTTTTGAATTGGATATTCAAGTTGCTACCAATTTTGTTCACTTAATTCTCTCTCACCATATTTTGTATGTGGATCAGTGAACAACAACCCTTGCGGTTGAATCCAGCTGAGGTTTGTGAGGTCATTGCTGCAGTTTGCTCCGAGGCATCTTCACCAACTGCTAATTTGATGACAGTATCATCTAGAATATATAATAACTATGGAAAGCCGTCGATGGATGCAGCAGTGAGCGTCTTAATCAAACTTGTTATTGACATGTAAGTTTCTATGACCTAGGCCAGTATTAATGCAGTCATTCTGGGTGTCATATACTTATTTTGTGTGATTCTGTTTGTAAATCTCTCCCTCTCCTTGCTCTACTATATTTTCTGCTTTTTGCTTGAATTGCATACTATGTAGTTTTCGCTCATGGATAACAGTCATTGAAATTCTCTTTTTGTAGGTATGTTTTGGATTCTGGGACCGCTGCTCCTCTCACTTTGTCTATGCTCCAGGTGATTACTCTTTGATATTTGTTTATGTTAGAATATCTCCTCTCTCTCTCTCTCTCTCTCTCGCCCCCCACCATCCCCACTCTCAGACATTTCATCATTCCAATTGTTTTTCTGCTTTGTGTATGACCTTTCAGGAAATGCTTAATTCTCCAATAGCAACCTGTAGAGTTCGTGCATTTGATTTCATTTTGAACCTTGGAGTTCATGCTCATTTACTTGAGCCAATGGTAACCGATGATGCTTCCACAATTGAAGAAGATTATTCTCAAGAATCATATTTTGATAGTGAAGCTAAGCTTGCAACACAAGAAATGAGAAGATCAGATTCTGTTTTTACGGGCACTTCCTCAGCTATTGACGATTTTGAATCATGGATTTTAAACATTTTATATGAGATTTTACTTCTTCTTGTTCAGGTATACTTTCTCTCATGTTTGATTTAGCACTATTAACTTGGACGTTCAAAGTTATCTTCTTAGATTACATTAAGAAGCTGCCAAATAGTGATGTTAACCTGTTCGTTTCCTAGTTAAAATGACCCCTCCCTCCTGTCTTAGATAATTCTGTGGTATATTTCTACCCTAACAATCACCTTAGAACAAATTTCAATATGCGTCAATGTTTCAATTTATATCTCTGTAGATCAGTGTAGATATTGTCATCATTTCTTAACTTTTAGTTTGCCTTTTCCGTTCTTGTAGATTGAAGAAAAAGAAGAATCTGTGTGGGCTTCTGCTCTTAGCTGTTTGCTTTATTTTGTCTGTGATAGAGGCAAAATATTGAGAAACCGGATAAATGGACTTGACATAAGGGTGAGATATTTCGCTTTGTATTACTGTTTATCTGGAACCCTTTCCTATGTTTTAGATTTAAGATTACTTTGAATGAGGCTTATGACATATCCAACAAGAGGTTAGTAGGAATCGTCAGCCTCATGGGTTTTTTGCCTGTGGTCAAGGGTTTAAACCCCCTACCTAGCCAAATGATATAGTTTCCTGCCACCTATAAATTGTAGGGTTGGGCTAGAGGGTGTGGAGACCCAGTATGTGAAAACAGGGTTTGGGGATTTCTGGGTTCAATAAAAGAAAAAAGAGAATTGGTTTCTGTAGATTTACATATCCCGATGCCATAATTAGCATCATCTGCAGAGCCATTTACTGACTCCTTAATATCACAAAAGTTATAAGTTTTTATGTTGATTGTTCTTTTATTGCTTACTTTTAGGTTGTTAAGGCACTACTAGTAATCAGCAGGAAGAATTCTTGGGCAGAAGTAGTCCATTGCAAGCTTATTAGCATGTTAGCAAACATGTTTTATCAAGTACCTCAAGATACCGATGAGACTGTCTCAAGTACCCGCTTATTTGTTGTGGAGCAAGTTGATCTGATTGGTGGAATTGAGTTTATTTTCCATGAGGTACTGCTATTAGTTTATCTTAACACTGAAATCAAAATTTAGACAAGCTCAGTTATAAAATAAAATAAAAGGTTTAGGAGCTACTGGATTCGAAGGATAGAACTAAGGTCCCTTGCTAATCAGAGTATTATTATCATCTGTGTTTAAAGAAGTTCTTTTATTATTGGCAAGGTCAAACAACACTTCAATGATCTGATGATGGATCTGTTTTTCAAATAAGATTTTATTAAAATGTTTATGTAAACATATTCTTGTTTCATGAAATCGATATGTAAAAGTTTCTGTATGGTTTCATTCTACCAGCAAAGTTATCTAATTCCAAGCCATCATGTTTCTGCCATGCAGTATTCTCTAGCAAAATCAAAGGATGAAAGAAGAAATCTGTTTTTGGTGCTTTTTGACTATGTTTTGCATCAAATTAATGAAGCATGCATAGCTACTGGAGGCACAGAGTATAGCGATGATGAGATTCAGCCTCTTGTTGCTCTTCTCACAATGGCTGATGCGTCTGAAGCCGTTTACATCTGTATTAAGCTTGGATTGATTGGCGTTGGGGAACTTCTGAAGAATTCTATTTCTGATGCATTGTGTAGATATCCAAACAGTGAACGGCTAAATATGGTATGTATCAAAAGTTTGTGCGGTATGTTTTTTGTTTTTGTTTTTTTTTTTATTAATTTTTTTATAAAGGAGAGGAATTGGATTCTTCAAATGTTTTGTCAGTGGAATTTTTAAGTCATATATGCTTCCAGCCCAGCTCATCTTCTGTGTGCATTTTCACTAGCCCTATGTGCCATCTAATGTTGGCATGGCCATAAATGGATGATGAGCTCTTGGGGAGTTTCACATATTATATTAAAAAGTGTAGTGTTTCTATATAAATATGTATTTGTTTTTCCCCTTTTGTAAGTGACAAATAGGTGTGTAGTATATACTGGAGGTTTCAACTAGTTTCAGAGATTATCCAATAGTTACTTTTGTTTCTATAGTTAGTAAAGTCAATTAATCTTTGTTAATGTGCTGATTCTAATGTTTATTTAACTTTGCAGCTGTTGGAGAGTGTAATGGAGAAATTTGGTGCAACCATCAGTTCATTTACTCATTTGGACACAGAATTCTTCCATATGATGCAGATAACAAAATCCTATAAGTCTTTGGATAGCATTGAAGGTGCAGTTCTAAGAAATGGCGTTGGCATGAAAGCAAAGCTTTCTTGGGCCGTTTTGCATTCGCTACTTCATTCTGGAAACATTGCTTACCATCGAAATGCATATGTCTGGTTAAGTGACCTGCTTATTGCAGAAATTAGTGATGAAAGGGATTCAAGTATATGGTTAAATATTAAAAACATGCAGCAGAAAATTTTCCTTGCTGGTGTTCATGATTCTGCAGTCGCTTCAGATGTTCCTGTGCCCATTTGGCTTATGTGTGGTCTCTTGAAGTCAAAGCACAGCATCATTAGATGGGGTTTTCTGTTTGTTCTTGAAAGGCTTCTCATGAGAAGTAAAATATTGTTAAATGAAACTAAAACCCAGCAATCACAAGACAGCGATACTGGGAATATACACAAGGATAATCGTCTTGAGAAAGCTAATGCAGTGATAGACATCATGAGTAGTGCCTTGTCCTTGGTTTTTCAGATAAATGAGACAGACCGCATGAATATTTTGAAGGTAATTGCGTAAGGACTAGAGATTTCTAAATTAGATTTTATGTAGGTGGTCTTATAAATTTAGAGATGCATACAGCAAGGAGATGCAACCGTAAAAAGGCTGCTAATAAGCTCAACAACTTTTGGACCTTTTGACTTAAATGCTTGCAAAATGTTTATGGTGTAGTACTACTGAAAATCATAAATGATGCTGACCCGAGAACTCAAAGTATATGTTTGTGCATATCATATTACCTTTGTTAAGGCTAAATAACATTAGTCGAAAATTTATTGGCTGGTCTGTCATGTATTGTTTTTTGTCAAAAAGATGTAAAATCATATTTAGTTGTTCTTGTTTCTATCTGTTTCTCAACAGTATTGGAAAATTGCAGTGAATGTTCCCGTAACTTTCTAGTATCTTGTTCTAAACAGATGTGTGACATACTATTCTCTCAATTATGCTTAAAAGTTCCTCCTGCAAGTGCAACAGAGGTTGGAGAAGATGCGCAACGTGGTAGGGTTCTTTTTCGCATGGATGGTAATAAGAAGGTTGACGATAAGGAGAATTACCAGGATGTTTGTACTGAAGAAACTAGTGGAAGATCTGGCCAGGGTAACAACAATCCTCTAGAACATGGGACAGAATCAATGGCAGCACTGCTTCTTCGAGGACAGGCTATAGTTCCCATGCAATTGGTTACACGTGTTCCTGCTGCTTTGTTCTATTGGCCATTGATTCAACTTGCCGGTGCAGCTACGGATAACATAGCATTGGGTATAGCGGTTGGAAGCAAAGGACGAGGGAACCTTCCTGGGGCCACGTCTGACATACGGGCTACCCTTTTGTTACTTCTTATTGGTAAATGTACTGCGGATCCTACTGCTTTCCAGGAAGTTGGTGGGGAAGAATTTTTTAGGTAGTTCTGGAATTCCATGTTTTCCTTTGATGAGTTTCCTTCTTATTATCTATTTATTTTAATTTTTTGTTTCTGTGCGACTATGACTGATAAATGAGTATTTTTTAAAAAACAATTCAGGGAACTCTTAGACGATACAGACTCGAGGGTAGCATACTACTCCTCTGCCTTTCTTTTAAAGGTAAGAGTAATTTTTCCCCTACAATGTACGAGTACTGAGTAGGTGGCTCGATGGATTCAACCTATTAATTTTGTATCTTGCAGCGAATGATGACAGAAAAACCTGAAAAGTACCAACACATGCTTCAGAATCTTGTTGTTAGAGCTCAGCAGGTGAGCTTTGTTCTGGTTTTGCATCATGTCATTTTTTTTATATTAGTCCTTAAACAATATATCCTTATTTGTCATTGATATTACTGTATTGTTAATTCTTTTACTTTGATATGGCGGTGTTCATAATATGTAATCATGATAAAGAAAAATCAAGCTGCATGATATGACATTGTAAAATTATGTACAAGCTTCTACAGTTGGAAAATATGATTACTTTAACCAGATTATGTAGATAGGATATTCCTTGTCACTGCCTGTATGGAATGTTTCAAAGAGACTGAACCTTGATTTTGTTATGAAACTTATCTTACCCGTTTCCCAAGTATACAAATGCCATTTTGTAGTGAACCTTGACCTTCTTTGAATATGTTTCTGTTGCCGACCATGTTTGAAAGCTGGATTTTGGTTATTCCATCTCTAACCTTATAAATGTCATGTCATATGGTTGGTACTATATTCTAACTGTTAAGATTTTAAAGGATATTGCTTTGAATGATAATCATTGCCTACTCTGCCAGAAAGACATATCTTTCCATGTGCTTTGAAATCTGGTTGTCCCTTTATTACTCCACTGCTGCTAATTTGGGTCTTTTGACATTTGTTTTCTCTATGCAGAGCAACAATGAAAAGCTGTTAGAAAATCCATACCTTCAAATGCGTGGCATACTTCAGCTGGCAAATGATCTAGGAACTGGGTTGTAATCTGGCGATGCAGATTTGTAAATGCCTTGTAGAAGATGCTATCAAGCTCAGCTTCATGCTGCCACTGTATTGCTCCTGGTATTTTCCTCGGGCACAATTTTGGCAAGTTCAATATGGATGATGCTCACTGGGATCTGATATTCTGAATGTACTTCAAGTGGCTGTGGTATTTATTTCAAGTCTGACTCTGACCAAAAAGCAATAAACCGAGTAGGACGTGCATTCATAGGTTGGATACGGCTGGGAATTTTGCCAATGGTATACATTTGCTCCAAGATTGGGCAATCAGGGGTTGTGTTTGCTAAGATTATTAGAAAATGGTGAGCCAGATTGATATCTACTTCACAGATCTTCCTCCAGATTGTTGTATAGTTATGTAATGAGTTGTTGGTGGAGACGCCCACTGTTTTGTATAATATAAAGTGCATGTTCAGCCGAGCGATTCCAAGTGGAGGCTTGTTAGCAAAGAAGTTGCAAGTACGCTCAGGATAATTTTGGACATGTTCATATTGTTCTGCCTTTCATTCTGCCAATGGGCGTTGGGAGTCATCCTTGCAGCCATGTAGCTCATATCCAGGTACCACCACACACCTTCAGTAGCAACAAAAATACTTATTCATATATATATATATGTATATATTTATAGTTGCAAATATATCAACTGTCAACGTTATATGATATAAGATTTTGCATCATATTGAACCATCTAACTTTCTTCTTAGGTTCATAAATATTCAATTCTCTGAATATGCAGAACATGGCATGATTGGTTTGTTGTTGTGACATTATGCTGTACTTGACTTGATTCGTTCCTTCCAAAGCTGTTCTTTTATTTGTGTTTTAAAACAGGTGCTTATTTCTATGCAGGCAGTTATGTGCATTAACAGTGACAAGAGACTCAGTGGAAACTCTTGGAATCATACTCCCTGTACAGAATCAAGATTTCTATTTCCCTCCAAGCCTTCACCCATTTTTTTTGGCATTCCTGAAGGCAATCTTGATACTGGCTTTTATCAAGGCATACTTGATTATGACATTTTTTTTTTTTTTTTTGCATTCCCTAACATAGAGGTTCATTACTCTGACAGCGACGAGATAGTGAGAAACGTAATCAATCTTGTGTTTTCTCTTGTACGTTCAGCGGGGACTCTATACTAGAGGGTTTTAGAGAGTAGACTGAATGCCATGATCTCTAATTCCATTATATGTTACGGGCATCAGAGTGTCCGTTTTTTCAGGGCATCTCAAAGTGTGCTTGCTATGATTTTTGGACCTGCAGGGTTTTATTTTTGACATTGTAAATAGGTTATTCTTCAGGTAGTAGTTGATTGTTGTAAAATAGCTGTAGAGAAATTTTGCTCATGTATGACATCGAAGCGATTGATTTTCTTAGAAATGTATTGGCTTTTGGTGAAGATTTGAAAACATGATTTCAGAGTTTCAGCTGGGAATTCAAAGCTTGCTTTCTTTCTTTCTTTCTTTCTTTCTTTCTTTCTTTACTGCAGTATATGCCAGATTATTTATTGACAGCTCCGATGCCATTCTGAATGTGAACAGAACGAGTATCCTTTAACAATTCTGTATACGATAGAAACTTAATTAAATAAGTTATACAAATCTAGATGGGGGCAGACATTCTTGTGTTTAAGTTGTATGTCATGTGAAACTCCAAATCATACAAAATGAAAATACAAACAAATCTAGATAAAACAATACGTTAGGGTCTCTTTGAATCCACAAGTATAGCGTTTTAGTGTTTTACATCAACTTTTGCAAACCAATGCAACGTATTCTGTGAGTCCACCTATTTGGTCGCAAAAGTAGTTACCCCGCTTACTTACAAGTTTTTTGATTGTTGTTATACGGCTTGGATTTTCTAACAGCTAAAGAGTAAAGACACGACACTGGCACATATTTTCATAAGACACTTAAATATATTTTCATATGTTTTAGTCTGTCCTAACCCTAAACCCTAAACTATAAAACCCAAATGGTTTATGCATATACGAAGGAAAAGATTATCTCTTCATTATACTTAAACTCTAATTTCTAAAATCTACCATCCGGTTGTATTATTGTGCATGTGTTTGATACCAGTATTTCATATCAATAGTAGCCAATTTAAACTCGTCTTGATCGAATTGTTCTAATTTCTGACTATTGTTTTGATGCTGCATAGCCACCAAAACCTACTCAAATGCTCCTCGTCCAAGGATGCATTTCATATGGGACACTAGTATTGGTGAGTGATAGTCATAGGCCGAAACTATTAAAGAGAGCTCAGTCTGAGAAATCAAGCTACCACAGTTTTGAACCTGTGGAATATAATCAATAAAACTCAGAGCATAGACACAATGATTAAATCGTATTTGAGATCAATAATGTAACGTACGATAAAAGTTCTCTTTCGATCAACTCAGATGTGTTTGGTGTATATTTCTCTTGCAACACTAAATAACCACATACTGAAATTCATCGTAGAACCGTAGAAGTCTCTAGTGGTTAAATTTTCTTAAAAAAAATCCCAATAATGACGAAATTGATATGAAAATCTCAAAATTCTCTGCATTTGAAAAATCTGATAGTAATAGTAAATCACTAAATCCACTAATAAATTGGTGATCTGTATGACCTTATCCTTGAGAGGATTTCTTATTCTCATCTTTCAAATTGAAGAAGAAAATTGTCAGCTATTCTTTTCAATATCCAAACAGATTTTCTAAGAGGTTTCATTTAAATTAAATATCACCATTATCTCATTTTTGTTTGGGATTGATATCATTTTATCTAAAGAATCAATAGTAAAGATGATCAACTGCTCAAAATTATCAAGAATTTCGTATTCTCGATCTTAAATGTCATTGACGAGGGAAACGGTCTTCCTAATAGGTCTCATTTAAATAATAGATCGCCGTTATCTCATTTTGTTCGGGATTGATATCATTTGTCTAGAGATTATCAAGTTCCTTGTGCTTAAATCCCTAGGATTCTATCTCATCTTTCAAATTTCTTTTCTTTTGAGAAGAATCTCATCTTTCAAATTTCAAACAGTAATAGGTCACAAAGATCATAAGATGAGGTTATAAAGATCATAAATCTCACTTAGCTTAAAAGAATTTGAAATAAAAGATGAGAATAACAAAGGGATTTACGTGACCTATTATTCTCAACTTATTGAGACCCATCTCAATCTCATAAGCTTACTGTTTTCTTCTCAATATCCAAATAGCAATAGGTCTCATAAAGATCATCGTGATCACAATAAGTTAGGAATCGATCGATATCATATTCTTTTTTCAAATCTCATATACTCTAACCTTATATAAGTACATTGATCAGAGTATAACCCTTTTCTCCCTGCTTTCTCTTATCTAGCTCCAAGTCTTGAGCCTCTCATGGAGGCAGATACAATGATAGCAACTTCCATGGTGATTATCGATCATTATTCAGCAGTCATCTCTCTGTATAATTTCGCCATTCTTGTCAGTAACCCGTTGCAAAGAGCATGCAAACCCTTTCCATCCTTCCTCAACACCCCAGTCTACTAAGAGCTGGTTCAGAGTGGTGGTGAGTGTCAGAGTTGGGGAACTCGATGGATATCAGTTGAATCAAGTTTTGGATGCATGATCGATCGTTTTCCCTGTCCTCTGCAAAAGAAAAATATTTCATTAGAAGCTAAATCAGCAGAAGAACACGCAGAGCAGGAGCTAGTTAGACCAAAGGAACATTCCCGAGCCTAACTTCTCCAATGACAGGTCATTGTTACAACCTTGCATACTTTCCCAGTAACACTTATCAAAGTGCAGACGCTCGGAATAGATGGTCTTGACTGAGCTCCATCCTCGGTCCACGTGATTAACCAAAAGATTTTCTGTCACATAGCTCATCAGTCCAACTTGAAAACCAAAAACTTCAACTTATGATAAAATAATACAAAAAGGTATGCTTGTATCTTACCGAACTCTGATTGTCTGATGACTTTCTGAATGCATCAAGCTTCAATATGAGCAGAACAAGCAGCCTTGTGCAATTCTCATCTTACAGTAGCTGCATAATTAGAGATGCTCAGCTGCTTGACTAAGCTATTCCAACCTTGGTATCTGATTAAAGTAAAAAGTGAAAAGAGATCTGTAACAAAGCTAATCACTCCAGCATGAACCTATAACTTCATGTTATGCCATGAAGAGCTTACCAAAGTAGGATCCCATATGCTTTACAACTCCGATACCTTTCTAAAAGCTTTGGGGGTCATTGTGAGCTGTAGATGTATCTTGGAGCTATTTTCTTCTGCAAAAAAACTTAGGCTTGACTATAACCTAAAAATGAAGCCTAATCTTCTACATAAAGTGCAGATTGAAGGATGGGTGTAGTAGGACTCAAGTTTCAGCATAAGAGGTAGAATTGTATCATACCCAATAAGGTCTTCAACCCGGCATCCTTGAGTACAATCATGCGCGCCTTCTTCAATGCTTTAAGAATATGGCTCAACAGGAAAGGTTTCTGACCCCTCTTAAGCTCCCCATAGTGTTCATCACCAATATCACACATTAATCTGTCAAGAAATCCCATCTGATGCATCATGCTTATGTCATAAAGCTATATAAACAATGCAGTTAAATCAGCAGCAGGACACACAAGCTTACCATGAAGACCAAGAACTTGGAACAGATGCTCTGGACTCAGCTCCATCCTTGGTCCATGTGATTAAGCAAAAGATTTTCTGTAACATTGCTAACTGGTCCAGCTTGAAGACCAAGAACTTCAAGTTATGATATGATTGATTTTATCTAAAAAATGTATGCATGCCAGCGTAACAAACTCTGAATCCCTTGTTATACAAAGTATAACAGCTATGTGCATATAAGGCCACCAGGTTGAAATATGATGCACCATTAGACAAGGCCTTTGCTGGGAAATAGATGCTTGTTCCAAGAAAGACAAACCTGAGGGGTTTAGACATCTTGTCTTTGGAAGTCCAGTAATCCTTTCAGCTATATACATGACTGAGAATCATCAATTCCTGTATATAAGAGACTTAATTTTGCTAATAAGCCCAGAGACTTCAAAGAAAAATCAGACATTGCAGCACACATTGTAATCACACTGCTCCGCAATTACCTGTATATTAAAGCAATCAAGCGGAAGAAGTGACTAAAGCAGATCGCCAGAGAGTGGAGTTGACTGGAGTTCAGTACGTGAGGAAGCCATCAGCTGCCTAGCTACCTGCAAAGACAGTGCTTGAAGCTCAATTGATGTGACATTTTGACCTCAAATAATGACATCCATTATTTAGAGTTTAGACACATACATTGACATGTTGAAGATCATCAGTTGAGACAGAAACTCACAAGCTTGTGTTTCTACAAAATATAATGGCGACATAACTGATTATGATTTCATTAAGACTTATCTTTTAAATGAAGCAAATGTGAAAGACTCAACATATTGAAGGGGGATATACCTTTTCAGTCATCACGCCCGGGGGACAGAATAATACAGACGATATATGCCACCAGCCTGATGAATCTCTTCTCTCCAATAGATTCAGTAAGGTTAAGACACTCCACGATAGATGCTGATCAGCTGCTTGACTAAGCTCCATTTCCGTCCATCTGATTAAATCAAAGGTTTTATGTGAGATAGTTAATCACTCTAAACCAAGAAGTTGAAATTGTGAGACAAATCTAAAATGCAGGTATATATGCAGCTTCTAACCAAAGTAGCATGCCCTGATCAGCTTGACGTACAACTCCAATGCCATTCTGAATGTGAACAGTACGAGTAGCCTTTCCCCTTTACGATTCTGTACAAGATGCAAACGTAATTAGAGAAGTTATCTGTGGCCTGACTCAATAGAAGGTAATCAATTTACACAGTATAAAAAGACCAACCTGAGGCCATGCGAGTCACCACCAATTCATCCAAATTTGATGTTTGGGATGTGAGAAATCTTGGCCCACTGCTCGCCTTTTTCTTCTTTGTACAGGTTTCGGAGAAGTGGAGAGTGCTTGATGTGCAATTTCTGCAGTGGTGTTTTCCACAGGAAGTCCGGCAGTGCTTTTAGCTTGAAGCAGCTCTCGATTGTTAGCTTAGAGAGGCAAGGCATGATTGTAATATTCTTTTTGTCAGAATTATCCTCTTCAACTCCTTCCCACTCTTCCCATGAAAACATGTTTTTGATGGAGAGTATTTTCAGCTTGGGGAATGATATGAAACCGGAAGACCAAGACGAGGAGGTTTGCCCTGCTTCTTCTATTATTCCCAAAAACTCAACTCCTACCTTTGAAACTCCACCCAGATAGTCAATAGTCAATGATTCAAGGGACGCCAGTTTCCCTAAAGGAGGAATATACTTACAGTTTGGGCAATAACAGAGGGTGAGGGCTGTCAATCTGTGTAAAGAGGACGACAACCAATCGGAGAAGGCCACGCCTCCGTAACCATAAATGTGGAAAGATTCCAGACCTGGATGGGGCTCTAACCCATTCATCGTTTCTTCATCTCCAGCTGAGAAATTGAATCTTAGAATCAATTCCAAGAGGTGAGGCTTATTCAGCATAATTCCTGCATTCTCCGCCATATTGGGATTTCCCTTAATAAGAATAGCAAGACTCCCTTGAAGCTGGTTCAAGTCTTTCAGATGTTCCAACTTGTTTCCTTCATGTATAACCCAAAACTCATCTAGCCTTTGCAAATGTGTTAATTTCTCAATCCCGTTAATTGACCTCAGTGAATCACAGCCTTCAACATAAAGATGCCTCAAGTTGATCAGCCTTCCCACATCTAGGTTTCTGAGGCTCTCGCAACCAACAAGTCGCAAGGTTTGGAGGTTGTATAAGCTACCCATGGCACTCGGTAATTCTTTCAAACTTGTACTACCATATAAATCAAGATACCTCAAATGTATCAATCCACCTATTGTCTCTGGAATTTCTTCTATCCCCTCCCCCCAGCCACAATAGGTGACTGTCCTAAGACACTTCAATTGTACTATCAACTCTATCAATATTGGGCCAATGGAATCGGGCTCTAACAGTGTCAAGGTGCGTAATTTTTTACAATTGCGGAGAAAAGATACCAATGAATCACTCGGCCTTGCATCCACTAAGGTCAAATGACGAATTTTATCACTCCCCTGCTCTTTTCTTTCACTAGCATCCAACTCAACATCCAAAATCAAACATTCATTCTTGGTCAAATATTGTAGAAAGTCGTGTACAATATCATGAATTTTGCATGTTATGCTTCCATGCCTCACACCTCCCTTAATATCTTGAAAGAATGACTGCATTACTAAGTCATTAAAAACATTTTGACCAACTATCATCTTGTCTTTATTTTCTTTGACATTCAAATAGTCTTGCGACATCCACAACTCAATCAATGTATTCATATTATACACATAATCTTTTGGAAATATGGCACAATACAAAATACATCGTTTGGTTGCTAGAGTCAAGTCATGATAACTTAGTAGTAGTGGTCGAAAAACATCGTGTTGTATATCTTTCAATTCCCATATTTTACTCTTTAAAATAGTTCGCCATTCATGAATCGTTTTCTTATTACGCATCAAACTTCCTAATGTCTTTGCAGCAAGAGGCAACCCTTTGCACCTTTTCACAAGCTCTAGCCCAATATCTTTAAACTCTTCAGACACACTACTCTCATCCATGTCTGCATTGTAATAGAACAATGACAAACAAACTGCTTCGCTCAACCCCATCAAAGGGAACATTTGAGATGTTGCTTTCATTAAAATAGCAACACTCTCCTTTCGAGTGGTCACTAATACTCTACTTCCCTTAGCACCACTGTGCAAAGGTTTGAGTAATTCTTCCCATTGACTACACTCTGGGTTCCACACATCATCTAAGACAAGAAGAAACTTTTTATGCTCAAGCAATTCAGATATGCACTGCGTAAGAGTTTGTAACTCATTTGAATTTTTTGAGGGATTATTGTTATCTAGACCCTCAATGATGGCTTTTGCAATTTTGATCTCTTCAAAAGGGTCTGAGACGCAGACCCATATTCTCTTTTCAAAATGAGATTTGATCTTCTCATCATTAAAGACCAAGTTAGCAAGATACGTTTTCCCCATTCCCCCCATCCCTACAATAGGGATGATAAGAGGAACCTCGTTGTCTTCACTACTCTCACTTAGCAGCTTGCTAATGATGAGTTTTTTTTCGTTATCTCGACCAAATGGTTTAACATTGGGAAGAGAAGTAGTTTTAGATCTTTGAGCTAGTTCGGGAACTGCCCTTGTGATGGTTTGAAAGCTAAAACTTTGTTTGTTTTGATCAATCAAAGCTAGTCTTTCATTCAATTCTTTTATCTTCGCAACAATTTCGTGACGAAGAAATAACTGATTGACTCGGCCGAAGCGAAAGCAAGAGGAAGGACAGGGGAAGCATACCTTCTTCTTAGTAGTAACAAGAGCTTTTGCACTTTGTTTCTCCATTTGGTGCTTCTCAACTCTAGTGATCCACTCATCGAGCACGTTATCCATGTCGAAGGAAACATCATTCAGCTCATTCAGCCAAAGTTTCACGCCCTTTTCCATCTCTTGCCTCTGCTCTGCATCCTCCAACACAGCTTCAATCGCTTCGAGTTTCCTGGTGAGATTTTTGATTTCTTGCTTAACCCCTACCACCAGCTTCAGCTCTCCTTCGATCTTCTCAAGGGCGAGAGTAGCCAAACGCTCTAGCAGAACGTCAACTAGTGTTCCGGCCATGTTCTTGAAATAGCTAGCTAGGTTTCGAGAATTGAGAGCGATCGAAAATGGAAGGCTGAAAAGAGAGGAATGTGGGATAATGGGTATGCTCTATCGTTACACCTTTCTCCATTTTATAACATTAATTGCAGATACATAACTCTGTCGACAAGGCAAACAATGCAAAACTTCTCCAACGAAGATACCCTCGACCTTCCATATATAACCGGTAGAATAAATTTACAGAAGGAATACAAGCAAAAAAATGTTCCAAAGAAATGATAAAGAATAATGCTTTTTCTTTCACCTTTCATTTTGGTCATTCTTTGAGTGCCATTAAGGTTTAGAATTTTTGTTTTTGTTTTTCCCTGAAGATGCTCTATGCTCATATGTACAACCATCGTACAATCATATTCTCTTCAATGGATAATGGAGAGTATGCAGTCCGAAGGAGCAAATGACCTCGATATGGCCTATCCTCTGGATACATGAAGTATGCTCTGATGAAACTAATACTTAGATATATAGAGACAGGTCTGTTGAAGAAGTCGTAGAAGGATGAAATTGTGCAAGGGCGTGTCTTAAAGGTGATATCTGCCAGTAGACTCGATCAGAGTGATGAACAATGTAATGCACAAATACTTATTAGTGTGTAAAACTGTAAATACTGAAGGAGTGACTACTAATTCTATTTAACATCTTGCATATACAAGTTCTATATATAAGAGGATTCTTCCATATCTTCCTGTCAAGACTTCTGAAAGTAATCAACACATTCGACAGTACCATGTAAAGAAGTTTCCTTGCTGTCCATCACAATTTGCTTTTAATTGGAATGTCGATCATAATATTAAGCAGACACTGTTATTTCTACCAACATCATAATGTATCGGTCTTCGACAACAAGTTTGTTATCTGTACCTTCCTTTCGTAGTGGTTTTCTTGGTTTTCAGATCCCTAGTCTCCACTATAATACTAACAATAGCATCATATTTCCTATTCAAGCTCATTAGGATTTTCTGTACTACTCTCTCCTCAGGTATTGGTTCCTTGTAGGTTCTCATTTGATTAACAATATTCGTCAATCTGGTGCTATAATCACCTAACAACTCAGTATCATTCATTTTTGTATACTCAAAATCTCTTCTAATAGATTGTACCTTGACAGCTCTGACTCTCGCAGATCCTCTGTATTCAAGGCTGAGTACATCCCATGCTGCTTTGGCTGTCTTCTCATTTGAGATTCTGGGAAAAATCTCATCTGTGACCGAAGTCTGCAAGATGTTGAGTGCTCTTGCATCCTTTTTAATGTTCGACTTCAGTTCTGCCATTTGCGCAATTGTTTGCTCCTCTTCTGCATCTGGTCTCTTGTATCCTTCTTCTACGAGGTTCCATAGATCTCGTGAGATGAACATGGTCTCCATCTTGATTATCCAGAAATCAAAGTTCTCTCCATTGAAGATTGGAACTCTGTTTTCTGAACTTCCTGATGCAGCCATACCAGTAACAGAAAAATAAGACTTGTGTTTGTTTTTTTGTTTCTGAATCAATCAGATGGTACACCCCAGTTGATATTGATCAACAGAGCTCTGATACCATGTTGGAATCCATGTTAGAATTCCTGATACTTCAACTTTTAACTCTGGCGAGCGAAGTATTTCACACTCTGTTCTTGGCGAACGGTGTGGCGAGCGGGTGTGAAGAAGATTAGATGACTGAACTTATGCAGCTTTTCTTTGATCCAAAATTCTTATGATTACAGAGTAAACACTTCCCTTATATAGGTGGCACAAAGTAACCTAACAAAATATCTAAGGCTAGAAGCTAGAGATCAACTTGACAATTATAGTACTATGATACTACAAATATCTAAGATGAAAATCTCAGTGGGAATGAACAGTGGAGCAGGTGCTGGAAAGCATGTGAGCTTTTCCACACTGACTCCTAGTCCTTCCAGGAAAGCATTAACATTTTAACACTCCCCCTTAATGCTTTGCCTTATCATTCCGAGCAGGCCTCGTAGGTATTCAAACCTATCTCTGGCGAGTGCCTTGGTGAAGATATCAGCAACTTGGTCGTCTGTATTGCAGTACACCAAATCAATCTCATTCTCCTCGACTGCATCCCTGATGTAATGAAACTTCAAGGCGATGTGCTTTGCCCGACTGTGATAGACAGGATTCTTGCTCATGGCGATTGCAGACTTGTTATCGCTGAGAATGGTTGTTGCTGTTCTGTTCTTCTCGCCAAAGTCTTCTATGACTCTCCTTAGCCATATTGCTTGTGAAGTGGCGAGTGAAGCTGCGACATATTCGGCTTCAGCTGTGGACAATGCCACTGATTTCTGCTTCTTTGAAGCCCAGGAGAATACCCCTGTTCCCAGTGTGAAAGTATATCTAGATGTGCTCTTCAAGTCGTCTACACTTCCTCCCCAGTCACTGTCACAGAACCCAAAGAGTTTTGGTTCTACATTCCTCTCATACAGGATTCCAAAGTCCATTGTTCCTTGGATGTATCTCAAGATTCTCTTTGCAGCTCCATAGTGTATCTTGGTTGGATTGTGCATAAATATGGACATCAAGCTTGCTGCATACATAATGTCTGGTATTGTTGCAGTCAATTATAGCAGACTTCCCACTAAGCTTCTGTATAAATTCTCATCCGCAGGACCACTCCCATCTTCTTTGGAGAATTTTTCACTGACCACTAGAGGAATTGCAACTGGATTGCAACCAAGCATTTTGAACTTCTCTAGTATGGTCTTTGCATATCTTTTCTGAGTTATGAAGATTCCCTCCACTGCTTGAATTATTTCAATTCCCAGAAAGTAATGCAGGATTCCAAAATCACTCATTTCATATTTCTTCATCATATCAGACTTGAAATTTGAAATCATTTTTTCACAGCTTCCGGTAAATATCAGATCATCAACATATAAAGAGACGATAAGAATGCTTGATTTACCTTCAGTCTTTGTGTAAAGGGCAGGTTCGTTTTCACTCCTTTGAAAACCCCTTGATGTGAAATAGGAATCGATTTCACCATACCAAGCTCTTGGGGCTTGTTTCAGGCCATACAGAGCTTTCTTCAGTTTATAAACTTTCTGCTCTTTGCCTTTGATGATGAAACCTTGTGGTTGTTCCACAAACACTTCTTCTTTCAGCACTCCATTTAGAAACGCCGATTTAACATCAAGTTGGTGTAGATACCAACCCTTTTGTGCAGCAATGGAAATCAGACCTCTTATGGTCTCATGCCTTGCCACTGGTGCAAAGGTCTCATTGAAATCCACTTCGGGTATCTGCGAGTATCCTTTCGCCACCAATCTTGCTTTGTTTCTTTGTACAGAACCATCTGAGTTCAGCTTGGTCTTGTATATCCACTTCAAACCGATGACATCCTTGTTGTCTGGTTTGTCAACTAGCTCCCATGTGTTGTTCTTCACAATCACATTGATCTCATCTTGCATTGCAGTTCGCCATTCATTTTCCTTCACTGCTTCTTCAAATTTTTCTGGCTCAAATAAGCATGCATTGCAGCTTTCATACACTTCATTTAAGCTTCGCATTCTCATTGGAGGCGAGCTTGATGTTGATTGAGCTCCTGAAGATTCTGGCGAATGAGGTGCTGGCGGATGAGTCGCTGGCGAATGAGTCGCTGGCGGATCTGTCGCTGGCGGATCTTCTTCTAGCGAGTGAGCTTCAGTTGCTTGCGGATTGAGTTCCAGCTCTACTGGATTCTCTTGTTCATTTTGAACATTTCCTTCTTTCTTTTGGGCTGAACCTTGGTTCCAATCCCATGATGAATTCTCATTGAAGAGAACATCTTTGCAGATTATCATCTTCTTCTTCTGCAGATTGAAGAGCCTATAGCCCTTCGATTGAGAGTTGTATCCCATGAATACACACTTCTCACTGGTTTCATCCAGTTTATATCTCAGCTCCTCTGGGATATGTGCATAGCAGATTGAACCAAACACCCTCAAGTGATTTACACTTGGCTTTCTGCCACTCCATGCTTCAAACGGAGTCTTTCCTTGGGCAGCAACTGTTGGATGTCTGTTCATCAAATACACTGCAGTATTTACTGCTTCTCCCCAATATACTTGAGGTACTGACTTGTCATGGAGCATGGACTTGGCCATCTCAATGATCATTCTGTTTTTCCTTTCCACTACGCCATTTTGTTGTGGCGTGTAGCTTACAGTGAGCTGCCTTTCCAGCCCAATGTCTTCACAGAACTTCTTGAATTCATTCGATGTGTATTCGCCACCTCTATCTGTTCTTAACTTCTTCAGTTTGAGGCCAGATTGTCTCTCTACCATTGCTTGAAACTTTCTGAACAAGGCGAACACATCAGACTTTTGCCTTAGGAAATAAACCCAAGTCATCCTTGTGAAATCATCTATGAAGGTCAGAAAGTATCTGTTCCCTCCATCAGTTGTAGTTCTCATTGGACCACAAACATCAGAATGTACCAGCTCCAGAGGTACTTTTGCTCTCCAGGCTTTTCTTTTCGGAAATGGGAGTGTGTGTTGCTTCCCCAATGCACATCCTGCACACACTTCTTTTGCTTCATTTATTTTTGGTAGACCCTGCACCATTTCCTTTTGATGCAGCAACTTGAGACTCTGGAAATTCAAGTGTCCAAGTCTCTTGTGCCAGAGCCAGGAATCATCCTTTAGCTCCATACTTCTTGCACTTTCAGTTGCATATTTGAGGGTCAGAGGAAAACTTCTGTTCCTCTTCATCTGGATTTCTACCATCAGGTTCTTGCTGCTCCCTTTCTGATATATCTTGCAAGTGTCATCACCAAAATGAAGGTGATATTTGTGCTCAATGAGTTGTCCGACACTTAGCAGATTGGAATCCAGAGTTGGAACCAACATCACATCTCTGATGTACATCTTTCCAGACTTGGTTTCAACAGCAATGCTTCCCTTGCCTTTTGTATCCACCATCATTCCATTGCCCATTTTCACTCTTGTGATGCTGTTGCAGTCTATATCATGTAGAAGATTGGCATTCGCCGTCATGTGATTACTGCAAGCACTATCAACAAGCCACACATTTTCTTCTACTGCAGCACTCGCAGCATGAGTAACACAGAACATGTTTAAGTCACTCGCTTCAATGCTGTTCGCCTGTTGATTTCCCTTGTAGTTACAATCCTTCTTCACATGACCAAACTTTTCACAGTTTGAGCATTTTGGTTTCCCTTTGAACCAACACTCGCCTGCATGAAGCTTATTACAGACAGTGCATTTGTTGTACCCTGAGCTGCTACTCTCCTCATTGTTGCTCTTCATCCGCTGACTTGTTTTTCCCTCCCACTTCTTTCCTTTACCTTTCCAGTTCTTTTTCTGCTTAGAATTTGAACTAGATGGCTCACTCCTGTTAGAGTTTAGGTTGAGTGATTGGAAAGCTTTTTCAGCCTCTTCTTCATGACTGGACAACCTATGATCGAAAGCTTTCAGAGTCCCCATTAGATCCTGAACACCTAGAGTTTTCAGATCCCTAGTCTCCTCTATAATACTAACAATAGCATCATATTTCCTATTCAAGCTCATTAGGATTTTCTGTACTACTCTCTCCTCAGGTATTGGTTCCTTGTAGGTTCTCATTTGATTAACAATATTCGTCAATCTGGTGCTATAATCACCTAACAACTCAGTATCATTCATTTTTGTATACTCAAAATCTCTTCTAATAGATTGTACCTTGACAGCTCTGACTCTCGCAGATCCTCTGTATTCAAGGCTGAGTACATCCCATGCTGCTTTGGTTGTCTTCTCATTTGAGATTCTGGGAAAAATCTCATCTGTGACCGAAGTCTGCAAGATGTTGAGTGCTCTTGCATCCTTTTTGATGTTCGACTTCAGTTCTGCCATTTGCGCAATTGTTTGCTCCTCTTCTGCATCTGGTCTCTTGTATCCTTCTTCTACGAGGTTCCATAGATCTCGTGAGATGAACATGGTCTCCATCTTGATTATCCAGAAATCAAAGTTCTCTCCATTGAAGATTGGAACTCTGTTTTCTGAACTTCCTGATGCAGCCATACCAGTAACAGAAAAATAAGACTTGTGTTTGTTTTTTTGTGTCTGAATCAATCAAATGGTACACCCCAGTTGATATTGATTAACAGAGCTCTGATACCATGTTGGAATCCATGTTAGAATTCCTGCTACTTCAACTTTTAACTCTGGCGAGCGAAGTATTTCACACTCTGTTCTTGGCGAACGGTGTGGCGAGCGGTTGTGAAGAAGATTAGATGACTGAACTTATGCAGCTTTTCTTTGATCAAAAATTCTTATTGTTTCTGCCTAAACCCGGGGGCCTAGTAGATACTTGATGAATCCAACTAGATCTCCTGCAATCGTGCTTACTAAGGGGAACACCGGGCGGGCCGGCCTTCACCTCTCCGATGCCTAAGTTAGTATAGTTGGAATATATATAACCAGGGCACGTATGTAAGCGGGGAGAGAGACAAGTTACCTAATAAAGAGGGTAGTTGGGGCACATATATAGGTGGTTGGGGGTAAGGGCTGACCTAATCTTCGATGTGAGACTGGTTCCCTTCTGTTTATACCTTCTGGTGCCCTCTTAGGCAAGCTAGCGCCCCCGGCCCCTGGGTTCCTGGAGGCAGGATAGAGTGCTAGGCCCCGAGGCCGGGTGCTGGTGATCCGGTCCCGACCCTTGGGCCGGGCCCTGGTGCACTTTCTGCGGGTCTGTGGGCCTGTTGTAGCCTCTCTGCGGCTACTGTCAACACTTATGATTACAGAGTAAACACTTCCCTTATATAGGGGGCACAAAGTAACCTAACAAAATATCTAAGGCTAGAAGCTAGAGATCAACTTGACAATTATAGTACTATGATACTACAAATATCTAAGATGAAAATCTCAGTGGGAATGAACAGTGGAGCAGGTGCTGGAAAGCATGTGAGCTTTTCCACACTGACTCCTAGTCCTTCCAGGAAAGCATTAACATTTTAACAAGCACACCTTTAATACTCTGATACCTAACACCCTCCAAAACCGCCACATTGCAGTAATTCTTCATGAGTTTCACGTGTGGAGGATGAGCCAGCATGAGCAAATCCCCAGACCCTTTCACCTCCCACTTATACTGCAATTCATAACCATCTTTCCCAAACACAGCCGCACCCGAAACCGGGTAGCGAGAGCTGAACCGGTCAAGCGCGCCCTCCATTTCCGGGTCCGGCAGCACCGCAACTCTCACGATGCCGGAGAAAACAGAGGATGCATGTGACATGTCAAACTTACTTAGTTTACACAATATTAGATCCGATTAATTCGAGTTACTATTTTGGAATTATGATGATGAAATAAGTTCATCGCGTATTTGGTCCTATTCGATAAGAATCGTAAAACCTTCAACGACTGGGATTATCCGGAGGGTTATATCATCATCACTGATTACTGGTTGAGCAAGCTGAGGGCTTGAAGGATGAGATCTCAGAGAAGCTGTACGGATTATGCGCGCATGTTCACTTCCATTTTGGCTTCTTCATTATCGGGTTTGGAGGCCCTACAAATTGATACAGATGAAATTAATCACCTTCTTTGTTCATGTACTAATTGCATGCTTAATTTAACAAAAGTGATCAGTAATAACAAAAGTGAGCAGCCAAAAATTATAGCAGATGCCCCTTGCATATATATATAGAAATTATCTTAGATATATATATCAGATGGGACTGTAGGTATCTGTGAAATTACAGACTGTGATTGACTAGTATCAAACTTATTTTGCATCCCACTATTCCAGCACAAAAGTGGTACTAAATACCAGACACCACACTGTAAGATATAATCCAAGGGAGCAAGACATGCTAATACGTAATGCTCCATATCCATACATATCATATATATAAATTACCAGATTGCCTTCCCCTAAACTACCATGTCTGTCATTTAACTGAGATTTCTGTTTTCCGGCCCACCTTTAAGGCGGTACCCCTCCAAATCAGCATCCAGATCTCCAAATGTCACATTCTTTTTTTGCTGAATTGCTGTAGTCACATTCCTCCTTTGCTGAGATTCTGTAGTCACAGTCTTCCATTGCTGAAATTCTGTAGTGACCTTCTGACCACCATATCTCACCTGTCCCCGGCCTCTTCCATGACCACGACCATGAAACAATCCCCTTGATTCAGTTCTTCCTAGCCTATTCCCCAACAAAAAAGAAGAAGAAGGTTATTTTCATGAACATGCCTTTACTTTGTAATGGCTAACGACATACAACATATAGGCTGCATTTTAGAAATGCTTTTGTCAGTATATCTTTCCTATCTGTGTCTATAATGGTCACACGTGTACATGTAAACTTTTGTATATACTCACAATTTCTAACAGTCTATACATCATCACATTTCTTTTACTTCGATGAATAATATTTTCCCACTCTTTACCAGTTACCTCCATTAGTTTCAGATTGCTATTTGACACAGGTGCTTGATAGAAGAATTTTCTTAAAAGAGAACAACTATAGCTCAAGGCCTCAATTCATTGAAAATGTTTGAAATATACTGCCTTAGTTAGAATACTTTAGCCAATGTATTGAAATGAACATGTTTGACTACCAGTTTAAACTTAAAACCGGAGAGTCTGAATGTTTTTAGGAGTCTTCGAGGAAAACAATTAAGAAATTATAGATGCTGTGATGCTCTTAGGGCTTGAAATCATTGCCTTAAGTTGTTACAAAATAACACATCAAAACATTTCTTGTA
Source organism: Potentilla sterilis (assembly GCA_963682095.1). NCBI lineage: Eukaryota > Viridiplantae > Streptophyta > Magnoliopsida > Rosales > Rosaceae > Potentilla > Potentilla sterilis. The sequence goes on from OY821766.1 coordinate 7,621,203, forward strand.
ACTGTGAAGAGTACATCAGATGAAAGTTGAGACCAAATTGAAGTTGGGATGATCCTTACTCCATTAACTTAGTTATTGAATGCAAATTAAGATAACCATTTCAGACAAAATATTTTAACCAATGTATTGACATGAACCTGTTCAACTACCAGGTAACACTGGATAATGTCTGAATATTTATAGGAGCGGGCTTGAAATCATCGCCTTAAGTTGTTGCAAAATAACTTAGTACGACCAAATCATTTAATTTCCTTATGACCTAACTTTGAAGAGTGCATCAGACCAAAGTTGAGACCAAATTGAAGTCGGGGTGATCCTTACTCATTAGCTTGATTACTAAATGCAAATCAAGGTAACCATTTCAGAGAAAAAGGATCAAGATTTCTAGTTAAACTCAATGGGAAGTCCGATCTTTAATTGAAAAGACACAACATACAGAGACATCATAATTCCAACAGAGAAACAGAAAGAAAGAAACACTACCTCTGGAAGACATTACTTGGTTGTTCTTGCAAGAAATTTGTATTCGAAGGCAGAAACACAGGAACCGTAGCAACAACCTCATGTCCCACAAGCTTAATTTCAATTGTCTTTCCATCAAGTCGATGATTGTTGTATTTCTCAATTGCTGCTAGAGCATCTGAACGTTGCTTATAAACAACTTCAGCTGTTCCCTGAACACAAGCAATCAAACCTTCTAAGCCACAGAAAACAAAAATATTCTTTAAAGAATGCCATGGATGTCAAGCTGTGAAGATACCTTAGATCTTCCACTTTTGTCATAATGAATTGAGTGCCTCACCAGTTCACCAACCTCAGAGAAGAGCAACTGCATATTGCACGGTAGTTATTACCTCTACAACTTGAATACCATAGAGTTGTGAAATCCAAAAGTTGAAACAATCACAAGCACATCCATTGAGCTTAAAACCAGTCAAACAACAAGAAAATCAATAACAATGACTCATACAACTGGCTGATTGAGCAGCATCCTATATATACACAGCTTGACTGCTTGACCTTTATGAACACTATGCTTATTCTTTAGCCCACAAACATGCTTACACTACAGACCCACCTAAATAGATTACAGTACCCAGATCAAAAGACACAATTTCCTTATAAAACCCAGACGTGAGACATGTGATACATTGTCACAGATTTCAGTGACCATTTGAAACAGGGGGCTCAGGGTCACAGTAAACCTCCAATCCTGACAAATAGATGGATTAAGCAGCACCAGAACACAAACAGAGAAATCCCACAAAATAATAAAATGGGTATTCATATCAGAAGAATAATAAACAGGTACCTCTATATCTCTATGAGTAACATCATAATCCAAGTTAGAGATATAAAGCTTGGTGCTTCCCTCTGTGTTCAACCCTAGTCTGCTCCAACCCAATGCCACCTCTTCCCTTCTTCCTGGTCCAGGCTGTCCTAGCATTATCTTCATCCAAACCACAAACCCATATCAAAAACACTGTTTAAATACCTCATAAACCTTAAACCCTAAAGCCGAAGCCTTTTTGGTTCCTCAGGTTGCAAAAATAGCAGAAGCAGAGTGAAAAACTGAAACCCAAAAAAGTCGAGAATGTGGGGAATGCTCACCGGCGGAGGAGTATGATACGGCGCCGTTCTGAAGGCGTGGTGATTCATCGGCCGACGAGCGGGGCCCGGAGTGAAGCCTCCGCGGCGTCTGATGGGGAAATGACCGTTGTGCCCTCTTGGCTGGCGAGGGTAGTTCTGGAGGCGGTGCTTATTGTTTTCGGCGATGAGGGCGTCGAGTGGGAGGTCAAGGCGGTCGTCAGAGAAGGGCATTTTGGGAAAAATGCAGAGAGAGAGGTGAAGGGGTTTATGGAGGACAGCGGAGCAGGGTTCTGTGTTGTACCGGAGGAGAATAATGATCCGGGTTTTTAAGGCGGGGAATAAGTTTGTCTTATTATAGACACGTGTTGCGCTTAGGAAAATTTGGTTTTTGGTTGATTTTGTTTAAAAGAAAATGAAAAAATTAGCAATTGTGAGCTCATGGTTTCTAATTTCCATTTATTTTTTAGTTCATAAATATGACTGTAGTTTTGTAAAAAGCTTTCCTTTTTTGAATCTCGAATTCCAAACTACAATAAATATTTTTTATTCTAATTGAGTTTAAAATTAGAAATAACTCGAATGTCCTATGATTCACATATAATGAGCATACTATTAATTAGCCTGTTATAATCGAAAATCGCAATTACACTACTTATTAAGTCGACATATTTACATACGTATGTTTTGATTCGTTCTATAAAGAAAAATTAAGATCGAGGACCTTTTAAACCACAAAAGAGAAAACCAAGAGGCCGATCCGAATTTCTAAAACAACAAGGGCCTTAAATGCAATTTCCACATTTTCAAAAGCGCACTTACTTCTTCTCAGGACACGCCTGTGCGAGTGATTTAGGGTTTAACGAGGGCTTTTCTTTCGCCGGAGTCGAATTCAGAATGCGGAGATCGATTGCGAGCCTGGGTGGGTCCCTCGTGAATAGTCGTCGACGAGGTTTCAGCACCAGCTCGTCATCGGAGAAAATCGTCGCCTCCGTTCTCTTCGAGAGGCTTCCGGTTGTTATCCCCAAAGTCGACCCCATCGTCTACGCATTTCAGGAGTTCTCGTAAGTTCTAATCCTCAGTCTCTCTAATTGGATTCAGCTGCGATTTGATTACTGTGTTTTGCTCCGGGAATTCATTAATTGAAGACAAAAAACAAAGGTGAAGTTTTGATTGGTTTAGAAGTGAATTGATTGAAAAGGATTAGAATTTCATTGGTTTATGTGGTAGAAGACTGTATGGAGTAGCTGATTTGAGCTGGGATGAGCTCAGTTTTTACATTTTCAGAATCTGGATTCAGTTTGTGTGAGTGGTGTGTTTTTTGTTTAGTGGAGCTCTGAATTTTGGTTGTTTTGGCATTTGGGATTCGTAGGTTTCGGTGGCGGCAGCAGTATCGACGCAGATATCCGGATGAGCTCTTAGACAAGTCTAATGCTAGGTGAGGGTTTGTTTTGAAGGTTGATTGTTTTATTGGATTTGTTAGTCTGATTATGACTGCGTTGTGTTTGAATTTTGTAGCCCTTCTTTTGTTGTCTGATTTAACCATCACATTGGGGCTGTCGACTTGTGTTCTAATTTCTGAATCATAAAGACGCTTTTGCCAAGAAACAATATTCTTTGGCGTATTTTCCACTTTAACTAGGATAGTAGTGATCAGGATTTTTTGATTCCTGATGTGTTCACATGTTCAGTATTTGGTTAGTCTATTTATCGGTTTCAATGGCTCTTAGTCAAAGTTGATGTTTATTTGTTCTGGCAAGTTCAACGATCTTTTTCTATTTCTTTCATATTGTATTGCAAAATGTGATTTGTCTTATTATGAGGAAACCTCTGCAAGCATTCTTTGGGAGTAACCATTCAGAGTTATATAAAGATTGTAAATATTAGTATGGAGAGATGATGTTAGTTAACTGATGGCATGATAAACTGTTTCTGGTCGGGTTTTTATTGGTGAATCAACCAAACTACCTTTGAGAAAGGAACAGTCAACTTATTTGCCCAGTAATAGTTTTATGAGAAGCACTGAAACAATATATCCATGAAAGAAGCTATTTTGTGAAATCGAATGAAGTTCATATGCCATTATTGTTGCACCAGCCTTGCAGAAATTATGCACAAGAACAGTGTAAATAAAATGCACAACTCTAGTATAATACTTACTTTTGGTGAACAGGGGAAAAGGAGACTACCAGATTGATTATGTACCGGCTCCGCGGATCACTGAAGCAGACAAACAAAATGATAGAAAGTATGGAGTATAATTTTGCTCTATCTTTTTATTGTTACTTCTTAACTTAGTTTCTTTGAAATTAACAAGCTTAAAAAATTGCCTTTGATTTCTAATAAAATCTGTTATTCAGTCATCTCGGATTTAAGGTGGGTGAATTTTTGTACTGCTAATTGTTGGATATTTGAGTGCTTACTATGGATAGTTTGTTTTACTCCTTGTTCGGTGATAATAGGAGTTAAACTGTTTACAAGTTGTTTTGCTCAGAGGTCTGTATGTAGTATCATATTAGGAGATCATGTATGTCTGTGCCTTGGAGTTATGGTGTGGTAATAAGCTATTGTAGCAGGGTGAAACTTCTTTGCTGAGAGAAAAGTAAGAAGAATTAAGAACTGATTAGATTTGTTGTATGTAAAACTTATGAGCATGATTTTGTAACTGAAAACAAAAACAGAAAGTTCCTGATATTGAAGTTAATTGTCTTGTTCTTTAGGTCATTGCAGAGAGCACTTGACAGAAGACTCTATCTTCTTATCTATGGTAACACATATGGATCTGCTGTTGGAAAGCCAGTCTGGCATTTTCCAGAAAAGGTTTACGAGTCTGAGGAGACATTGCGAAAGGTGATGACTGTTGTATGATGCCATATATGATACCTATGATTTTCCTGTATACATATGTATATATATGCTAAATAGATACCATTTTCCTTCAGTGTGCAGAATCTGCATTACAGTCTGTCCTAGGTGATCTATCCCACACATATTTTGTTGGAAATGCTCCTATGGGACATATTACAATGGAGTCGCCAGAGAATGTGACCGACTCTCCTTCCTTCAAGGTTGGCTTTTGGCAACATGTTCAGGCTTGTGCTGATAATGATCATAATCCTATATTTATACTGACATTTACATCTTTTTCTTCCCTTTCTTTCAGCAATTCTTTTTCAAGTCTCAAGTGATAGCGACGAACAAGTTGAAAATTGGGAAGTGTGATGATTTTGCTTGGGTGACCAAGGATGAATTGATGGAATATTTTCCTGAGAAAGCTGAGTTCCTTGGCAAGATGATCATTAGCTGATCTTCCATATGTAATCTCTTTTTGCATAAAATCTTTGCAAATCAGATGAGGAACTGATATCAAATGTTGATGAAAGAGTGAAAGCTGACATAGAGACTCTTAGGCTGTAGAATGCTACAATTAAAGTTTGTTGTGTGGCTGAAGCCTGGCTCAGTGCTGGAATTTATGGATAGTTTTTGCTTCAATGCTGCCCCCTTCTAGATTGTTCATGTACTTTCCCCGCCTTCTTTCCTCTGGTAATAAAAATTGACTTGCTCTTGATCTGTGATGGTCTGTTATGTTTGCAAAGTCATCTCTTGAAGCTCCATTTTTGGAATGTGTGCTTGGTTTAATATGAGAACCAGTGTCATTTCGCATGTTAAGGCTGCAAACAAGAACTAGGTGCTGAAGCTGAAAGTTTTGCTTTTTCTCTAAGACAAGTATGCAGACAAGTTTGTATTCCCTTTTTCTATTCTATATTGCAAGTTGGTATTTATAAACTATTATCACAGCAACCTAACCTTATTTTTAATCCTATTCAAAACTTCTGTAGTTCTGTTGAACTATTGCAATTTCCCTCTCCTCCCTCAAACTGAGAACGGATCAATTAGTTGACAATATCTTTGATTTATGATATCTGCCCAACTTGTGCTGGGTTGAATGAGATCCAGTAATCACGTCGCGGCACCTTCTCTATTTTTTTCTTATCTTCCTTTATTTTCATTTTTTTAGAACGCAAATTGTATTGTCTGAAATACAACGAGGCAGTAATGTTGTCCATAAAGTGGACAAATGCAAGTAATTTACGTACAATAGGTGGAGCATCTAATTATCAACATACACAAAATCGAATGAGAAATCAGGTGTAAAAAATCAGGCTGAATTTGCACTAGTACTGTGGCTCTTTCTTAAGAACAATGGGAGAGCTCAGTAGTAGCAACAGTGCATTATTCGACTGTAATGCTCCATAACAACCAGAATAGAGAAAAAAAAAAAAAAAACATAAACACCAGATAGCCAATCTTGTAGAAGCGTAGAAGTCTAGTGGTTAAATTCATAAAAAAAAATCCCAATAATGACAAAATTGATCCTTATAAAAAAACCCAAAATTCTCTGCCCTTTAAAAATCTCATTGTAAATCACTAAATCTACCAATAAATTGGTGATCGGTATCACCTTATCCTTGATATGATTTCTTATTCTCATCTTTCAAATTGAAGAGGAAAATTGTCACCGATTCTTTCCAATATCCAAACAGATTTTCTAAGAGGTTTCATTTAAGTTAATGATCACCATTATCTCATTTTTGTTTGGAATTGATATCATTTTATCTACAGATTATCAAGTGCTCAAAATTATCAAGGATTTCATTTGTCTAGAGATGATCAAGTTCCTTGTGCTTAAATCCCTAGGATTCTGTCGCATCTTTCAAATTGCTTTTCTTTTGAGAAGAATCTCATCTTTCAAATTTCAAAGAGTAATAGGTCACAAAGATCATAAGATGAGGTCTCATAAAGATCATAAATCTCACTTAGCTTAAAAGAATTTGAAATAAAAGATGAGAATAACAAAGGGATTTACGTGACCTATTATTCTCAACTTAATGAGACCCATCTCAATCTCATAAGCTAGTAATAGGTCTTTAAAGTTTAGTAATAGGTCTTCAAATTTCGTTTTCTTCTCAATATCCAAATAGTAATAGGTCTCATAAAGATCATCGTGATCACAATAGGTTAGGAATCGATCGATATCATATTCTTTTTTCAAATCTCATATAGTTGTTATCCAACTCTAATCTTATATAAGTACATCGATCAGAGCAGTACTCGTTAACCCTATAACCATTTTCTCCCTGTTTTAATTTCTCTGATCTAGCTCAAGTCTTGAGCCTCTCATGGAGGCAGATACAATGATAGCAACTTCTATGGTGATTATCGATTATTATTCAGCAGTCATCTCTCTGTATAATTTCGCCATTCTTGTCAGAAACCCGTTGCAAAGAGCATGCAAACCCTTTCCATCTGTCCTCAACACCCCTGTCTCCTAAGAGCTGGTTCAGAGTGGTGGTGAGTTTCAGAGTTGGGGAACTTGATGGATATCAGTTGAATCAAGTTTTGGATGCATGATCGATCATTTTCCCTGTCCTCTGCAAAACAAAAATATTTCATTAGAAGTTAAATCAGCAGAAGAACGCGCATAGCGGGAGCTAGTTAGATCAAATGAACAATCCCGAGTCTAACTTCTCCAATGACAGGTCATTGTTACAACCTTGCATACCTTCCCAGTAACACTTATCAAAGTGCAGACGCTTGGAACAGATGGTCTTGACTGAGCTCCATCCTCGGTCCACGTGATTAACCAAAAGATTTTCTGTCACATAGCTCATCAGTCCAACTTGAAAACCAATAACTTCAACTTATGGTATAATAATACAAAAGGGTATGCTTGTATCTTACCGTACTCTGATCGTCTGATGCCTTTCTGAATGCATCAAGCTTCAATATGAGCAGAACAAGCAGCCTTGTGCAATTCTCATCTTACAGTAGCTGCATAATTAGAGGAGATGCTCAGCTGCTTGACTAAGCTACTCCAACCTTGGTATCTGATTAAAGTAAAAAAGTGAAAAGAGATCTGTAACACAGTTAATCACTCCAGCATGAACCAATAACTTCATGTTATGCCATGAAGAGCTTACCAAAGTAGGATCCCATCAGCTTTACAACTCCGATACCTTTCTAAAAGCTTTGGGGGTCATTGTGAGCTGTAGATGTATCTTGGAGCTATTTTCTTCTGCAAAAAAACTTAGGCTTGACTATAACATGAAAATGAAGCCTAATCTTCTACATAAAGTGCAGATTTAAGGATGGGTGTAGTGGGACTTGAGTTTCAGCATAAGAGGAAGAACTGTACCATACCCAATAAGGTCTTCAACCCAGCATCCTTAAGTACAATCATGCGCGCCTTCTTCAATGCTTTAAGAATATGGCACAACAGGAAAGGTTTCTGACCTCTTAAGCTCCCGACAGTGTTCATCACCAATATCACACATTAATCTGTCAAGAAATCCCATCTGATGCATCATGCTTATGTCATAAAGCTATATAAACAATGCAGATAAATCAGCAGCAGGACACACAAGCTAGCAGGACCTAGTTAGACAGACCAAAGGAACAATCATGATCGAGTCGAACTTCTAGGATGACAGGTCATTGATGCTTATGTCATGGAGAGCTTACCATGAAGACCAAGAACTTGGAACAGATGCTCTGGACTCAGCTCCATCCTCGGTCCATGTGATTAACCAAAAGATTTTCTGTAACATAGCTAACTGGTCCAACTTGAAGACCAAGAACTTCAAGTTATGATATGATTGATCGATATTATCTAAAAAATATATGCATGCCAGCGTAACAAACTCTGAATCCCTTGTTATACAAAGTATAACAGTTATGTGCATATAAGAAGGTCACCAGGTTGAAATATGATGCACCATTAGACAATGCCTTTGCTGGGAAATAGATGCTTGTTCCAAGAAAGACAAACCTGAGGGGTTAAGACATCTTGTCTTTGGAAGTCCAGTAATCCTTTCAGCTGTATACATGACTGAGAATCATCAATTCCTGTATATAAGAAACTTAATTTTGCTAATAAGCCCAGAGACTTCAAAGAAAAATCAGACAGTGCAGCACACATTGTAATCACACTGCTCCGCAATTACCTGTATGTTAAAGCAATCAAGCTGAAGAAGTGACTAAAGCTGATCGCCAGAGAATGGAGGACTGGAGGTCAGTACTTGAGGAAGCCATCAGCTGCCTAGCTAGTAGCTGCAAAGACAATGGTGGATGCTCAATTGATGTGACATTTTGACCTCAAATAATGACATCCATTAATTAGAGTTTAGACACATACATTGACATGTTGAAGATCATCAGTTGAGACAGAAACTCACAAGCCTGTGTTTCTGCATAATATAATGGCGAAATAACTGATTATGATTTAATCAATACTCGCTTTTAAATGTAGCAACTGTGACTGAACATATTGAAGGGAACAGTAATGCTCACCTGGTCACTAGTTGACTAAGAGTTTTATGCTCAACTATCCTTAGATGTAAATCCAAGGGTGAGGAGAATTATTTTTAAATTGAGTTGTTTTGTTCTTAACTCTTGGATGTAAATCTAAGAGTGGTTGGGCATGAATCTCTTAGTCAGCTAGTGACCATGTGAGCATTACTCTTGAAGGGGATATACCTTTGCGATCATGATGCCCGGGGGATTGTATAAATATAGACGATGTATGCCAGCTGCCGAATGAATCTCAACTCATCCTATTTATTCTTTCTCTCCAACAGCTTCAGTAAGGTTAAGACACTCGACGATAGATGCTGATCAGCCGCTTGACAAAGCTCCACCATCGGTCCACCTGATTAAGTCAAAGGTTTTATGTGAGATGGTTAATCACTAGCTCAAAAAACCAAGAAGTTGAAATTGTGACACAAATCTTAAATGTAGGTATATATGCAGCTTCTTACCAAATTAGCATGCCCTCAGCTTGACAATTCCAATGCCATTCCGAATGTGAACAGTACGAGTTGCCTGTTACGATTCTGCATGTATAAGACAAAAACGTACGCAATTAGGGAAGTTATCTGTGGCCTGACTCAATAGAAGGTAATCAATTTACAGAGTATGAAAAGACCAACCTGAGTCCATGCGAGTCACCACCAATTCATCCAAATTTGATGTTTGGGATGTGAGAAATCTTGGTCCACTGCTCACCGTAATCTTTTCTGTAAAGCTCTTGGAGAATTGGAGATTTGCTGATGTGCAATATCTGTAGTGGGGTGTTCCACAGGAAGTCCGGCAGTGCTTTTAGGTTCTCGCATTTAGAAATTGACAAGTAAGAGAGGCAGCGCATGATTGTAATAATATTCTTCTCAGAATTCTCCTCCTCCACTCCTTCCCACTCTTTGCATGACCACATGCAATCGATGGTGAGTTGTTTGAGTTTGGGGAATGATATGAAATGCCCTTCATCTATTCCCAAAAACTCAACTCCTACCTTTTTTACTCCATCCAGAGATTTGATATGCAATGCTTCAAGGGACGCCAGTCTCCCTAAAGCAGGCAAAACCAAACAGTTTGGGCACTCGGTAAGGGAGAGGACTCTCAAGCCGTGTATAGACGACAACCAAGGGGAGAAGGACCCGCCTTTATAACCAGTGATGGATAAATATTCCAAACCTGAATGCGGCTCTAACCCATTCATTACTTTTCTTTGCTTTCCAGCATCACAACTCTCGTTGAAACGATGCAAACTTGTATTCTCGTTGAACTCTAGTTTCAATTCCGAGAGGTGAGGCTTGTTCAGTATAATTCCTCCTGCATTCTCCGCCATATCTGTACCTCCATGCATCTCAATAATAAGACTCCCTTGAAGCTGGTTCAAGTCCTTGAGATGTTCCAACTTATTTCTCTCACCAACACCATATCCGACAACAAACACATCTAGCCTTTGCAAATGTGTTGATCTATTTATCCCTTCAATGAACCCTAGCTTTTCACAGCCTTCAACATAAAGATGCCTCAAGTTAATCAGCCTTTCCACATATATTCTTGTAAGACTCGCGCAGCCAACAAGTCGCAAGGTTTGGAGGTTGTATAAGCTACCCATGGCTCTCGGTAATTTTGTCAACTCTCTATTAGAGGATAAATCAAGATACCTCAAATGTATCAACCCACCTATCGTCTCTGGAATTTCTACAAGCCACCCCTGACACAACTTTAATGTTCTGAGGCTTTTCAATTGGACTATCAACTCTAACGTTGGGCCAGTGGAATTCCTCACAAAGCACAATGCACGTAATCTTCTATAACGGGGGAGAAAAGATTTTAAAGGGCCACTATTGGTTGTATGTAATAACGTCAAATGATGAACTTTATCACGTACTGGCACCTCCTGTCTGTCATCCCCACCAGAAATCAGACGTTCATTTTTTGTCAAATACTGTAGAAAGTCATGTATAATATCATGAATTTTACATGTTATGCTTCTTCTCTTTTTATCCACCTCGATATCTTGAAAGAATGACCGCATCACTAAGTCATCAAAATAATTTTGACCAACTATTATATTTTCTTTACTTTCTTTTGCATTCAAATAATTTTGGGACATCCACATCTCAATCAAATCATTCTTATAGTACACATAATCTTTTGGAAATATGACACAGTACAAGAGACATTGTTTAGTTGCTAGAGTCAAGTCATGATAACTTAGTAGTAGTGGTCGAAAAACATCCTCCTGTATCTCTTTCAATTCCCATATTTTACTTTTTAAAACAGCTTGCCATTCATGAGTCGTTTTTTTGTTGCGCATGAGGCTTCCTAATGTCTTTGCAGCAAGAGGCAACCCATTGCACTTTTTCACAATCTCTAACCCAATATTTTTAAACTCTTCAGACACACTACTCTCACTACTACAAAAAACTCAATACACAACGGTGCTGCACCGTTGTGTAAGTTCGGAAAAACCGTCGTATATCTCGAGCTTGTGTGATGAAACGTCCAACAACCAACTTATAATTTCTGTTGTACAACTTATATGCCATGCCATGGCTGGCTTGGCATTCGCTGCACTGACATGTCTAGTTCATACAACAGAATATACATACTTTTATGTTGTGTGATTTTTAAACATACAACAGAATATTGTATTTTTTTTCAGTTGTCTGATTAACACAACAGATTTAATTTCCTATTTATTGAGTTGTCTGATTTAGACAACAGATTTTATTTCCTATCCGTTGAATTGTCTGATTCAGAAAACAATTTGATTTCATACAACATATTCTTTTTGTCAACCATTTGTGTGAGCAATTTTAGGTTGTCTGAACTTTAATTGATAGTCACCTGTTGTTTGTTCATTATGTAATGCAAACCTGGAATATTTTTCTAAAAATAATGCTTCATATTACCACATAAAACCACACTTGAATCCATTCCATCAAAACAGTACCAGGTAGACATTACCATTAAAACATTGCTTAAAGCTTACATATCATTCGAGTAGCCTAAGCTGAAAGCATACACAGATGAGATTGCAACACAAACATAAGTTCAAAGTGCTAGCAATATTTCTACCTAGCTGTTGCATTCCTAGCTACAATTTAAAGCTGAAATATTGTTCTAAAAACCTACAAAGTTGCACGAATTATCCTGCAAAATCACCGGGAAACTATCAGTAATTAAAAGCAACTCAAAAGGTTGCATCAGTAACTCCACCAAACAAGAAGTGCCCCAATACATCTAGTCTAGAACTACAAACCTCTCTCTCACAGCTCCACCAGAAAGAACACCACCATAGGCACGATTCACAGTCCTTCTGTTCCTTGATAATCTGGACCTCTTATATTCAGCAGGTCTCAAGTGAGGAATCTGCAATAGCAGTAAGTAAGAATAAGAAGTAACAAAAGGTAGGGTCTGGCAAAACACTGTGAATACAACTTTGCATAGAGTTTCTCATGACATGACAGCAAGACTAAGACATAAATGGCACAACAACCACCAAATGAAGATCAAACATCACAGAACTATAAATAAATGGACCCTAGAATGGGCAGCAACACCTGCATCTTCATTGTCTGGGTGAGATTATATTACCATCGTAGAATTAGACTCAATTACAACCACAATCTAAATCACAAATTAAATGAACTCAATCACGAAACCCCGGCAGTCCGGCACATTTAGGAATTCATGATTTATCAAAATAACATGGGAAGATTATTAATGGGATGATTAGAAAATGGTAATTCATATCAGCATGGTTGAATATATGGTCCTATAAACGAACACTTTAGGCCAACCTCATGTGGTAGACCTTCTAAGATAATCTGTGAATGTCATCTAACATACACTACTACTTGTGGGTCTGAATGCTCACATTAAACAAAAGAGTTGGTCCTAAATCTCAAAGCCATGAAAATAGAAGGCAATAAGTGTGATGGAATGACTCCTTGAAGTTCAAATTCACTATGAAAAATCAGCACATAAATAGTACAATATTAAAAGAATGGCTGCACAGATACTCCGTTTGAGCTAGTTTGTTCATCTACAGGGTTTTGAAGCAATCACTCTACCTCACACAAACTAATAATGCGCCATTGTCCACACATCAAGTTTGAAAATCATGCATCATAAACCGGCAGGAGTTCTCACAAGACCAAAAGACCAGCACCCATTTTCCTGATAAGCCATGACATACTTTTCGAAGTATAAAATTTACCAACCTAATGTGAGCTACCCCGAAGTTCAAGAACCCAGATTGGAGAAAGCAAACACATAATTCACATGCCAAAGCAGAGAAATCACGGATCTCAGTTCTTAAACCCACCAAAAATGAGCAAAAACTTAATCAACAAAAACAACTTTAAGAGAGGAATGCTTACAAGAGGAGTGTAGAGGCCGATCACAATATACTGGAAAATCTTCTTCCCCACAAAAGGAGCAAATAACACATAAAAAGCAAAGGCCAAAGCCAGAAACACAGCTACAGCCACCACCTTCACATATAAACAAAGCCAAAACTCAGTCTTTAATCTACTGAGCTACACATATTTCAAAACAATGCTAAGATTTCTGAAAGTACAACCTGAAGAGGATGATAAGGGAGCTGCCATCCATGCTTCCTCATTTTCTGGTTTGAATTCCCAACACCAACACAAGCAACAAGACAATGAGATACAAAAATAATGACTTGGGTATGTCTGTACTTAATAAATTAACCTCCACTTTCCCTCATTTTCAGGGAAAATTAAAGCTAATAACTTTCACTATGAGCCAACCCAGAACAGATTTGAGGGACAGTTTTCCAGGGAGGTGTTGCTAATAAAAAAGAAGGAAAAACTAAAGGAGCTTTGAAGATATGACAGGTAGGAGGTAGTGGGTTTTGAATGGGTCTCAATGAGGAGGCTTTGTCTGCATCATTTTTGACCTCTCTCTCTCTCTCTCTCTCTCTCCTACTCTGTTATGGCGGTGGAGTGAGGAAGATGAAGCCCTAGATTGCTAGATAGAGGAGGAGGCTTAGTTAACCTAAAATCCAACGGCTGTCACTTTTACTCAATTATCAATAGCTTAAGTAAACAAGAACTATGCAAAACTAACATAATGTCGATAAACCAAATACTCAAACTTCATATGCATCTTTCAATCATATAAAAACAAGAACTTGCAGTTGGTGTCATTCACTTCTAAGATTGAAAGCAAAACACATAGGTACCTTGATATCATAAAGTACATAACAAAAGTTAAGAATAGAAATTACTTTTCAGTTGAGTCACTTCCATGAAATCAGGAAATAGAAACACATAGGTTTAAAAAAAGCAGAAAGCATAACTGTAATCTTGAAAAAAACCCAAGGTTGAAAGCAAAGTTAGCTTTGGTTTCTGATTCACAACTGTGAAACAAGATTCTGATTCAGTACTAATGAACCCTTACTGGAATCTGTCTACAAAGCTGAAACTTTTGAATAGGTTCAGTATTCCTAAACGTTTGTGTATTAGTAAAACTCTTGTGTGCTTCTATCTGTATTACTTGTCAAGATAGGTTCAGTAGAAACATGTCTTACCACATGTTGGACTAACAACTCGCTAACCTATATATTTTCGGTCTAACACTTAACAAATTGCAAACACAGAGCCAAGTAATACAGAAACAAGTTGATAAACTCACTTTTCTGCAACTCCTGCGGTGTCAAATTCTGCAATTCCAATGAAGAAACATCAGACGACAATAAAACAAACAATATGGTTAGCAAGCAAAGAGCTCAAGTGTATAGATACCGCAACTTTGGGATTGACCATAATACACTTAGCCATAAAATCAGCAACCCCATCCACCACATGCTCCTCACTAACAACCACATAACTATGATTGTCAGGTCCAGACCTGCAGAGCTCGCTGCTTGAATAGGCATCTCCACCTCACTGTTATCCTATTCAATCAAAAAACAACTAGTCAGAACCCATTTTGATAGGCTTCTCTTTCTTCCGCTGCAACTAAAAACCACTATTAATACAAAAACCAGAAAACCCCAAAATCAAAAGCAAATGGAACCCCATAATTCAGAACAATAAAAAATTTAAAACCAAACCAATCTCTGTTTGACCACTCACAAATTCATCTCAGAATCCAAATTGACCAAACCATAAATACACAAAAGACACAATTTTGAAGTCACTGACCTGCTTCAAGCTGCAGAAACCTTCATAAGCAGAGAGCACATAATCGAATGTCTTCACCAGCGAGAGCAAACTCGAAGTCTCCTCTGCAAAAACCCAACTCCCAAACTCAACAAAAACCCAAAAAGCTCAAAACTTGGCCCTCAAATCACAAAAAAAAAAACAATGACCAAACAATCAAGAGAGCAAACCAGAAATGGAGTCGAGGACATGAACAGCAATGACATGGTCACCAGGCTCGGCCACCTTGACGAGGGCCCACGTCAGCAGCTCCTTGCTGTGGGAGTCCAGCTTGACGCCGACGACCACCGTCTTGGCTTGAGCTCCAGTCATCTGGGTCTTCAATCCGGCGTCGTTTTTTGGCAAAAGGTTCAAAACATGGGGAGGAGGGAGTGAAGCGTGGGGAGGGGCCGACGAAGGAGTGGGAGCGGTTGTGGATGACGAGTAACAGCGGCAGCACGGAGGAGTCGGTGGAGGCGGTTGGGGGGTCGAAAACGTCGTTGAAGTCGAAGTCTTGAGGCGGAGATGAGGAGGAGGAGGAGGAGGAGGGGATGGTGAGCTTAGAGGCGAGGAGGGAATGGAGGCTTTTGTTATTGGAGCTTTCTTTCTCTCGGGGCGAAGGGGACTTCAGCTTTGAGGCGAAGGGGACTTCATCGGTGGGGTGGGGTGGGGTGGGGTGGGGAGAGAGAGAGTTCAGATCTGGAGATTTTGATGAAATTCTAGGTCGAGAGAGGTGTGGGGGGAAGAGAGGTGGTGTGGAGCGGAGGTCGAGGAGGTGGAGCGGAGGTGGGTTTGTGAGGGAGGTTTCGAGCAGGCGAGGTTTTGCTAATTAAGAGTTTGTGAGAAGAGAGCTTTTTTTTTCTTCTCTGTTTAAATCCAAGTCAGGAGAGAGTTGCACTTGAAAATTTGCCTAACATCAGAACACAACAGAAAAAATAAAAATCAAACGGTTATTTGGCTCAAATGTTTCGACTAAAGAGGGAAACGAGGGAAATTTGCCGCCGGTCTAAAATTTGGCAAGACATTAGGTTTACATTCACACAACTAAACACTTTTAAACAGTTGTATCAACTTACTTTGCTTTATACTAGGTATTCCATAAGAGTGTTCTTGTAGAAGCAGCAAAACAATTGCACAACAGAATCAAAATACACTGTTGTGAGAATTGTAACACATGTATGTTTTTCAAAACCAAAAAACCATGGAGGCAACTTTCCCGCTTTCAGAAATGCTACCTCTGCCATTGGAGCCAAAATGAAAATGGGGCAATGACAAGCAAACCAACTCATACAACAAAACTACGATATTCGGTTGTACAAGTATTTGTCACTTTGCACTTGGTGACACCTAGTGCAGGATGTGACATTATCACACAACACAACACAATAACTATGTTGTCTATCCATCTAGACCTTGCCCAAATTTGAGTTTCAATGTCGGAGGGAATTCTGCCGCCAAGATTTTCATTAATCATACAATAGAAAATGTGTCTCAGAGTTGTGTGACAAAATCTGGAATTTTTTTTTTCAGAATATGAAAAATGTGTACCATCATACAACACAAATTATTCACTTTAGGTCGTCTGAAACAGTTAAGTGATTCACACAACATGTAACTTTCAAAGTGTTGTCTGATTTGTGTTGTGTATTGAGTTTTTTGTAGTAGTGTCTCATCCATGTCTGCATTGTAATAGAACAATGACAAACAAAATTTATCTCCCAACTCCTTCAATGGGATCATCTGACTTGTTGCTTTCATTAAAGTAGCAACCTTCTCATTACGAGTGGTCACTAATATCCTACTGCCCATAGCACCATCTTGTAAAGGTTTGATTAATTCTTCCCATTGGCTAGACTTTGGGTTCCACACATCATCTAAAACAAGGAGAAATTTTTTACCCTTAATCAAGTCAGCTATACAGCTTATCAGGGTTTGCAACACAGTTGAGTATTTAGAAGTATTATTTTTATCTAATTCTTCAATGATAGCTTGAGAGATCTTGATCTCTTCAAAAGGGTCTGAAACACAAACCCATATTCTCTTGTCAAAATGAGATTTAACATTTTTATCATTATAGACAAGTTGGGTAAGGGTTGTTTTCCCCATTCCCCCCATCCCTACAATAGGGATGATAAGAGGAACCTCATTTTCTTGACTGCTCTCACTTATCAACTTGCTAACTATGAGGTTTTTCTCCTTATCTCGACCAAATGTTTTAACATTTGGAAGAGAAGTAGTCTTCTGTCTTTCAACTTGTTCGGGGAACGGCCTCATGATGCTTTGAAAGCTAAAACTTTGTTTGTTTTGATCAATCAAAGTTAATCTTTCGTTCAGTTCTTTTATCTTCGTAGCCATTTCGTGACGAAGAAATAACTGATTGACTTGGCCGAAGCGAAAGCAAGAGGAAGGAAAGGGGAAGCATACCTTCTTCTTAGTAGTAACAAGAGCATTAGCACCTTCTTTTTCTTGCTTCTCCATTTGATGCATGAGAACTCTAGTGATCCATTCATCGAGCACGTCATCCATGTCAAAGGAAACATTAATTAGCTGATTCAGCCAAAGTTTCACGCCGGCTTCTATCACTTGCCTCTGGTCTGCATCCTCCAGCACAGCTTGAATAGCTTCGAGTCTCAGGGTGAGATTTTCGAATTCTTGCTTAACCTCAGACACCATCTTCAGCTCTTGTTCAATCTTTTCAATGGAGAGCATAGCCAAACGCTCAAGGAGAACGCTGACCAGTGCTTCAGCCATGTTCTTACTTGAAACTCTGATCGGGGAATGAAAGTGCAAAAGAGGAGAAATATGGAGTAGCAACTATAGAAATGGCGTGCTATATTGCTATATATATATATATATATATATATATATATATATATATATATATAGCAATAATCGTCTAATGTCTGGCTTAATGTGTGTCACGCGTCTTGCAAATTTAATGATTGCAATATCATTTATCAAAAGGTAGATGCTAGTAAAGATTAAGGATCATGAAATAATTCAAGAGGAAATGGTGATGGAATCAGTTGTTCTCTACAGACTGTAGTTGGCCCTTTTTGTTACATCAACGTTTCTGGCTGGATTGGTTTTGCTTTAGAACTTTGATGTTGATTTTGCGTTGGAGGGTCCTCTACCAAAATGAATTATTGAAGATAAAAAGAGGTGTCTGCTTTATCAATACTTCATTCCGAGCGATATGAATCATACACTGGAAACCGAAAGTGAAGTTATAATGTGGAAGCATCTTTGTGGGGATAAAGCTAAGGGGAAAGTTGATTGCTTGAATTGATTGCTTGAATTGGTTTCTGCACTATGGACTTGTCGTATGATAAATACTAAATTTATTAATCTGATCATCTCATGAACTGTGTGTGTGAATGTATCTATGGAGATTCATAATTACATATATTTTGGGTGACATAATGATAAAGTTTTGCAATGAGACTGGAATTTGTAAACCAAAAATTGACGTGAGCCGAAGCCCGCATGCAATAATAACCCTACAATTGTTAGTAGTATAGAATAAGTAGGGATCGTTCTAAGCCGGGGATTAAGGGTACCTGAAATATGAGATTGTTAGATAAAAACACATGTACAAATATACAAATTCACACATCAAAACGTCACAATGGGGGGTAGAATAGGCGTCGGCAGCAAGGCTGCCTTTAAACACTAGACACGAAATAAATAGCTGAAAATAAATCATAAATCTAATATTTACAAGTTTGGTCGACATTCTTCCACAAAGCACTAACACGAAAACAATCAAAATACTTAGCAAATTGACAAAACAAGACATACGGCAAGGGTACACAATATCCTAGATCCGACTTAGTTCCAACCTAATTAGCTCCTTATCGGTTTACTAATCGATTAAGACTCTCAAGTACTTCAAGATTAACTTATCGTCTAACTCTAAAGTTATACTAAACACATTTGAGAACACTTATCGTCGAAATCAAACATGCAAAGTAATTAGGCACAAGGTCTTTTTAGTCGGAAACATATCAATCAAGCAAGGCGTCACCACTTCTTGTTAACATGCATAGTCGTTTAAACCACTCTAGTCCTATCATGTTGACAGATACAAGATCAATACTCAAAACATATTGCGACTATGCTAAATACCAATCTTTGCGGCACACGGATTTAAAGACTAAACCAAGAACGAACTACTAGAATCAGAGTGAACATGCTTGCCGAATCCTACTCTATCAATTTACATCATATTTTCCTTACTTTTTAACATGCAATCCATATCCTTACATCCAAACACCACTTAAAGATAAAGAAAACAAATTGAACATGCAAATCATAAAACCAAATTTCAATCCAATTCATACATAGACATACAAATTGAAACCAAGAGTTCATGCTAACTTTATAGACAAAGTTTAACATAACTAAAACAAAAATTACAAAGCCAAGAGAAGGGAGTGGATCACACATTAGAAACCTTGGAGACTTCGTCTTGTATGGATCCGGCGGTTGGTGGTGATCGGCGAAAGGCTGCTGCTCGGCAGTGGTTGTGTCGGCAGCAAGGTGTCAAGGTTTCGGCAGAAACTTTGGGTGTGGTGGAGGTGGTTTTGGCTAGGGTTTTTGTATAGGACTCTTGGGGAAATTTAGGTAGAGCTTTGGCTAGATTTTTGCTTTGGAATGTGACAAGTTTTTCTGTGTAAAAGCTGGCTATTTATTAGAGGAAAAGCTAGGTATTGCCGGCTGCCCTTGTTGCATAAGGAAATCAGAAAACCAAGTTGGTTAAGGATTTGAAACCTTCCTTTCATTGTCTAATTAGGTTTTCTTTTTCTGAATTTTTCTTCAAGGCTTGGGCTTCACATCTTCATGGACTTCTTGTATAATCATTGGACTTCATTTGATAGGTCTTGATCCACCGAAAATGTCCTCAACCGGCAGCTCTTCATTTTGGCACAAATCTGCCTCTTCCGGCAGCTTCTCCTAGTTTGACTAGGAGAACTTCTTTCTTCATATTCTTCTTCAATGCCTTGTCTTGGTGTCATCCTCCTTCCTTCCTTAAGCTTGGACCATCTTCACATATGCATTTGTACACCATATGATCCATCGAAAACAGAAATTGTGAAAAGGAGGCTGTGTAGCTTCTTGGAATCGGCTGGAAAAGACCTCGCTGCAGTAACTCCGGCATATCTCTCTCCTCAGACCTCCAATTGATGCGATTCCAAGTCTCAGATAAACTAGACACAAATAGCCACCTCCCCATAAAAGGGCTCGATCAAAATCCTTGTGAGTCGTCGGGAATGATTTTTCGAAGTTGGATCAACACTACCAGAAAAAAGGCTTTTCCCGACGAAATAAAAAAAAACGGCCGACGAAAAAAAAATTTCGTCGGCTATTCCCAAGAATGGCCGACGAAATTTTTTTTTCGTCGCCAAAAAAAAATTTCGTCGGCTATTCCCCTAGAATGGCCGACGAAATTTTTTTTTCGTCGCTAAAAAAAAATTTCGTCGGCTATTCCCCTAGAATGGCCGACGAATTTTTTTTTTCGTTGGTAAAAAAAAAAATCGTCGGCTATATTCATATTTAAGCCGACGAAAATTTTTGGAAGTATGGCCGACGAGTACTAGGTTTGATTTCGTCGGCTATGATTAAAAAAAAAAAAACAGCTTCCATTTTCTATCACTATCGACAAACCATTGCTTCGTCCTTTAAATGCAAATGTGTCGTGAAATAAGATATGACCGAAATAATGAAATACGTCAACGGTTGAAAAATGATAAGATTCTGACAAAATCTGTGTGCCGAATGTTGCGGTTAACTGTTTTTTACTTCCGTTTTCCTATGGGTAGCCTGACGGTCGGTAAATATTTTGAGGAAAATTTTTATACGATTAGTTGCGTCTCATCGATTTGAAACTATTATCTGTTGAAGGTCAGGCCAAAAAACGTCATTTAGACAGGCCAATTACCATTTCTAAGTGTTTGAAGGGTCGACTCACCCGGTTGACCGTCCCGATCGAGCCTTTAACGTTGTCAGATGTAGTTAGATTTTTTTTCATACATGTATTTAATCTTAACGGTGATATCTGACGGTTGGAATAGATTTTCCAAACTTTTATATTCAAAATCGGAACATATGCACTAATGTTCCTTAACTTGTTTACTAAACGTTTAAGTGAATGTATCGTTTCAAATAGTTACTATACGCTGAGTCTTCAAATGAAAATATGTCGTCAAATAAGATATGACCGAAATAATGAAATACGTCTACGGTTGAAAAATGACAAGATTCCGATAAAATCTGTGTGCCGAAATAATGAAATCAGTCAAAACCCGGTTTACTGTAGATTTGGCATCCGGCGTCCGAATGATGATTGTGATACCATTCCGGAAAGGGAACGACGCCAGGAACAAAACTCGTAGCTTTGCCACGACGTGTGGGCTTTTTCGGGCTTTCGAGTTCGTTTAGGTCCTCAAAACGGCATTTTAGTATGTTTTCATAGAATAGCCGACGAAACATTGCAATTCGTCGGCTATTCTCTGAGTTTAGCCGACGAAACATTGTATTTCGTCGGCTATACTCCAAAAAAAAAATTTCCAAATCATAGCCGACGAAATTAATATATTTCGTCGGCTATACTCCAAAAAAAAAAAAAATTTCCAAAGCATAGCCGACGAATTAATATATTTCGTCGGCTATTCTCTAAGTATAGCCGACGAAATATATTAATTTCGTCGGCTATTCTCCTTCTAAATTTTTTAAATCCTCCCGCCTTTTTCTCTAAGTATAGCCGACGAAATATATTAATTTCGTCGGCTATTCTCCTTCTAAATTTTTTAAATCCTCCCGCCTTTTTCTCTAAGTATAGCCGACGAAATTAATATATTTCGTCGGCTATTCTCATTCTAAATCTTTTAAATCCTCCCGCCTTTTTTCTCTCCTCCTTCCCTCCCCCTCCTCCTTCTCCTCCTCCTCCTTCCCCTCCTCCTCCTTCCCCTCCTCCTCCTCCGGCCTCCTCCTCCTCCTCCGGCCTCCTCCTTCCCCTCCTCCGGCCTCCTCCTCCTCCTCCGGCCTCCTCCTTCCCCTCCTCCTCCTCCTCCTCCTCCTCCTCCTCCTCCGCCTCCTCCTCCTCCTCCTTCCCCTCCTCCGGCCTCCCCCTCCTCCTCCTCCTCCTCCGGCCTCCTCCTCCTCCTCCGGCCTCCTCCTCCTCCTTCCCCTCCTCCTCCTCCTCCGGCCTCCTCCTTCCCCTCCTCCTTCTCCTCCTCCTTCTCCTCCTCCTCCGGCCTCCTCCTTCTCCTCCTCCTTCCCCTCCTCCTCCTTCTCCTCCTCCTTCCCCTCCTCCTCCGGCCTCCTCCTTCTCCTCCTCCTTCCCCTCCTCCTCCGGCCTCCTCCTTCCCCTCCTCCTTCCCCTCCTCCGGCCTCCGGTATTTTTTTTTGCCCAAAATGCAGTTATAGCCGACGAAATTGACATTATTTCGTCGGCTATACTCCAAAAAAAAAAAAAAATTCCAAAGCATAGCCGACGAAATTAATATATTTCGTCGGCTATTCTCTAAGTATAGCCGACGAAATAGCTCAAATTTCGTCGGCTATAACTTTAAAATATTAATATATTTGACCAAGCATAGCCGACGAAATCATTTTCGTCGGCCATAATTCGTCGGCTATACTTGGAATGGCCGACGAAATTGAAAATTTCGTCGGCCATTGGTATTACCGACGGCGTATTTCCGACGACTTATAGCCGACGAAAAATTCGTCGGTAAAGGGTATAGCCGACGAAATTTTGGCATAGCCGACGAAAAAAATTTCGTCGGCTATTCTCCCATATCTGGTAGTGCAATGTCCCAGGAAAATCCTGGAAGCCCCTGGATTGGTTTGCTCGAACTGCTGTTTTGCAGCCATCTTTTGGGTGACTTCCCAAACTCCGATTTATCTGAAATTTTAACACAACATTCCTAAGTATATGAATATTAAGCACACCAAATTTCATTGAATTCGGACAAGGATAGATCATATTTTTACTCATCCCAAAATCACGAAAAAGACATATTTTGCACTATTTTCCAGATTTCTCATACTTAGTTATTTTTCGGACAATTAAGCACATTTTACCAAAACTCTACCAAAAACGACACTAACAATATTATGACTCTATCTTAGACAAATAAAGGTTAAACAAAGCATAAATGAGGGTATAAGCATATAATATCGTCGCACATTGTGCTCCTATCAACTACCCCACACTTATCCTTTGCTAGTCCCTTAGCAAACTAAATAAAACTAGACTCTAAACAAACTATTGCCTCTAACAATTTGTCTCAGGCTCGTATGTACACATATCTTTCAAGATAATGCATGAGAATGCTAAGCACGAAAATTCCGAGCTTCATGAATATGTAACATCAATAAGAACATATAAGAACAAAAGTAAGCATGTAGACATGTTAAGCTAATTCAATCCTCCTCACTAGGCATACTTTCTTCTTTTCACTCGAAGCATGGTATTCACTCATAAGTATATGCAAGCGAAAGATCATGAATTACAAAGAGTGACTTGCATATATCAAAGAAACAAAAGCACTTTGTGAATTGAATTTGAAAGAAAAACCTCATTTGATAACTATATGCACGAATGGACCAACACCATATGCTCAATTATTGAGAAAATCTCCACAAATCATAGTATGCCATCTTAAGAATCATGAAAACGTTATAGGGGAATAAATATGGGGCTCGGCTATAGGGAAGGAAATTTAGGATAAGTGGTGCTTAAAAACGTCACCAAGACTTGGCAATTCTTGATCCTCCTTATGGCTTCACTCCAAGGGTCGGATATTATCTTGTTGGACCCTTCCTTCATTCTTTACTTCCCAAAACATCATAAACATGGACAAAGGTCAAAATTTCGCAATGCTAGACCTTCAAATACGAACGAAATTCCAAGCTCACAACATTTATTCAAAGATAGGACTTAGCAAATTTTTCTTTCAAAACCGTGCCTCTTTTCTTTTCTTTCGGACTAACATTTTTCTCTTTTCTTTTGTTTTCTGTCCGTTTACATATTTTTCTAGGCACGGCATATACATTTTTCACACAATTTCTAGCTAAGTCCACCCCACACTTGTTTCATGACATCACTCTACATCAAACCTCCAAATCGATTTTAAACTTTTGCCAAGTCTCGCGAGGACATGGGTCAAGATATAATTATTCTAAGCATAAGAATTTTAATAAGGGTGATGAAAGAAAAGGCTCAATGTAGGCTCAAAGGGGTTTTCTAAGGAGTCCCACGACGGGCACAAATAGGGCACAAGCTTTATTTGGCAATGGCGGTGATCCTAACATAACGTTTTCAATCCTTTTCAAAATCAAAGCAATTTTCATGACTATCAAGTTTCAAAAATCACAAGAGCGAGTTCTAGCACTTCTAGAGTCCATGAAAAGCTATTGCATATAGTCATCGAATAATCAAAGAATAATGAGGTTTCATGCTTCCTACGAATCTATCGAATTTTTTATTTTTATACCACTCAAGAAAAAAAAGCAATTTGGCTCTAAAGCTCACATAGGTTATTATGGAAACAAAACTAGCTAAAAACATGCATGCTTCGTTAATCAACAAGTCCTACATGCTCCTACCAATGCACATAATCCATGAAACTCACAATTTTAATTGTATGCACAACTATCATCTATGTATGCAAAGAGGAGAAAAACATCATTGAAATATTAGGGGCATCCTAAGACTTGAAACATGCAATTTAAACACTCTATTTTTGTGGAACAATTTTCTGAAATTTTCTTTTCTAACTAAGCACACGAAAACAAGTTGATAGGAACACAATGTGCGACGATATTATATGCTTATTCCCTCATTTATGCTTTGTTTAACCTTTATTTGTCTAAGATAGAGTCATAATATTGTTAGTGTCATTTTTGGTAGAGTTTTGGTAAAATGTGCTTAATTGTCCGAAAAATGACTAAGTATGAGAAATCTGGAAAATAGTGCAAAATATGTCTTTTTCGTGATTTTGAGATGAGTAAAAATATGATCTATCCTTGTCCGAATTCAATGAAATTTGGTGTGCTTAATATTCATATACTGAGAAATGTTGTGTTAAAATTTCAGATAAATCGGAGTTCGGGAAGTCAAAAGATGGCTGCAAAACAGCAGTTCGAGCAAACCAATCCAGGGGCTTCCAGGATTTTCCTGGGACTTTGATCCAACTTCGAAAAATCATTCCCGACGACTCACAAGGATTTTTGATCGAGCCCTTTTATGGAGACATGGCTATTTGTGTCTAGTTTATCTGAGACTTGGAATCGCATCAATTGGAGGTCCGAGGAGAGAGATATGCCGGAGTTACTGCAGCGAGGTCTTTTCCAGCCGATTCCAAGAAGCTACACAGCCTCCTTTTCACAATTTCTGTTTTCGATGGATCATATGGTGTACAAATGCATATGTGAAGATGGTCCAAGCTTAAGGAAGGAAGGAGGATGACACCAAGACAAGGCATTGAAGAAGAATATGAAGAAAGAAGTTCTCCTAGTCAAACTAGGAGAAACTGCCGGAAGAGGCAGATTTGTGCCAAAATGAAGAGCTGCCGGTTGAGGACATTTTCGGTGGATCAAGACCTATCAAATGAAGTCCAATGATTATACAAGAAGTCCATGAAGATGTGAAGCCCAAGCCTTGAAGAAAAATTCAGAAAAAGAAAACCTAATTAGACAATGAAAGGAAGGTTTCAAATCCTTAACCAACTTGGTTTTCTGATTTCCTTATGCAACAAGGGCAGCCGGCAATACCTAGCTTTTCCTCTAATAAATAGCCAGCTTTTACACAGAAAAACTTGTCACATTCCAAAGTAAAAATCTAGCCAAAGCTCTACCTAAATTTCCCCAAGAGTCCTATACAAAACCCTAGCCAAAACCACCTCCACCACACCCAAAGTTTCTGCCGAAACCTTGACACCTTGCTGCCGACACAACCACTGCCGAGCAGCAGCCTTTCGCCGATCATTACCAACCGCCGGATCCATACAAGACGAAGTCTCCAAGGTTTCTAATGTGTGATCCACTCCCTTCTCTTGGCTTTGTAATTTTTGTTTTAGTTATGTTAAACTTTGTCTATAAAGTTAGCATGAACTCTTGGTTTCAATTTGTATGTCTATGTATGAATTGGATTGAAATTTGGTTTTATGATTTGCATGTTCAATTTGTTTTCTTTATCTTTAAGTGGTGTTTGGATGTAAGGATATGGATTGCATGTTAAAAAGTAAGGAAAATATGATGTAAATTGATAGAGTAGGATTCGGCAAGCATGTTCACTCTGATTCTAGTAGTTCGTTCTTGGTTTAGTCTTTAAATCCGTGTGCCGCAAAGATTGGTATTTAGCATAGTCGCAATATGTTTTGAGTATTGATCTTATATCTGTCAACATGATAGGACTAGAGTGGTTTAAGCGACTATGCATGTTAACAAGAAGTGGTGACGTCTTGCTTGATTGATATGCTTCCGACTAAAAAGACCTTGTGCCTAATTACTTTGCATGTTTGATTTCGATGATAAGTGTTCTCAAATGTGTTTAGTATAACTTTAGGGTTAGACGATAAGTTAATCTTGAAGTACTTGAGAGTCTTAATCGATTAGTAAACCGATAAGAAGCTAATTAGGTTGGAACTAAGTCGGATCTAGGATATTGTGTACTCTTGCCGTATGTCTTGTTTTGTCAATTTGCTAAGTATTTTGATTGCTTTCGTGTTAGTGCTTTGTGGAAGAATGTCGACCAAACTTGTAAATATTAGATTTAGGATTTATTTTCAGTTATTTATTTCGTGTCTAGTGTTTAAAGGCAGCCTTGCTGCCGACGCCTATTCTACCCCCCATTGTGACGTTTTGATGTGTGAATTTGTATATTTGTACATGTGTTTTTATCTAACAATCTCATATTTCAGGTACCCTTATTCTCCGGCTTAGAACGATCCCTACTTATTCTATACTACTAACAATTGTAGGGTTATTATTGCATGCGGGCTTCGGCTCACGTCAATTTTTGGATCCGTTGCCGGGGATTATAAAAGCTTGATTTGCATTATTGTTGTGTATATATGTTGCTGGAAATTTTTGATGTAAAGTTGTAAAGTTGTAATTTTTAATTTTATTTTAGGATTTTGTAAAGTAGAAATATGCTTCGGCATGTAGAGTTTAAATTTTGGAAGTTGCATGATGTATTTTGATGTATGTTGGTAATCACTTAGTTTAATTTCTAGGAAGTTGATAGTGTTGTGTATGTTTGAGTTTATTGTAGTTTCTAAAGTGTAACATGTAGGTGAAGCCACTTTTGTTGATCATAACCAAAACCCTTCATTTGAATGGTGCTTTGTTGAATCCGTTTTTATGTAGATTGGGAAACGCGGGATACTTCCCCCCCCACCCCACCCCCCCCCCCCCCCCCCACGCATACAAGCGACATTTCGGCAATAGTATTACTTATATGAGGTTGAGGGCGGTTTTAATCAACATTTGTAGACTGCTAGGGACCCGAGTTTGTTTTACCAAGTATGGGGCAAGTTATTTTCATTGATATGGTTCTCAGGTTTGTTTAACTGGATTTCAAGGCCCATAGACTGATGTTCATTCTCGGTGAGTGAGTCGATAGGGGGTTCGCCCTCCGTGGTGTCCAACAACGAGTCCTGCCTGGTTCTTGTAGGGGGTTCGCCCTCCGTGATCTTAACGACACCGCCTTTGAAAAGTAGAACACGCTCGACCTAGTCGACAGCTTGTGCCGAAGCATCACCTCACTTTAGACGCTAGAACATAACTTGACATATGTGGCCTATTTTCTTCAAAGATAAAACAAGTTGTGTGGTTCAACTCTTGAGGTATATCGGGTTAAGCATGATACTACTGGGGGCTGTATCAGTCCATTGCACCGTTATCTCCTCTGCTCCACGTACTTCAAGAGTTAGAACAATTTAAAAGAAATTAGACTTAGCGATTACATGATCATGAATGATCCAACTTTTTATCTCTTATTGCCGAATTTTATTTATGCTTTGCCGAATGTGATTATTTGTGTGCCATTGTTTGAAAGATGTTGTGTAATCGCCAATGCCGTGGCTTGTAATGATGTATATTCTTGCATTTCTATTCTTTATGATGTTCTAACTTGTTTAAATGTTACAAATTTCAGAAATAATGCATGTCCGAATCTAATATTTGGACAAGAGATCTTCAAGGCCGATTGCAACTTTTAGATCAAGAACTCGCTATTGCTCGTTTTGAGCCATTACCACCATTGTCACCAACCAGTTCATCAGTGCCATCACCAACCTTGCCGTCATCACCATCATCACCGTCCAGATTGCCATCTTTGTCATCCGGTTCTGTTAGTTTACCGAGCTCCCCTTCTATTGTTTCGTCGTCGTGTGATCTTGGAAATCCAGAGTTTGAAGCTTTTGCCGAATCAGAGGAAGAAGAAGAGATAATGGCTTCAATCCAATCACAGAATGGTCATGTTGCTGGAGCTGGAGTTGCTCCTTCTAATATCACTTATCCTCCCTTGGAAGCTGACAAGACGAGAGAGATTTAATTGAGGAGTGGATTCCTCCATAAGCTGAAATCGTTTTATGGGATGCCAAGTGAGGACCCTAACAAGCATCTACAATGGTTCAACTTCACCACGGAGTCCATGTGTCCGAGAGGGACCGATTTGCAACACTTCAAGATGAAGGCTTTTCCGTTCTCGTTAGAAGATCAAGCGAAGGAGTGGTTGTTTGAGGTGCCTAGTGGTCGCATCATTTCGTGGAGTTCTATGATGGACGAGTTTTTGCTCAAGTATTTTCCTGCTTCACGTATCACTGATCTGAGGAAGCAAATTACTAGTGTGAAGCAAGCCGGAGATGAGACTTTCTTCGACTACTACAAGAGGTTCAAGTCCCTAGTTTCTTTGTGTCCATCACATGGCAATAGCGATGGGCTCTTGCTACAATATTTCTATGAGAGATTGCGTGTCATGGAGAGAGAATTTCTTGATTCGGCTGCGGGAGGTAGTTTTTTGGAGTTGAATGCCGGTGCGGCAAGAAGTTTGTTGGAAGTTCGTGCCTTGAACAACCAATAATTTGGCATGGCACGAGGCAATGTGCAAAGGAATGAAAAAGTGCATGAGACGTCTTCGAGCTCAAAGTTAGAGGAGAAAGTGGACAAGCTTACCGACTTGGTGAGTAATTTGATGAAGAAGCGTGCTATGGTTTGTGGAATTTGCACCGAGGGCCATGACACTGAACAATGCCCTCAATTTGGAGTTAATGAGGGAGTAGAGGAGTGCAATGCTATAGGCTTTCAAGGAGGCCAACGGTTTGGGAACTTCAATCCGAAGTTCAATGATCATCCTAACTTTCGATGGGCGAATAATGACAATGTGCTTAGGGCACCTATGCAACCGAGAGAGGGAGGAGCGTCATTTGCACCGAGGGCACCCTATGTGCCTCGGCAACCAATTCAGCCGAACCAGGGAAACTATGCAGCCCTGCCGAACCACAACCAAGGAGGGCCGAGCCAAGGCCAAGCCGCACCAAGCAATCCCAATTACGATGCTTTGCTCTAATCTTTGTCAAGTGCTACTCAAGCATTGCTCGCGGGGCAACAAAATCATCAAAAGGACATTGGTGAGCTCAAGACTAAAATGGGCCAAGTTGTAGACTTTATGGGAAGATTTAATGAGCAAGGGAAGTTACCAAGCAATACGATTCCCAATCCGAGGAACGAGCAAGCCAAAGTAATTCAAACTCGTAGTGGAAGAGAGTTGTTTCCTCCAACAAGTCCAAAGAAGAAGCGAGTAACTTTTGATGTCATTGAGGATGAAGAGATGGCTGCCGGACCTGCAATTGCCGGCAGCCATGCTGATGGGAATGGAGGGGCTGCAGCCAGCAATGCTGCAGCCGAGGGCCATGGTGCCGAGAGTGAGGATGCTGCAGCCGAGAATGGCAATGCTGCCGAGAAAGGGCATAAGGCCGGCAACAATGAAAGGAAGAACAAGGGGCTGCGCAATGAGCTTGAGTATGATCCCGCAACATCAAAGAGTGAGTTAGTGCCGAGCCAAGCAAGCAAGGGAGGGGTGCCGACTTCAAGCATTCCATTCCCTTCTCGCTTTGCTAAATCAAAGAAGGATAATTCCGATGAGGAGGTGTTGGAGATTTTCCGGAAAGTGCAAGTCAACATCCCTTTGTTGGAGTGCATTAAGCAAGTACCGAAGTATGCTAAGTTTTTGAAGGAGCTTTGCACGGCTAGAAGGCATACTAGGGAGACTCGTGTGGTGACTATGAGCGAGACGGTGTCGACCGTTATTCAAAGGAAGTTGCCGCCAAAGATGAAGGATCCGGGAAGCTTCAATGTGCCTTGTGTGATAGGCAACACTCGTTTTGAGGATGTGATGCTAGATTTGGGAGCATCGATCAATGTCATGCCACTCAATGTGTATCAAACGTTGAGTATAGGGCCTCTCAAGAAGGACAATGTCATCATTCAACTGGCGGATCGCTCAAGTAAGTATCCGGAGGGTTATGTGGAGGATGTGCTTGTGCAAGTCAATCAATTAATTTTCTCTGCCGATTTTTATGTGGTTGAGATGGGGGATTAGCCGGTCAATAGCACGCAATTGCTACTAGGGCGACCATTTATGAGGACGGCACGCACGAAGATAGATGTGGCCGAGGGCAACCTAACTATGGAGTTTGATGGTGAGGTAATCAAGTTTAATGTATTTGATGCCATGAAATTCCCCAATGTTGATTTGAAGGATGGTTGTGCCATTGATGTTTTGGAGGAGGTCGAGCAAGTTATGTCGACCTCGCTCGACGCATAGCAATTAGCGATTGAGCAAGGGGTCGGATTTGACAAGAAGGGAGAACGAGTCACGTTTGAACAAGAGAAAGGCTGCATTGCCGAGCCTGGCAGCATTGCCGAGCCTTTTATGAAAATGCCGAGTCTAGTGGAAGTTTGTGGAGAGATCGAGGCTCGGCCATATAACAAGGTATTTGATTCGTTCTTGTCAATTCCAAGTGCCACAACCAAATTTCGACCAAGTGTGGAAGAGGCCCCAAAGTTAGAACTTAAAGAGCTCCCTAGTTACTTGAAGTATGTTTATCTTGGAGAAGAAGATACACTACCGGTTATTATGTCTTCAATGCTTAGTGAGAAGCAAGAAGTTGATTTGATAAGAGTGCTTAAGAAGTACAAGACCGCTATAGGTTGGACATTGGCGGACATCAAGGGAATAAGTTCTACTACGTGTGTTCATCGCATCTTGTTAGAAGAAGGAGCTAAGCCGACAAAGGAAGCTCAACGTCGACTTCACCCTCCCATGATGAAAGTTGTGAAAGAAGAGATTATCAAGTTGCTTGATTGTGGGGTGATTTACCCAATTTCGGATAGTAAGTGGATATCTCCCGTGCAAGTAGTGCCAAAGAAGAGTGGTGTAACAGTCGTCAAGAATGAGAAGAATGAGCTTGTGCCACAAAGACTTGTAACCGGTCATCGGATGTGCATCAACTATAGGAAGCTCAACGCTACAACGAGGAAGGATCACATGCCGTTGCCGTTTATGGATCAAATGCTAGAGAGGTTAGCCGGTCATTCTTGCTATTGCTTTCTTGATGGATATAGTGGCTACAATCAAATCATGATACACCCGGATGATCAAGAGAAGACCACTTTTACTTGTCCATTTGGCATGTTTGCTTATCGGCGGATGCCATTCGGAATATGCAACGCACCCGGCACGTTTCAAAGATGTATGTATGCTATCTTCTCGGATTTTATTGAAGACATTATCGAAGTGTTTATGGATGACTTTAGTGTATACGGAGGCACCTTCGATGCATGTTTGGGGAACTTGGAGAAGATACTTGAGAGGTGTGTAGAGACCAATCTTGTGCTCAATTGGGAGAAGTGTCATTTCATGGTCACGCAAGGCATTGTTCTTGGGCATATTATTTCGGCAAGAGGCTTAGAGGTTGACAAAGCCAAGGTGGAGCTAATACAAGCATTGCCGAGCCCTAGGTGTGTGAAGGATGTGAGAAGTTTTCTTGGCCATGCGGGGTTTTATCGAAGATTTATCAAAGACTTCTCTTCAATTGCAAAGCCATTGAGCAACTTGTTACAAAAGGAGGTGACGTTTGAGTGGTTGGATGCATGTGAGGCAAGCTTTTGCCGATTAAAGGAGATGCTATGTTCGGCGCCGGTTTTGGTGTCCCCCAATTGGGATGAGCCGTTTGAGTTGATGTGTGATGCTAGTGATTATGCACTTGGAGCGGTACTTGGACAACGAATTGAGAAGAAGCCATGCGCCATTTACTATGCTTCAAGGACTCTCAATGATGCTCAACTCAACTATACAACAACGGAGAAAGAACTCTTAGCGGTAATTTTTGCTTTGGAAAAGTTTCGTTCATATCTTTTGAATTCCAAAGTTATTGTTTATAGTGATCATGCCGCTTAGAGATATCTTATGACGAAGAAGGATGCTAAGCCGAGGCTCATTTGATGGATTCTTTTGCTTCAAGAGTTTGATATTGAGATTAAAGACAAGAAAGGAGTAGAGAATGTTGTAGCCGATCATTTGAGTCGCCTTGTTAAGGATGTGGATCGGCTGCCCCTATTGGAATCCTTTCCGGATGAGGAACTTTTTCGACTTGAAGTGCATGAGCCTTGGTATGCCGATATTGCCAACTTTCTTGCCACTCGGACATTCCCTTGTACTTTACCACGCCACCAACGTGAGAAACTCAAGAAGGAGTCACGTCATTATCTTTGGGATGATCCGTACTTATGGAAGCAATGTAGTGATCAAGTGCTTAGAAGATGTGTTGCCGAGCATGAACATAAGCCGATCTTAACACTTTGTCATAGCGAGGCGTGTGGAGGGCATTTTGGAGCTAAGAAGACCGCTTTAAAGGTACTTGAGTGTGGATTCTTTTGGCCTGCAATTTTTAAGGATGCTTACATGTTTTGTAAGTCATGTGATCGATGCCAAAGAATGGGGAATATTGGACCATGGGATCAAATGCCATTACACCCCATCACTTCTATTGAGATTCATGATCTTTGGGGGATTGACTTCATGGGACCGTTTCCTTCGAGTAAGGGCTTTCTCTACATATTGCTTGCGGTTGATTATGTATCAAAGTGGATTGAAGCCAAGGCTACACGCACCAACGATGCCAAGGTGGTAGCCGAGTTTCTCAAGACCAACATCTTTTCACGTTTTGGAGTTCCAAGAGTCTTGATTAGCGATGGAGGATCCCATTTTTGTAACCGCACCATTGAAGCCTTATTGAAGAAGTATGGAGTCACTCATAAGGTATCTATACCTTATCACCCCCAAACAAGTGGTATGGCCGAGGTAAGTAATCGAGAGATCAAGCAAATACTTGAGAAAACCGTTGGACCTTCAAGGAAGGATTGGAGTGATCGTCTCAATGATGCTTTGTGGGCATATAGGACTGCATACAAGACTCCGATAGGTATGTCACCTTTTCGGTTAACATATGGCAAAGCATGTCACTTACCGGTTGAACTTGAGCATAAAGCATGGTGGGCGGTTAAGGTTTTCAACATGAACATTGATGAGACCGGCCTTCATAGGAAGCTTCAACTCAACGAACTTGAAGAAATACAGAATGAAGCTTATGAAGCCGCATGGATTTACAAGCAAAAGACCAAGAATGTTCATGATAAGATGCTTCGACGGAAGAAGTTTGAAGTTGGCCAAAAAGTTCTCTTGTATCATTCACGACTCAAACTTTTTCCGGGTAAGTTGCGCTCTCGTTGGCTTGGACCATTCATTGTTCTTCAAGTATTTCCTCATGGAGCCATTGAGATTCGGAATGAAGTTACGGGAAACATATTCAAGGTGAATGGACATAGACTCAAGCCGTACTACGAGCCATTTGAGATCTTAAACGATGAAACCGATGTCCATGATCCTCCAAGCCAAGGGCCTGCCGTAGCTACTGTCCATGCCGAGACACTTGCTGTCGAGCTGCAGCCTTCACAAATGCCTACTCCACCCCCTGCCGGACCTGCCATCGTCGGTAGGGTTGACAGGAAGATACAAGATACCGAGAGCCATGCAGCTAAGCCGCCTGATACGCCAGATTCGATGGCAACACTGCCGGACACGTCGTGTACTCCGGACACGCAGAATGACCTTCAATCGGATACAACATGCAATGATCTTCTTGTTGAACTTCTTCTTGCCGATTTGAACTATTTTGGAGCGAGATGAACACATGCAATCAATAACGGTGAAGAGTCTAGGCTATGGACTATAAACACAAAGCGCTACTTGGGAGGCAACCCAAGTCGATCAAAGAAAAGTGAAGGAGCCATCACCGAGAGTTTGAAATTTCTTAACCCTTTTCTTTTTCTTTGATTTGTGATGATATGTTGGTATATGTTAGACTATTGCATACTTAGGAAATTCGTTGATATAGATTTGTGTTTACATTGAGGACAATGTAATTTTCTAAGTGTGGGGTGGAAAAACGTATTCCGTTTATGTTTTCGTGTGCTTAGTTAGAAAAGAAAATTTCAGAAAATTGTTCCACAAAAATAGAGTGTTTAAATTGCATGTTTCAAGTCTTAAGATGCCCCTAATATGTCAATGATGTTTTTCTCCTCTTTGCATACATAGATGATAGTTGTGCATACAATTAAAATTGTGAGTTTCATGGATTATGGACTTGTTGATTAACGAAGCATGCATGTTTTTAGCTAGTTTTGTTTCCATAATAACCTATGTGAGCTTTAGAGCCAAATTGTTTTTTTTTCTTGAGTGGTATAAAAATAAAAAATTCGATAGATTCGTAGGAAGCATGAAACCTCATTATTCTTTGATTATTCGATGACTATATGCAATAGCTTTTCATGGACTCTAGAAGTGCTAGAACTCGCTCTTGTGATTTTTGAAACTTGATAGTCATGAAAATTGCTTTGATTTTGAAAAGGATTGAAAACGTTACGTTAGGATCACCGCCATTGCCAAATAAAGCTTGTGCCCTATTTGTGCCCGTCGTGGGACTCCTTAGAAAACCCCTTTGAGCCTACATTGAGCCTTTTCTTTCATCACCCTTATTAAAATTCCTATGCTTAGAATAATTATATCTTGACCCATGTCCTCGCGAGACTTGGCAAAAGTTTAAAATCGATTTGGAGGTTTGATGTAGAGTGATGTCATGAAACAATGTGTGGGGTGGACTTAGCTAGAAATTGTGTGAAAAATGTATATGCCGTGCCTAGAAAAATATGTAAACGGACAGAAAACAAAAGAAAAGAGAAAAATGTTAGTCCGAAAGAAAAGAAAAGAGGCACGGTTTTGAAAGAAAAATTTGCTAAGTCCTATCTTTGAATAAATGTTGTGAGCTTGGAATTTCGTTCGTATTTGAAGGTCTAGCATTGCGAAATTTTGACCTTTGTCCATGTTTATGATGTTTTGGGAAGTAAAGAATGAAGGAAGGGTCCAACAAGATAATATCCGACCCTTGGAGTGAAGCCATAAGGAGGATCAAGAATTGCCAAGTCTTGGTGACGTTTTTAAGCACCACTTATCCTAAATTTCCTTCCCTATAGCCGAGCCCCATATTTATTCCCCTATAATGTTTTCATGATTCTTAAGATGGCATACTATGATTTGTGGAGATTTTCTCAATAATTGAGCATATGGTGTTGGTCCATTCGTGCATATAGTTATCAAATGAGGTTTTTCTTTCAAATTCAATTCACAAAGTGCTTTTGTTTCTTTGATATATGCAAGTCACTCTTTGTAATTCATGATCTTTCGCTTGCATATACTTATGAGTGAATACCATGCTTCGAGTGAAAAGAAGAAAGTATGCCTAGTGAGGAGGATTGAATTAGCTTAACATGTCTACATGCTTACTTTTGTTCTTATATGTTCTTATTGATGTTACATGTTCATGAAGCTCGGAATTTTCGTGCTTAGCATTCTCATGCATTATCTTGAAAGCTATGTGTACATACGAGCCTGAGACAAATTGTTAGGGGCAATAGTTTGTTTAGAGTCTAGTTTTATTTAGTTTGCTAAGGGACTAGCAAAGGATAAGTGTGGGGTAGTTGATAGGAGCACAATGTGCGACGATATTATATGCTTATACCCTCATTTATGCTTTGTTTAACCTTTATTTGTCTAAGATAGAGTCATAATATTGTTAGTGTCGTTTTTGGTAGAGTTTTGGTAAAATGTGCTTAATTGTCCGAAAAATAACTAAGTATGAGAAATCTGGAAAATAGTGCAAAATATGTCTTTTTTGTGATTTTGAGATGAGTAAAAATATGATCTATCCTTGTCCGAATTCAATGAAATTTGGTGTGCTTAATATTCATATACTTAAGAATGTTGTGTTAAAATTTCAGATAAATCAGAGTTTGGGAAGTCACCCAAAAGATGGCTGCAAAACAGCAGTTCGAGCAAACCAATCCAGGGGCTTCCAGGATTTTTCTGGGACTTTGATCCAACTTCGAAAAATCATTTCTGACGACTCACAAGGATTTTGATCGAGCCCTTTTATGGGGAGATGGCTATTTGTGTCTAGTTTATCTGAGACTTGGAATCGCATCAATTGGAGGTCCGAGGAGAGAGATATGCCGGAGTTACTACAGCGAGGTCTTTTCCAGCCGATTCCAAGAAGCTACACAGCCTCCTTTTCACAATTTATGTTTTCGATGGATCATATGGTGTACAAATGCATATGTGAAGATGGTCCAAGCTTATGGAAGGAAGGAGGATGACACTAAGACAATGCATTGAAAAAGAATATGAAGAAAAAAGTTCTCCTAGTCAAACTAGGAGAAGCTGCCGGAAGAGGCAGATTTGTGCCAAAATGAAGAGCTGCCGGTTGAGGACATTTTCGGTGGATCAAGACCTATCAAATGAAGTCCAATGATTATACAAGAAGTCCATGAAGATGTGAAGCCCAAGCCTTGAAGAAAAATTCAGAAAAAGAAAACCTAATTAGACAATGAAAGGAAGGTTTCAAATCCTTAACGTACTTGGTTTTCTGATTTCCTTATGCAACAAGGGCAGCCGGCAATACCTAGCTTTTCCTCTAATAAATAGCCAGCTTTTACACAGAAAAACTTGTCACATTCCAAAGCAAAAATCTAGCCAAAGCTCTACCTAAATTTCCCCAAGAGTCCTATACAAAAACCCTAGCCAAAACCACCTCCACCACACCCAAAGTTTCTGCCGAAACCTTGACACTTTGCTGCCGACACAACCACTGCCGAGCAGCAGCCTTTCGCCGATCACCACCAACCGCCGGATCCATACAAGACGAAGTCTCCAAGGTTTCTAATGTGTGATCCACTCCCTTCTCTTGGCTTTGTAATTTTTGTTTTAGTTATATTAAACTTTGTCTATAAAGTTAGCATGAACTCTTGGTTTCAATTTGTATGTCTATGTATGAATTGGATTGAAATTTGGTTTTATGATTTGCATGTTCAATTTGTTTTCTTTATCTTTAAGTGGTGTTTGGATGTAAGGATATGGATTGCATGTTAAAAAGTAAAGAAAATATGATGTAAATTGATAGAGTAGGATTCGGCAAGCATGTTCACTCTGATTCTAGTAGTTCGTTCTTGGTTTAGTCTTTAAATCCGTGTGCCGCAAAGATTGGTATTTAGCATAGTCGCAATATGTTTTGAGTATTGATCTTATATCTGTCAACATGATAGGACTAGAGTGGTTTAAGCGACTATGCATGTTAACAAGAAGTGGTGACGTCTTGCTTGATTGATATGTTTCCGACTAAAAAGACCTTGTGCCTAATTACTTTGCATGTTTGATTTCGATGATAAGTGTTCTCAAATGTGTTTAGTATAACTTTAGGGTTAGACGATAAGTTAATCTTAAAGTACTTGAGAGTCTTAATCGATTAGTAAACCGATAAGGAGCTAATTAGGTTGGAACTAAGTCAGATCTAGGATATTGTGTACCCTTGCCGTATGTCTTGTTTTGTCAATTTGCTAAGTATTTTGATTGCTTTCGTGTTAGTGCTTTGTGGAAGAATGTCAACCAAACTTGTAAATATTAGATTTAGGATTTATTTTCAGCTATTTATTTCGTGTCTAGTGTTTAAAGGCAGCCTTGCTGCCGACGCCTATTCTACCCCCCATTGTGACGTTTTGATGTGTGAATTTGTATATTTGTATGTTTCTGCCTAAACCCGGGGGTCTAGCAGATACTTGATGAATCCAACTCGATCTCCTGCAATCCTGCTTACTAAGGGGAATACCGGGCTGGCCGGCCTTCATCTCTCCGATGCCTAAGTTAGTATAGTTGGAATGTATATAACTAAGGCACGTATGTAAGCAGGGAGAGAGACAAGTTACCTCATAAAGAAGGTAGTTGGGGCCCATATATAGGTGGTTGGGGGTAAGGACTGGCCTTACTCTTCGATGTGGGACTGGTTCCCTTCTGTTTATACTTTCTGGAGCCCTCTTTGGCAGGCTGGCGCCCCCAGCCCCTGGGTCCCTGGAGGCAGGATAGAGTGCCAGGCCCCGAGGCCGGGTGCTGGTGATCCGGTCCCGACCCTTGGGCCGGGCCCTGGTGCACTTGCTGCGGGTCTGTGGGCCTGCTGTAGCCTCTCTGTGGCTACTGTCAACAAGTCCCCCAAGTTCCCGGTCAAGTGCAATCTTGAATGGGGACTTAAATCTGTCTTGCTCTTGTCCCGCAGACCCGCGGGGCTACCAACCCACCGGTGCCCAGTCCCCCAAGTCCGCGTTAAAGATTGGGCGTGACCGAGGTGAGTACCTGTTATCGATGGGAAGCAATAGTTTATAAGCACCCTTGCAATATAAGCAGTAATATGGCTAAGTGTTGTGGTGTTATGAGCATGGAGCCAAGATGATAATGATGATGCCATGATGTTATGATGCCATGATGCCATGCAACAGATGTGTGCATGGAGTGATAATGAGGCGTTGAAATCCGCCATGCAAGAGATTTGTGCATGTGATGACAATGAGGCGTTGAAATCCGCCATGCAAGGAATGTGCACGGAATTTTGGCCGGGCACTCTGCCCTCTCGGCACGAAGCGGAGCTTCACTGGGCCTCAACTGGGCGATCTGCCGAATCGAAGCGGAGCGGAGTTCACTGAGCCTCTACCGGGCGATCTGCCAAAAAGGGATTCACTGAGCCTCTACCGGGCGAGCTGGCAAAACGGGATTCACTGAGCCTCTACCGGGCGATCTGCCAAAACGGGATTCACTGAGCCTCTACCGGGCGATCTGCAGTATGGAGACGAGTTTCCCATTGCTAGGCTGCAGGGAGATTACCCTGGTGTTGCGGCCTGTTTGAAGCATCGGCGAACACTTGCTAGTTCTTCTCAGCTTATATTGAATAAGCGTTGAGGTAAGGGGGTGGCATTGAGGTGACAAAGCTCGCCATGTAGCCCCATGTTTGATCGCCTTTCAATGCGATGCAGGGTTTTTATCCTGCTGGACAAGCGTGCATGGGTTAGATGCAGACTCGCCCGGGTGTATAACGCCCGCCGGTCGAATATTCTCGACCGGTGTCAGCCATGGTATTGGGCGGAACTCGACCGGTGCCCGGACATCATGCCATCTCCGGACGAGTCCCCCAGTGAAGTGCCATGGAGCCAGATGCATTATGTTCCTGGTAGGGGGGGTGGCGTTGAGGTGACAAAGCTCGCCATGCATCCCCCTGTTGCCGCAGCTAGTGCGATGCAGGGTTTTTATCCTGCTGGACAAGCGTACATGGGTTAGATGCAAACACACCCGGGTGTATAAAGCCCAAGCCGGTCGAATGTTCTCATGACCGGGGTCAGCCATGGTACTGGGCGGAACTCGACCAGTGTCCGGTCGTAATGCCATACCCGGACGAGTCCCCCAGTGAAATGCCATGGGGCCGGGTGGATCCTATTCCCGAAATATGTTCTGGAGCCGGTTGGATGCGTCGAAACCGGTGGGCGGAACTCGACCGGGCGTTCTGCCATATCGAGACGAGCCCCCCACAAGAGATGCGACTGGACAGACCTCGACCGTTGTCCGGACGCAATGCCATATCCGGACGAGGTCTCCAGTAATATGCGATGAAGAAGCCATGCAGCCGGTTGAATGATCATAACCGCGAACTGCCATGGTGCCGGGCGGGCCTCGACCGGGCGTTCAGCCATATCGAGACGAGGCTTCATACCCGGATGGGTGCTCTCCAAGCAGTTGGATGATCATAACCGCGAGAGAGGTCTTCGAGATATGCAGCGAAGATTGCCATGCAAGCGTGGAATCTGGGGAAGTGGGAGGGCCTGACTCCTTGATTCCTGCTCCTACCTTCCTGTCGCCAGCGTGCGGGACAAGTGGCTGACATGCATTTAAGGAGGAAGTCCATCAGTCCCGTCAGTTATGATGGCATGGGGAGGTTACCAATGCTGGGACACGTGCCAGCGCGGGGCGGTCTTGAGATGTAGGGCCTGGATTCGCAGGCGTTTGAGTTGCTCCTATGACTTGTTTTGGAGGGATTTCGATTGCCTAGGGCATTGATCCCTTCTATAAAAAGGCCTCTTCTGCTCTTCTTTCTGTTGTTGCTTCTTGCTTTAGAGAAACTAAGAGAAAGAGAGGAATCCGGCGACCGCTCTGAGCCCTTCTTGTCCCACGAGATCTGTTTTCTTGAACGCTCCCTACCATTGCGCGCTGCTTTCCCAGGGCCGATTGTCCTCGGTTGAGCATACTAATCGGTAAGTTTGTTTGATTTCTTTGCCCCGGCATTATTCTTGTTTTTGGCTTTGTTGTTTTGCGGCGGGGGGGGGGGGGGGGGGGGGGGGGAAAGGATCTCTGCCGCTGACGGAACTGCTTTGCGGCGAACTTGGGGAGAGGCCATAGAAGGCGTTGTTGTATTTGTTGCTGACAAGCGCTAGAGTTTTGTGCTCTTCCCCTAGGTTAAGATGCCGTCTTCAGGTTCTGACCGGGTTTCCGAATCGGCTGCCAGAGGTCCCCTCATGGATGGTGCGCAGAGGCTGGACGACTGGCTGAGTTCAGAATCTCTGGAGACCGAAGTTGCTGACTGCTCCGGGAGCAGGGTTTCGACTCCGTTCTCGGCTTCGTCTTCCGGGGCTGAATCCTCGGAGACCGAAATACCGCACGGGGTGCGTCTTGCAGATGCTCCGGTTGCGAGCTACACCATCGGCAGTGGGAAGCACGCTGTGGTGTGTGATGAACCGTAGGAGAGTATGACCCCTGAAGAGATTGAGGCGCTGCGGGAAGCGTGGGGTATCCCGGATAGAGTGCTGCTACGGCCCTTGAATCCTGGAGAGTCAGCCTGCAACCCGGAAGAAGGTTGGGTTG
Source organism: Potentilla sterilis (assembly GCA_963682095.1). Taxonomy (NCBI): domain Eukaryota; kingdom Viridiplantae; phylum Streptophyta; class Magnoliopsida; order Rosales; family Rosaceae; genus Potentilla; species Potentilla sterilis. Next base: position 7,662,672 of record OY821766.1, read on the forward strand.
CTGCACATCAGGATCAGTTTCGGCATGGACTCTCGTTCCCGCTGCCACACTACGTGCAGTACATGCTCAGTGCGCTGCAAGTGTCACTCGCGCAGCTTCCTGGGCTCCAGTGGAGACGACTACTGAGCCTCGGCTGCTTGTACGAGTTCTCCGGGATGAATATCCCCACGGTGAACGAGTTTCGGGCCTTGTACAGGCTGTCGTACTCCAGGAAGCAGGGGTCCCATGGCTGCCTGTCCTTCAACACCCGGAAGCCTCCACCGATCGTCACCAATATGCCTTCATGGGTAGACAACAGCTGGAGGAAGAAAGTGGTGATGGTGGGCGGAAAGTGGCAGGCGAGGAATAAAATGTACTGTGTTCCTGGCGCCTTCCAACCCATTGGTGACCAGTCGTACGAATTATCCGACCTGGAGCGTGAGAGGATCTCGACCATAACCGGATGTTGGGACGATCTGGAACGGAGTTCGTACAACTTCATTCGACGGGAAGTGCTGGAATACTGCCAGCTTGGGCGGGGTCCCGGTGCGTAGGAAGCGTTTGAGCGGTGATACTTTGTGTTAGTTTCTGCAATATACTAACCGTTTGCTTTCCTTGCAGGTGCATCCTCTCGGGCGACTATCAAGCCCGAAACCACTCTCTCCATGGACGGGGAAGATCTCCTCGATCAGCTGAAGGAGAAGGCCGAGATCGTCTCGCGGACGTCGGTGAACGACAGGTCCGGCCGGCTTACGACTCTTGCGGAGCCGAGGGCCATGGACGTCGATGTGGATGCCTATGTCCTGAGGCGGGTGAAGACCCATCATGCCGCAGGCCTTCTGGCGCCCGGAAAGGGCAAGAGTACCGGGGGGGCGGTGAGGATTCCCGGTGGGATGAATAGGGTTCCCAACCGTCCGGTGTCTGCGCCACGGGTGGCTCGCGCCGCCCCCGCAAGCGCGCGATCTTCTTCTTCGGAGGGCCGGGGAGAAAAACGGAAGGTTGGGGACGTTCCTTCCTCCGCGCTGGTGATGCTGACAGGTGGGTCAGCATGGGAGAACCTGGCCAAACGGTTCAGGATTACCAGCGGTGCGCAGACCAACGCTGCTGGGGAGAATGCTGCTGCTGCCGCTCGGCAGAGTAGCCCAGCGCCTGCGGAGGCACCGAGGGGAAGCCCGAGTGGTGCAATCGCCCGGCAAGTGGCGGCGGACTTGGCCGGCCTTGGTCTGGACAGACCCGGGGTTGCTGGAACCTTAGCGGGCGGGAATCGTCCAAAATGCAAGGAATCCGTCCTCCGGGTAAGTACCGCACGGTACCACTGTACTGCCTGTAACCTGTTTTGTTTCGCTGCTTGACTAACTCTTTGGTGTTGCGCAGTTGTTGTACAATCTGTACGAACCGGACGCGAGCGAGGGGCTGTCGGAGCTGCAGAGACAGATAACTGCTCTATCCGAGACCCGGCAGCGCCTGGAGGTGGAGAAGTCTCGCTCGGACCGGGAGAAGGCCAGATCGGAGGAGAGGGCCAAGAAGCTGGAGGAGCAGAACCGGACCCTGAAGAAGGAGAGGGCCGACCTGAAGGAGCAGAACCGGCTCCTGGAGAGGGAGAGGGCCGAACTGGAGGCCAAGGTGAACGAGTTCCAAGTGGGAGTTGGCGTTCTGCTCGCTGCCTCTGCTGCTCCGGCCGGGGAAGATGACCCGGAACTCTTCGAGCGGGTCGTTCTCAAATACCGCGAGAGCGATCAGTTCCTGGAGTTTCTAGTGAAGGCCAGGGAAGAGGGCATCTCGGATGCGTACACGGAATGGGCGGGGAAAGGATGGCTAGACACTTCCCTGATGTCGACTGCTGCTGAAGGAGATATCCATGAGCAGTCGAACATCCATCAGGAGGCGGTGGAGGAGCAGCCGGGTGAAGCGATTCGCTCGGACTTGGATTCTTTTACCAACGGTGCCGAGTCTGCCCGAGCCGGAGCCATCACCGGAACTAACATCGACGACGAGGGTACCGCAGGAGAGGCTGGCGGACTGCCTACCGAAAGCGGAGTCGTAGCTCCTTAGGATTTTCTTGCCCTTTCCTTGTAATCTTTCCTGATCGGTTACTGCTTGTATACTTGCTTGATTATGAATATACTGGAACTGGCAGAGCCGGTGAAATTTTCTCAAAAGTAGTTTGCATATATATTTGTTTTTTTTACAGCGGTTGAACCGCGAACTATGCCAAACTAACCGCTCAGACTAGCGGGTTTCACCAGGACTGGTCATGCTCCCGGTCGGGGTATGTTCCTCTTTTCCCCACGTACCGCTGGAGCTGGCCGTTATCAATCAAAACCTGCACCGCTTGCCTGAGAGCGTAGCACTTGCTCGTTCGATGAGTAGCCTCATCATGGTACGAGCAGTACTTGCCCGTCTGCGCCGTTGTAAGTTTCCCCTTCGGGAACCTTCTCGGGGGCGGTGGGGGAATGACACTCCCGTTCTCAAGTAGGATATCCTCGTAGGAAGTGGTGAGAGCGGTGAAGACTTCTTGGCTGGCCGGTGGTGGTGCTGACATGATTGCTAGGGGACGCTCTTGGCGGAACGGCGCTGGCTTGTGCTCATTTTGAGGCTTATCAGAATAGGACCTCTGCTGCCGCTGTGGCCAGTTTCTGTTGTTGGCGTTCCGGCTGGGCCGAGCGGTGCGGTTATCGGTCCCTTGATTGGGCTTGACTTCCTGGGCGGGTGGGGGGTTCTCTTCCCGGGGATGGTCCTCCTGCTCCTCATCCCGCTTCCTCTTCTGCAGGTGGTGCCCATAGGTCTCATGATCGGCCTGAGCATGCCGGATGGTCATAGCCATCAACTAGTCGTACCCCTGCGGGAGTTCTACCCGGACGGCGTAGGAAAACTTGCCCGCTCGGAGCCCTTGTTTAAACGCCATTTCAGCGATGCCCTTGTCCAGGTTTCGAACCCCGGCCGTAGCCGTCTGCCAGCGGTTGACAAAGGTTCTCAGCTCCTCTCCGGGGGCTTGCCTGCAATTGAAGAGGATGGTCGACGTCCGGGCCCCTTCGACCCGGAGAATGAAGCGACCTACGAACCGGTCGGCCAACTGCTCGAACGCTTCAATCGAGTTTGCCGGAAGCTCGTAGAACCAGCTGAGTGCCTCTCCGGACAAAGTCTCCTGGAAGATGTTGCAGCAAACTGCATCGGAGTATCCCTTGGCGCAGGTTTGGGATCGGAAGCTGTCCAAGTGCTGGTATGGGCAGCCGGATCCTGAATAGGTGAGCTTGAGGGACTTCTGGTTGCCAGATCTTCCCGACTCCATGACCCGGTGCGAAAAGGGACCCATGCGCTCATTAAACCGTGCGCCCTCCATCGGCCGTGCGGCTCTTCTCTCGTTGGCCTCCATCTGGGCCTTCAAGCTCGACACGGTGTCGGCCAGCACTTGCAGTGCTCGCGCGGTTGGCGTCTCAGCTCCATCTACTGACGAAGCGTCGGGCTGGCGGGAGGTCGTCGCGCTCTTTGGTGGGCCTGCGCCTAATGGCGACTTCTGCTGTACGGGATCACCGGACCGACCGCCCGAAGATTGCCCTCCATCGGTGTGTTGAGGTGGGACCGGCGGGATTGCCGCCTGTGCCCCGGCCATGGCGTCATTGCGCTGCTGTCCCCTCTCCAGGGCGGCCACTAGGGCAGTATTCACCGCCTCCATCTCTTCGTACAGAGCGTTGGACTTAGCTCTGTCCCTGTCGCTCTCCTCTTTCAGACGACTGACCTCTGCGGCCATCGCCCGTAGTTCTCCCGCCATACCGCTATGGCCGGGGCTGTACGTGAGGTCCCGGTCCGGGCTCTCAGATCGATCGCTTGAATCATCTGAGAACGTCAAAGCGAAGCCCCGTCGCTCCGGACTATCTTCCTCTTCTGCCAGGCCTTTACCTCGCGAGCTGTCACGATGGGGATCCGGCACGCCGGATGGTCCCCCATAACTTTCTCCATCCTGACCGTTGCTCCGGTCGCCGTGCGGTTCCCGTGTGATGGCAGGGGTGAAGGTGAGCGTCTGCACTATTACAGGGCGTCCCTCCTCGGTGGTACCTTTCTCTTGACTCATTTTCGATCTCTCTTCTTTTTTTTTTCTTTCCCGATGGAATAAACACAACTGACCGATCTCTGCTCGCTGGCAGAGCAACACAACTTTTCGAACTGGTTCCCACAGACGGCGCCAATTGTTTCTGCCTAAACCCGGGGGTCTAGCAGATACTTGATGAATCCAACTCGATCTCCTGCAATCCTGCTTACTAAGGGGAATACCGGGCTGGCCGGCCTTCACCTCTCCGATGCCTAAGTTAGTATAGTTGGAATGTATATAACTAAGGCACGTATGTAAGCAGGGAGAGAGACAAGTTACCTCATAAAGAAGGTAGTTGGGGCCCATATATAGGTGGTTGGGGGTAAGGACTGGCCTTACTCTTCGATGTGGGACTGGTTCCCTTCTGTTTATACTTTCTGGAGCCCTCTTTGGCAGGCTGGCGCCCTCGGCCCCTGGGTCCCTGGAGGCAGGATAGAGTGCCAGGCCCCGAGGCCGGGTGCTGGTGATCCGGTCCCGACCCTGGGCCGGGCCCTGGTGCGCTTGCTGCGGGTCTGTGGGCCTGCTGTAGCCTCTCTGTGGCTACTGTCAACATTGTACATGTGTTTTTATCTAACAATCTCATATTTCAGGTACCCTTAATCCCCGGCTTAGAACGATCCCTACTTATTCTATACTACTAACAATTGTAGGGTTATTATTGCATGCGGACTTCGGCTCACGTCAATTTTTGGTTTACAAATTCCAGTCTCATTGCAAAACTTTATCATTATGTCACCCAAAATATATGTAATTATGAATCTCCATAGATACATTCACACACACAGTTCATGAGATGATCAGATTAATAAATTTCGTATTTATCATAAGACAAGTCCATAGTGCAGAAACCAATTCAAGCAATCAATTCAAGCAATCAACTTTCCCCTTAGCTTTATCCCCACAAAGATGCTTCCACATTATAACTTCACTTTCGGTTTCCAGTGTATGATTCATATCGCTCGGAATGAAGTATTGATAAAGCAGACACCTCTTTTTATCTTCAATAATTCATTTTGGTAGAGGACCCTCCAACGCAAAATCAACATCAAAGTTCTAAAGCAAAACCAATCCAGCCAGTTCTAGGGTTAGACGATAAGTTAATCTTGAAGTACTTGAGAGTCTTAATCGATTAGTAAACCGATAAGGAGCTAATTAGGTTGGAACTAAGTCGGATCTAGGATATTGTGTACCCTTGCCGTATGTCTTGTTTTGTCAATTTGCTAAGTATTTTGATTGCTTTCGTGTTAGTACTTTGTGGAAGAATGTCGACCAAACTTGTAAATAATAGACTTAGGATTTATTTTTCAGCAATTTATTTTCGTGCCTAGCATTAGAAGGCAACAAGTTGCCGACGCCATACCCCATTTATGTGATGTGTTTTTGTGTTTGTATGTGAATATCTTGACTAACAATTTCATATTTCAGGTACCCTTAATCCCCGGCTTAGAACGATCCCTACTTGCTTATACTACTAACGATATTTTGTAGGGTTATTATTGCGTGCGAGCTTAGGCTCCCGTTTGTAGGGTTATTTTCGTGCCCAGCTACGTACTTGTCACTCATAGCTACGTACTTGTTCCCCTCTATCAAATATACTTCTGGTTTATTTATATGGTCTTTGAAACTTTCATTACATATTTTGGTGATGGTATTGAGATTAATCAAGAAGTGAAATTCCCCTGTTTTCTGCTGCAAAATTCAAATCCTATTTCACAATATAAGAGTTTTCTGAATCATTGTCGACAAATTTAAAAAGGGTCTCTTCTCTGTTGATACTATTTCCCGACTGTCTAGAAAAATGTGGGGAAAATAATGCCAATGTGAATAATTGAAAGTTTTGATTGATATGAAAAGACACATTCATGTGCTCAATTATGTGACTGAGATAAGAGCCAGAATTTGAATGGACTTATAGATTAAGGTTACAGAACCGAATTTCGATTATGGTCTTTGTAATGGTTCTGTAAAATGAATGAGGAAAAAGAAAACAAAAGTAATAAACAGCAGGCGCATCCCTCTGCTACATGAAATTTAAGAAAAGAAGGTTCATTTCATGTCTTCCTGTACGAGACTTGGGCCTCTCCTGTGCATAAGTCCCTCCTCTGCCATGGCGCCGGTTTGGATGTCAGGCTGCACTTGAAAAATTAAATATCGGACGATCATATGCCCACTCCGAGCTCTAATAGGAATCTCCTACTGGCAATGGGAGACAAATGTGAATGAAGCAGCCTTCTTATATTGAAACAATTTTATCCTTCATTGATCAGTCATGACCACCATACAGCTTGTCAATAGTATGTGAGATTAGGACCTCAGCTGCTTGACTCTGCTCCAACCTAGGTACACCCAAACTCAGTCCTAGTCAGTCTCACAGGGATAGCTAGCTATGTGCCACAATGTTGAAAGTGAACAATAATGTAAATGATGACCATCGAAATATATATATATATATATATATATATATATATATATATATATATAAAACAAAAAAGAGAAACAAGAAAGAGTATTGAACTGCTACCTAGACAAACACAGAAAATACAAGCTGAAATCAGCAGAAGGGGCACAAGAAGCTAGCAGATCTAGGTTACACCAATGATACAATTCCAGGGACAATCTTCCTCCATCATTGGTCCATGTAATTAACCAAAAGGTTTTCTCTGACTTGCTAATAGTCCTACTTGAAGACCAAGAACTTCCAAGATATAATATGATCTACAAATTGGTACTTATGCAGATTCCTACTCAGATGGCATGATGAATACATCTCCAATAATTAGATAATTAGAGGATTTATCTGTAGCTTGGATTACAAGTAAAAATCAATAAACTACCAACTTTGAAAAGATTTATGTGGAATTTCGTATCTGGAACGTCAGCACAAAAGAAAAACAAACCTTATTGGTGAAGATCATCCAGTATCGGAATTTGAAGTCCAGGAATATCCCTTGAGCTATTCACATGGCCATCAATCATCATCTGCTGTGAAAAGCAACATAACTTTGCGAATTAATACCGAGACTCCTGGCATCAAACTCAGACTTCTGTGAAGAGCACTGAAGTTACCTTTATCTTGAAATAATCAGGCTGAAAGTTAGTATGTCTAAAATTGACAGGGAGTTGGGCATCTGACGAAGCACATCTATACCATCTGGTAAGATCTTTAAGTATTTGACCTCTTCAGTACCCTCCCATCACTCCCATGTGAAACAATAATGATAGATAAGTTAAGCTCCACAGGTTGAAATATGATGCAGCATCAGAGAAATGTGCATGTTTTAAGAGAAGCTGAAGCCTGGAATGTGATGGAAGATACAGAAATAAGTAAATAACACATCCAAATTAATAAGACATCAAAATTAAAGAAGCAAGTCTGACTACCTTCTTGAACAAGTTATGATAATTGAATGATATGATAATGTAAGACAACAAGGTTTGCCCTTGAAATATTCCCAAATACTCAACTCCGTGATCTGCAAGTCATGATCATCTCACAACTGTCAAGTGTAGGTGTCAGTGGTGCCTCGGCTGCTTGACTCAGCTTTAACCTAGCCACCAAGGTCGTTGGTACAGCCAAATAACCAAATGAATCAATTACAAACTATCTGTAATACTATGATAAACAACGATGAAAGTCAAGAATACAAAAACAATGATGAAAGCCAAGAATACAAACAGTAACAAGCTGATCTTTGTCTAGAAATTGGTAAAAGATGATGACAAAAAAGATGCAGACATGAAAATGTTTATCTTCCTCAGAAATTAAATACAGTCGCTGGCAGTTGCAACTTAGTTAACTTACAGCTTTGCAATTACCATGTATGTATAAGAAATCAAGCCGCATATATTTTGTGGAAGATATAAAAGCATGATTTTGTGGAAGAAACTCATGTGATAGCTTATGAACTTATCCTACAGTCTTTAGGATTACACGAGCTTGGCTTTGTTCCTTTGGACCGAACCAAGCTCTCTCTCTTGTATATATTTTGCCTCTTGTAAATTGTTAAAATTATGATTGGAAATATATTCATCCATTGCAATCTTTCCTTTCTCAAATTTAATATGGTATTAGAGCAGTGATCCTCATAGGACTTGCTTTTACTTCTTGATCCATCTTCATATTCATTTCATTCTCTCATGGTCGGAGGTAACAATAGTGGTGCCTCCTCTAGAACAAAACCTTCAGAGAGGACTGATCCTAACACCTCTCTCCAGCTTACCACCAACCACTCTCCTAAATGAATTCAACTACATCTCATGGTCCAATGCCATAACTCTAGCTCTCGGTGGAAGGCAAAAGTTGAGATTCATCAGCGATAAATCAAAGAGGCCCTCATCAGCTTCCACGGACTTTGAATCATGGGTGGCTCAAGATCAAATGATTCGAGTATGGATAATAAACTCCACGGAGCCAAAGCTGTAACAAATTTTTCAGTACTCAAACTCTGCTCTGAGCATGTGAAATGGAATCAAGGATCTCTATGGAGATCTAAACAACACTGCCCAAGTCTTCCAACTCAAGATAGATTTGGCTGAGCTACAACAAGGTAACCTCACCTTCACTGAGCATCTAGAAAATCTAAAAGCCAAGTGGAATGAGTTAGAACTCTATCGTCCTTTCACCACTGACATAGCCACTATCCTAAAAAGAGCTGAGGAAGATAAGATTTTTGAGGTACTCGATCACTAGTATCAATTCAGAGTATGAAGAGTTGAGAAGCCACATTCTTTTGGCTTCTGAGTTCCCTCCACTCTCCACTGTCTGTCACACAATTCAAAGAGAAGAAGTATGGAAGAATGTGATGAATGTTGATCTAACAGTGAGCCATGAAGCAGAAAAGGTGGAGTGTCGTGCCTTTGCTAGTTCTAGTAGGCTATATCGTAGAAGAAGACCTGATCTCAAGTGTACTCACTGTGAGAAGATAGGTAGGTCTGGAGTTGGCCACCTAAAAGAAACATGTTGGATACGTCATCCAGAGCTCAAGAGCAGGTTTCGTGATGAACACAAAAATGCTCGAGGCCAAACCAAGCCATTCTATGCAACAAAGGCAAATCGAGCCATAAGCAGCAATAATAGTTCTCACGAAGAATTGTCATCCAACCCCATCTCACTCTTGAATGAACTTGCTTCATTTCTTCAACAAAAGCATAATGGTAGTAATGAAAGTACAACAACAATGCTGAGACAGTTTGCAGGTTTCCTTACAGATTCTAACCTTACAAGTCAAGATGAAATCCCAGGTATTGTGTGTGCTATTTCTACTGCCTTGGATCTTAGCAAGAAGCAAGATTTTTGGATTGTGGACTCAGGTGCATCTGATCATATATATGTCGAATGATGCATCCATTTTGAGTGATTGTTCTCTCTTCAACAAAATCTCACATGTTTCAATAGCTAATGGAAAGAGAGTGTCTATATTAGGAAAAGGGAAACTCAAACAATTTTCAAGTAGTAGAGAATCTGAGATCATGCCTGTGTCATCATTTCCCTTTATACTTCTATCTGTTAGAAAGTTAATCCATTTGCTCGATTGTCTTGTTATCTTTTCAACACATAATGTCATTTTTTAGGATCGGATTTACCAAAGAAAGATTGGTGAAAGGTTCTTTCTAAATGGCCTTTACTATGTCTCCATTTCATTTCCTTCAAGCCTTCCAAAGAGCCTGGTTGCTGAAGCAAAACTGTCTAGCTTCTCTCAATCTCTATGGCACGCACCTTACTCATCCTTCTGATCATGTATTATTTATTTATTTCCAAATGTATGTACAAGTTCTCATGAATGTGAAACTTGTTTCAAGTCAAAATCTACTAGAATTCCCTTCTCTAAATCTATGTCTAGAGCTTCATGTGCCTTTGAACTTGTTCATTATGATGTTTAGGGTCCCTCTAAGGTTGTCTCGATTGATGGTTACAAGTACTATGTAACATTCATAGATGATTACTCACGAACAACCTTTATTTATCCTCTGAAATTCAAATATGAAGTATTCAAATGCTTTAAAGATTTCCATAACTTGGTCAAAAACTATTTTTCTTCCAACATTTGCACTCTAAGATCGGATAATGGCACAAAATACACTTGTAAAACTATGCAAGCTTATCTAAGTGATGAATGTATATTTCATCAAACAAGTTGTGTAGCTACTCCTCAACAAAATGAGATTTTAGAGAGGAAGAATCGTGACCTTTTTGAGAAAGCTAGAGCCCTAATGTTGCAATCTAACGTTCCAAAGAGATTTTGGTCCTATATAGTTCAATGTGCAGCTTATCTTATCAATATGTTACGTACCTAGTAGTGTGTTGAAGTTTGAATCTCCCTTCCAAACATTGAAGAAACGAGAAATTGGACTCGATCACTTGCGAGTTTTCGGCTGTGTTTGTTATGTCCATGCACATCAAAGAGATAAGCTCGATCCAAGAGCAGTGAAGTGTCTTTTTCTCTGATATTCATAATCAAAAAAGGGTTATAAGTGCTTTCCCTTGAGTCAAAAACTGCACGTATCAAGAGATGTGAGATTTGATGAAGCTAATGCATATTATCAACCACATGATCATGATCTTCAGGGGGGAGCTCCAAGAAGAATGGTTCGAGTCTCTCTCAACTCCTATAGTTCCTAATAGTTCCACATATGAGCAACTTGTGGTCATGATCGAAATGCTCACCATCTCGTTCCGAGGGTGCAGGTGATCACTTTGAAGTAATCCAATTGGACCAAGGAGAAGCTGAATTTTTTTAAGAATAAATTACGGGTCACTCCTTATACTTGTACTGTATCGACAGTTTAGTCCTTATGCTTTCAATTTCAACTGATCACTCCTTATAATGTCAATTTTCTACTAATTGGTCCATTTCATCCAAAATAATTGTTTACCATTTTTCAACTTCCTCAAATGCCCTAAGGTTATTTTTTTTATCTTTTTACTTTCTCTTCTTCAAAACTAAAACCAATAGAAGCTCCAGAATATCTTAGTTTATGATTGTTGATCTTCAATCCAAGAATTTTATAATTGCAATCAGGAAAAAAAAAATGCAAATTGATTTGATACATATTGGCTAACAAAATCAAATAACATCACCATAATCACAATAAAATAAAATTCTATCAAATCTCCATCATATCAATTTAAACCAAAATGAGATTAAAATTTTTTTTCATCATCATCTTTAGCATTAACAGCTCTCATGAATAAAACTATATAAATAACGATCATTTCATATAGTTAAGCTTAGAAACAACACTACTACACTATGCTTAATTAATTTTTTTTTTTGCCAATAAGGCTCAAACTTAATTTGGCTACATAGCCTTTCATGGTGGGTTGTGTATTCTTTGGTTTTAGTTTTGAAGAAAAATATTATGATTGGAAATATATTCATCCATTACAATCTTTCCTTGCTCAAATTCAATAAGACTCAGAGAGATGAACAATGTAATGCACAAATACTTAATGTGTAAAACTGTAAATACTGAAGGAGTGACTAGTAATTCTGTTTAACATCTTGCACATACAAGTTCTATATATAAGAGGATTCTTCCATATCTTCATGTCAAGACTTCTGAAAGTAATTGACACATTCGACAGTTCCATGTAAAGAAGTTTCCCTGCTGTCCATCACAGTTTGCTTTTAATTGGAATGTCGATCATAATATTAAGCAGACATGGATTCTCAGTGTGAGGAAGTGGTATCCAGAAGGTGCAAGAACAATGTAATGAAGAAGTCTGCTATTTGTACCATCATCATAATGTATCGGTCTTCGGCAACAAGTTTGTTATTTGTACCTTCATTTCTTAGTGGTTTTCTTGTGCATAGAACTGTAAAAGGTTATGCATTCATGCAATCACGCTCATGAGAAATTAATATCAGAAATTCAGAAAAACAGTTGAAATGGTAACTGGTTTATAGTTCTCATTCTCTAAAGTGCTCAAGGTTGGTATGAGTAGGTATTTCACGAAAAAGGTTGACAAGTAAATACCAAATACCGAGTGAAACATCACATAATCAAAAGTCATATATAACAAGAGTCGATTAACATGACAGTAAATCAGTAGGTGATCACCATTCAGAGTTGTATAAAGATTGTAAATATTAGTATGGATTGATGTTGTTAGTTAACTGATGGCATGATAGAGTGTTTCTGGTCTGGTTTTTATTGGTGAATCAACCAAACTACCTTTGAGAAAGGAACAGTCAACTTATTCGCCCAGTAATAGTTTTATAAGAAGCACTGAAACAATATATCCATGAAAGAAGCTATTTTGTGAAATCGTAAAGAATTCTAAGAACAAGAATAGGAACAAGAAGAACACAGAAGTTTGTGGGAATTTTCCTCTTAATTTCTTGATAATGAATTACAAGAAAAAACAAGTATATGTAAACAGATATCTATGCTAGAGTATCTATAGGGAAAGGCAACGCCGTTGAGATGACAATACCAAGAAGAAAGAACAGGCTGTTGCCACACACAAAACAGAAAGCCAGAAAGCGTAAGTCAACATCATGCTTTTTGGCAGTTCATACAGAACTGAACTAAACCAATAGAGATGACTACACCGCTCACGTGAGGAGCACAAGACCTTTGGCGGATGGACATGTGTGGCGGATGGACATGTGTTGGCGGATGGACATGTGTTCTAATTCAACACCCCCCCCCCTCAAGTTGGGTCCAGGGGATTGATGGAACCAAGCTTGGATAAGAGAAACAAGAAATGATCAGTAGGTAAAACTTTGGTGAAGATGTCTGCCAACTGATCTTGGCTGCGAATGTATCTGCTTTCGATCACTTTAGCTTGCACTTGAAACCGGATATAGTGGCAATCAACCTCAATATGTTTCGTTCTTTCATGAAACACAGGATTAGAGGCAATGTACATTGCTGCTTGATTGTCACAATGAAGAACCATTGATTTAGTGACTGGAAATCCCAGATCGTGAAGAAGACCCTTAAGCCAAATTAATTCACAAGCTGCAGAGGCCATAGCCCTGTATTCAGCTTCAGCACTGGATCGAGCAACAACAGTTTGCTTCTTACTCTTCCATGTGACCAAATTTCCTCCAACAAGAGTGCAAAAACCAGTAGTGCTTTTCCGGTCAAGGGCATTTCCAGCCCAATCTGCATCGACATATCCAGTAATATCAGTAGTTCCATTGTTCCTGAGCAATATTCCTCTACCAACAGAACTTTTCAAATATCTGAGAAGTCTCTTTACAATTCCTAAGTGATGAACAGTAGGAGCATGCATAAATTGACTGACTATACTCACACTGTAGGAGATGTCAGGCCTAGTGATAGTGAGATAGATTAATTTTCCCACTATCCTTTGATAAGGACTGATATTCTCAAGAGGATCACTATCTGTTTCCAGTTTAAACTTACTTGAAAGAGGGCCATGAGCTGGTTTGCAGTCTAGCATCTCAGCTTCCTTAAGGAGGTCCAGAATGTACTTTCTTTGATTCAAAAATAGACTTTTTTTGGAAGAAGCCATCTCGATGTCTAGAAAGTATTTTAGCTTGCCGAGATCTTTAATTGCAAATTTCTTGTGAAGAGATTTCTTTAGAGCTTCAATTTCTTCCATATTGTCACCAGTAACAATGAGATCATCAACATAGATTAAGATTACCAACTTCCCTGATGATCCATTTTTGACAAATAATGAAGAGTCAGCATTGCTGCTTCTGAAACCAACTTCTTCAAGAACTGAACTCAACTTGGCATACCAAGCCCTAGGAGATTGCTTCAAGCCATAAATTGCCTTGTGAAGTTTGCAGACCATTCCAGGTTCATGCTCTTGATCATGTCCTGGAGGTAAACGCATAAACACTTCTTCTTCCAAATCACCATGAAGAAAAGCATTTTTAACATCCATTTGATGAAGATTCCAAGCTTTATTGACTGCAACAGAAAGAAGGACTCTTACTGTGTTCATCTTAGCAACAGGAGCGAAGGTCTCTTTGTAGTCCACTCCATAGGTCTGAGTGAATCCACGAGCAACAAGACAAGCTTTCTTTCTCTCTATCCTGCCATCAGAGTGAAACTTGGTCTTAAATATCTACCTGCTTCCCACTACTTTCTTTCCAGGGGGTAGCTTGACCACGGACCAAGTATTGTTCTCATGAAGGGAATTTAGCTCATCAGACATAGTCAGTCTCCAATCTTTATGCTCTTTAGCTTCAGCAAATGACTATGGCTCAATGACACTATCTAGACTGCTTAGGAAGACAGAATGAGACTGAGACAGGTTCTTGTAAGTATAAGAGTCTGAAATTGGATGCTTTGAGGATAGAAGAACATAATCCTTGAGTTTTGCAGGTCTATTCCTGATACGACTAGGATTTCTTCTCAGAGCAGGAATAATTACTTCTGCTGCATCATTGACATGGTCAATGGGATTGACATCTTCAACAGCTTGATCTACCACATTTTCATCTTCATGTAAGCAATCAATTTCAGGACGAGGTTCAGCAGAAGATTGAATGGTAGTATTTACACAGTCAATTCTCAAGCTATCTGTTATGATAGGCATGGGAGTGAGGTCAGTATATTCGGAATATGACTCCCTCTGTCCCTTGTCATCAAAGAACGGGATAGCCTCCTCAAATCTTACATCTCGAGACACAAAAACCTTCTTAGTGACAGGATTAAAGCATTTGTATCCCTTTTTGGTTGATGAGTACCCAACAAACATACACTTAGCTGCTCTGGGATCCAATTTTCCTCTTTGAGTGGACTGAATGTGAACATAACATACACAGCCAAAGGTTCTCAAATGAGTTAGATCAATGTTTCTTCCTTTCAATTTTTCAAGCAGAGATTTGAACTCAATAACCCTGCTAGGAAGTCTGTTGATCAAGTATGTAGCAGCAAGCACAGCATGAGACCAGAATCTTTTTGGAACATTCATCTGAAACATAAGGGCTCTAGTTTTCTCAAGAATATCTCTATTTTTTCTCTCTGCTAGACCATTTTGTTGAGGAGTTCCTACACAACTGGTCTGATGTAATATTCTGTAGGAACCCAAGTACTGTGTCATGTTGTTAGACAAATACTCACTACCATTGTCAGATCTTAAAATCGAAACTTTTGAGGAATATTGAGTTGTAACAAGTTTGTGAAAATCTTTGAACATTTCAAACAACTCACTCTTGAATTTTAAAACATAGACCCAGGTAATCCTTGTAAAATCATCAATAAAAGTTACAAAGTACTTGAAACCATCAATGGATTCCTTAACTGGTCCCCAAATGTCTGAATGGATGGTTTCAAAAGGATAACTAGCTCTAGAAGATGAAACAGAAAAAGGAAGCCTGGTGGATTTGGAAAAATGACATATATCACAGCTAATGTTGTCATTACACAGATTTGGAAACAAAATAGATAAGACTTTGTCTGAAGGATGAGCAAGTCTTCTATGCCAAAGCTTAGGATCTTGAGGACAGCTACTAAGAAGAGCTTTAGATGCAGTGAACTCTCTTGAAAGATAATAGAGTCCAGCTTTGAAAAATCCTTCACCAATCATCCTCTTGGTACTGATGTCCTGAAAAAACACCTTCTGAGGTGTGAAGATGACAAAACATTTTAATAATTTTGTGATTTGACCAACAGAAATGAGCTGAAAAGGAAATGAAGGTACAAACAATGCATCAGACATCAGAGTTTTTGACAAAATCCTGATTTTTCCTTTCCCAAAAACAGTAGCCCCTTTTCCATTTGCAACTGAGACACTAGAGGACATGTTTTTGAAGTCATGAAAAACAGATAAATTGTTTGGCATGTGATCTGTAGCTCCTGAATTAATTATCCAACAATCACAGTTGCTGGTCAAGTTTAAAGCTGTGGAAAAAGCCTTAATGATACCTGAAATTTCTGCATATTTGATATGGTCAGATTCGGCCAAGAATCCTGCAAACTTTCCCAAAAGCGCAGTATGACTATCATTCAAACTGCAAGTACTGCCTTCATTGCTTGTTTGTCTTTGCTGCAGATAATTTGCAAACTCATTGATTATATTCAAGGGACTAGCAGAGAAATCTGGCATAGCAAGAGATGAGGTAGTTGATGAGGAGGCAACTGACACATTTGCCTTGAAGTTGTCAGATTGAGGTCTCCTGGAACAGTTTCTCATTTCCCTATCCTTCTTAAACTTGGCCTTGAGCTCAGGATAAAGTATCCAGCAAGTATCCACAATATGAGTTGTGGAATTACAATGACTGCATCTAACCTCGGCCTTTTTTCCTTTAAGGCTCCTTGATTCATATGATTTGAAGCTCGAGCATCAAGCTTCAGGGATGTCAGATTTGACCTCCAGATTCATTATCTTCCTTCTCACTTCTTCCTTTTGGATTGTAGCACATACAACATTGAATGAGGGAAGAGTTGAGTTCATCAGAATAATGCTTCTCATATCCTCATATTCAGAACTTAAGCTAGCAAGTAGCTGAAAGATTTTGTCCTCCTCAGCACGCTTGAGAAGAATGGTGGCGTCAGTAGTGTGTGACCTGTAGAGATTGAGCTCATTCCACTTGCTGATAAGGGCTCCAAGATGCTTGACAAACGACTTATCATCTTGTTGGAGCTCAGATATCTCTTTCTTCAGCTGGAACACTCGAGCAGCATTGTTTTGATATCCATACATCTCCTTCAGATTTGCCCATAATTCTGCAGAAGTTTCTGAGTAGCTGAAAATTTCAGCAATTGAGGACTCCATGGAATTAAGAAGCCATGTCATTGCAAGTCTGTCCTTGCAAAGCCATTCCTCATGTCCAGCTGATAAAGGAGTGGGCATCTGAGAAGCTCTATTTACAAACCCCAATCTTGATTTTCCACCAAGAGCAAGTGTAACTGCTCTTGACCATGAGAGATAGTTGAATTCATTCAACAAGGTTGAACTGAGGCGCTGGCTAGTATTGCTCTCAGATTCAGTAGAGATAGCAGCGGATGAAGAGGAAGCCTCCCTAGATGAAACTTCGGATTCAGCCATAATAACACTGAATCAAATGTTTCAGCAGGGAAACTATATAAGTAGAAGAGACAGGAATTAATCCTGCTCTGATACCATAAAGAATTCTAAGAACAAGAATAGGAACAAGAAGAACACAGAAGTTTGTGGGAATTTTCCTCTTAATTTCTTGATAATGAATTACAAGAAAAAACAAGTATATGTAAACAGATATCTATGCTAGAGTATCTATAGGGAAAGGCAACGCCGTTGAGATGACAATACCAAGAAGAAAGAACAGGCTGTTGCCACACACAAAACAGAAAGCCAGAAAGCGTAAGTCAACATCATGCTTTTTGACAGTTCATACAGAACTGAACTAAACCAATAGAGATGACTACACCGCTCACGTGAGGAGCACAAGACCTTTGGCGGATGGACATGTGTTGGCGGATGGACATGTGTTCTAATTCAACAAATCGAATCAAGTTCATATGCAATTATTGTTGCACCAGCCTTGCAGAAATGATGCACAAGAACAGTGCAAATAAAATGCACAACTCTAGTATAATACTTACTTTTGGTGAACAGGGGAAAAGGAGCTACCAGATTGATTATCTACCGGCTCCGCGGATCACTGAAGCAGACAAACAAAATGATAGAAAGTATGGAGTATAATTTTGGTGTATCTTTTTATTGTTACTTCTTAACTTAGTTTCTTTGAAATTAACAAGCTTCAAAAATTGCCTTTGATTTCTTATAAAATCTGTTGTACAGTCATCTCGGATTTAAGGTGGATGAATTTTTGTACTGCTAATTGTTGGATATTTGAGCGCTTACTGTGGATAGTTTGTTTTACTCCTTACTTGTTAGGTGATAATAGGAGTTAAACTGTTTGTTTTTCTCAGAGGTCTGTATGTGTTATCATATTAGGAGATCATGTATGTCTGTGCCTTGGAGTTATGGTGTGGTAATAAGCTATTGTACAGGGGGTGAAACTTCTTTGCTGAGAGAAAAGTAAGAAGAAATAAGAACTGATTAGATTTGTTGTATGTAAAACTTATGACAATGATTTTGTAACTGAAAACAAAAACAGAAAGTTCCTGATATTGAAGTTTATTGTCTTGTTCTTTAGGTCATTGCAGAGAGCACTTGACAGAAGACTCTATCTTCTTATCTATGGTAACACATATGGATCTGCTGTTGGAAAGCCAGTCTGGCATTTTCCAGAAAAGGTTTACGAGTCTGAGGAGACATTGCGAAAGGTGATGACTGTTGTATGATGCCATATATGATACCTATGATTTTCCTGTATACATATGTATATATATGCTAAATAGATACCATTTTCCTTCAGTGTGCAGAATCTGCATTACAGTCTGTCCTAGGTGATCTATCCCACACATATTTTGTTGGAAATGCTCCAATGGGACATATTACAATGGAGTCGCCAGAAAATGTGACCGACTCTCCTTCCTTCAAGGTTGGCTTTTGGCAACATGTTCAGGCTTGTGCTGATAATGATCATAATCCTATATGTATACTGACATTTACATCTTTTTCTTCCCTTTCTTTCAGCAATTCTTTTTCAAGTCTCAAGTGATAGCGACGAACAAGTTGAAAATTGGGAAGTGTGATGATTTTGCTTGGGTGACCAAGGATGAATTGATGGAATATTTTCCTGAGAAAGCTGAGTTCCTTGGCAAGATGATCATTAGCTGATCTTCCATATGTAATCTCTTTTTGCATAAAATCTTTGCAAATCAGATGAGGAACTTATATCATATGTTGATGAAAGAGTGAAAGCTGACATAGAGACTCTTAGGCTGTAGAATGCTACAATTAAAGTTTGTTGTGTGGCTGAAGCCTGGCTCAGTGCTGGAATTTATGGATAGTTTTTGCTTCAATGCTGCCCCCTTCTAGATTTTTCATGTACTTTCCCGCCTTCTTTCCTCTGGTAATAAAAATTTACTTTCTCTTGATCTATGATTGTCTGTTATGTTTGCAAAGTCCATCTCTTGAAGCTCCATTTTTGGAATGTGTGCTTGGTTTAATATGGGAACCAGCGTCATTTCACATGCTAAGGCTGCAAACAAGAACTAGGTGCTGAAGCTGAAAGTTTTGCTTTTTCTCTTAGACAAGTATGCAGACAAGTTTTCATTTCATATAGACTTTTATTTTTATTTTTTTAATAGCCAAGTATTTTGTCACAAATTATTAGATCTGTTATAGACACAGAAACACTTCCTATTCTAACAACATCAGTACTATTACCATCCTCAAATACACTTAAAAAGTACATATCATGTCTACAAGACCAAAAGTACCCTCTTACAATCATCTTAGGAAGAATGACAGGCAATCTTTGATTCTTTCGGTTTCGGGCAATCTTTGGATTCGCCTGAAACAGGGCCTGGAAACAACTTTTGTCAGGTACAGGAGCTCTGAAGTATGATGCTCCATGGTAGTGATCAGGAGAAAAGGGGTCATAGGCGCTGACATAAAAAGCGCAAGGACCTTTGCTGCTCACCTCATGGAGACGACGGCGCATCTCCACTGCTTTTTGGTAGTTCTTGGTACCCGGTTCAAAAGGGTTACCGCCTTCAAGATCCGGCTGAACACCATTCGATGGTAGCTTCTATTGTTTCGACAACAGCCCTTTCTTCTTTTTTGATGACGATCCGAGAGCCAAATGCATGATTGGAATTTGGGGCTTAGGGTTGGGTTTCCTTCTGGGGTAAGTTGGTATTTATAGACTATTATGACAGAAACCTAAACTTATTTTTAATCCTAATCAAACTAGAAATCAAAAATCCTAATAAAAACTTCTGTAGTTCTGTTGAACTATTGCAATTTCCCTCTCCTCTTCAAACTGAGAATGGATCAATTAGTTGACAGTGTCTTTGATTTATGATATCTGCCTATCTTGTGCTGGGTTGAATGAGATCGAGTAGTCACGTCGCGACATCGTTTCTATTTTTTTCTTATCTTTCTTTATTTTCAATTTTTTTTTTTACAACTCAAAATTGTACTGTCTGAAATACAACGAGGCAGCAATGTTGTCCATAAAGTGGACAAATGCAAGTAATTTACATACAATAGATGGAGCATCTAATTATCAACATACACAAAATCGAATGAGAAATCAGGTGTAAAAAATCAGGCTGAATTTGCACTAGTACTGTGGCTCTTTCTTAAGAACAATGGGAGAGCTCAGTAGTAGCAACAGTGCATTATTCGACCGAAATGCTCCATAACAACCAGAATAGAGAAAAAAATAACATAAACAGCAGATAGCCAATCTTGTAGAAGCGTTGTTGTTTCTGTGAGCTCAACTGGTTGAAGATCTCAGTCACATATACCAAATGCCGCCTCTCCATGTACGAATTGACATTATAGTATAGAAGTGGGAGAGCCAATACCAGCATTAACCACTCTCTGGCTATAAGAAGAATGACGCAGTGAACTCCTTGAACTATATACTCTGGCAAAACAGTATTGTTTATCTGAGATGATGCATCATACGTGTTGATTTCATCAAACTCGAGGTCTATTAGACTCTCAAGCTGATAAGCCACAAGGCCTAAGAGAGTTAAGATGATGAAGAAACTCAAAAGCCATGTCCATAGCATCTCCATCACAGATCACCTCGTTCTCTCGGTATAGTCTTTCTACTGTACGTCTCTGTGTTTTGTTGGCGCAACCAAAATCTTGTTTGTACGTCTCTTCCATCTTGGTGGAAGGTATATATAGATCCACAATGTTTTAACTAAATATAATCCTATGCTATTAGGACTAAAAATCACAATCAAAATAAGAATCGAAATCCTAATCAAGGTAGGAAAGAAATTGACAACGATTGAAAAATAGTGGTCTCATTTATCAAAACCAAATCACCAAACATGCGTGGTGCATAGTTTTACATTGAGGAAGATATGCCCGATTCTATGGAGGAGGCCATGGCTGATGAGTAGATTTGGTTTTTGATTTTTTTATTTGGGTGCCGAGCGGTAAAGCACTCAAAGGTTTTGGAGGTTAGGGTTTTTCCAATACACAACAAATAACATGCACGTGAAAATAAAAAAATAAATAAGACAAGTCACCATTAACATAGTTTTGTATTGGTCACTAAAATCGTTTCAAAATTAAACAAATGATAGTAAAAAATTAGCTACCTCATTTTTTTAAACTAACTCTATTCTATTAAGACACTACGATATTTAACCTCACGTTAACTTCGAAACTTCTTTTTTTTACTTATAAAATCTATTTTTTTTGGAAAACAAAAGAAGGTTGGTAAGAGACTGTGTTTTAAGATACTATACAATCAATCAAAGAGATGAATCCAACCCAAACAGAAAAGAATCTTTTTTTTAGAAAAGAAAAAGAATTCATTGAAATTATTTATTTGGTAGTTTTTTGAAAAGTTAATAGTAAGTTTTTCTCTAGTAACGAGCACTTGTTGAAGAGATGAAATATTACCTTGATACCAAACAAGAGTTTGAACCCAATACTTTATTTCTGTTTTAGTATGTCTGATTCGACATATACTTTGAAAATGCGACCTTGATTATTATTATTGACAAAAAAACATTAGTGGAAATTTAACAAAAAAAAATAAAAATAGATTTCTCACATTTATGATTTTCCCTTTTTAATTCTGAAAAAGACGATATTTTAAAGGGGTGTGCTGGCCCAATTCCGGACCCTAACTTTGATCGGTTCGCAAATTCGCAGCAATAAAAAGTCGTCGTCTTCTCTCACTCTCCAATCTCACAGAGTCGCCCAAACCTTGACCACCCTTCCTTTTATGCTCTTCGCCGAAACCGCCGCCTGAAAATGGAGCCAGACGGCGCGTCGCCGATGCAAGTCGAGTCTGCGGCGGACAAAAGCCCTAACTCGGCGGAGCTTCCACGCAAATCCAGAGAAGAAGGCGAAGTCTCTTCCGACGATAATGACGTAAGATTGCAATTTCTGCCTCGATTTTGGTTCTTCGTTCTCTGTTGGAGCTTATTGTTTGCATTTTTTTATTTGTTATTGTGTATAGATTTGTGGAAATTTAGAATGGAAATTGTGGTGATGAATTGGTTACTGGATATTGAAGTTCGTATTAGCTTGGCTTAATGATATTTATTAGATTAGGTGTTGAAGTTAGTATCGATTATGCTACCTTAAAGCTCTGTATTCACTGAAGGTGTTAAGGTTTGAAATTATTTGAATGTGGTTGGTGGTAAGATCATAAGGCTCTTTAGCTTGTTATTGTGTTTTTTCGGGTGATAGATTTTGAAATTTTTGTTGCTTGAACAATTTCATGTTGTGATTATATTCAGTTAAACAATGTACAATATATATATTTTTTTTGTTGAAATGGGTACTCTCCGTCCACAGGAAAATCATGTGTTTTCTGTTGCACTTTCCGCTGCTACCAATGTACTTCCTCCAGGGCCCATGCCTGTTCCATCAGTGAACAAATTCGCCCATGGGAATCAAGCGGGTAAGTCTTGCTTTTCATCACAAGGAAAGATTTCTGTTTTGTTTTGTTGGGAAGATTAAATGGCGATATTTCATATGTCTTATTGTGTCGAGCTCCCGGGTTCTGGCAAATCGGCCTCACAGATGAGGATGATAGTTCCTAAGTAATTTTGCTCTGACCAATTTGAGTAGTATTAGGCATGTGGGTGGAATTAAAATGTTCAGTGTGAACACCTCAGGTATGTAACCAACTGGTGTACTTATCGGTGACTCTTGCGTCGCTCTATAGTTCATGGTCCCTCATGATTCAACATTATGTACTTCATATTCTGATGGACTTCATGTTAATCTCACAGGGAAGGTTGTATCTCCTGCAAGCTCTGCTGATATTCAGTGCCAAAATTCCAAGCAACATAAATCCCAGAAGAGCAATGATGCGAACAGATTACCATTAAAACCTGCTACACCTGGATGGCGTCCCCCACGTGCCCCCTTAGGGACAAACAATAATCTTGTGATAAGCTTCTCAGATGATGACAGTCAGAGTGATTCTGAAGAAAAAGAGCGTTGGAAACTAAAAACTTTACCATCTAAAAGTACTATTACTCGAGTGAATGCTAATGGAAAACCAACCATTTCTTCAATTGCAAAACCAAACAAGTTGGGACAGCCTGCCAGGAATGTGAACAAAGTAATGCCCAAAAAGGTGTCCATGAATCGCACGTTTATCACATCAATGGCTAATATCCGCGGAGTTGATTCTAGGGATTCTGTGACTTCATCAATTGAGCAAGGATCTCGACCTGGGAATTTCAATTTCTTGAACAAAACTATAGTGAACAGAGAGCGTGGACATGAACTTCAAGACTTGCGGCAGCAGATTGCACTTAAGGAAACTGAACTGAAGCTCAAGGAAAGTGAACTGAAGCTGAAGTCTGCCCAGCGAACTAAGGAATCAGTTCCATGCAAGGATGACACTGCTAAGGGCCTACAAAGAGATGGAGGTGGTAAGTGCAGTACAGGTTATTCTGATGCCCTGCAGAGAGAACCAAAAGAGCCAGATAAAAAGCGTATAAAAGTCACCAGCGCTTTTTCCACTCAGCTAACTCCACAAGAATTACCAGTTGCAAAACCTTTCTTACCATTAAAAACCACAGCAATGGAGGAAAATACTCATCTGGACGCCAGTAAGATTGATCATCTCCAAAAAGAAAATCATATGCGTCCAACAGCGTCGAGCATCGTAAAAAGGCAAAATCCTAATGATGAACATGTCGCTGGAATGTTGGGAAATATACATACTGGACTAAAAGATGGTCAGTAACTTGCTTTCCCTCATTCAAACTTAGCATGTTAAACTGTTTTGAGATGCTACATCAATAAGAATGGTTTTTGATATGCAGGTGCTGGCATCAATGCTAAACGTATCCAGTCCGATGGGAGGGGTAAGCAGAGGGATTCTTCTTTTACAGCAAACCAGGCTAAATCACTTGCAAATGTGATGTGCGTTGATTTTCCAAATAACTTGGTAAGTGAATATGTCAATTACTACAGTATTGGAGTGTATTAGCTGACTTTAACTATGTTGTAGGTTGACCTATCATATCCCCTCTCTAGCCTGCCGTAGTACATCCATAATTGACAGTGTGCTTTTGTTGTCTAAACTTGTGCTCTGGATTTTCTAATTCAGATTAATTTAAATGTCATAGAGGTTCAAGAAACTTATGTAAATAGACTTTGCCTCAACTTCTATCTGCGCTTGTCATGTGTATCATATTGTATAATCTAAACTCATTCTGAATTATTTAAACATAATTTGCCTCAGGTTTAAATATGATAGACCTGACTTGTTTATATAGTGAACTTTTCTAGTGAACTATGTATTAATATGAGTTTTCGTTGTTGTTTATAATACTTGACAGAATAGCGTGGATCATACAAATACAAACACAAATAGTGGCCATCCAGAACCTGGTACCTTCTCAAAATATCCAACATCAGGAAAGAATTTAATGAGAAGCTCTGACCATCAGGAAACCATATCCATAGACAAGAGACCTGAGCCCTCTTTCTACATTACATGTCAGGTTTGTATTCTGATCACATAGCTTTCATCTGTTATTTGTTAGCTATGTTAACACTTATTCTTGCTATTTCACTTCTAGGCACTCCTAAAGAAGACAAACCTCTCGAATTGTTTTGGCAATGCAAACGTCACGGGAGATGACAACATGAAGACGCAGTCATTGGTTCAAATGGAGGAAATGCTAGACAAGAATCTGGAGGACGCACAAGAGCATAGGCGAAGGTGTGAAATTGAAGAACAAAATGCTCTTAAAGCTTATCGTAAAGCACAGAGGGGTCTTCTTGAGGCAAATGCTAGGTGTGATGTTCTTTA
The DNA here is from genome assembly GCA_963682095.1 of Potentilla sterilis. Lineage (NCBI taxonomy): Eukaryota > Viridiplantae > Streptophyta > Magnoliopsida > Rosales > Rosaceae > Potentilla > Potentilla sterilis. The sequence goes on from OY821766.1 coordinate 7,687,545, forward strand.
TCGGAAAAGGGAACTATATTCTGCCGACTTCCGTGCGTATGTTCTTGATAATCCCAGTTTGTTATGTTCCTCGAGGCAGAGCGAACAAGCTGGACTTGGGTTGGAGCACACTAATAATTTGTCTGAAGATTTGAGTTTAATACCCACGTCAAGCCATCAGATGCCAATGGAGCATAATGATTGCAATCTTGCTCCTATTGATTCCAGCAACCAAGGTGTTAACAGTGCTCAGCTCCCCAATTCCTACCAGCATTTGGGTGAAGAAAACATTGGCTCGGAACCATGCAGTGAACCGGATGCTAGTACATCTGAACCAGTGGCTCCTCTAGGCAATAATGGCACAGATGGTGTGTGCTCTCCATCTGAACCAAGTGGTTCACCGAATGAAGATGATGATACAATTTCATTTGAAAATGAATCTGTTCAACCCATTAGTAAATGCCATATTGTAGACAAACAAAAGGAGACAGATAATGAATCAAATAGGGTGATGTCCATTGACCCCAATGAGGAATCCTTACTTCTCGAAAAAGCTTTGAGGTCTACACTTTTTGCAAAGCTAGGAACAAAAAACGTGTCAAAGAACAGTGTAGTAAATAATGTCAATGGGATTGCAATGGAACAAGAGGCTGAAAATGATGCGAGAAGTGAAGAGCCACCACAAGTAGGGAGTTCTCCCTTCTCAGAGATGAAGAAAAATCAACAATCTGACATTGAAGGTAATTTCATTTTGTTGATGTGTCATTTTGCATTTGTTTAACTTCTCTGTATATCTGAGTTTAACACAATATGGTCTGTGTGCAATGACTTAATTTATTTTTGAACTAAAGGGTCTGTGAGGTGATGAAGTTATATATGAGACATCCCACAATATATATGATTTTTCTAGTGCTCATCACCGTGTCTTGTTTTTATCATGCTGTTGTTGAGGTTTTGATATTTGTATTTACTTGTAGGCGCTGATGGGCAAGTAAAGAGTTTCACTGAAGCTCCTTTTGAGATCCAGACAGAGCATTCCATCAAACATTTGGCGTTGAACTCTCATTCCTTTGGAGGTGATCGCTTATTGACTTCTATGATCTTTTCGCCTTCCTACATCTTGACTAGTGCTTTTGGGTATATGAAGGCTGTAGACCCAAACAATGTAATAGATTATCAGGACAGAAGTCAACAGAGTGGAACTTGTGATACTAATATGGAAGAAGGTGCTTGTATAAACTCTGCTAAACCGCAGTATAGCAGTACCATGATCGATGCAATGAAAAAGACTCTAGTGAAAGTCTGTGATAGAGAAAATGGCTCTTATACCACTGACCCTGCTGTTGATCCCTTTTGGCCACTTTGCATGTATGAGCTACGAGGAAAATGCAACAATGATGAGTGTCCTTGGCAGCATGTTAAGGACTACTCTACCACCGATATGTCTCCTCATCACCCTGAAAATTCTGAAATTGCTGGTATGGCTAATCCATTCATGAAGTTTTGACTAGCATATTGTTTCTTGATCTGTGAAATGTTTTTTTTGTTTTTCCTGCAGACCAGGTTGGACAAACGTTATGCAAAGCAAAGTGTGATGGTTCAGCAAAAGGTCCCTGGCGTCACAATGTTATGACTTTACCAACTTACCTTGTTGGCCTTAGTACTCTAAAAGCTGATCCGCGTCCATATGATACCGTTCTAGCACGGACAGATGGTGAATGCTGGAAAAAGTGTTTCAGCCTTTTCTTAGCACTGTCTAAGTCATTTCAAAAAGACTTTCCTGCAGACGGGCCATTCTTGCATGGAAATGACGGTCGCATTGAGGTCCCTGTGAGACGGAACAGACAGTCATCGTATTTCCAGAGTAGAAATAGCAGAGTGGTTTGTTTATTGATTTGCTCTTTTCTCTCATTCATATCCCTTATCTCGCATGCTTCTATTGTTCCTATACTCAAGAGTGTTGCATTATCTAGTGCTGTGAAATATTTGTAGTTTCCAAACTTTTATCTGCCATGTATACCAAGCGTCTAAACTTTTATGTAAACCAAGCTTCTAAATTTATATGTGCCTGTACACCAAGCTTCTAAGCTTTTATGTGTCTTTTTGACCCCTCTCTGCCCTCCCTTCTTTTGATTTGCTATCTGGCTTGCATATCCCCATGATCGTTTTCTGTACATAATTTGCTTCATTTCTGTAATGTGTAATGCTCTTTGACTATCTTGCTGTTTCAATGGTCCACCACCCTGTTTGTCCTAACTTTCGTTCTCTCAATTTGATTACTTAGAATCAACTGGATCAAGATTTGGCTGACAATGAGCAGTTCCTGGAAAAGGCTCTTTTAGTTTTCAGTCAGGAGGTCAATGCACTTGAGGGTATGAGAAAGGTAAAAAGCACTCGTGAGATCAAACTTCTTAGTTGTGATAAGAGATTTGAGTATTATCTTATATTTCTGACTTTTGCAGGCTCTTCCTGTACTGTCACGAGCTCTTGAGGCTGATCCGACATCCGTCATTCTCTGGGTCTTTTATCTGCTTATTTACTATAGCAATATGAAGTCAGTAGGGAAGGATGACATGTTCTCTTGTGCGGTATGCTGTTACATAATTCCTGCTCTTGCTCTTAAATTTTTCTTTTGAAGCATGAATACATGAGGTAGTTACACATATGTGGATACATCCCTACAGACATTTTTGGTGTTCAGGAGTCAGTAGTACTCATTGATAGCAAGAACACACAAGCTATGTTTATCTTCGTTTACTTTTGATTTTTTTTTTTGTTAATTGAAAAGTGTGGATATTTTGATTCTTAGTGCTCTTCAAACTGGGTTCATTAAACAGCTCCTTTTTGTTTAGATGATATGCTGTAGTGTTCTTGGGGTCCATATTAATTTAAAATAGCCTAGGGCATACACATCAGGCAGCCATATGCTTATTTAAGGAAAACATATACAATATTTCTTGCCTAGGTAGTAAGACCTTCCTTCTCTGAATTATATTTCATTGAACAATCTAGAACATGATCTATGCAATGTTCAGTTTTATTATCTCTCGAGATAAGTTTCATCCCACAAGCTTTTCTCTTCTTCCTTTTTCAAGGTCTTTTTTTTTTTTTTTTTCTTTCTCTTCCACCTTTTGTCCCAATTTTCTGTTAGTATCTACTATTCTAGTTCTAGATATGAAATTTGAAGCTTTTGTCTGGAAACACTTCTCCTCTTCTTCTTCAGGTCAACTACAATGATCGATCTTATGAACTTTGGATTATGTTCATCAACAGTCGGATGCAGCTTAGTGACCGATTGGTTACCTACGATCTTGCGCTTTCAGCACTGTGCCGCCAGGCTTCTTCTGAGAAAGATAAAATGCATGCCAGTGCTTGTATCTTAGACTTAGTTTTGCAAATGTTGGATTGTCTATGCATGTCTGGGAATGTTGAGAGGGCCATTCAGAAAATCTGTGGACTCTTCTCTGCTGCCACAAATATATATGATCCTGATTCTCCATTGCTTACTGATATTCCCACATGCCTAAAAAGTCATGACAAATGTATATTGGGGTTCTGTTGTGTTTACTTGGTTATCTATAGGAAACTTCCTGATGCTGTAGTACTGCAGTTTGAAAGTCAGAAAGAACTGTTTGCGATAGAATGGCCTTCTATTGAATTAACAGATAATGAAAAGCAGAGAGCTTTCAAACTGATGGAAGCAGTAGAAGATTCTGTATGTCACTCGCTGGATAAAAGTGAATTTAATCTCAGTCTAGCACATTTTTTTGCTCTGAACCACTTAAGGTGCGTGGCAGCTATTGACAGCTTTGAAAGGTGTAGTAATCTTCTGGATAAGTATCTTAAAATGTTCCCATCCTGCTTAGAGCTTGTTCTAATATCCGCAAGGGCCCATAGACATGCTCCTGGTGATTCACTTTTTGATGGGTTCGAGGATGCCCTACATAATTGGCCAAAAGAAGTCCCAGGAATTCAATGCATCTGGAATCAATATGTTGCATGTGCCCTTCAGAATGGACAATTTGATTTTGGTAAAGAACTTATAGGCCGCTGGTTTCATTCTTTAAGGCAAGTTCATTGTCTTCGAAATGGTACAGTAGATGACATGGAGTGTGATAACTCAAGTGGCTCATTAGGATTGGCTTCAGATGCAGTTCTGCAGACACTTGATACAGATTTTAAACAGATGGATGTAATGTTTGGGTATCTCAATCTCTCGCTGTACAAGTTATTTCACAATGATCAGAATGAAGCTCGCTTAGCCCTTGAGAAGGCATTGAAGGCTGTTGTTCCAGAGTATTCTAAGCATTGCACGAGGGAGCATGCATTATTTATGCTAAGTGAGGATTCAGGACTTAAAGAGAATTGGTGTTATAGCAGCATGGAGTATATTTTAAAACATTGTGATGTCCAACCTTTCCCTTCTTGCGAGCCATTATCAAGGCAGTTCATTGCGGACATCAAGAAGCCAAGAGTACGGCAGCTGGTTAGTAATGTATTCACTCCGTTTTCATCTGATTTCTCTCTGGTAAATTCAGTTCTGGAAGTATGGTATGGACCATCGCTTTTACCGAAAAAGACAGACGAGACAAAATGTCTGGTGGATTTTGTTGAATCCGTCTTCGACATAACTCCATCCAACTATCAGTTTGCCACTTCGGTCTGTAAGCTGTTACTTAGTGGCGACCATGAGACTGATATTACTTCAGCCGGTGTTTTGTTCTGGGCTAGCTCAAACTTGGTCAGTGCGGTGTTTCATGCTGTCCCAATTCCACCCGAGTATGTATGGGTAGAAGCTGCAGAAATATTGGGTAATATGGTTAATGTTGAGGTTATTTCTGAGATGTTTTATAAGAGAGCTTTATCTGTATATCCTTTCTCTGTTAAGCTGTGGAAATCCTATTACATGCTTTCTATGATGACTACAGGAAATATGAACACTGTTCTGGAAACAGCAAAGGAAAAAGGTATAGAACTTGGTTAAAGGTTCCTTCTCAGCATTTCTAAAGCTGTTGGGGCCAGTTTTTGAGTATATGTGGTGTGCAGAGGCCTTGATCTTGTATATGATAGCAGTAAATTGGAAATCCGGCAAAGTTGATTTCTGATGCAATTTTGCTAACAGAAGGGTTAGTGTGAAATTAGGAACTACAGAAGCTTGTACATGATAGGAGCACAGTCAAAGAGGTTAAAAGGGTTCAGAACTTTGCCGCACATTCTGAACTTCGGTAAAGACAAAGGAATTTCAGCACATTTTGTAGTTAACTTATCTTTCTAGCTTTATGTTTCATGTTGTCTTCCTTTTACCTAGTAATTTCTTCACATAACTTTGTTGATTTATTGTACTAGTCGGATTGTTGTACTTGAATCACAAGAATGAAATGGAATGTGTTTTGTTTTGTTTTTTGAGATTTCTGTTGCCTACCAAACTCTATGCAATTTGTACTTACATCTTACTGATCCATCTCCTCCCAGGTTTCCCTGCAATTTGAAATCTCTTGGAGCAATTTCATGACTCGTGTTGCTCAATGTTTTCTTTCTCTATTTGGACCTTCTAACCTAAACTGAAGCTTACTCTGCTTTAAACATGCAAATAGCCTTCTGTCTGCAAAATAATCTGAACCTATGGCTGATATTTTACCTCGGTTATCTCAGCTCTTTGGGGCTTTTTTGCGCATATAATACCTCATTTGAAGGCAAGGGTTTGTGGTTTGGAGCTAAAGATGCTTTTTTTTTTTTTACAGTAAAATCATAAATTTTTTCTTCATATAATCAACCATGGTATCATCAAAAGCTTGATAAAATCAAAACATACAAGAAATTTAAGAAAGGCAGTAGAATAACTGGTGAGTAAATGAAATCTAGTCGAAGAAATGTAACATACAATAAATGTCTAAAAGTCTTTTCACCTTAAATTATAGTAATTTAACTCGAAAAATTTAAGAACGTGTTTGGTGCGACTTCATTGAAGTGAATATATAACATTATAAAAAAAAATTAACATTCTTTAAACCAATTTTCATTCACTTAAGTAAAACCCAAATTGAACATCCTTTTAAGCAATTTTCATTCACTTACCAAGTGCTTGTTTAACTACAAGTCCTTTCTATTAAATTTCTCAATTGATGGAGCAAGCCAAAAAATATAGAAATGAAAAGAATAAAACGACATGTCGTTCAACACCACACTATACACAGTCCCAGGGTCCCCTCAAACAAAGATAAGCAACGACATGTCGTTCAATAACACACTAGAGCGTATAGACAGTACTGTCTTCTCTAATCTGTGGAAGCCATTCTCGCTTGGGTCTTAAACCCTCAAAACCCTAGCTCCAGTAGCTCCACCATTATTAGGCCCCAGATTTGGCGCCATGAACAATCTCAAACTCTACTTGGAGGCCTCTCTGAACCTCCAGGTCCACTCCCCACCAGAAGAAGAGCTCATCCTCTTCTCCGCCTTCGACATCGAGCAGAGCCGCCTCTTCTTCGCCTCCTCCGCAAACAACATCTACGCCACCCACCTCTCCTCTCTCCAGGTCCGCCACACTCCTCAATTCCCCAAAATACCCTTAAAAATTTCCAATCCACCAAACCCTAATTTTTCAATTTTGATTTTTTGCAGCATGAGAGAGCCTGGAGCAAGACCTCGATCGCCGCGCAGGTCACTCGGATCGAGCTGGACGAGGCCGAGGACTTCATCACTTCGTTCGTGTACCTCATGGAGAAGGAGGCGCTCTTGGTTGGGACCAGTAAGGGGCTGCTTCTACTGCACAGTGTGGATGACAATGCCTCGCAGGTCGTTGGCGGTGTCGACGGCGGAGTTAGGTGTGTTTCGGCTAGTCCTGATGGTGATCTGCTCGCTATAATCACCGGGACCGGGCAGATACTGGTGATGACTCTCGATTGGGATTTGCTTTACGAGACTACGCTTGAGGATGTCGCTGAAGAAGGCGGCAGCTTGTGTAAGGAGCTCTCTAATTTGCTTAATAATGTTGCCGATTTTCGCTTTATTTTGATGCATTTGGTTAGGAAGTAGAAATGTGTGTTAGTTAGGAATAATGATGACTGGACTATGGTTTTAGGTGATCCGATATTGTCGAATATTGAAAGTCCTATTGCTTGGCGCGGTGATGGGAAGTACTTTGTTACGCTGAGCGAGGCGTTGTATTCGACGTCCTCTTTGCGTAAGAGGCTTAAGGTTTGGGAGCGGCATTCAGGGGAATTACAGGCTGTTTCGGAATCAAAGCCATTCATGGGATCAGTGTTGGACTGGATGCCTAGTGGAGCGAAAGTCGCAGCTGTTTATGATAGGAAGGGGCAAAATGAGTCTCCTGCAATAGTATTTTATGAGAGGAATGGGTTAGAGAGAAGCATGTTTAGCATTAATGAGCAAGCGAATGCAACTGTAGAGTTTCTCAAGTGGAATTGTAGTTCTGATCTTCTTGCAGCCATTGTCAGATGTGATAACTATGACTGTGTCAAGATTTGGTATTTCAGTAACAATCACTGGTACTTGAAATCTGAATTTAGGTACCCGAGGCACGATGGAGTGAGGTTTGTCTGGAATCCGACTAAGCCACTACAGTTGATATGTTGGACTCTTGGTGGCCAGGTTACATCTTACAACTTCATATGGAATTCAGCCGTGATGGACGACTCAACTGCATTAGTAATTGATGACTCCAAGATTCTTGTAACCCCACTTTCTTTATGCCTAATGCCACCTCCTATGTATTTATTCAGCCTTAAATTCACGAGTGTTGTCCGGGACTTTGCCTACTACTCCAAGAATTCTAAGAACTGCTTGGCTGCTTTTCTATCAGATGGATGTTTATGCATTGTAGAGCTTCCCGCAACTGATACATGGGAAGATCTAGAAGGCAAAGAGTTCCCTGTTGAAGCGTCCAGTTCTGATTCACCATTCGGTTCAGTTTTACATCTTATTTGGTTGGACCCCCATAAGATTCTTGCTGTTTCTCACCATGGTTTCAGTCATAGTAATTACTTGTCTGAGTCTTCACTTGGCGAGGAAGACCTTGGTTTTTATTTACAGGAAGTTGAGCTTACATGCTCTGAGGATCATGTACCAGGTTTATTGACATGCTCAGGATGGAATGCTAAAGTCTCCAGTCGAAACTCTCTAGAAGAGACCATTGTTAAAATTGCTCCTAGTCCTGCTTCAAAAGGTTCAGCATTTGTTCAATTTGATGGTGGGAAGGTTTATGAGTATGTTCCGAAGTTAGGCATCTCCAGAGGGGCTTCAAAACATGATTGGAGCTTCTCAGCGACTTGCCCTTGGATGAGTGTGGTTCTAGTTGGAGACAGTGTGTCATCGAAACCTCTGCTTTTCGGACTTGATGACAGTTGTAGGCTACATGTCAATGGGAAGATAATATGCAACAACTGCAGCAGTTTCTCATTCTACTCAAATTTGGCTGATCAGGTGATCACACATTTAATTTTGGCAACTAAGCAGGATTTACTTTTTGTTGTTGAAATATCAGATATATTGCAAAAAGAATTTGAGATAAAACATGAGAACTTAATCCATGCTGGTAAGAAGAAAAGAGAAGAAAATAGAAACTATATAAATATATGGGAAAGAGGTGCCAAAGTTGTTGGTGTCGTTCATGGTGATGAAGCTGCTGTCCTGTTGCAACCATCTCGTGGCAATCTAGAGTGCATTTACCCAAGAAAGTTGGTCCTGGCCTCTATTTGCAATGCATTGGTCCAAAGGCGTTTTAGAGATGCACTTCTCATGGTGAGGCGTCAGAGGATAGATTTCAATGTACTTGTTGACTATTGTGGTTGGCTGGTGTTTCTTCAATCAGCTGCAGAGTTTGTCAAGCAGGTCAATAATTTGAACCACATGACTGAGTTTGTTTGTGCCATAAAGAATGAAGATACTACAGAGACACTATATAAGAATTTTATTTCTTTACCTTCTCCAAGAGAAGCTAAAGATGTGCAATCACATAACTCCAAGGGTTTTGATTCCAATAACAAGGTATCTTCTGTGCTGCTGGCCATTAGGAAGGCTCTTGAGGATGAATTACCGGAAACTCCTGCAAGGGAGCTTTGCATTCTGACCACTCTCGCTCGTAGTGACCCCCCTGCACTTGATGAGGCTTTAGACAGAATAAAAGCTATCCGTGAGGCAGAATTGTCTGGTTCCTGTGACGAAAGGAGAACGTCTTACCCTTCTGCTGAAGAGGCTTTGAAGCATCTCTTATGGTTATCTGATTCAGAATCTGTTTTTGAGGCCGCTTTAGGCCTATATGATTTGAACCTCGCCGCTATGGTGGCATTGAATTCTCAGCGGGACCCTAAAGAATTCCTTCCTTTTCTTCAAGAATTGGAAAAAATGCCTGAAACTTTAATGCGCTATAACATTGACCTTCGGCTGCAGAGGTTTGAGAAGGCCCTCAAGCACATCATTTCTGCAGGAGACACTTGCCATGCAGATTCTATGAACCTGATGAAGAAAAATCCTCAACTCTTTCCACTTGGACTTCAGCTGATTGCTGATCCTAACAAGAAGATGCAAGTTCTTGATGCCTGGGGAGATCATCTTAGCAATGAAAAATGCTATGAGGATGCTGCTGCCACTTATTTGTGCTGCTCTAGTTTTGAGAAGGCTTTAAAGTCGTACCGTTCTTGCGGTAATTGGAGTAAGGTGCTTACAGTTGCCGGGCTTCTGAAACTGGGTAAAGATGAGATAATGCAACTGGCTCATGAGCTATGTGAAGAATTGCAAGCTCTTGGTAAACCAAAGGAAGCGGCCAAAATTGCGCTGGAGTATTGTGGTGAAATTAACAATGGGATGAGTTTGTTGATTAGCGCGAGGGACTGGGAGGAAGCTTTGAGAGTTGCATTAATGCATAATAGACAGGATTTAATCTCTGAGGTGAAGAATGCAGCATTGGAATGCGCAATCTTGCTTATTGGTGAATACGAGGAAGGTTTGGAGAAAGTAGGGAAGTACTTGGCTCGCTACTTAGCTTTAAGACAAAGAAGGTTACTTCTTGCTGCAAAACTCCAGTCAGAGAAACTGTCAATGAACGATCTTGATGATGATACTGCTTCAGAAGCTAGCAGTAATTTCAGTGGAATGAGTGCTTACACCACTGGGTATGTCTATCACATACTTTTGTTCGTACAGGTTTACATCTTTGATTCTTTGGGAGGATGGTTCTCCATTAAGTTCCAAGTGTATCTAAAAGTTTGTATATCTAAGTCTTTGCCTAATCTTGTGAGCAGGACTAGGAACAGCTCTGCCACTTCCATGAGATCAAATGCAACTAGCAGGGCAAGAGATGCCAGGCGTCAGAGAAAGAAAGGAAAAATCCGTGCTGGCAGGTAGTTGTCTTTTTTAATACAGGAGTCATGCTGTTTTTCTGGAATTTCATTGTTCCTCATACAGTCTCAAATAACTGATTTACATTGCAGTCCTGGTGAGGAGATCGCTCTTGTAGATCATTTGAAGGGAATGCCTCCAACAACTGAAGCACTGAAGGAGCTGAAATCTTTATTGCATACACTCGTGATGCTTGGCGAGGTTGAAACTGCAAGAAAGCTACAGAAGGCTGGAGAGAACTTTCAAATGTCGCATATGGCAGCAGTCAAACTAACCGAAGATACAGTATCCACCGATGGCATAGATGAGCACACACAGACTTTGGAGCATTATACACAAATAATTAGAATTGAAGTGCAAAACTCTGAAGCTTTGTTTTGGCGATGCAAAGTCTTTCTGGCTCCTTGATTGACCTTGTAAATTTCTACGACAAGATGTTTTGAGTCGTAGCTTGGACACTCATTTTACGTGGATGAAATGTGCATCTCTTCCACCGAGGCTTTACACATCTCTGCAGACTTCTATGTGATGGCTGCTGGGCACGGTAAAGAATGACCATTACATGAAGTGATAGGCACTTTGGGACATTTCATTCTGCCCCTGATTGTTCATGCACTCCATGTACCTGTTTTCTGAAGAAACATAATGGGAAGGGTCCGGAAAGAGCAATTCCAGACTTCCAGTTCAGTCACTGTAGTGATTGACGTTTGATTTTATTTCACTGTTATTATTTTACTCTACATGATGAGTTTATATTATACTAGCCTTCCTGCACGCGCATGTGGAAGGACCGCGTTCGCGCGTGTGCAATATCATTTATGAGTTATCAAAAGAATTATAATATAACTCTATAGAGATATTATGATCAAAGCATATAGAAAACTCTTGCCAATTACATACATTCGACCATTAAAAACATGAAGCCCAACTTCCATTCATAATTAAAAAAAAAAATTAGAAGAATATTGTCGCTCTTCCAGAGTATAATTCGCATTCTTCTAGACCATCAGTATAGACCTTATTTACAAAGTCGTAAACAAATATGTTATTATACAATTGACATTGAGGTTGGAAAGAGAAGTAACCCGGACTAAGAAATCAATCATCTCTTCATGACACATGTAATTAATGTTTGAAAAATAAAAATTATATCGAAAATAAAAATTTATGATCAGCCTTAACTGATTCAATACATTGCAAGAAAAGTAATCAAAAGACATCTTATAGAGTAGCCAATTAGGTTGAAAAATGAAACAATTAAAAATCCTTGGGAGATCTCTGGACTCCAACAATCTCTTTATCCTTCACCAATCTTGATTTCTCTCCTTTTTTAGTCATTGCATACCACAATAAACCTAGTCCTCTCTGAAAAAAGTAACATAAATATTAGCTAGAGTTTAAGACGAAAGATATAACAACATCTCACTGACTCACTATATCAGTTATATGAGTTAGAGTTGAAGCAGAGATTCAAAATGGAAAAGAGCACAGGAATAGAGAAAAACTTCACAGCCAAAATGTCTATTCCAAATGGAATACACACTTTAACACAAAAACAGTTCACAATGGAATATACACTTCAAAACAAAGAAAGCACATAAAAGTGAGCGAAACCATTACAATAATTAGAAAAAAGTGACAACATGTTATTATATGAGTAAAATATATAAGTAAAACTCATTAAAGGTTACGGCTACAAATAAACATTAAGTATGCAACATACCTTGTTCGTTCACACTAACTTGAAGGTAGCAAAATCTCTTTGTACACAACATTTTTTGTAAACACACCTTCCTCGCCAACTAATGGGCCATTCTTGACCAACACTTTGGTAGTAGCTTCTGAAACTCCTTGTGATAAAGCCACGTATAATTATTGTCCATGACTGAATACATGATCCGGAAGGTAGATGCCAACATTTGGTATTGTTTGCCCCTGGGATTTGTTTATAGTAAGTGCAAAACACAACTTCACAGGGAATTGATTTCTTATCATCTCAAAAGGGAGTCCAGAATTATCGCCGCTCTTTATAGAGATTCTAGGTAAGAACACTCTAGTTCCAGTATATTGACCACTTAAAATCTCTGCATCAATTAGGTTGTTGTATGATCCTCGACATGTCAATCTCGTACCATTGCACAAACCCATTTTTGGGTCAATATTTCTCAAAAGCATAACGGGGGCACCTTGTTTTATAGTTAACTGATGCGGGAGCATACCAGAAGGAGAAATTGAATTTAAGAATTCTTGTTGGTACAAATTTCTACTGTCATCCTCAACTGAGTCGAAAGAGTACAGGATGCGTTCCGGTCCTGGAAGTCGCTTTACAATCATCTCATTAAGTACGTCAACATCATCATTCTTTGGAGTAATTATTCCCTTGTCAACCATGTAAGATGCATCATTTGCATGAGCTTCCAAATTAGGAAAAACTTGATCGACCAACTGGTTGATTGATTCTTCACCCTCCTCCCATGGTATGATCATACATGACGGTAATTGAATTATGTCTTCAATAACAGATGGTTGTTCTCCATTACCAACATTAAGCAAAAACTCAGAGAAATGTGGATCATTGATGGATCGCATATTCTGTCGCAAACGAAGAATCTTAACATCTTTCCAAAATGATTCCTTAACCAAACTGGCTTGAACCATATGAGACCGTATTCCCTTACGGACAACATGAAGAACTTGGCGGAAATCTCCCCCAAGTATAACAACTTTATCTCCAAATGGCCTCTCATCTCCGGTTATAAATTTAAAAGTTCGATCAAGAGCCTCTAAGGAATATTTATGCATCATTGGTGCCTCATCACAAATAATCGCTGATGATCTCCGTATCAACTCGGTTAAATCAGTTTGTTTACTAATAGAGCAATTAGATGATGCATCAGGATTAAGTGGAATTTTAAACCTGGAGTGTGTTGTTCTCCCACCTGGCAATAATGTTGCTGCTATTCCAGACGTTGCAGTTGCCAATACAATATGACTGTTCCTTCTCAATGATGTCAATAATGCACGATATAAGTATGTTTTTCTCGTCCCTCCTGGACCATCGACGAAAAATATGGCAGTCTCATGACACTCAATAACAGATATTATCGTTTGATATGCAGAACCTTGATCCTCATTTAAATGATGAATCGCATCGCGGTCTTGTTGAGGAATGATAACTGAAACTTCATCTTGTATTATCCTAGGCAGTGTCGCATCTTCACCATAATCTTCAGTCATTTTAGGCAAATCATAATCAAGAACATTTTTACCATGTTGGAACAACAGTCCGTTGAAGTCTCGTAAAAGCCTGTTTGTCATACATGTGTTTTCTGTCGTACTGGTAGAGGCATAATCTTCAATCATGAATTGATAAAATTCATCCCATAAACTTCGTACCCCATGAGGCTCGCACCTGAGTATATATATACATTTTTGTCATGCATGTGTTTTATATAATCTTCAATGTTTGTCATGCATGTGTTTTATTATTATTACATTTTTTCCTTTAATAACCTTGGTTGTTTTGATGACAGTGTGGATGATAGAAGGGCAGATATGACAGTTTATAATTTGGTGAAACATTCCTGATGCCTGGCTTTCTAATAGTAGAGTCAGTTTGTTTACTAATAGAGCAATAAGATGATGCATCAGGATTAAGTGGAATTTTAAACCTGGAGTGTGTTGTTCTCCCACCTGGCAATAATGTTGCTGCTATTCCAGACGTTGCAGTTGCCAATACAATATGACTGTTCCTTCTCAATGATGTCAATAATGCACGATATAAGTATGTTTTTCTCGTCCCTCCTGGACCATCGACGAAAAATATGGCAGTCTCATGACACTTAATAACAGATATTATCGTTTGATATGCAGAACCTTGATCCTCATTTAAATGATGAATAGCATCGCGGTCTTGTTGAGGAATGATAACTGAAACTTCATCTTGTATTATCCTAGGCAGTGTCACATCTTCACCATAATCTTCAGTCATTTTACGCAAATCATAATCAAGAACATTTTTACCATGTTGCAACAACAGTCCGTTGAAGTCTCGTAAAATCCTGTTTGTCATACATGTGTTTTCTGTCGTACTGGTAGATGCATAATCTTCAATCATGAATTGATAAAATTCATCCCATAAACTTCGTACCCCATGAGGCTCGCACTTGAGTATATATATACATTTTTGTCATGCATGTGTTTTATATAATCTTCAATGTTTGTCATGCATGTGTTTTATTATTATTACATTTTTTCCTTTAATAACCTTGGTTGTTTTGATGACAGTGTGGATGATAGAAGGGCAGATATGACAGTTTATAATTTGGTGAAACATTCCTGATGCCTGACTTTCTAATAGTAGAGATGAACAAATTTTTTAGATCAGAATCCACCAAGGGAGGAAATTTATATAGTACTCCGTCCAACAAACTCTAGAGACCCACTTTCAATAGGACCCGGCCCGAGTCCAATGAGAAGCCCATCCTTGTAAATCGACATGCTAGTATATAAAGGTATATAAGCACAATAGTCCTAACTCCTAACAGCGATCGGTGACGATTATTAGGGCTTCTCCTTCATCTTCCCAAACCAAATTTGAATTTCAAATTCCCTCTTAATTTCCGCTACATCTGAAACCCTAACCCCCAAACCCTCTTGTGAGAGATGGCGCCGATTTGCAGAGACGAAATGTTCTCTCGGGTTTACTACAGAAAGCGGCGGAGGCAAGAAAACGCCGGCGAGGGTATTTTGGGAATTGACGACGAAGAGTCTACTCTGTCTCTGGCCGCCATGTTGAAGACGCTGCGTCACAAAAAGAGGAGTGTTTTGGAGGGTTTGGAGCGTAAAGATTTGATCTTTGGTGGTGATCAGATTGAAGGGCAAAATGGGAAAGTGAAAAAGGGTGAAGGAGTTGAAGAGGGTTTGAGAAATGAGCGGTTTGAAGAAAATGGGGATGTGGGTTTTGGTGGAGAGGATGAGAAAAAAGAGGGTTTGGTAAAGATTGAGAATGTTGAAGAGGGTTTAGTGAAGATTGGAAGACGGAGCAAATATGATGTGTCCACAATGTGTCATCAGTGTCAGAGAAATGACAGTGGGAGAGTTGTTCGTTGTCGAGGGTGTCCGAAAAGGGGAGAGAAGAAGAGGTATTGCATTCCTTGCATGAAGAAATGGTACCCCAATTCATCAGAGGAGGATTTTGCTGAGGCTTGTCCTGTTTGTCTTGGGAATTGTAACTGCAAGGCGTGCTTAAGCTTGGATGTGCCGCCGAGGTGCTTGAAGAATCGATGCTTGGAGATTGGGGAAGAGGAGAGAGTGGAGCAGTGTAGGTATTTGGTGAATCGATTACTGCCTTATTTGAGGAGGATTAATGATGAGCAGGTGAGTGAGATGAGGTTTGAGGCTGAGAAGCAAGGGTTGGTGGAGTTTAAGGAGATGAGAGTCGAGGAGTCTAATTGTCGTGTTGGTGAGAGGATATATTGCAACAATTGCAGGACTTCAATTTTTGACTTTCATAGAAGCTGTCCTGGATGCCAATATGATCTGTGTCTTAATTGTTGCCGGGAGATTCGGGGTGGAGAGTTGAAGGGGGGTGGGAAGGGAGTGGTTCCGAAATGTGGGAATAGGGGATTTCTTGAGAGTTTCAACGGTGAGGCAAAGATAATTAGTTGGAATGGTGTGGGAAATAGGGGGATGAGGTCTTCTTCTACAAAGCCGAAATTTGAATGGAAAGCAGATGAAGATGGAAGCATTCGTTGCCCCCAGAGCACATGGCAGGTTGCGGTAAGCATCATTTAGAACTTAGATGTTTGTTTCCTGGAAATAAAGTCATGGAGTTGGTAGAGAAAGCTGAAAAGATAGATGAGGGCTATAAAATTCTACATGCCAGTAGTGGAACTTGTGAAGAAAGTTGTTCATGTATAGACCCTGTGGATGATGTGAAGTATAGAAAAGCAGCTTGTAGAGGTGATTCGAAAGACAACGATTTGTTCTGTCCAAGAGCTGAAAGCATTCGGCCTGAGGATTTTGAGCATTTTCAGAGGCATTGGATGAGGTGTGAGCCTGTTATTGTGAGCAATACGCTTGAAAATGGTTCAGGATTGAGTTGGGAACCATTAGTCATGTGGAGGGCTTTTCGTCAAGTTAATAATACTAAGCATGAAAAGGATTTGGAAGTCGAGGCCATTGATTGCTCGGATTGGTCTTTCATCGATGTCAATATGCACAAATTTTTCAGTGGATATTCTGAAGGCATGTTTAATTCAAAAGACTGCCCTCGGGTCCTAAAGCTTAAAGACTGGCCTCCCTCCACTGATTTTGATAAACGTCTTCCTCGCCATGGCAAGGAGTTTGTGTGTTACTTGCCTTTCAAGGAATACACTCATCCAACAGCTAGTACCCTAAACCTTGTTTGCCACTTGCCCAAAAAAGCTGTCAAACCTGAGTTGGGGCCAAAGACATACATAGCATATGGGGTTGCTCAGGAACTTGGACGCGGAGATTCTGTGACAAAGCTTCACTGTGATATGTCTGATGCAGTGAACATTCTGACCCATACTAGTGAAGTGACCCTTGAGCCTAAACATCTTGCAGCTATAGAAGAGTTGAAGAGAAAGCACAGGGAGCAAGACCAAAAGGAGATTTTCGGAGATTTTGGTCAAAGTTGGCTCACTTGCACCAAAGAAGTTGATGATCATGCAGATGATGAAGGAGGTGCTCTATGGGACATCTTCAGGGTGCAGGATGTTCCAAAGCTGGAGCAATACATAAAGAAGCACTGTAGGGAATTTAGGCACTTCCAGTGTAGGCCATTGAAGCAGGTGATTCATCCCATACACGATCAGACTATTTATCTGACTGTGGAGCACAAAAGAAAGCTTAAGAAGGAGAATGGGATTGACCCATGGACATTTGTCCAAAAGCTTGGTGTCGCGGTGTTCATTCCTGCAGGCTGTCCACATCAGGTGAGAAACTTGAAGTCTTGCATTAAAGTTGCAGTGGATTTTGTTTCGCCTGAAACAGTTGGCCAGTGCTTTCGGTTGACAGAGGAGTTCCGCACTCTGCCGCCAGATCATAAGGCAAGTGAGGACAAGTTAGAGGTCAAGAAAATGATTGTTCATGCTGTCTTTGATGCTGTGAAGGAGATTTCTAAGGCCAGATCGATGTGAGGCCTAAATCTTTGATGAAATGTTTTGATTATCAGTGTTCAATGGAATCATGCAATGGCATTTTGTAACAAAAAACAACAAATATTTGGGACCTATTCTGGGCTTTTTCTTTTCTCATGCTTTCACTTGCAGTTAATAGCCAGCCCCAACTCACCCCAAAAGCTAGTATTAATCGAAAAGTAAAAACAGATATGCATGTAGTGGTGACTAGTGAGAACTGAGATCAGTATATAGGCATAAAAACTGAAGAGAAATAAAAGGCAAAAAAAGGAAAATAAAGGAAAATAAATTATAAAAAAATAGATGAAATGATATAGGGCCCAACCGGGTTCGAACCGGTGACCTGTAGATCTGCAGTCAAATGCCCTACCACTGAGCTATGGACCAATGGTTGACGATGATTTCAAGATTATATTATAAATAATGTAATCAATGATATTTTACTGATTTTGAAATTAGTTAATAGATGAAAATTTCTATAGAGACGGGGCTTCGCATAATTTTAACATGTTGGGATGAGGTGGCACCGCCACCAGTAGAACCTCATGGCATGTCGAACATGCTAAATTAAATTTTGTGAGCATTATCTATTCTCAAAATCCAAGTGTATAGTAAACTTATAAATTGAGAATATAATTTTGGTTAAAAGTCGTACGTTATAGCCCACGACTTTAAACAAAAATTATAATTTTAGACTAGGTGTTTTTTTTTTCCCTTTCCTTTATCCTTTTTTTAGGTAGTTAACGGACAAATGAATATTTTACATTACCACTTATAGCTCAAGTAATAGATTAAAAAATGAGAGCTTTAGGATGAAAACAGTAGCTAAAACACGAAAGTAATATGAGGTATCAGTATATTACTCGAATGTTGGAATGTCAGAGTTCTTTGCACGCATTTTTGTGAATAGTATAAATGTATAAAACCACTTCTCTGCCTGAATGAAATGGGAATTTCAGCAACATTGCAAGCTTTACCCCTTTCAACTAGCCCCTGAGTAGAGTTTCATGCTCATTATCTTTGTATGAAGCCTGCTTTGGATCCTCACCCAACTACACCCTGGCGTTTACTTCGACCACAACTATTCATCAAGGCAGAAGCTTCAACAAAATAACCTCCAACTGTTTTCTCCAAATTTGAAGCATTAGTTGTTGGCGTGAGTCATACCGAATTGTATTAGAAATTGTAATTATTGTGTAATATTAGGTTGTAATTAGTTTTTTTAATAGGTTAAGATTTATCTTGTATATATACCCCGTTTTAAGAGAAGATGAATAGATCAAAAATTCATATTATACCTTGTTATTCTTGACTTGGTATCAGAGTCGAGATCTTTTCAAACTTGGTTGAGCATTCTTTTGATTTCCGCTACAGAAAAATTAGTTGTTCTTTCAGTTGGTTTTATTTTGGTTGAACACAAAAGGACATACCGGTCCTTTATTGAATTCGTTGGTGTGTTTCTTTTGATTAAGTGTGTTTAGCTGATTTGTGGAAGTTGGTGTGTGAAAAAAAAAAAAAAAAGGTGCAGAAGGCTCGGTTGGTTGTTGAACTTGGTTGATTTGTTGAAGTTAGTGTGTGGAGAAAACAAAAAGGGGCAGAAGTTCTTCTTGGCTTGCTCGTTTGTGAAAAAGGGGGGCAGAAGTTCTTCTTGGTTTGCTCGTTTGTGAAGAAAAAAGAAGATGGTGAAATTTGATATTGTTGAAGAAGAATCAGGAACATCTAGAGAAAAAGGTTGTGTTGATTGAGAGATTGTTGTTGTTCAGAATGTTACAGATAACTCATGGAAATAATCATCAATTTTGGCAGAGACTCATGAAGCTTCATATCCAAGGGATTGAAAAGTGGAGTTATGTTATCGACACTACAACAAAACCTATTGCAGGATCCAAGGCTGATGAATGGGACACGGCAAATATTAATGTCATGGGAATTCTCCTCAAGGCAATGACTCCGGAGGTGATGGAATTATTTGCTAATTATGATTCTCCCAAAACAATTTGGGATGATGTTGCTGCTATATACTATGATGGGAATGATTTTGCTCGTGTTCATGAATTGCACGCTAAGGCATTTAAGACTACTCAGGGTGGACAGTCGGTTGCGACCTATTATGCAAAATTGAAGACCATTTGGCAGGAGTTTGATCCGAGAAATCATAACCCTATGACATGTGAGGCTAACATCACTTTTTATCGGAAAGAGCAAGATAAGATGCGTGTCCACATCTTTCTCAGTGGCTTAGACCCTCGCTTTGAATGGGCGAAAAATGAATTATTGCGTCTGGCAACTCCTCCAACATTAGAACAAGTTTTTGTCTATATTTGAAGAGATGAAGCCAATAAGACTGCCGCTCAAAACCTTCATACTGAAATCTTTGGTTTGGCAGTTCAAGCTGCCTCTCCATCACAAACTCAAACTAGAGGTTCTACTCTAGTTCTAGTTCAGAATCAGGGATATCAACAGAGTCAACATTATAGCTAGATGACTTGCAATTATTGCAAAGAAGTTGGCCATACCAAATACTATTGCGCTAAGTTGCAGAAGTTTCATACCAACTCGAATAAAAGAGGTAGCAACACTACCAGAGGATGTGGAGGTCGTAGCGATGGACAAAGAGGTAAAGCAGCAGTTCAGTTAGTGCCAGAACCTAATTTTTACGGTGGCATTGAAGGACAAGATCCTTCAAAGGATAATGTTACTCGAAGTAAAATTGGTAACGCTTTACATGTTTCTGACTTTATAGGTAGCAATACTTGGATTATTGATTCTGGGCTTCTGATCACATAACCTATGATAAATCATTCTTTATTATTTTTATTCCATTTCAAGGCACAAGCTTTAACAAGATAACATTACTTCTCCCAACTTCAAATTCGAATGCGCTGTATTGCCCTAATGTTGCTCCCCCAGACTCCGGCTTCAGGCTTCATCGCCTTTATATCAACTAAAACTCACCATAATTTATAAGATCGACCAAGGAGAATGTTCCAACTGATCTGCTGGTTCTAGATGACTTGAAAGGCTTAAATGGGAGCATACTTATCTACTTGCAAAAGTCGATAGTTGTTGTAGGAATATCAGAATTGGTCTACTCATTTCATTGATAATCCCCTTTATATAGGGTGAGTATTACAACGGTAATAGGAAATACATTAATGACAATAATGACTACATAATTATCTATCGTCAGTTACATTGACGAAGGCACATAATACGTTTTTCCTTCAACACTCCCCCTTGTGCCGAGTCAGAGATAGAATGGTGCATATGGTGTTGCCTCATTAAAAACCTTGCCAAGTAACAAAAACCCAATGGGAGAAAATAAAACTTTGGTCGAAGGACAAAAAGAGCGCAACGCACCTATTACATTTGAAAACAACATGTATGTGCTAGACTCCCCCTGATGTCTGCACCTCCCCCTGATTTTTACATTAATCATGGGATTCTCCCTGATTCTTTCATTTGATCAAGGGAGCTTCAGTAACATTAGCATAGTTATGCATTTTCACATGTTTTTCCAAATATGACTTTGAGCAATGATTTAGTAACTAAATCTTGTCACATCGTCCTCAGATCCAACTTGATTTACTTTGATCTTGAGGATAAGGTTGTTCATGAACTGAATGCATAGGTTCATATTGAACATCAGGTTCACTTGTGGTATGACCTTCATATAACAAAATAGTCATAACTTCGTCTAGAGTATGAGTGAACCATTAAGAGATTTGAAAATGATCTGTGATAACAGATTTTCTTATCTCACCTTTAATGCGTTTTTCTTTACGCATAGTTAGCTATGACGTGGATAATTTCTTTATCATGTCACATTCTATGTAGAGATTGAATAAGCCCAAATCTTTCATATCTTTAATGAAAGAACGATTTGCGTTGCGTAGGCGCAGAGCTAAATATAGCTTTACAAATTTACATCGAATGAGAGGTCGAGTCTTACATATTATGTTTAAGTACAATCATGCGTCATTGCACTTGTATAGGAATTTCATTTCCCAATACTTCTTCGTCATCTTCCTTTAGATGAAAAAACGGATCTATTGTTAGAGTAAAGACTTCGACTGATCATGGGAATATCTGTAGGCCTCACTTTATTCTTTAGAGTGCCTAAGCCGATTGATGGATGATCACCATCATTACAGTCCTTGAGTTCCATTTCAAGACTGTGTATTCCCAAAATCTTTTTCATTCTCAACTTAGGATTTACAATACACTGAGTTTCTCTTATTTCATTTAGAGTTCATATATATCCATAATGAAAACGCAAGGGCATAATTCATCAATCCCTTTCCAATCAAGTAGTCACTTTAGTGAACGTTTCAATTTCTTTTGCAAACGTACTCATGTGATCTAGAGTCACTTGATTTGGGTGGATCAAGTCCGTTTAGAATCCTCATGTATATCTCTTAATTTAGATCCCCATAGAGATATATGTTTTGATCACTTTTCGTAAGCTGCATGTTCAGTTTTTCGGAAACTACCAAACTGACAAGGTAGTGGAGTGCAATGACATCCATTACGAGAGTTTGTCTCATCGTAGTCCATTACGAGAGAATATCTCCTCGTAGTCGATTCCAGTGCGTTTTTGAGAGACCTTGCGCCATAAGGTGAGTTTGCATACTCTTATTCTCATTACGCATTCTAACAAAGATATATTTGATAGGGTTTATATTTGCGGTGTCGGCGTCACCTGCCCAAAAGACCTATCTCTTTGTTTATACTGGATCGCTTCTTTCCATTAGGCCAGTTTACTAAGTTGACATTTTTCAACGAAGTATGGTTCGATAGTAGACTCATTATTCCACGTCCTCATGTACACTAGTGTAATGTGTTTGTAGAGATCTCTATACTTTAAGGATTGGTTCTAACATTTGAGGCGTCCCCCAATGATAACCACAATCCATAAATATTCTCATGAGACGGATTTGAGTATCACTGATCAATAGATCAGGTTGTGCCAAACTTGTTTTCTTCCTTTACACAAGTATGTATCGAACCTAAGGTGGCCTCCCCCTCTTCCTTGGAGAGCCACGGCCTGTGACACCATTTATGCCACTTATGGCGTCACCATGCCACCATCCATGGTGGCAGTGCAATACCCAATTCCTCTTGGGTGGTACTATGTCCTTTTGATAAAACACAATCCTTGCAGGTATATTTGCAGCAGGTTTATATGATTTCGTCACTTTAATGTATAAGACATCTGCACGCTTTACTTTGTGTGATTTTGGGGATCGAGATGAGACACAGTGGGGACAAACCACGACAATTCATGTCGTTCCACTTGAACATGCTTGTTCTTATCTCCCCCTAACGACGGGAAGACTGTCTCATCAAAGTGACACTCCGCAAATCTAGCGGTGAAGAGATCGCCTGTCAAGGTTTCGACATAGCGGACTATAGCTGGAAGTTCATATCCAGCATAAATATTTATTCATCTCAATGGACCCATCATTGTGCGCTGTGGCGGCGCAATTTTGGCACATAAAACATTTAATAGAGCTCAAGGATTGTAGATCCGTGTCAATCCAAAAGAGCTCAAGGATTACAAGTTCGTTTGAAATCCTTTAAAATCCTCACACATAGTCACTAGCTATGGTGTAAATTGGTTCAATGATGATAGCCATAGATGAAAAAGTAACGCTGCATGCAAAAATTGCATACCCCAAAACGGAAGTATTGGTGTGCTTTACCAATATTAAGACTATTACTGTAGTCGTTTTCCGTGAGACCAATTGGGTTTTTATATAGGAATATGATGTCCATTACAAATCCCATATAATAAGCCATAAAATCATCACACCTACGGAAATTAACCCGGCCTAGGTGCTTTGACTTTCTAGCATAAGCAGCATAAATTTTAATTGTGGATGGTGTCATGACACGTGACCAGCGTGTCGACACAACAACCAACACCATAAAATATCTATGGTGTCCGCAAGTTGGTTGAATCGATCCACTGAATCCTCTTTTGATTCAATATAACAACATAATGAGAAACTCATGTGTCCTTTGCATATGATGATCTCAATCATAATTGCTTTAACGAATAGGCTTTGAATGATGTACTTTTATCCATAAAATTATGACGGATAGGAGAAGCATAATAAGGTATAAATGCATATGCTTGTGCATCAAATATATTATAATGCCACATTGGGGGAGCGGCGGAATTTAGGAATTGAACATACGTCTTCAACCCTATATGACAATATTTGAGGATAAAATGTTCATTGATCGTCCTCAGATTCGTGTGTGAACCATATTGTTCTGGTGTTTGCTTCTATTTATCCAAAAATATGGGTGTCCATAGTAGTTTCTTTAATGTATGGATCACCATATCAAAGCCAATCTATGCCAGAATTCCAAAAGATCATTTTCTTATGACGTTGGATTTAATTAGCGGTTACGTAGAACCTACTAAGTTGACATATAATCTTCTCTAATACTCGTTTACATTCGCAGTCATTTAGAGGTAATGCAAAGGAGCTCAAATGAATTCTCACTTGTGTCTTTTTCACATGAAAAATCGTGGCGTAAATTTCTTTATAATGTGGAAAACAAAATTCAATTTTCTTTTATCGCATAAATTGTCAATTTGACATATGCTCAATATATACATCGAAACGTAACTCAAGTTCTTTAGAGTAAATCGATGGGTATTGTAATAAAAGGGTATTGTAATCCCAGTTAGGCAAGTGCATTATGAATCCCAAATGAACATATATTTAGATTCTTATCACTTTCATTATAGTACTACAGTTCTTCAGTACTATTGTGCTATTTTTGTGATATATTAGTACCATTGTCCTTCAGTACTATTATTCTAGAGATCACATGGTGCGTTTCTTTGCCCACAGTTCGTTGTGTCATGCCTATATTATGATATGTTGTTTTACTTTATGCAATACTTTGCAAAGTTAGATGTAGAAAATTGAATCATGTATATTATGAATAAAATTTGAATAATCTCAATTCCTTTAGAGAAAATTCAAAAAATTAACATGCCAACGATTACATTTAGTCTTGTCCAATTTAGAGAGAGAAACTTTAAGACCAAAAGTCTAATTTAGGACCAAAAGTCGTATTTAGGCGTAATGGCCTTTATAAGGATATCTTAAAATTTTTAAAGTAGACTAATCAAAGTCTATCTTGAATTGAGCCAGATCCTTTTTGCTCTTTTAATAGCTGCAATGATGAGATTTGTCATTTAACATATTCTTCCCAGATGTTATGTTTTTAGTTGTAAACTCATTTTCAATGTTATTGTTGGATATTGAAGATACTTTTCCAAAATCCGCGTACTTATATGATTCTTCATATTTATTGAAAGTCGTAGCTAATTCTTTGCTAGCTTATAATGTACGTATCAATACTTCATTGATTTACAACAATGACAGAGTGCTTCACTGCACATGACATGTCCCCTATGTCATCTTTTAAATGTTACATTGTTTCCACTTACTTTTGGATGATTATATGAATTTTACTTCCATGGTAATTCTTATTTGTTTTAGGGTTATTGCATTACTTTGCACATTTTGTTCCAAGAAATATCATTTTCTCAGACCTTACATCGTCATTACCCTTTGTTTTCTCAGATCTTTCATCGTCATTTCCCTTTGTTTTAGGGTGATTGCATTACTTTGCATAATTCGTTTCAGGGATTTTTTTTTTCAGACCTTACATTGTCATTCAAGATATTGAAATTATTTATTTAGCTATTTACATAAAGCAGTTCGTATAAATATACCATGCTCAAGCCTTTATTGGCTCAATAGGGGAATTTGGTACTCAAGTTCTTCAGAGTCCAATATGTCAAAACCAAACTGTGATGGTTAAACCATCTGTAAAATATAGGAAGAAGAGAGTGTATTAGTTTCACAGTCTAAATAACATTCACGACAACTAAAATAAACCAATATACATTATGGTAAATCCGATGCTTTGTGAAATTACGTTATCACAGTAAAGTTTTAGTTTCTCCATTTTCATTGCATGTGAAGTTAATGAAATTGCATTATCGTTACTTTTTACACAATTAATAAGATATCCATCTTGAAAAATTTTCAAGAAATTAAAAAAAATTGGATTTCAAGACCGAAACTTGTAATGGTCATATTTTTCTTACTTCGTGAAAATATTTTTTCACAGTATAGGTTTGTCCATTTTTCTTTATATTACAATGCTCATGAAATTACATTATCATGGCAATGCTCAAACTAAATAACATGTTAAATAAAAGTAATTATTTAACATAATAAAATAGACATATAATGATGCTCAAATTTCATAAGTATATGTCATGATATAATAAGGTAAGTTTGAGCATTATATCATTAACGATTTAATGAAAATGATGACTTTAATTAGATCTTACTTGTTAGTTTGCCAAATAAACTGCATATGATACAATTGCTCGATCTCCGACTCCAAATTGTCGTCACATATTGCCCGTATCGTAATTGTTATGCCACATAAGAACAAATAATATGCATATGATTAGTCACTTTAATCATATATATTTCACATTTATCATATAAATTAAGCAATTTCACATTTACCATTAAGTTCGTAAAACAGTAAATAGTTAAAAAGTAAATAGTCACACAGTAAAGTAAATATAAATTACTGTGCGGTAATTTCAAAAATTACCTTTAAATTTTTACCCCCCAAAATCCCCTTTTTTTTTTGGGTTGGATCAGCAGATCCGGGTCAGGCCCAACAAAACTGGGTCAAGGCCAGGCCCAAAGAGCCGGGTCGGATCAGGCCCAAACCCTTCCTGTCGACGAGGAAGTTGTCGGGAAAACGGTGCTGGGGAACGACGGTGTCGTTGGCGTTGGCGTCGACGCTGGTCCGGAAAAACCTTCGAGGCCGAGGGTATGCATCGACAGGAGCAGATCGGGGGGGATCGGTGTTGGGGCCGACTGGATGGTCCGATCCGGAGTCGTCGCGAGGAGGGTGCCCAGATGAGGTCGAAGGAGGGTGGGGGGGTCCGATCGTCGTCCGATCTGGGTCCGAATCGGGGAGCCTCGGGTCGAAAAATCGGGGAACCTCGGCTGCTGCTATCGTCGAGGCGATCGGAGGAGCGGTAAGGGGGGGCTGCTGCTAGCGTCGACCCACGTCGATGCTGCTAGGCGGCGCTGGGCTGCGGCTTCAAGATTCAATGTCCGGTCGAGGGCGACGGCGGAGGAGGGCACAAGCCATCGAAGGCGCCGATCGAGGGGGACCGGATCGGGGTCGAGCGGCGGGCCGGGACCGGAGTGGGACGGGCTGCTACTGCGGCTAATCGAAGGGGACCGGGTCGGGATCGGGGCTGCTGCTAGGAAAAAGAGAGGCAGCGGCGGCGGCGGCCTGGTGGAGGGCTAGGGCGGCGGAGGCAGAAAAACAGAAAAAATTAGGGTTTTTTTTTTTTTCTGTGTTGTTTTTTTTTTCTCTCTTTTTTCTTCTAAAAACTCATGGTTAGGCAAAGTGCTGATAACGTGTTGTAGGAATATCGGAATTGGTCTACTCATTTCATTGATAATCCCCTTTATATAGGGTGAGTATTACAACGGTAATAGGAAATACATTAATGACAATAATGACTACATAATTATCTATCGTCAGTTACATTGACGAAGGCACATAATACGTTTTTCCTTCAACAATAGTAAATTTTTTAGCTCTTGTCACATTGTGTTCCGAGAATGAGTGCCTGACTCCTAAATCCAGATTGATCATTTCCAAAAGGAGTTTCATCCTCTACATGAGAAATGGCACACCAGTATATCTTCCTGCACAATCTGATGAAAGTATGCAAGAAAACGCTAAGAACATTGCAAAATTGATCTACAAAAGATGGCTCTGGCATGTGTAACATGATATACAATCATATATTGGGAAAACAAACCATCCATTCATTCTTGGTTACCCAAACGAAATCCTCACACCTCCCAATTGCCAATTGTTTGTTACATTCACTTGAGACTTGAGAATGAATTGCTGAGAGGAAAAAAGAAGATGAAACTGTCAGCAATATTCAGTATATATAACAGACATCATAGACAACATAAATATACATATAAGTGCACCAGCAGTATATGCACAAGTCATTATAAGTCAGAAAAACGAATCCAAAAGCCTACCTTAAAAATGGAAACGAGAGTAGGTAAAATTCTCTGATAATTACATCGCTAAATGGCCCATAAGAGTATTTCCTGAAAAAATATGAGCGCGACAGACCTGTGCAGATTCTGCACTGAAAATAATGGGAGATATCTTAGCAAAACAAAATTTGGTTTTGTGGAAGAAGAAGAGCAAAAAAAGAAGATAAAGTAGTGTTATCACCTTTTGCAATGTCTCCTCACCTTTTTCTGGAAAGTGCCAGACTCCTGTAATTCTGTCAAGTGCTCTCAGTAATATGACTTATAGAACATGCCAATTAACTTGCTCTCAGATCTCAGCTCCAAGTTGGGGGTAGTTGTAGATAGTCACCTGCCTGAAGCGTATGAACCCTTTTATGGACCTCTACCCAACTACATCCTGGCATTTTCTTCGACCCAGAGCTCTTCATCTTTGATCTTGTCTTGCAAGCATCACCCCATCTAGCAGAACATGCATGTATATCAGATAAAGCTATGTAATTAGAGGCATTTGTAGGCTCAAGGTTAACAAGATGACTCAACGCAACTTCTCCCAACTTCACATTTGAATGCATCCTGCATGCCCCTAATACTGCTCCCCAGACTCTGGCATCGGGCTCCATTGGCATTGCATTAATCAAATCTAGAGCTTCATCAAAGAAACCAGCACAGCCTAAAAGATCTACCATGCAAGCAAAATGTTCCAACTCTGGTTCAAGATGGTGCTTTTCACGCATGAGGTGGAAAACTTCCTTTCCTTCTTTTATCAAACCCGCATGTCTGTAGGCAGACAAGATACTGATGAATGACACAGAATCAAGTTGAATACAGCTCTTTTGCATCAGCGAGAAAAGTTCAATAGCATGATCCCCTTGCCAGTGCATTGCATACGCTGCAAGCATTGCATTCCATGAAACTTTGTCTTTGAGTTCCAACTCTTCAAAGCATTTTTCTGAATGATTGACCTGTCCGCATTTAGCATACATGCCAATGAGACTATTTCCGACAACTGTGTTAAATAGAAACCCCTTCTGGATAATGCAGGCATGAAAAGCCATGCCCTCTCTTATTGCTGCCAGAGATGCCACTGCAGGAAGGATGCTTACAAATGTGACTAAATTAGGCTGACAGTTGTTTAATTTCATCCGGTGAAATACAGATATAGCTTCCCCGGCATATCCACCCTGCATGTATCCTGCAATCATTACATTCCAGGATAATGCATCTTTCATTATCTTCATTCTATTAAATAGAAATTCAGCCGACGAAATGTCACCACATTTGCAATACATGCCAATAAGAGCATTCTTCAAAGGAGCATCATGTTCAAACCCATTCTTTATAATTTGTCCATGAATACAAGTACCGTGATTTAGATAATTTAATAAGCTATATATAAGCGGAGCCCATACCCGCCATTGTTCCTGGATCAGGTTTTATTCCAGATAACCATAACTCATTCAACATATCAATAGCATGATCCACATCACCTATTTGGGTATATGCATTAATAAGTGCATTCCATGTCACAATATCTTTAGATGGCATTCTGTCGAATATAATCAAGGCAGGAGTAAAGAATCCACATTTAGCATACATGGAGACTAGGGCTGTCCCAGTAGATATATCAGAATGAATATCGGCCTTAACAGCATAGCAATGTATGCTCTTACCAAATTTCAGATAAGAAAGCTCCCCACATACTGCAAGGACGCTGACCAATGTTATGCCACATGGTTTGAGATTTTCATTCTGCCTATTGCGAAAGAGAGACAATGCCACTTCAGGATAACCAGACTGGACACTAGCAGATATAAGTGCAGACCAAGCAACTGAATCTCTTTCCCCAATTCCCTCAAACAAATTTATTGCCTTCTCTATTTCTCCACATTTTGCATACATGGTCATTATAGAAGTAGCAACCGAAACATCAGAATCGACTCCTAGTTCTAAAGCACAACGATGGATCTCCCTCCCTTTCTCCAAATCTCTCATCTCAGTAGCAGCTGAAAGCGAACTCATGACACAAACCTTATTCATTTCACTTCCCTCCCCTTTCAAACAATCAAAAAGCTCCAAAACCTCAACAAAACATCCATTATTCGTGTACCCCGCCATTATTATCCCCCACAAAACACCACCTTTATCCCCACCCTGCATCATATCGAAAACTCTACGAGCAACATCCACATCCCCACACTTGCAATACATATCAACCAACCCATTCGAAACCTCCAAACCCAACTCCCTCCAAACTAGGGGTCATCATTAAGCCCACGGATCAAGTGGGCCGATGGAGGCCCGCAAGCCCGATGGACTTCAAGCCCGACCCGGCCCGTCTAAAAGCCCGCTTAAGCCCGGGCCCGGTGGGTAGAGGGCTGGGCTTAGTTTAGGGGTTAGAAACTCGGCCCGGCCCGTAGGCCCGGCCCGTTAAGAGCCCGTCAAGCCCGCTCCATCAAAAGCCCGTAAAAGCCCTGCCCGTAAAGCCCGTTAAAATCCATACCTCAATAATTAAAGAATAAGTTACCCCCATATAGAGTTATTTTATATTTTTGACACATTAATATATTAATTAGATCTTTATTTTCACACACTTTAATGGATATTCACACTTCACTAGCACAATATGGATCATCTTTTTTATTAAACTCATTTATTTTATCATTTAAGTTCGTTAAAAATAATTATTATATTAATATTTTTAAAAATTTTAAATTATAGTCTAAAAATCACGAAGTAAACATATCATCGATCGAGGCTTTAACTTTGTCGGATTTAAGTGATTTTTTTACCGTCACCGTATTTCATCATAACGATCAAATTCCATTTCATAAAATTTTTCAAAATTTGACTTCTTTTATATAGTTGTTTCGAAAAGTTGTACACTTGAGTATAATCTACTAATCAAGTTATACCGCATTAGTAAGCATGTTGTCATTATAATGGCTAAATTCACAAAATGAAAATTTTGACCGTCTAATGTGATCGTTATAGTTAAATATGAGTAGAGGAGAAAAATCAACTCGTTTCGTGAACGTTCGATGCTCGATCGAAACGGTCAACCATATTTTCATAAAACTTATCACACGAAAACGCTATTAGGTACCTTTAGATAACTTTGTTTCGTCGACTCTTCCAAACATTAAACTCTTAAATAAATGAGACGTAATCAGCCATGTAAAAATTTGGGAACGTTTACCTCTCGATACTATGGCTCCCCATAGAGAGATATAAGTTTAAATAAGGTTGACCGCACCGATCGGGGTTCTAACTTTGTCGGATTTAAGTGATTTTTTTACCATCACCGTATTTCATCATAACGATCAAATTCTATTTCATAAAAATTTTCAAAATTTGACTTCTTTTAGTTGTTTTGAAAAGTTGTACACTTGAGTATAATCTACTAATCAAGTTATACCACATGAGTAAGCATGTTGTCATTATAATGGCTAAATTCACAAAATGAAAATTTTGACCGTCTGATGTGATCGTTATAGTTAAATATGAGTAGAGGAGAAAAATCAACTCGTTTCGTGAACGTTCGATGCTCGATCGAAACGGTCAACCATATTTTCATAAAACTTATCACACGAAAACGCTATTAGGTACCTTTAGATGATTTTGTTTCGTCGACTCTTCCAAACATTAAACTCTTAAATAAATGAGACGTAATCAGCCATGTAAAAATTTGGGAACGTTTACCTCTCGATACTATGGCTCCCCATAGAGAGATATAAGTTTAAATAAGGTTGACCGCACCGATCGGGGTTCTAACTTTGTCGGATTTTAGTGATTTTTTTACCATCACCGTATTTCATCATAACGATCAAATTCTATTTCATAAAAATTTTCAAAATTTGACTTCTTTTATATGGTTGTTTTGAAAAGTTGTACACTTGAGTATAATCTACTAATCAAGTTATACCACATGAGTAAGCATGTTGTCATTATAATGGCTAAATTCACAAAATGAAAATTTTGACCGTCTGATGTGATCGTTATAGTTAAATATGAGTAGAGGAGAAAAATCAACTCGTTTCGTGAACGTTCGATGCTCGATCGAAACGGTCAACCATATTTTCATAAAACTTATCACACGAAAACGCTATTAGGTACCTTTAGATGATTTTGTTTCGTCGACTCTTCCAAACATTAAACTCTTAAATAAATGAGACGTAATCAACCATGTAAAAATTTGGGAACGTTTACCTCCCGATACTATGGCTCCCCATAGAGAGATATAAGTTTAAATAAGGTTGACCGCACCGATCGGGGTTCTAATTTTGTCGGATTTAAGTGATTTTTTTACCATCACTGTATTTCATCATATTTGTTATGATTGTATTTATTATGATTGTATTTGTTATGATTGAATTTGTTATGATTGTATTTTAATATGACAACTATATATATATATATATATAGGCTTGGGGATGAGCCTCCCGGTTATGAACCGGGTTCCAAACCCTTTTTTGAAAAATAATATCGGATATTTATTTATTTTAATTAAAGTCCGGCCCGGCCTCAAACCGCCGTGGGCCATTCGGCCCGGCCCGCAAAAGCTCGTTAAGCCCGCCGTATATTGAAGGGCTTGGATCCTAGAAATTTTTAAAAAGCCCGGCCCGGCCCGGCCCGCTATTTTTAAATTACATTGTAAAGCCCGGCCCGGCCCGCTCCAAGCCCGTTATGAATGGGCTGGGCTGGGCCCGGCCCGGCCCGTTGACGACCCCTACTCCAAACCACATACCCATGAATACACCTACAAGAATCAATGTCTCCCAATCTAGACACTGCTGGAACCAAATTAAACAGGCTCACTAAATCCACCCCCACCCCCCAACATTGCATCCTCTTAAAAAACTCCAATGCCTCATTAGGTTCCTCGCTTTTCGACAACCCGGATATCAACACATTACACGCCACCAAATCCTTCTCAGGCATTTTATCAAACACCTCCCCTGCACATTTCACCTCCCCCATTTTACAATACATATTGTTGACAGTAGCCACAGAGGGGCTACAGCAGGCCCACACACCTGGGATAGAGCCAAATCCAATGCCCGGTATGAGGAAATGGAGGCGGTGAACGCTGCCCTGGTAGCCGCCCTGGAGAGAGGACAGCAGCGCAACGACGCTATGACCAGGGCACAAGCACCCCCGCCAGGCCAATCTCAGCGGTTTGAGGCGGGGCAGTCATCGAGCGGAAGGCCCAGTGATCCTGAGCGAGCGGAGTCACAGGCCGGCACGGCCCCGCCAAAGAGCACGCCGACGCCCCGCCAACTACACACTTCATTCGAGGATGAAGTCGTGACCCCGACTGCATGGGCATTGCAGATACTCGCCGACACTGTGTCAGATCTGAAGGCCCAAATGGAGGCCAACGAGAGAAGGGCGGCGCGGCCAATGGAAGGCGCGCGATTCAACTAGCGCATGGGCCCTTTCTCGCACCGAGTTCTGGAATCGGAGAGGTCTAGTAACCAGAAATCCCTAAAGCTCACCTACTCAGGGTCCGGCTGCCCGTACCAGCACCTGAACAGTTTCCGTTCCCAGACGTGCGCCAAGGGCTATTCCGATGCAGTATCCAGGAAACCCTGTCTGGAGAGGC
Organism: Potentilla sterilis; assembly: GCA_963682095.1. Lineage (NCBI taxonomy): Eukaryota > Viridiplantae > Streptophyta > Magnoliopsida > Rosales > Rosaceae > Potentilla > Potentilla sterilis. The sequence continues at coordinate 7,720,784 of OY821766.1, forward strand.
GCTCAGTTGGTTCTATGAGCTTCCGGCGAACTCAATTGAGGCATTCGAACAGTTGGCCGACCGATTTGTAGGCCGCTTCATCCTCCGGGTCGAGGGAGCCCGGACATCGACCATCCTCTTCAACTGCATGCAAGCGCCCGGCGAGGAGCTGAGGACGTTTGTCAACCGCTGGCAGATGGCGACGGCCGGGGTTCGGAACCTCGACAAGGGTATCGCCGAGATGGCGTTCAAACAAGGGCTCCGGCCAGGAAAATTTTCCTACGCCGTACGGGTGGAACTCCCGCAGGGGTATGACGAGCTAATGGCAATGGTCATCAGGCATGCTCAGGCCGACCACGAAAAGTACGGGCAGCACCAGCTTAAAAGGAAGCGGGACGAGCAGCAGGAAGACCACCCCCGGGAGGAGCACCCCCCGCCCAGCCAAGAAGACAAGGCCAGCCAGCTGAGCGAGAACCGAGCTGCCCGACCGAGCCGGCCCAGTAGAAATTGGGGGCAACGGCAGCAGATGTCCTATCATGATAAACCCCAGGGCGAGCACAAGCCGGCGCAGTACCGGCAGGAACGCCCCCTGGCAATCATGCCAGCAGAACCGGCCGGTCAAGAGGTCTTCACCACTCTCACCTCTTCATACGAGGACATCTTGCACGAGAACAGAAACATCATTCCCCCACCGTCCAAGAGAAAGTACCCAAAGGGGAAGCTTACCACGGCGCAAACGGACAAGTACTGCTCCTATCATGATGAAGCTACTCATCGAACGAGCAAGTGCTTTGCTCTCAAGACAGCGGTGGAGGGGTTGATTAGTAACGGCCAGCTCCAGCGGTATATAGGGGAAAGGAGAGCAGATCCCAACCGGGAGCAAGGCCAGGGCTGGTAGGCTCGCCCAAGCCTCCAAGCGGTTAGTTTGGCATGTCATCGGTTCAACCGCTGTAACATCACGAGATATATATGCAAACTATTTTGAGAAAAATTCCACCGGTTCCACCAGTGCAAATATATTTATATTTAAGGAGTAATACAAGCAGAAACAGTTCCAGGGGGTTTACAAAAAAGAGCAAAAGCAAAATCTTAAGGAGCCACGCCTCCCCCCTCAGCGGGCAATCCACCAGCTTCTCCAGATGAAGCCGTCGCGCCTTCTCCAGCAATTTGAGGCCCGCCCTCCCCTTCCGGTTGCTCCTCCGCCGACTGCTCATGGATATCCTCATCAACTCCGGCCTTCGGCATTCGGGAGGTATCCAGGTACCCCTTCTCCTCCCACTCCACGTACGCATCCGCAATACCCGATTCCCTGGCCTTCTCCAGAAACTTAAGGAACTAATCGCTCTCATGGTATTTGAGAACAACCCGCTCGTAGAGCTCCGGGTCCTCTTCTCCTGCCGCAGCGGCAGATGCGGCGCGCACAGCGGCAGATGCGGCGCGCACAGCGGCAGCTCCAGCCTAGAGCTCATCCACTTTGGCCTCCAGCTCGGCCCTCTCCTCTTCAGCCAGCTCCTTCTCCTTCTCCAGGCTCCGGACATGCTCTTCCAGCTTGGCCACCTGCTTCTTAGCCCTATCCTCCAGTCTGCCCTTCTCCCGCTCCAGCCTGGACTTATCTACTTCTAGGCGCTCTCGGGCTTCTGACAGAGCGGCCACCTGCCTCTTCAGCTCCTGCAGCTCCTCGCTCGGATCCGGCTGGTACAGATTGTACAACAACTACACAACAACAGGGAGCCAATTAGGCAAGCAGCAAAGGTAAAGAGTTACGAGCGGTGCCATGGCACCAAACAATTCTTACCCGGAGGACCGACTCCTTGCACCTTTGGCAGTTCTCCCCCGCCAAGGTTCCGGTGACCCCAGGTCTGTCCAGACCAAGGCCAGCCACGTCTGCCGCTAGCTGCCGGACGAACGCACTCTCCGGGCTCCCCCTCTGTGCCTCCGCAGGCGCGGGGCTACTCTGCTGCCCGACAGAGTTTGGAGTAGCAGCAGCCTTTTCCCCAGCGGAACTCGGTGCACCGCTGATCACCTTGAGCCTCTTGGCCAGGTTCTCGCCTGACGACCCGCAGGTCAGCGTCACCAGCGCGGAGGGAGGAACGTCCATGACCCTCCTCCTCTTCTCACCCTGGCCGTCCGGCGAAGAAGATTGTGCGCCTACATGGGTGACCCTAGTGAAGAGCGGGACTGACCCCGATCGGTACGGGATCCAGCTCACCCCACCAGGAACCTTTGGTGGCCCCCCGGTGGTCTTTCCCTTGCCAGGTCCCGCCTTGGGCGTAGCAGGGTGACTCTTCACACGCCTCAGGATATAGACGTCGTCCTCAACATCCATGGCCCTCGGTTCGGCATGAACCGTAAGCCGACCGGACTCCTCGTCCACCGAGGTCTGCGAAACGGCCTCCCCTTTTTCCTTCAGCCTCGAGAGAAGGTCTTCACCGTCCATGGATAAGGTGTCGTCGGGTTTGATGACCGCCTGGGAAGATGCACCTGCACGACAAGCAAAATGTTAGTATTTAAAACTCGGTTAGCAGAAGTGCCACCGCTAAAACTTGCTACGCACCGGGATCTCGCCCGAGACAGCAATACTCCAACACCTCCTGCCGGATGAAGTTGTAAGAGCTCCGTTCAAGATCGTCCCAGCATCCGAGTATAGTCATGATCCTCTCCCGCTCCAACTCGGATAGTTCGAACGACTGATCGCTAAGGGGCTGGAAGGCGCCAGGAACCCGATACATCTTCCTCCTCTTCTGCCATTTCCCGCCCGCCATCACCACCTTCTTCCTCCAGCTATTATCCACCCAAGAAGGCACATGGGTGATGATAGGCTGAAAGCACCGGGTTCTGAAGGTCAGACAACCCCGGGACCCTCGCTTCTTCGAGTAGGATATCCTGTACAGTGCCCGGAACTCGTTCACCGTTGGCATACTCATCCCGGACAACTCGTACAGGCAACCGAGGCTCAGCAGTCGCCTCCACTGGAGCCCGGGAAGCTGCGCGGGAGACACTTGCAGAGCACTGAGCGTGTACTGCACGAAGTCTGGCAGCGGGAACGAAAACCCGTGGCGAAATTGGTCTAGATGCACGGCAACCCAACCCGCCTCCGGGTTACAGGCCGACTCTTCGGGATTCAACGGCCGTAACGCCACCTCATCGGGGATACTCCACGTCTCCCGGAAGGCAGCAATCTCTCCGGGGTTCATACTACCCTCCGGCTCATCACACACCATGGCACCTTTCCCCCTCCCGATGGTGTAGCTCACGGGCGGAGTGCCAGAAAGGCGCACCCCGTGCGGGATTTCCTCAGATCCCGAGGACCCGGAAGGCGAAGCCCCGCTCCTGGAGCGGTCAGCGGCTTCAGACTCCGGGGATTCCGAACCGAGCCAATCCTCCAGTCTCTCCTCATCGTCCACAACTGGACGCCTGACGGCCGATTCGGAAGCCCCATCAGAACTTGCAGAAGACATTTTAACCTAAGGGAAGAAAACAAAACCCCACTGCTGGTCAGCAACATGCTAGAACAGCGCCCTCTGCGGCTCCTCCCCAAGTTTGCCTCAAACGCCCCGCTTAAAACAACTCAAACGCCAGGCAAAGAAAGCAAGACTTACCGATTATTATGCACAATCGAGGAAAGTCCGTCCTACGAAAGCAACGAGCAATGGTAGGCAAAGAACAAGAGCGCTTGAGGCAACAGATGTCGCGGGGCACCTCCACAGAGCTTTCGCCGGATTTCTCTCTAACCTTCTCTTATTCTCTCTAAGCAAGGAGCAAAACAGAACTTATGAAGGCAGAGGAGACCTTTTTATAGAGGGGTCCGGTGCCCTAGGCGGTTGTAATCCCCCCAAAACACGCAATCAGGGCAACTCAAACGCCTGCGAATCCAGACCCTCCATCTCAGATCGCTCCCTACTGACACGTGTCCCAGTATTGGTAAACTTCCCACGCCATCATAACTGACGGGACTGATGGGCTTCCTCCTTAAATGCATGTCAGCCACTTGTCCCGCCTACCAGCGACAGGTAAGGGAGATAGGAGCGGGAACCGAGGCGTCAGGCTCCCCCCACTTCCCCAGGCTCCATGACAGTTCACCGGTTAGGTATCATTCAACCGGCTGCATGGCATCACCACTGCAGTTCACCGGTTATGATCTTTCAACCGGCTTGAAGGCTTTTCACCGGTTATGATCTTTCAACCGGCTCCATGACAGTTCACCGGTTAGGTATCATTCAACCGGCTGCATGGCATCACCACGGCAGTTCACCGGTTATGATCTTTCAATCGGCTCCATGGCAGTTCACCGGTTAGGTATCATTCAACCGGCTGCATGGCATCACCACTGCAGTTCACCGGTTATGATCTTTCAACCGGCTTGAAGGCTTTTCACCGGTTATGATCTTTCAACCGGCTCCATGACAGTTCACCGGTTAGGTATCATTCAACCGGCTGCATGGCATCACCACGGCATTTCACCGGTTATGATCTTTCAACCGGCTCCATGACAGTTCACCGGTTAGGTATCATTCAACCGGCTGCATGGCATCACCACGGCATTTCACCGGTTATGATCTTTCAACCGGCTCCATGGCAGTTCACCGGTTAGGTATCACTACCAGAAAAAAGGCTTTTCCCGACGAAATAAAAAAAAACGGCCGAAGACATAAAATTTTTGTCGGCTATTCCCAAGAATGGTCGACGAATTTTTTTTTCGTCGCTAAAAAAAAAAATCGTCGGCTATTCCCCTAGAATGGCCGACGATTTTTTTTTTTTCGTTGGTAATTTCAAAAAATCGTCGGCTATATTCATATTTTAGTCGACGATTTGAATTTTCGTCAACCTTTCTCTGAAACTTTAGCCGACAAAAACTTTTGAAAGTTTGGCCGACGAAATTGGCATTTTCGTCGGCTATAAGTCTATATATTTTCAGATCTAGACAGCAGCTGCTTATTTAAAAAAAAAACGAAAAAAACGGGAGAAAGAGTGAAAAATCTGTGGGTATTTTATACGATTAGTTGCGTCTCATCGATTTGAAACTATTATCTGTTGAAGGTCAGACAAAAAAACATCATTTAGACAGGCCAATTACCATTTCTAAGCGTTTAAAGGGTTGACTCACCCGGTTGACCGTCCCGATCGAGCCTTTAACGTTGTCAGATGTAGTTGGATTTTTTTTCATACATATATTTAATCTTAACGGTGATATCTGACGGTTGGAATAGATTTTCCAAACTTTTAGATTCAAAATCGGAACATATGCACTAATGTTCCTTAACTTGTTTACTAAGTGTTTAAGTGAATGTATAGTTTCAAATAGTTACTATACGTACACTCTTCAAATGCAAATATGTCGTCAAATAAGATATGACCGAAATAATGAAATACGGCTACGGTTGAAAAATGACAAGATTCCGACAAAATCTGTGTGCCGAATGTTGCGGTTAACTGTTTTTTACTTTCGTTTTCCTATGGGTAGCCTGACGTTCGTTAAATCAATTTTGTAAAATTTTTATATGATTAGTTGCGTCTCATTGATTTGAAACTATTATCTGTTGAAGGTGAGGCCAGATTTGGCGTTGAAGAGTAGATTGACCGTTGCAAGTCAAAACCCGGTTTACTGCAGATTTGGCGTCCGGCGTCCGAATGACGATTGTGATACCATTCTGGAAAGGGAACGACGCCAGGAATCAAACTCGTAGCTTTGCCACGATGTGTGGGCCTTTTCGGACTTTCGAGTTCGTTTAGGGTCTCAAAACGGCAGTTTAATATGTTTTCAAAGTATAGCCGACGATGTTCATAGAATAGCCGACGAAATATTGTAAATCGTCGGCTATTCTCTAAGTTTAGCCGACGAAAATTATATTTCGTCGGCTAAACTCTTGCGATCCGCGCCTTTTTATTGTCCGCCGTTGGATGGCTCAGATCCGACGGCTGTTGATCTTCCAAAGTATAGCCGACGAAATCTTTTAAATCGTCGGCTATTCTCCTTCTAAATCTTTTAAATCGCTTCCTCCCGCCTTTTTTCTCTCATCCTCCTCCTCCTCCGACCTCCGGCCTCCTCCTTCCCCTCCTCCTCCTCCTCCTCCTCTTCCTTCCCCTCCTCCTTCCCCTCCTCCTCCGGCCTCCTCCTCCTCCTCCTCCTCCTCCGGCCTCCTCCTCCTTCCCCTCCTTCCCCTCCTTCCCCTCCTCCTTCCCCTCCTCCTCCTTCTCCTCCTCCGATCCGGTAATTTTTTTTGCCCAAAATGCAGTTATAGCCGACGAAATTGACATTATTTCGTCGGCTATAACTTTAAAATATTAATATATTCTGACGAAATAGCCCAAATCGTCGGCTATACTTCAGAACAAATAGCCGACGAAACCAAATTTCGTCGGCTATAACTTTAAAATATTAATATATTCCGAAGAAATCGTCGGCCATACTCGAAAATAGCCGACGAATTTCGTCGGATATTTGGCCAAGCTTTGGTCGACGAAATCATTTTCGTCGGCCATAATTCGTCGGCCAAGGTTGGAATGGCCGACGATGTCGTTTTTTTCGTCGGCCATTACTTTTACCGACGGGCTTTTACCGACGAATTATAGCCGACGAAATTTTCGTCGGTAGAAGGAATAGCCGACGAAAATTTGGAATAGCCGACGAAAATAATTTCGTCGGCTATTCTGTCAAATCTGGTAGTGTATCATTCAACCGGCTGCATGGCATCTCACCGGTCAGGTATCATTCAACCGGCTCGAGAGCATTTTTCCGGGTATGAGACATCCATCCGGCTCCATGGCATCTCACCGGTTAGGTATCAGACAACCGGCTCCATGGCACGACACCGGTTATGAGAACATTCGACCGGCATGGGCTTTATACACCCGCGTGAGTTTACATCTAACACATGTACTCTTGTCCAGCAGGATAAAAACCATGCATCGCACTGAACTGCGATCAATGTGGGGCTCCAAGGCGAGACTTGTCACCTCAACGCCACCCTATCGGGCAGATTGTTTCTCTAACACAGAACAAGTCTCCCCGCAGGCTAACAAACCTGCACATTACCTCAACGCTTATTCCAACACAAGCTGAGAAGAACTAGCAAGTGTTGACCGGTGCTTCAACAGACCGCAACACCGGGGCCACCTCCCCGCAGACTAGCAATATGGACTCGTTCCGATTTGGTAGAATGCCCGGTCGAGATCTAATGCACAATTTCATCTTGGGAACTTGGGGGCCTTGTTCCGATTTGGCAGAACGCCCGGTCGAGATCCCATGCACTCTCCAACTCGTTCCGATATGGCAGAACGCCCGGTCGAGATCCCATGCACATATCTATTGCATGGCGGATTTCAACGCCTCATTATCATCCCATGCACATATCTATTGCATGGCGGATTTCAACGCCCCATTATCATCCCATGCACTCTCCGTGTTTCACCCCGCTCCATACTCATAACTGCCGCACATCATCATTAACAGGTACTCACCACGCCTCCTCTGACCAAACGCCCGGTCACGCCCAATGTTCAATACGGACTTGGGGGACTGGGCACCGTTGGGTTGGTGACCTTGCGGGTCTGCGGGACAAGAGCAAGACAGATTAAGTCCCCATTCAAGATTGCACTTGACCGGGAACTTGGGGGACTTGTTGACAGTAGCCACAGAGGGGCTACAGCAGGCCCACAGACCCGCAGCTAGTGTACCAGGGGCCGGCTTAGGACCCGGGACCGGATCACCAGCACCCGGACCTGGGATCCAACAGTCTACCTTGCGACCAGGGGCCCGGGGACCGGGGGCGCCAGCTTGCCAAAGAGGTCACCAGAGCTGCCCTTTGGTATGCGAACAGAAGGAAACCAGTCCCACATCGAAAGGTGAGGCCAGACCTCACACCCGACCACCTATATAAGGGCCTCAACTACCCTCATTAATAGGTAACTGATCTTTCCTACCGCTTATATACATGCTTGAGTTATCTATTTATCCCAACTGTACTAACTTAGGCATCGGAGAGGAGAAAACCGGCCCGTCCGGTATTCCCCTTAGTAAGCAGGTTTACGGGAGATCACGCTTGGATTCATCTGTCTCTACCAGGCCTACGGGTTTGTGCAGAAACACATATCTACCAAACTAGTCCCAATAAACACATCACACTCTAATCCTCTACGCTCTACTTCACGGTGGACCAGTACACCCTCTTCAAAATCCAAAGCAGCAGTGCAAGCTTTCAGGGCAAAGTTGAAGGTGTACTTGTCTGGCTCTAGGCCTTGGTATAACATATAATGGTACATTTCTTGAGCTTGTTTGAACTCTTTGGCTCTAGTATGAGCTCTGATCATGTAGTTCCATAATCTAACACTTGGGTTTTGTGCAGAATTGAAAACTGAGCGGGGAAGATTACATCTTTGGAAGGAAGAGTAGGAATTTATGAGATGAGTCAATGTGAAAGGGTGGTGTTGGAGACCTGAGACTACTAATTGGGCATGGATTTGAAGCAGGGGTTTCAAATCTTTGCATGTTGAGATTAGGCTAATGTAGTGTTGATAATTCTTGGTAGCTGCTTGTTTCATGATCATGGTGCCAAAACTGTGTTCAAATCGCTCAGGGGGTTTCTTTTGGTGGTTTTTGAAGTTTAAAAGTAAGAGTCTTTTGGGCTTTCATTGAAGGCCCATGTATGATTCTGGTCCAATATGCCCAAAAAGCTCCACCCTTCTCAGTTTTCAGGGGTTCGGTCCCTGGATTCTGAAATTAGAATTAGTTCTGATTGAGTTTGGGATTAGGGTTTAAGGGTTTAAGGGTTTTGGGAGATGGAGGCCAGGAAGCTTTTGAAAGAGAAGAAATTCTGGATTGCATCAGTCCTAATTGGGTGGGCTGCTGCTCTTCAGGTATAGCAAACTTGCTCTTCTACACCTCTTTCTCTCTAACAACTCAGAGTCTCACACACAAGCACTGAAATTTTTTGGATTGTAATGTAATTGTGTTAGTTTTGAATTGGGTAGTGGAAGTAAAGTTGGGAGCTTTTGTGGGTTTCAGGGGCATATGATGTGGCTGCAGAGACAAGACTCCTTCAAGGAGAAGTTTGGGGATCTCAGTGAAGCCAAAACCAATGATGCTGATTCGTAAGGTTCAATCTTTAAACCACTGCCACCAGAATTGTATGTAAGCAATTCCCAAGTTCTGTTCTTTTTAATCTGTGTCACTGTGTGATTGGTTTCTGAGTTCCATTGTGTAATTGGAAGGGAATAGTGTGATTTTAGTTTGTGGAGATATGTGATGTAGAAATAAAAGTTGGGTGTATAAACTATAAAGGAAAAAAAAAAAAAGCTGCATATTGAGAGGGAGATTGCGTCTGCTGCAACTTCTGCAAACTGATAATGGATTCTGTTCATAAAGGGATAGTATTTGACTATTAGGGTACTTTCGTGGCTACCTATTTCTGCTAGTCAATTGTTGGCAGAGTTTCGATTTTATTGAAGCAATTTATATAACTCTCTACTTCTACTTCTGCCTGATTGTGCAAATGTAGAATTCTTTTGAAAAAGTCGGGTGGGAAAATGCTGGTTCTTTGAACTAGAATATAAGACACTCGTGATACTGCATGTGCTTAAGGCCTTAATGTCTAGATCATGCGGTAAACTGTCATGAAATTTGTTGGTTTGAACTTTATGGTTTGCACATAATGGTTGAGATGAAGATCAATTTTGCAATGGACTCATGTTGGTGTCGTACACTCATACTCTAAAATTCTTTCGTCTGATCTCCCTTTTCCTATCACTATGTACGCAGCTCGCATATCATTTCTAAAATTGCTCTAAGAAGTTAAGATTATGCAAGTATGACAGACCATTAGGTGCTATATACATCTTCTGCTGATCGAGTCATGAAGAACTGTTAAGGGATATGGACCTAATTGTGTAACCAAAATAAACAGATCCATGTGTTTAGGTTTGCTCTATTGTTTCACTTTTGCAATGTATGGGTCGAAGTGAACTCATGTTGATAATTGCTGTCATATGGTTTCCTTCTACCCAGAAGCAGAAGTCTTTGTTCTTTTATGCATAATAGCAGTTTCGGGCTTGCCCTTTATATACTTTTTACTCCTGTATCGGAAAGATTGAACATCATCCATAATATCCAGTCAATTAGTTTCTCTCCTCTCCTTCCAACTATGCAAGTTTCTAATAAAATTCTGAGATAAAATGTCTCGGGATGATAATTATATTCTGTTCTCTTGCTCAGATCTGTACTAATTCAAATTCGTTTCGCTTAAAATCAATTCGCTAGCTCCTCCTTAAAATCCTCTGCTCAAGGTTAGCTTCACTTTCTTTAACCAGTAATGGAAGAGCTCCTCTTTCAGCCGCTTAATGTTCTAGTAGCATAGCTAGTGGGTACTTCGACCTTACATACGAAGTCAAAGTTTCTCTCTTTATTGTCAATGCTCGATAGTAACTACAAGAAGAAGAAAAAACTCATCACTTGCATCATCTCTCCTCTCTTGCATGGAAGTTCCTTTAACTCAGTTGCCAACTGCTATTGCAATCCAGATGAAGAGGAAAGACAGGCTATAGTACTATATGGCCTCACATGATACAGACGCTCATCTCCTCCTAAAACTTAGAACCTCAACCCACATTGTGGGTGAAAAATGCCAACGTTTATAAGTATTAAGCAACTAGTCATTGTTAGAGACTTCTCATAATATTTCTCTTCAAGATTTTGCCTCTAGATTTCCAGATATCAACAAAAACATATATAATAGTCTAAATTAGTGGAGTAGTGGGTTGATAGCATGACAATTACAGCTGATATATATATTTCTCTAATCCTTCGTCTTTGAACAACTGAATTTCAAGGAAGTTGTAGCAGGAGTGTGGCGCATCTAGAAGCACACACCATGTCGTTGGTCAATCTCTTTCATTCAGTCTTGAAGCACGTTATTCTCATTCCTTGTCTCATCTTGAAACCCACTCCATTCCTTTTTCTCTGCCGTCAGCACTCGCATAATCATAGTCATAAACAAACCAGATCCCGGCGGCGGCGCTTTGCTTGCACTATAAGTCTATAACAGGCAAACAGGAAAAAAAAAATGTATGCTCCAAAGGTTCACATATAACTGAGATAGCATATTCAATTCAATTTGGGGACTGCTTACCAGAATCAAATTCTCATAATGATGAGGAAGTCAACTTGGGAAGTTGGAGAAGCTAGCTACGTAGAGCTTGACCAGGAAGCAAAAACCAGTTGAAGAAAACTAAGATATGCATTCCATAACCTTGTTAGGTGAAGTCAGACCTAGACCAAAATACAGTTGCCCCAATTGTTGAGCTACCAGAAACAGCATTATTCACACTGGAAATGAATGAGTCTATTAGAAGTAATAGTACCAAGTTGTTCCAGCTCCGAGCATTAGGGTCTGGTATGAAAGCTTGAGTAATGAGTTAGATCAGTCGGCAAGTAATGTCCAGTTGTATTAATATGCATGTAGTCTTAGGTATACTTTTCTTTTAGCTGACAACGAGAATGAGCATGTATGAATTATGATATGTAATTATATATGTATATATTATTGAAACCCATGTTAGAGTACTGCTACAGTGCTACTTGCTCGATGATCATGTACATGTTTCTGGGAAATTATGAGCATAATAATATAAAAACACAAAGCCGTGTGGCGAGCACATAGCAAACCCAGTATTGTTTAAAGTAGGATCGATCGACCAATAAGGGAACTTAGATTACAGTCTTGGTCTTCACTCTTCAATATGTTTATGGTTTATATTATCCTGCTTCTTTAAGAATTGAAAAAGAATGGGTTTTTACAATCAACTGAAGTTCCAAACAAATCAAAATCTTATGTGACGTTACTAAACGTTTTTCTACCCATATTTTTATTTTTTTTAAATGAAAATACAGTGAAACCGTATTTTCCTATCTATATTTTCATTTTTTTTAAATGAAAATACAGTGAATACATGTTTGTTTATTTTGTTAAGATATTTTTGGAAACGCATAAAATAAAAAATTGAAAATATTTTTAATTTTTACAAAAGAAAAGTGAAAACATTAATTTGAAAACCGTTTTTAAAAAAGTTACTGAACAAGGCTTTAATTTTTCATCGAAAACTACAGACTATAACACACATTTTTTGAACTACAATAGCATATTCTTATAATTTTCCTTAAAATTTGCTCACACGCAAATTATGTATTTTAAGTATTTCTAGAACTGACTGAACTCATAAATCTCGATTATGTTACTGTTTCCTCTCTTTTTTTTCTTTCAAATTGTTAATCAAATTCATTCAATGTATATATAGTGCAAATCAAGTTGTGTAGATGTTGATGGTACCTAAATTTTACCTTGTTTATGGCACATGCTAGAAATTAACCAGCTAGCAACTAATTTCTCAATTCTTGTTGTTCAAAATGAGTAACTTATACTTGGGTAAGGGTTTTCTTAACAGGTCGACAAGCAACCAGAGCTTAACAATGAGATCATTAGTGCATGCTGATGGTGATAGTTATGACCGAAACTAGTGAATAAATCAAGTCAATTAACTACAGTAATTAGTTGATTCATAGGGACGTGGCTAGCTGCTCTGGATCTTATCTTTAATTTTGCAGGAACCTGTTGGCCGGTGTTGACTGATTATGGCATTATATGAATTGCTTGGTTAACATTAAGTTTGGATTATATACAATTAAGGATCTATATATTAATGGAGTGGGCAACGAGCTAGCTCGATAGCCTGGGGGTCATTACTGAATCGTAATATTCACTGTATGGTACACACAAATTGGCATATAAATGGTTGGACTAATTTGGTCCAAAACCCTAGCTTGGTATCCCACTAATCAATCAGATACACTCACTTCCCACGTATATACAGCATCGATTATTTTATCCTCCTTGAATTGAACGACTTGAATTGATGTTGGAGTTGTTATGAACTTATGATTCAGTTAAACATTTGAGTAAAATTAACATCACAGTATTGTACATTTTATCTTAGGCAGCTGGTATCCTGTAACAGGGAATTAAGTAGTAAGGTTATTTTATCTTCTGTTTCATGCTTCTTAATTAGGAGCTTAATTTGTAGTCAATCACTACAACACATATGCCCTTTTTCGACCAAGTTTTTCCAACGACATCTATTTTTGGTCGGAAATAACATTATTTCTGACTAAAAGCGTTTGACCGTCGGAAATCCATCGGAAATATAATTATTATTTCCGATGGACAATCGATGTGTCAGAAATACTTAAAATGTGGTCGGAAATAAGTTTCATTTCCGACATAATTTTGTGTCGTCGGAAAGTCATCGAAAAAGATAGATTTAGTTCCAACACACATTCATTGTCGAGAAAAGAAAATTGTATGTAAGATGTGGAATAAACTCTTTAAATTAAAAAAAAATCATGAATTTGCCTCTAAGAATATAAATAATAAGGGTGTACTATTAATAAAGTTATATAATAATAATATATATATATATATGTGTTCTTTTAAAGAACCAAAATATATAAGGGCCAACCAATTGTCATTATTTTTCAATTGTTTTTTTTCTTCAAGCTGTAGTTAAAACTGAACTTTGTATTGTTTGATGCATTCGCAGATTACATCAAGATGAACTATAAAGAATGGATGATTGTGATTCATATGTCACTACCAGAAAAAAAGGTTTTCCCGACGAAAAAAAAAAAACGGCCGACGAATTAAAATTTTCGTCGGTAATTCTAAGGAATAGCCGACGATTTTATTTTTCGTCGGTGAAAAAAAAAATCGTCTGCCATAGTTTAATCATAGCCGACGAAACCGTTTTTTCGTTGGTATTTTCAAAAAATCGTCGGCTATATTCATATTTCAATCTACGATTTGTATTTTCGTCGGCCTTTCTCCGAAACATTAGCCGACGAAATTTTTTGAAAGTATGGCCGACGAAGTTGACATTTTCGTCGGCTATAAGTCTATATATTTTCAAATCTGGGCAGCAGCTGCTCATTTCAAAAAAAAGGGGAAAAACAGGAGAAAGAGTGAAAAATCTGTGGGTATTGTTGAAATCCGTTCTCTCTTACATTGTGGAGCTATATATATGTACGTATATGTGTATATATGTTGATTTTGAGTTTTAGTTGAGTTGATTTTGAGTTTTAGTGATTTTGATTTAGTAAGTGATTTTTTGTTTTGTTGTTGTTTTAGTGTTAGAATGTATGTATGTATGTTGATTTTGAGTTTTAGTTGAGTTGATTTTGAGTTTTAGTGATTTTGATTTATTAAGTGATTTTTTGTTTAATTTGTTGTTGTTTTAGTGTTAGAATGTATGTATATATATATGTTGATTTTGAGTTTTAGTTTAATTATGTGTTTTAATTTGATGTTATTTTAATTAGTGTTAAAATATATATATATATATATATATATATATATATATATATATATATACACGGAGCTTTTCAAATACGGACGTCCGTATTTTAAGTTCCGTACGGATTTCCATTTTTCCACCATTTCCCGATCGAATTTCATCAAATTTCCTTCTAGACTTATCTAGATCATGTTGTGTAGATCATCTCTGCAAATTTTCAGCCAATTTGGTGATCGTTAAGACCCTCAAAATCAAAAAACAAACCGGACGGTCTGAAATCTGCCCGGTTTTGATATATAAGAGAAAAACTGAAGTTTGAGGACCTTAACGATCACCGAATTGGTTGAGATTTTGCAGAGATGATCTACACAACATGATCTAGATAAGTCTAGAAGGAAGTTTGATGAAAATCGATCGGGAAGTGGAGCAAAAAGTGAAAATCCGCACGAAACTTTAAAATACGGACGTCCGTATTTGAAAAGCTCCGTATATATATATATATATATATATATATATATATATATATATATGTTAATTAATAGTTGTTGATAGTGTAATTAACTTAAATAATGGTTGATATATAGTGTAACTTAAATAATGGTTGTTAATGGTATATATATATATGAGTTGATGTTGATAATAATATATATTGTAATGTAATTAATTATTAAGGATTTATATATATATATATATATATGTATGTGTTAATTAATTTTTTATTAATTAAAGTTATACATATATATTATTATCAGGCTGTATATGGATCTGGATAAGAGTTGGATTTCGCTTCCAAGGTATGACCGACGATACACTACAGGAGTTGTGAATTTTTTGCAGTTCGTCGAGGAAAATGCAAACGGGAATGATTACCATTATTGCCCGTGCAAGAAATGTAAGTGTCGCAGTGATATGTGTCGATTTCCGATTAGGACAGTATGGGAGCACCTAAAGAGTAATGGGTTTTGGCCGAAGTACAAACGTTGGATATATCACGGTGAGCCATCATTAGATGGATCGCATGATCATGGGCAGTTTTTTTAGGCGGGCAGTAGTAGTACATCCAACGATCCAACAATGGCATTCGTCAACGACGTGTTTCTTTTTGAAAGCGGTGTACGTGGGGAACAATATATGCATGACCCGGTGCAGCCCTTCCCACAAGTTGTCAACACTGCTGCCTTTGACAAGTACAACAAACTGATTGCATTGCAACAGACCCCTGTGTCTTCAAGTTCTGAGAAGACAGTTCTTGAAAGTGTGATGGAGGTAATGAGGATTAAAGTCGAGACAAAATCGACTATCAGGCAAGTGCATGAATATCTACAGTACACTTCTTCGTTGTTGGAGGAGGGTCATCGTAATCCTACCAATCACCGTAAGGTCCGAAGTATCCTCAAAGATCTAGGGCTTTCCTACATTAAGATCCATCCATGCGCATTTGACTGCGTTCTCTTCTGGGGTAAAGATGCAGAAGGGAATGACCTTGCTAGCCTTGACGCATGTCCGATATGTCAGTCTGACCGATATAAGTTGACGGGAGCAGGCAATAGGAAACCTGTGAAAGTGCTTCGGTATTTTTCGTTGAGAGATAGGCTTGAGCGGTTGTACATGTCAGAAACCACCGCAAAAGCTATGAGATGGCACGGTGAGCGGGACGCGGGAGACGCAGATATCATGACACACATCTCTGACAGAGCGGCTTGGAAGCATATAAACAATGAGTTTCCTCATTTTGCGTCAGATGTCAGAAACGTCAGGCTCGGGCTCTCAACCGACGGGTTCAACCCTTTCGGCACCATGAGTCTTTCATACAGTATATGGCCGGTGGTTTTGGTACCTTACAACCTTCCTCCGTGGATGTGCATGAAGAAGGAATATAATATGTTGACGTTGTAGATTCCGGGGCCTGGTTACCCAGGAAAATGTCTCGATGTGTATATGAGACCATTGATTGAAGAGCTTAAGGTATTGTGGGACGTTGGTCATCCCACTTTTGACAAGTACAAGGAGGAGACGTTCCAGATGCATGTCATGGTTATTGGTACCATCAGTGATTTTCCTGCTTATAGGATGTTGTCGGGCAGCGTTGTTAGGGGATACAAGGCTTGTCCAGAGTGCCTCAGTGATTATGGGAGCACCCCTCATTGCAACAAGATATGCAGAATGGGTCATCGTGTGTTCCTTCCGGCGGATCACCACTGGCGTTACGAGTCCGCCGCATTTGATGGAACCAAAGAACACGGTGGTCCTCCCAGAAGATGGACGGGAAGAGAAATTTTAGCAGTGCTTAATGAGTACGATTTTGGGCCCCTTAGCAATCATCCCAATATTGTAGCGGAAATACCTGAAAGACCTGAGGAGTACAAATTCTGGACACATAAGAGCATATTGTGGGAACTCCCGTACTGGTGTGAGTTGCTGATCCGTCACTTCCTAGACGTTATGCACATAGAAAAAAATATTTCTGAAAGTGTGGTGAGCACAACGCTGAACTTGGAGGGGAAGACGAAAGACGGTCCTAAGAATCGTACTGATATGCAAAACATGAATATCAGAAAACAACTATGGTTGAAACAAGGGAAGAGAAAAATGCCTCAAGCTCCTTACACCGTCAAGCCTGAGCATAAATCAGAAATTTTCCATTGGATAAGTCGGGCCAAGTATCCTTCAGGCTTTGCTGGAAATATAGCCAAGTGTGTGAACAGACAATTCAACAATCTTTACGGGTTGAAAAGTCATGACAATCATATCCTGCTACAACGTCTCTTCCCTGTTTTCATTCGACCGTTCCTTCCCCGTCACGTTGTGGAGCTGTTAGTAGCGTTGGCAAGATTTTTCCAGAAGGTATGCACACGGGAAGTGAGAAAATCTGACCTCCGGGAAATGCAACAAGACATCGTTCATATCATGTGTAAATTTGAGATGATATTTCCTCTAAATTTTTTCGACATCATGCCTCACCTCATGATCCATCTTCCTCGGCAGTTGTTGCTTACCGGTCTTGTGCACTTCACTTGGATGTATCAGATGGAAAGGTACGTATTTTACACCTTATGTTAATTTCCTCATCAATATATTTGATTTAGTATTAATGTATTATCATAACACTTTAAAAACTTGATTTATAGGCAACTTGGACAATACGGTGATTTTGTCCAAAACAGATCCGCACCTGAAGGATGTATAGCTGAAGCATATATTACGCACGAGTGCGTCACCTACATGAAGCTGTATTTAGGAGCGTTACAGGAAAGCATACTGGAAGATGTACCTTCACAGTTCAATCTTTCCATACTCTCCGACGATGTTGTACTCGGTGGAAACATGCCAGTTTCCTACAAGTTGAAAGATTATGAGGTAGCCATTGTACATTAGTGGGTACTAATTAACTGTTTAGAAGTTCAGTTTTGGAAGAACATGCATCTAAACTGTGAACAAGTAGGAGGTGATCTCGATTACCACAACCGGACATTCGCAGAGTATTTCGGCCGCTGGGTACGTAACTTTAACATTATTCTATACGTATTTATATATTATTGTGTATAATTATTCATATTTATAGTTGATTCTGATGGTTGTAGATGGACCTCATTAAAAATGATAATCACCCAAATTGGTCGCACGAACTCAGACTGCTAGCGATGAAGCCGGTCTATTCAAAAGTTTATGCGACGTGCAAGGTGAATGGTGTGTTATTTCGATGTGAAGAGAGAGAGAGACGTCAGACTGAAAACACAAAATTCAGGGGTTATGGCACATGGTGGGGATGATGGAGTTGACTATTACAGTGTTCTCCATTCAGTTGTGGAACTGCATTATGAGGAAGGCATGATAGTGCACCATTTCAAGTGTAGATGGTTTGACACACGGCCGCAGAGCATGAAAACCGATCAATACGGCATAACTTCTGTGAACACTAGTACATCATGGTATGAGGATGACCCGTTCGTTTTAGCCACATGGGTGAAACAAGTGTTTTATCTTGATGATCTCGCCAAGGGGGACCCGTGGAAAGTAGTCAACACTATCCACCATCGCAACATTTACCGGGCATCTACACTTAGAGTGGCTGAAGAGAACGAGGAAGGTGGCACCGCGTATCAAGAGCCCAACTCAAACGGTATTCCTGACTCCTCTTTTATTCGCCTAGACACGCCGGTGCGAATTCGACGTGAAGAGCCACTGCTTGCTGATGTTGATCCAAATGAAGAAACTAACGAGGACTCTAGTGGTGAAGAAAGACATAGATTACCCCTATCGAGCAATTCAGAAACCGAAGAAGACTCATCCGATGATTCCGATTACAGTCTGACGGATTAAGTAATTTAGATGATGTAATCCTTTCATATGTAATCCACTCATTTCTAATGAACGGGCGTGGGGATGAGCCTCCCAGCTAGGCTGGGTTCCAAACCCCTTAAAAAAAAATTTGGTTACATTTTGGTTACATATGTTGACTGCTGAGTTTCTGTTTTTTTAATGTTCAATTTTTGTTATATATGAACAGGATATAATGTTCAATTTTTAATGTTCAATTTCTGTTTTTTTTTTTCATAGAATAGCCGACGAAAAATGCATTATTTCGTCGGCTATACTAATAATAGCAGACGAAAAATGCGTTATTTCGTCGGCCATAACTATATTGAAAAATACATATTTTATTTTAGACAGAAAACGACAAAAGAATAGCCGACGAGTACTAGGTTTGATTTCGTCGGCTATGATAAAAAAACAAAAAAAACAAAAAAAAGAGCAGCTTCCATTTTCTATCACTATCGACAAACCATTGCTTCATCCTTCAAATGCAAATATGTCGTCAAATAAGATATGACCGAAATAATGAAATACGTGTACGGTTGAAAAATGACAAGATTCCGACAAAATCTGTGTGCCGAATGTTGCGGTTAACTGTTTTTTACTTCCGTTTTCCTATAGGTAGCCTGACGTTTGGTAAATATTTTGAGAAAAATTTTTAAACGATTAGTTGCGTCTCATCGATTTGAAACTATTATCTGTTGAAGGTCAGGCAAAAAAATATCATTTAGACAGGCCAATTACCATTTCTAAGCGTTTAAAGGGTTGACTCACCCGGTTGACCGTCTCGATCGAGCCTTTAACGTTGTCAGATGTAGTTGGATTTTTTTTATACATGTATTTAATCTTAACGGTGATATATGACGGTTGGAATAGATTTTATAAACTTTTAGATTCAAAATCAGAACATATGCACTAATGTTCCTTAACTTGTTTTCTAAGTGTTTAAGTGAATGTATAGTTTCAACTAGTTACTATACGTACATTCTTCAAATGTAAATATGTCGACAAATAAGATATGACCGAAATAATGAAATACGTCTACAGTTGAAAAATGACAAGATTCTGACAAAATCTGTGTGCCGAATGTTGCGGTTAACTGTTTTTTACTTCCGTTTTCCTATGGGTAGCCTGACGTTTGGTAAATATTTTGAGGAAAATTTTTAAACGATTAGTTGCGTCTCATCCATTTGAAACTATTATCTAGTGAAGGTCAGGCAAAAAACCGTCGTCTAACTAGACTAATTTCCGTTTTAAAGCGTTTAGAGGTTTGACTTAGTGGTTTGACCAACAGTTTAGCCGACGAAAATTATATGTCGTCGGCTAAACTCTTGCGATCCGCTTATTGTCCGCCGTTGGATGGCTCAGATCCAACGGCTGCTGATTTTCCAAAGTATAGCCGACGAAATATTTGAATTCGTCGGCTAAACTCTTGTGATCCGCGCCTTTTTATTGTCCGCTGTTGGATGGCGGAGATCAGACGGCTGCTGATCTCCTAAAGTATAGACGACGATGTTTAAAGCATAGCCGACGACATTCAAAGAATAGCCGAAGATTTTAAAGATTTCGTCGGCTATTTGGAAGAATAGCCGACGAAATCTTTTTTAATCGTCGGCTATTCTTTCTGCTATAAATCAGAAACTCTCGAACGCTAGCCGACTTTTTCCTCTCCTCCTCCTCCTCCTGCTGATGCTCCAATCTGCCGCTGTCCTGCTCCAATCCGCCGCGCTGCTCCTCCTCCTCCTCAAATCGGCGGCGCCACACTCCTCCAATTCCGGCCTCCTCCTCCTCCGATCCTCCTCCTTCCTCAAATCCTCCTCCAAGCCGGCCTCCTCCTCCTCCTCCTCCTTCCCCTCCGCCTTCCCCTCCTCGTCCGACCTCCTTCCCCTCCTCCTCCGGCCTCCTAGTCCGATCCGGTTAAATTTTTTTTTTTTTCAATTTAGTTTAATTTTATAAATTGTTATATATTTAATTTTAATTATATAAATTGTTATATATTTGTTAATAAATTTAATTTTAAAAAATTGTTATATATTTGTTATATATTTTATTTTAATTATATAAATTGTTATATAATAAATTGTTATATATTTGTTATATATTTAATTTTAATTATATAAATTGTTATATATTTGTTAATAAATTTAATTGTTATATATTTGTTATAATTTAGGTATATAAATTGTTATATATTTAATTTTAATTATATAAATTGTTATATATAAATTGTTAAATTAATTATATATATAAATTGGTAGTCTAATTATAACCATTTATATATTTTTGTTAATATATAAATGGTTATTTGTATTTTTATATATGTTAATAATGAAATATAGTTATATTTGTATATAAATAGTTATATTTAGGTTAATGGTTAGTATTATTTAAAATTAGTTAAAATTTAAATATTAATTTGTTAGTATGTTTTGAAATATGTTAGTATTATTGGTTATTATATTAATTATAATTTTTTATTTAATGTAATATAATTTAATATTAATTAATGTATTAATGCCTCAAGCTGCAGATGGCCAATGCATTGAGACAGTTATTCGGAGGCCGTCGTTCCAGATCTAAGGGTTCTGGAAGTTCTGTCGGTTCCGCAGACTCCGACAGGACCATTAGCCAGTCTGAGAGGACCACCAGCCAGCCGCGGAGGAGTGTTAATTCATTCCAGCCGCGGAGGACAGTGGATTCATCCCAGCCGCGGAGGAGTGTGAGTTCTCGGCACCAGACCCTTCTCCAGGCGGGGCGGCCGTCGAGCAGTTCACGTCCGCCTCTCGGGCCAGATGCTCCGAGGTTCAGTAGGCAGCTATTTCAGGACGAGATAGCTGCAGACGTTCCTCAGGTCCGTATGCCTGAGGTTCATCGGGAGCCGATGACGAGTCCGACGACGTCTGCTGCTGACTCGACTGAGGGGCCTACTCTCCCAAATCAGCTCTACCTCCCGTACAACATTCCTGCGATACCCGAGGTCGACTTTCGTGGTGTGCCCATATGGCATGCTATGCTTCAGTACGTGAGTGTTGCGGAGGCATACCATCAACAGCCATTTGAGAACCCTGACCTCCTGATTTCGGCGAGGAGAAAAGGAAAGTCGACAGACAGGTCATCGAGTTCAGGTAACATTTGATTTTATTAATTAAATGTTTTATTAAAATTAACGCACTAATATTTAATTTTATTAACCAATCGTCGTTTATGTGATAGGGACAGCCGCTAGCAGTTCAACGAGGAATACGAGAGGTGTCATATGTTTTGACACGCTCAGGAGAACTGTTGCGCTCCGGGGGAGGATCCAGATCAACGAACCTCCTAATCAGGAGGTTCAGGGGAAAAAACGCCGCGACTACACGGGTTGCGTGGGGGCACTGATTAGGGACAGAGTCCCTATGTTGTGGACATAGTGGGCTGATGTGCCCGAAGAGATCAAGAGGGAGGTGAACAACGCCGCGTCGGTGAGTAATTTAAAAAATTTAATTTATTTATCGTAATATTTAATAATTTTCGGTATTGTTATAATTGTAAAACTAATAAAATATTATCTTTCAGACATACTTCGAGATTGCCGAACACAAGCAGGATTGGGCGGACACGATGCAAAACTCGAGGTACGTTGGGAATTCCTCATCTTATAATTTGAAATATTTTATGATATTAATAATATTTCTAATGCACTTTTATTTTTTCTGTAGGTTTAAAGAGTGGAAGAACGAGCTCCGTTCCCACTTAAACGAATACGACAACCGTGGTCGTATGGGTACTCCCAGAGAGTTCATGTTCAGGGAGTACGAGTGGCGTTGGTTGAAGACAGTAGACTTCAACAACCCACTTATGCTGGTAAATACTAAACTTAACTATAAATGTTTATTTTGTTAAAATTTTAATTATTAGTTTAATTATTTTATAATTATTACATTAATATTTTTTTATGCATTTTTCTAATATTTTATTATTTGTTTGAAGGAACGGTCTCGGATAAACTCTGCGAACCGCCGCCGTAACACAACCCCCCATCATGGTGGTTCTAGGGCATTTGCACAATATCAGGAGGAGCCGCTTAGAGATCATCCTGATAGCAACCCGTACGTAGAGACGTTCAAGATCGCTTATCCACAAGCGACAGAACAGCTCGTAAGTCGTTGATTACGATTTTAAAATTTTAATTATTAATTTTACTTAATTATATATTTGTTAGAATATTAATTATTATTTTTTTCCCGTTCAATTAGGAGAGGGTGAACCGGGCCGAAGAAGAGGTGTTCCAGCAAGTAGTTCGGGAGACACAACCGAACATTTCAGAGGCAGATCTGGAAGAAGCCATGCGCCAGGTCGACCGATCGAATGTCCAAACGGCAGCGAGGATGTTCGACGCAGCCTTCCCAGACCGGTCAAACCAATACTACTGCCGGGGTTTGGGAAGTTCTGGAATAGGGCTCCTGAATACCACTAAGGGAGGTCAAAAGAAGGGAGGCGGGGAGAGCCAACCGATGAGGGGGGAAGTGCAGAGATTGGCCGCAAGATTGGCGGTCGAGGCCCAGAGATCACAGGAGCAACACCGCAGAATACAGCAGTATCATTTGGATATGACCAGTTGGCATGTTGAATGCGAGAGAATTCGGCAACACAACTACGCCGGCCAACAAAACTGGTGGTATGATATGTTCGCGGCACAACAACAAGCCCTTGAACTCCCGCCCCCGTTTCAGCCGTTATTTGAATCTCCAATGCCTCAACCTCCCGAGGATGACGAGCGTGATGGAGAGCAGGATGCTGGGGATGACGTGGTGGACTTTAGTGCTTTAGGTGATGATTAGGGTTATATTTTATGTATATTGGAACAAATTAAATAATAAGTCATTTAGACGTGTTTCTTGTTGGTGTAAATGCATGGATTGTCTTTGTGATTTGCAGGTTGCTTGGAATGGTAATTTAGAAATTAATTTAATTTTTTTTCCCCAAATGTAAGAATAGCCGACGATATTGGCATTATTTCGTCGGCTATAAGCACTATAGCCGACGATTTTTACCAATTTTCGTCGGCTATAACAGTTATAGCCGACGAAAATTACATTATTTCGTCGGCTATAACTAATAAATGCCTATTAAAATATTAATATATTCTGACGAAATAACCGACGAAATAGATGAAATCGTCGGCTATATTTCAGAACAAATAGCCGACGAATTTCGTCGGCTATAGGTTACGATATCGTCTGCCATACTCGAAGATATCCGACGAATTTCGTCGGATATTTTGCCAAGGTTTGGTCGACAAAATGAATTTTCGTCGGTAAAATCGTCGGCCGTACTCGAATATAGCCGACGATTTTGTTATTTTCGTCGGCCATTGGTATTACCGACGCCGTTTTTCCGACGAATTATAGCCGACGAAAATTTCGTCGGCAGAAGGAATAGCCGACGAAAATTTAGCATAGTCGACGAAATTTTTTTCGTCGGCTATTCTCTCCGATCTGGTAGTGTGTGCATTCGCAGATTCACAGTAGACTTAGATTTCATATGTACTGCCTGAAATCTGGACATTGATGGTTGATCGATGGCTAAAGCAAGAATGGTAGGTTGTACTTCTGTTTTGCTAGATTTTTTTGGAGTAACATGAAAAGTTTAAAGTTGAGTACTATTTCATGTGATTTTCATATATGTATCATTATATGGTCAGTTATAGAATTTAAAGAGCATTCTCATGTCATTATATGTAGAGGATGTGGGTGAGCAGAACACAATTAATCGTGAAAAATTAGCCATGGCGCATACAACGGGTTCAATTCTAATGGCTAAGTACATCAAAGAGGAGGTGCACATAATTTCATTTTTGCATGTTTTAATTATTCAAAAATTGAGTCATCCTATGCATTCTAATTGTAGATTGATTATGTGAAATCTTACTCCCGATTTGAAGCTTACTTGTGGTTGCTATCTTTGAGTTATATTTATTGTATTTAATTCTTATGTATTTGGTTAACTTGTGTTGTTTTTAAATATGTGGATTATTACTCTTATTTTTTGTTTTTTTTTTGTTACTTTTACTTTTGGGTAATTTGGTGAAGAAATAACAATGGATTATTTTGGTGGAGGCGGTTGGTGAAATAAAAGAAAAGAAGAGAATGAGGGGAGAAAAGAACGGGGGAAGGGGAGGAAAAAGAAAGGGAACAGAGGGAGAAGGAAAGGAAAGATAGGGAGAAGAGGGAACACGGGGAAAAAGAAGAGAGGAGAGATGGGGGCTGGAAAGTGAGGGGGCTGGAAAGTGCGAGAAGAAGAGAGAGGTAGAGAAGAAAAGAAGAAGAGAGAGAGATGAATGACAGAAAGAGAATGGAAAGGAAAGAAAATAGGAAGAAGGAAGAGACAGAGGGTTGTCTTTTGGAGGAGTTGGTTTCTAAGTCAGAGAAGATCAGAAACGAAGGAGGAGAGAGGAGAATTGGTTTGGGGTTAGAAGCCTGAACTCATTTTTGAGTTCGTTTTCTTCTAGTGAGTGACTTTCTGATTTCATGATTCTTTTTTTTTTTCAATTTATGTTCTTATAATTGTGAGTGACAATTATATTATTTCGAGTTGGTGTTTTTCTTGATAATATGTTGTTGTGGCTTATATCTGGATTATTGGCATGGTCTTATGGTTGTGAGATTACCAATCAATTAATTAGAGTTGGGTGTTTGATAACCTGAGCTTTGAATTGGTTTGGTTTTGAATGTTCTCTTACTGTTCTGTTAGTAGTTTTTAAACTAAATACCAACGCTAGCTGTGAGGTTTGATATTAAGGAAGACTTCTTGAGATTCAATTATGTTTGGTCTATCCCTTTTCCCTCATGCACGATTATGTAGCAGGCTCTTATTTTAACTTTTATTTTATTGTTTATCCTTATATTGTGAATGTGTTGATGGCTTTTTTTTTTTATAATTTTTTTGTGTGTTTGACAATGTGACAGGTTGCTTTTCCAAACTCACCTATTGATGGAGATTATGAAGGTCGTGGTGTTTGATCCGTTCTTCGTAGTTGCTACTTATAAGGACTTGAACTATTTAGTTTTTGAACTATTTCTACTAAGTTGGATTTGGATGTTATGGATGATGCAGTTTAACATGTATTAAAGTTACGTAGTTGATTTCGCTTAATCTTCACTGCCATTTATTTTGTTCTTCATGTTTTACAAAATAAATATTTCAATTGTGAGAAAATTTATAATAATTATAATTCAATGCTGAAAATGGAAAATCTCACAAAAAGTAGTAGTTCCGACTACTTTTTAGTCGAAAATGGTAGTTGAAAAAAAGATTCCAACAAAACAGAGGGTCGAAACAAAATCGTCGATAAAAGAAATTCCAACAGAGGTATAATCGGAACTAATACGTCGGAAATGAAATTATTACTGGCCAAATGAAATTCATTTTTCCGACTGCTTATTTGGTCGGGAATGACAAGTATTTCCGAAGATCGGTCAGAAAAATAGTATTTCAGACCACAATACTACCGACCACTTCCGACAAATTTTATTTGGTCGGAAAGTGTATTACCGACCAAAATATAGGTATTTACGACCATTTTGATTGTCGGAAATGGCATTTTATGTTGTAGTGAATGAAGATGGTGATTATGGTGCTTGTAGCCTCCATGTTTGACTTACTTAGCATGAGAACTACATATAATGTAACGTGTCTTTTGAGCATTGATTTAACGATACAATCTTATGAGTGAAAAAAAAAATTTAATCACTCTTACTATCAATATATATCTTAGTAATCAGTCCCCCAGAAAAAAACCTCAGTAAGTACGTAGTTCTTGCCTTCTTGGCTAGCTTTAATACTCAGGTCCCGAGTCCCACCAACAATGACGAAACTGGAAAATTTGGTGCCAGTCTAAGTCGAGCATTTCGGTATCACTAGTCAGTACTACCTAGTCAAGTTTCCACACTAACTAGAAGTTCAGACACTGCCAAGAGGACCGTGTATGATAAATATATGAATATGACTTTGCGAAAAAATTTCGACACTTTTATGAATGCTCCAAAATCTCTATCTACAGTACTCTCTTTTCAAATTATTGGAATTATATTAATATGCAGACTTTGAACTTCACTCGATCGATTAGTACCTGTTGGAATGAAGTTTACGCTAAATTCAAATAGAAATTTCGAATGGAAAACGATGTGGACAAAGAATACGGGAGGTTACAAATCCAATCAATTACTTGTAGTCTTAGCCAACTTTATATGTTAAATTTCATAATCATACATATGTCACTTACCCTTTTTTCAGAAAATCTAATTTAACTATACGCCCACATGCAAAAAAATATACACAACATATTTGATCCTAGATCAGATCAAGTTCACACCAATATATCATATACCATATCCTCGTATTTAAATTACTCGAGTCCTGGCTTATTTTGTCTCTTAAATTAGTGAAATCAATTTCTTTTTTCTAAAAAAAAAAAAAAACGTAGGCTGTATTATTTATATAATCAACGTGCTCTGTACGTGAATTAGTTTATTTGAAGCAGATTGATGATGAGCAATTTGCTTTAAAGGACAAGACTTTAGGGCAACTATAAACAATGATCGATCGACGACAGCGATGGAGAAGATGATCGAAAATGAGGTTAGTAGTGATGGATGCATGATGATGACAATTTAGCAAAGCTAATCCTTGTAAAGGTGTCCAGAAGCAAAGTCAAATGTACTTAATTTCATATGTAATTACATATATTATTAGTCAAGTCATCAAATAAGCTCAGCTAAACAACGACCTTTAGGACCGTCTTACCTATGTTGATAATTTATGGTTCAGCAAAATAAATAAGAGATCGAGTACTATCTCTCTTTTCCAATTTTCTAGTAAATTAACACGATTTTTCTAACCTATTTGGAAATTTCCATGTGATCTAACATAGAATACTAGCTCGCTTCTAGTACTATGGAACTTGAACATTTCATGCATTTTGTTCAGATAGGGATTTAAACCTGAAATTTTGAGCTATGATCGACCTTCTCTTTTTTTTTCTTTTCTTTCTTTATTTTGATCGAAATGAGCTATTTACTAAGTTGTCTAACTTGGGTACATGCATGTTTATATTTTTGAGACACTTGTAGCTTTGGTTATATACTCAATCATGCATGCAAATATTGCCATCTATAGACTATAGTTGAATCAAGATTTCAGCCATTTGATTAATCCCTATGTTTTACCTTCATTTGAGATGTAAATTCCCTAAACATCAAACAATTTTCAATGACTTAAAAAAGAAATACCAAGAAAGACTTAAAGGATATGTAGACGATTATGATAATTGAAGTGCATGTATTGTAAACCGAAGATATATCAATACTCATCATTCATGAAATTTCCAAATACCAACTCACTGGAAACCCGTCTTCGAAGTAATAAAACAAATTAATCAACTAATTAATACATAACAAGTTAAGTCATAACATCGATATATATCTTAACTCCTTTGTGTTCCTGAGTAATCAAACAAATTAAGTAATGTTGAAACGACGTGTGTAGACGATAATAAGAAGTGATCTATATAAAGACTTACCCGATCGAAAGCAACCCTAGCTAGCTAAGATAAGATTTCGATTATATGTCTTGAAACGGCACTAAGAAGTTTTGACTTTCGCAGCTTACTGATCTAACAAGTTCTCGATCTTATACGGAGCTGCAACTTGGACATTTTTCCAAGTTTTGATTGAATATTACTGCAATTAAGGTTTAGAGAAAAGCTACGACACTCCCGTCGATTTGGTTCGAGAATAATTAGAGGCATGAAAAGAGATATAATGAGTTTAAGCAAATTAAGATGTATACCAATTAAACAACCCGTGCATGAAATTAATCTCTTTTATTATAGTATGTAATTATAATGAACAAATACAAATGGATCGTATATACCATATACGGTATCCCTGGGCAACTCTACGTGATGATTTACAGTACAAAATGAATTCAAATTACTATCTAGAAAATGAAGTCAACAAGAGGAGGAGTTGTTTTCCCTATGCCAAGAATCTCCATGTCATTCTCAAAGGGCGTCAAGTTGAGATCCAAACACAAAACTCTCCTACTGCTATTCATCTTCTTCAAAACCGGAACAACACCTTGTCCCAGATTAGAATTCAAGCCCATCATAGGATTCGATTGTCCTCTGTTATTATTCCGGTGATGATTGTTATTATCAGTCACGGCTGCTCTGTGCCTCCTCATGTGACCCCCCAAGGCCTGACCTATAGCAAACTCCAACCCGCATATGTTGCACTCGTGAGTCTTGGGTTTGCTCGGGGAAGACGACCGGCTGTCGGAACTCGAGCCGTCTCCTCCGGCTAGCCTCGGCTTCTTGTGACTCGCTCTGTGTCCTCCAAGGGCCTGGAACGAAGGGAACTGACGATTACAAGTCTTGCACTCGAAGACGCGGCTAGGTGAGATAGACGATGAGGTAGTACTGGAGACAAACGAGTCGTAGTCGTTGCCTCGAGAGAGCAGCATCAAGCAGTCCGCCATGGTTACACTATGGTCGAGCTCTGTCATGCTTCTCTTCATGATGATGTTCTGAACTTTTGGCAAACACGGTGGAAGGAGGGTGTTTTGTTCTTTTGGGTTATGTAAGGAAATGAACAAAGGAATGGAACATTGGAGTTTAGGGGGTTCGGTATTTATAGGGAATAAAGGCGTTGCTTTAACTTGGTATGTAAGTTGGTCAGTGAGATATAGTTGACATATATAATCTGATCAGAAAGACAATTAGGGCCTTGTTCTTGTTGGATAAGGAAGAAAACAGAGAGGAGTGTGATAGGGAATCTAGGAAATTAAAAACTAGCTTCAACTAGTTGCTGGTTAAGTGTGAATGAAGCCAACAAATTAAAATGGTACATATTAACAGTTAACAACGTGAGCATGACATCCTGGCTTATACATACAGCAGAACAAGTCTGCTGTGGTGAGCTAGCTAGAGTGAGTCAATTTCATTTTTTCCAGGTATCTTCAACTTCTAGAAGATTCTCACGCATTTTCTTACTTAATTTCCAACTGCATTTCAATCCTTCCAGATCGTGGCTCTGTTCTAATATGAAGGAGGAAGCTTCAGGGATGAGTGAGTAGAAAAATCTACAGTGATTAATCAAGATTAAATATATAAATTAAAAGGACCAAGGGTCAGCTCGCGCTCAATCTCTCAGTTGTTCCCCAGTATTGAGGTAATTACCGTCCTTTAATTCTTAGCATTTGGCTTGCTGGACTAGTATTCAGTCTTTTGCTGGAAATATTTCACATGAATTATATATATTAGGGTTTGAATGAAGAAAAATGAAAAGCTAGTAGTGTGTTTTATGCATGTGAATGAGCATAAATGATGGCTTGAATCATGTGTGTTTCTTACGACCAATTAGAGACGTGGAAAGAAGAAAATTTCCCCAGGAAACGTGTTTGTGTCTATTTCTTTTATTAATTTGCTTTCTATTTTTTTTTCAAGTGATGAAAAACTTGTTGGTTATCCTTTTAGATTTTAACACTAGAAGCTAGTGACGTACGTACTTAAATCATTTTAGTAGCTGCAACCATATTCATATTTGATGCCACATGGTTGAAAGCTGAAACACATTTTCAACTCAGTTTGGTTACATAACTCGCCGTTTTAAACTCGTTGAAACTTTGTTCTTTAATCAAGTTCTATTTTCGATCAAACTTGTTGTAATATATTCGTGCTTGCTAGCTAGCTCATAGTTTTTTGGTTGCTGATCATTTTCTCTGTAGACTTGTTCGATTCTATGGGATAGCTAGCTCCTTGTTGAAGCGAGGACTGATATACGATGCTTCTCTAAAAAGGGATGGATACGATGTCTTCAATTAGGAAACCCATTCAAAATGTGATGCCTAAATGGATGCCCTAGTTAGGTATGTGAATATATATTAAAGGCTGTGGCGTATCGTGTGTAAAGGGTGTTCTCTTTTACGTGCCTTGCAATCTAGCTGGGGGCAACTCAAAGTCTCAATCGATATATATCGATCCCAATTATAGTTTGCATATCTATCTAATCTAATTCTGACGCGGACAGGATCGTTGATGATGATGATCATCATCGAATTAGTTAGCTACATTCATTTCTGCTCAAATGTGTGAATAGAAAGCCAAAACCATGAGTCTGACTTTGCGAGTCAAAGATGACCAGTTGCATATATATTTTCCCAGCTACCACAAGGTTCTATATATCTCTTATTACCTAATTCCATAGTCGTCTCAATGACCAAGAATCAACTATGGAGTTGTTGCTGGGGTTTTTACGCACATTGTTTCTAAGAAACGATGACGAACTGATCTCTCAGCCAAGTCCAACAATGGTGCTTTTTCTTTGCAAACACTTTTCCATCTTTGACAATTATATAAATGCAGCTTCTTAATTAGTGCATGAATAGCTAGCTAGCTAGTCTAATTAAATTGAGAAAGGTGTCGTTTAAATCTTAACAAGAAAAAACCAGCAGCTGATACCTGGTCGACTATACGATTGCCTGGGTTCCGCGATCTTCTTTTTTTCTTCTTCTTGTTCTTCACTTCTTGCATATGATATATCAAAGCACCTCCTTTATTACAATCCGGTAGTTATGAAGGTTTTTCCAAGTCATATACTCTGGAAACTTAGAGAATTAATATGTATAAGCTAGGTTGATGATCCGGACAATCCATGCATATATGTTATTCCAACATAGTTTCAATATTAATATTAACACATGTACGTATTTTCCAATTTGATGATTACAAGTACATATATACATACACTTGTAATATTGTCCGCGTTTTGAATAAGTATCACAACAAGTGCCACAATTAAATTAATCAAGCTGATTTTAAATTTCTTAGTATCTTCCAATCAACTTATCCAGAACTATTGATCGATCATGACCTATTACGACTAGTTTGCATACACACATATATCACATTCAAATTGAATTACATCACAATGATCACATAAGTTTCTCAGTGAATCAATTACGAACGAGATTATGACTGGTATATCTTGATTGTTTTTAGATCGATATACAAGCTTTCTTATATATACAACCAAATTTTCGGATGCATTTGAGTACTGGATCGAAAGTTGGTGAGAGTTTACCTGCTTAATTAACTTACAATAGAGCAAGGCGTTTAGTTCATTAAGGTTTATGTACTATACTATTGGGTATACGTATGGATGCAAAATTTTATGTCATATGCACCAATATATAATAGAGTGCTATCTGGAAGGGATTCCAACAAGCCAATTACGTATAACATCCCCTAAATGGATTCATATATTGTATATATGTGAATTGCATACATCATATGTGATTCTTTGTCATTTTATCCTATACGTTTGTGATTTAAGTTAGAATTTTAATATTCTGAGAGCTAAAGTCTAAATTCTAGACGATGAATATACGAAAATAAGAAAAAAATACATAAGCTTCAGATGAATGCAAATCAAGGATTTTGGGCACTCATGTTATCACATCAATAGATTACTTTGAAATACAAGAGGATATTAGGCGCCCAAGATCGAGGATCAAAATATAGTCGTTATTGGGCTTGTGTAGGCTGATCTCATATGAAAACATAAAGAATTGAAGTTTATCAAATACATACTGGGCCTGTGTGGAATTGGAAGCATTTTTCTCTATGTCAATCTTAAAAAATTGAAGAAAGATATAAAGTATTTGGATGAGTTTCTATCTTTAGAGCATCTCAAAGGGCATCTCCAATAACCCTACTCAAAACTCATACTCAAACTCATTTTTTGAC
Organism: Potentilla sterilis; assembly: GCA_963682095.1. Taxonomy (NCBI): domain Eukaryota; kingdom Viridiplantae; phylum Streptophyta; class Magnoliopsida; order Rosales; family Rosaceae; genus Potentilla; species Potentilla sterilis. The sequence continues at coordinate 7,753,197 of OY821766.1, forward strand.
TCACCCAAACCCATTACTATTCAAACTCATATTTCATCTCCAACCATTTTGTCAAAACCCATACCCATACCCAAATTTTAATAATTTTATATAATTATTTAACAACAAATGAATTATATGAACTATAGATATTAATTATATAATATATTTTAATATGTGTTGGACCAAATTAAAAAAATTAATTAATTTTTAAAAAATTTTAAAAAATTAATAAGTTGTTATTTTTTCACCGAAAGTCTAATTTAACATGTCTTTGGCACGTGACAAATTTGGATAGGATGGTGATTAGATTTTCACAATCTCATGACCGACCTCATCTTCACAATAATTCCTATATGCGATAACATTTCGGATCTCGATGTTGTTATAGACTTTAGCTCCACGTGTCGTCGCGTGAGAGGCTAGTGAAATTGCAAAGAGATGCTCTTATCTTCATCAATCATTTTACATCCGTCCATAATATATGAGGCCATTCTCTCCATCACACCTCGCTCATTCACAAACACTTCTCTCTCATATCAGATTCAATTTCTTTTAGTTTCATTTGAAAAAAATTGCTCATTGCTACAATGAATAGGTTGAGGAAACTACTAATGAAGGAGGAGGAAGATTACATCACAAAGAATCGTCAAAGAGCCTTGGTTATGCAAGCAGCTGCTTCGCACATTCAGACGATCCAAGAGGAAGAATCTGAATGGGGTGGTTCACATGAAAGTCGACGATACACCCCTAGAGAGCGTGAAGCTAAGGATCAACGACTGAAAGCTCTTTACTTCACTTCGCCGTGTAGGTTCCAAGGTGATGTGTTTCGTAGAAGGTACCGGATGCGACCTCATCTTTTTGACCAGATGATGCATGACGTCGCTAACCACGACCCATACTTCGTTCAAAAGCTTGACGCCTCCGGTCGGCATGGCTTCTCAACAGAGCAAAAGCTGACTTGCGCCATAAAGATGCTTGCTTACGGGCTTCCCGCAGACCTATGTGATGAGTTTCTCGACATAGCTGAATCTTCAGCTTTGGGAGATTCTAAGTCACTTCACCAAAGCAATATGGACAGTCTACCATAAACATTACCTTCGTAGTCCATCAAAGCCAGATTTGCGAAGGTTGCTCAATGTTGCTGACAAAAGAGGATTCCTTGGAATGGTTGGAAGTCTCGACTGTATGCACTGACAGTGGAAAAACTGTCCCACCTCATGGCAAGGGCTTTTCACCGGTTACAAAGGAAAGCCAACTATCATTCTAGAGGTGGTTGCATCTTACGATACTTGGATTTGGCACGCAATTTTTGGACTTCCAGGCTCCCTCAATGATATCAACGTCCTTGGACAATCTCCTCTATTCAACGAAATTTGTAGAGGTGAGTCTCCTCGAGTCAAATACTATGTAGCTGATCGCCAATATGGCCAATGTTACTATCTAGTTGATGGGATCTACCCGAAATGGGGGAATTTTGTCAAGGCGATTAGAAACCCCATGACGCCAGAACAAGCTCATTTCACAAAGATGCAGGAGTCATTCAGAAAAGACGTGGAAAGGGCATTTGGAATACTTCAAGCTCGTTTTGCAATTGTCAAAGGGCCAACTCGTGGATGGGATAGGGAAGATCTTCAGTACATCATGATGACCTGCATAATTTTACATAATATGATTGTTGAAGATGAGCGCGACGAAATTGGAGATGTTCATGAAGTCGATCCAGATGAGGTGCCAACAAGACCAAGGAGAGCAGAAATATATGACCACTACGAAGTTGATCATGGTGTTGATCGCGATCCTTCTGCACTTGGGAAATTCATGCGGCGCTACCAGTAGATTAGATGCCCAATTGTGCATAGAACCCTCCAAGAGGATTTGGTCAATCACTTTTGGAATGTGAAGCAGCAGGCAAAGTAGAATCGTGTGTGAAGTATTTGTATTTTCATGCTTTTAATAAGTGGCATTGTGCCGATTGTGTGATGTTGTATGTTTACTTTTATATTTATTGTCTGTGTTTAAGATTTTAGTAATCCAGTGTTATTTATTTTGATGAATAAAAGTGAGATTAAATAAACCAATGTTTATTCATGATTATAATAGAAGCAAAAAAGTACAACAATATTTATTCAATATTTATTCATAATTATAATAGAAGCAAAAAATTACAACAATATTTATTCATAATTATAATAGAAGCAACAAAGTATAACATATTTAGTTTCATCCCATCCAATTATTGTCGTTACCGGGTACATATTCATCCCCAAACTCATTGTCCTAACTGGGCCGGAGTATTGCATACGAAGTTTGTTGCTCCCTTTCAATAATCGTTGCTTGCTTGTTTTTCCAATAAGTCCTAACTGGGCCGGAGTATTTTGAAAGATCCACAACCATTGTGGTTGCATCATCCGCACGCTGCATTTCTAGTTTAGCTTCCTCTCGAAGTTGTAGCCTATGTTCGAGATCACGCTCTCCAAGGTCTGCAATTCTCTTCATTTGAGTTAAGAGTTGAGATGTGTCATCTTGCCTGCACTTTTTCTTAGCTGCTCTTTGAGCTTTTTGGCCAGGAGGGCGTACATGCACAGTTGAAGAGCTTGGGCTGACTTCAACGGGAGTACCTTCTTCGCCCAAGTTAATAGGTGTCTGACCACTACTACTACCTTCTTCGCCCAAGGACGGAGCATTGCTAAACTTTTCCGTATCCATCAATATTGTCCAACAATGCACAAATTTAAATTCCTCCCCTTTACTCAAAGTGAGATAAACCGACTTAGCTTGTAATTCCTATATGCACATATAATTTAAAATATATTAACGCGCGTCACATATATGAACCTATTGATTAAGCAACAAAGTAAATATTAATTGTAGAACTACACTTAAATGAAACATGAGATCAATATTCATATTTATGCACATTAATATTAAATAAAAATAAAATTAGTTAAAAAAAAAAACTTATTTATAAAACAAATTACCAAGTCAGTGGCATTTTCACCACTTGCGTGGGCGGCCGCCGCAAGGGTAAGAGCTTGATGCCACCTTGTGCAAGCCGGTCTAATCTTTCTCCAACGAGCTTCACACCCTCCTCCCGACCTAACAACCGAACCGACGAGCTTGCAAGTTTCGTACACTTCCCATATACGATCCCATAGTTTTTTCTTCTTTTGATTGGTAGCCTTGTCTCCATCTTCACCAATGGCAACCACCGCCATACACAACGCTACATCTTCGGGCTTTTTCCAAGCTTCTCCTCTAACTTTGGTGGTGGCTATTTTTGAAAGAAAAAAAAATTGAAAACTAGCTAAATGAAGAACAATTGTGAAAATAAAGACTTTGCAAGGAGATGAGAGAAGATTTGGAGTGTAAAACTATGAAGAAGATGAGAGGTATTTATAGATTTTTACAATTTTACTGTTCCAACGGGTAAATTATTTTTCCTATATTTTTCAGTATTTTTTTCTATTTATTTTCTGTTTTTAAGCTATTTTTCCTTTTCCCCTTTTTTTCTTGTTATCCAACCGCTGTAATTTAAACCCAGAAGAATCTGGGCCGTCGGATGAAGGAAGCCCACAACGGCTACCCCTGATGCGCTGACGCCAGCACGCTGACGTCACTGGCGCGTCGTCCTCTCCCGCAACGGTTCGTCGTCTAGAGCGCGTGGGCTGCTCCGCAAGGGTGAGGCGCGTCGCTGCTGCTGCTGCCTGCTTTCAGCTGTGATGCGGGTCCCACCAGCACAGTAATGGGTTTCCTCCTTCAAAAGCTTCCAGATTTAGGTCAGGTTTGGGGGAGTAACCCAAATTTGGGTATGAGTTTTGATTGTTGGAGATGAATTTTTTTTGGGTATGGGTTTATAAACCCTTGTTGGAGATGCCCTAACAGCTCGTAAAATTTAGATTTTTTATTTATTTATAAAAAAATATTATTTTTTGGCTCTAACATTTTTTGTAAACTAATCTCTATAATACAAAAAGTGGGAAAAAATGGAGAATATTTATATTAATATATAGAATTCTCAAAATTTGTCTACTTTATTAACAAATCTCTAAATTTTATTGATTCTCTTTTAAAATTCTCTCTCTCTTGAAAAACCGAAATAAGTGAATAAAGAAAAATATTTAATTTTTTTTTTACTCAAATAAATATATAATATATATAAATTCATTAAATTATACATAAAAATATTTAATTTTGTATGATAAAATAAAATAGAGGAGCTGTTGAAGTTGAGCCATTTTTATTTTAGAGATTTTGTGATTTCCTCATCTGTAATAGAAAATTTATATAAGAACTATTGGAAATGTTCTAACCTCAATAATTAATTAGTAACATTACAAAGTTGTAGAGGTTAAGTTTAATTTCCTTAAATAGGTTCAGAAATTACTTGCTCTCTATATTTGTTGGGGACTTGGAAAGAAGCCTATGTTTTGATATTTGAGCACTCTCTTCTTATACTTTGGAGGTATTTTGTGATCGATTGGCATGATGGGTCACTCTGGTCCAGGGTAAACAAAGCAATATATAGGTATTCTATAATATCAAATCAACTAATGTAACACGATTCATAAACTGTTCATAATCTAAATCGTTATGTATTGTCACGTCCCGAAATTTCGAATAACAAAAATCCGAAATTCGTAAACGTGATTAATCACAATTACACTCAAATACTTAAAATTTATTATACAAATAACTAAGTATTACTACAGAAGTTCACTGCGTGGCACCAAATACTCAGAATATTACATCAATAATACAGGAATGTAAAATAGAGTCTCACGCTAACACTCAATAACAATAAAACCCAGCTAGACAAAGGACCCCACCTTCTAGCCACTCAACTCAAACGCCTCCTTCTGGCTGCTGGTCAACTCCTGCAGGTCTAACCCCTACACCATCAATTGGTGCACCAGGTTGTAAACAACGAACCCGGTAAGCTTTCAAAGCTCGTGTGAGTAAAACAAACAAGTTCATGATAAAAATAATTAAATCAACAAAGGAAAACACTCCCAACCAACCACGACTCGTATATTATAAAATTCACGATGCACAATCAACCAAAAGAGTAAGACTAGGGGCGCACTGACCAACGTCATTCCCCTACAAATCTCACAAGGCAAACAGACTAGAGCTCTAACTAATCGTAACCAATCACCCGGCCAAAGGCTTGGTCCCGACATACTTGCCATAAGGATCCCTTTCACCACTTAGGCGAGATCCTCTCCCCACACATGTAAGATCTTTCACCACTATTGGTGAGATCTTACTTCAACTGTTGGTTTCTATACCAACACAACCACACATCACACCACTCACATAATCACATATATGATAAATTCATAACATAAGACATTCACCCAATTGCACACTCACATTATATATTTCACGTAAATATATATATACGTAGACATCCACTCAGGAATAGTCCACTAATATCAACTATAGTCATTGATCGTAAAACCCTTTGAAAATCATTTTTATATTAAAATCATTTTACTTACCAATGAACCGTAGTCGATCAAGTTCATTCAATTTAAAACAAATATCAATTCCATAAAATCATTTTTGCATATAACGATCCATATACTATAATTAATTCGTAATCAACTCGTATTTAATACGAATACACTGAGGTTTACTCACCTTAATTCACCAGAAATGGCAAATATCCGTTTAGGGTCAGTCGGATCGCTGCAGGATCAGGTCAGATCGAATCGCAGTAGTTCCAGGGTCGGGTCAACGTCTGGTCAACGCCGGGTCAACGGTCAACGCGGGTCAGTCAACGGTCAACACGGGTCGGGTCGGTCAACGTGGACCGGGTCGGGTCAACTCTGGGTCGGGTCGGGTCGAACGGCTGAAACGGGTCGGGGAGAAATCCGTTCGATCCGTGCGATTCGGCGTGAAATGGCGCGATCCACCTACACAGGGAGGCGCGCAAGGAGAAACCCAGCCGAACGGTGGGTGGCGCACCCTCGGGCATCGCCTGCAGCGCCGCCGCGCACGGTGGCAGTCCGTCGAGGCGCCGCCGCTCCATCCTCCGTGCTCCTCCGGCTCCGATCCTTAGCTCAAACTGAAGAGGGCGTCGAGATGAACACTTTGACAGGTCGCACGCCTCGATTGGTGGCCGGACGAGAGAGATCGACGCGAAAGAAGCTCCGAATTCGAATTGGAGACGATGAACAGTGTTTCGGGATTTTTCTGATTTTCTGAAATTCTGATATTTTGACTTTTTCAGATATTTTACTATTTATAGAAAAATTTAGATTTTGGAAATAAGTTCAACAAGTCATAACTTTTTCATACGACGTCCGTTTCACGCGTGCCGCATGTCTACGAACTCGTATCGTCGAGCTCTACGACTTTTGTGAAGGAAAATTTCCAAAACTCACGACGGATCAAAAAGTCAACTTTTAACCCATCGAAACTTAATCGCTTTTCGGATTTTAACTCTCGAAATCAATTTCGACCTCGAGCAACAACTAATAAAAAGGGTATGAAATACGAAATTCCGTAAACCACCCTTCCATTAATTTCGAGGAATTTACATGAAATTGAATTATAAAAATCAGGGTTACTACATTCTACCCCCCTTAAAGGAATTTCGCCTCGAAATTCAAGCACACTACACCGCCAAAAGAGTTAAAAGCTCCTTCCCAAAATCAGGATCACCTTCCCCGACAAGGTTGCAGTTATCAGGAAAACCTCTACAAGGTAATCAGCAACTCAGTTCCACACAACCCTGTTGTTATAGAACTCCATCGCAAGTAAGCGGATCCTCGATAACAAAAACGTCAACCTTCCTTCAAACTACAACGCCTACAACACACACGCTCCCTCGGAATCTTCATAAAAATCAAAGCTATACACCACATTCCACAAACAGGAACCCTAAGAGACATGGCAAGTCCCCCCTGAATCTCTACTAATAGCCAAAGTCGCAACAGGCGTACCCGCACTTAACCTTAACTTCACTTTAATAGTGTCATGTTTGATCACATACGACTCCTCCGGTATATACTTTCTCAACATTGAGACATGGAAGACATTAAGCACACAAGACATGTTAGGAGGTAAAGCAAGTCGATAAGCTGACTCCCCTACCTTCTCGAGAATCACAAAAGGCCTAGCATACCTTGGCGCCAGCTTTCCCTTCTTGCCAAACCTCACCACACCCTTCATAGGTGAGACATTCAAGAATACATGGTCACCAATCTCAAACTCCACCTGCCTTCTCTTTAAATCAATGTAGCGCTTCTGCCTACTCTGAGCAGTTCGAATCCTAGCTCGAAAAATAATCAAGATCTTCTCCGTGGCCTCTTGGAGGACCCAAGAGTGCACTCTCACCAACTTCAGCCCAACAAACAAGAGATCTACACAATCTCCCATAAAGAGTCTCATATGGTGCCAAGCCAATACTAAAGTGATAGCTTCAATCAACTATAGGTGATCTTCCCAACTTCCCTTGAAGTTAAATGTGCATGCTCTCTACCTCGCAACTCCACAACACCAAAACAAACTAGTTCCTTTGAACACCTCTCGTCGACCTATTTAAGATATAAACAGGTTCAACGACAAGGACAGTAGTATCATAATCGATTCCATGACTCATACTCCATATATCCTCACAGCATTGACAAATGGACGACATTATGGCACTAACAACCAAGCGGGTACGTCAAAACGACATCCAACTCTGCTACTCTTTCTAAGATAAGGTCCAACATATAGCAATGTTGACCTTCCCTCTCCCACCACTAAATACACCAGAGAAGGGTGGGACAACCAACAAAATATGGTCGCCGACCACAAACTTATCTGTCTCCACATCAAATCAGCATAGACTGGAGTGAAAAACCACATGACCGGACATTTAAGAAAAAGATAAACATAATCGTCTAATGACTCAAGCTTTCAAAACACTTTAAAAAAGGCCATCAACCTGAATGATACGACCCATCGCCTAACGATTCTTATCACGTCTTTAACGGAACGGCTCGAGTCACACAAGAGCTGTATGGTGTCATTCTGACGCAAGAGGGAGAATCATCGCAAACAAACTTCCTCTAAGCTAGATGATCCTCTCAACCCACCCCCCCCCCCCCCCCCCCATTGGGTCAAACTTGTATGCTTTAAGCATATCGATCGATACCTCATCCATCGGTTAAATGCATTAGTCAATAGTGACTAACATGCTGCACTCAAGACTCGGAGAGCCTTGCAACACTTTGCATAGGCTCACCTCCAACAAGCCTAATATATCTTACCATCATACGAGAGTAAACCAACCTCACGCCTGGTGATAAGCTACACCTCACTACTACTAGAGTCTCCATAGCACAACGTCAGGACTACATAGGAAATTCGGAGTCATGCCCATAACGCTCGACTTATCAACAATAATCCCACTTCCATTCCGGATTAGATAGCGGCTTCAACATGCCCGCTAGTCTTTGGTGCTCTGTCTTCACCTGCTGATAGGTAAGACATTTGGACACATACGCTGCCACATCTCTCTTCATCCCATTCCACTAGACTTGCCTACAAAGATCTCTGAACATCTTTGTGCTCCCTGGGTGGATTGTGTATCGTGATCGATGTGCTACCCGAAGAATCTCCTCTTTGAGGTCAGTACAATCCGACACGCATAACCTGCCCCTGAATTTCAACCCACCATCAGATCCGACAGTCCACTCGGATGGACACTCATCCATCAGATCAGCTACTACTCAGCCAACTTTGCTTGAGAGAACTCATCATGTGCTTGACCTCGAATAATCTTGGAAATCAAGGTAGGCTGCACAGAAGCACTACCAAGGAAGGTCTCCTACTCCCCATCGGGTGGTACAAGGTCAAACTCAGATGCAGTCTCAAGCATGAGCCACTCCTGGACCATGAGCGAAGCAACCACACCTCTCAGTCTCCTACTCATGGCATCCGCCACAATATTAGCCTTTCCTAGATGATACTCCAAGGTGAAGTCCTAGTCCTTAAGAAGCTCCATCCATCTCTTATGCCTCATGTTCAGCTCCTTCTGAGAGAACAAATACTTCAGACTCTTATGATCTGAGAAGAGTTGAAACTTCTCGCCATACAGGTAATGCCTCCAAATCTTTAAGGTAAAGACCACTACAGCTAACTCCAGGTCATGAATAGGATAATTCCTCTTGTGAATCTTCAACTGCCTAGAGCCATAGACAACAACACCACCCTGTTGCATCAGCACACAACCCAAGCCCTGATGAGATGCATCACCATACACAACATAGTCACCCCCACTTTTTGGAATAATCAACACTGGGGCCGTAGCCAGTCTCGTCTTCAACTCCTTGAATGCCTCCTCGCACTCATCTGTCCATACAAACTGAACATCTTTCTTAGTCAACTTGATTAATGAAGAAGAGATACTAGAGAACCCCTTAATGAACCTCCGGTAGTACCCCACCAAACCTAGAAACTACGAACTTCCGTAGCCATCTTTGGGCGATTCCAACTCATCACAGCCTCAACCTTGGAATGGTCTACCGAAACTCCCTACTTCGAAACCACATGACCAAGGAACTTGACTTCCTTCTTCCAAAACTCACACTTCTCGAACTTGGCATACAGCTTAGCCTCTCTAAGAATCTGCAACACAATTCGCTCATTACACCAACACGAAAGATTTATGTTGGCGTAGATCGAGGCATGTAGATCACGGCATAACCGCGTCTAAAGCACACGCCTTGCTATCATGAGCCAAGCATGCCTTACCATTATGACGCCAGTACCTACTCATCACAGTAGCACATCTCAAAAGCACTGTCTGCCTACTAGGTGCAACCCTAATAGTTCAACAGACATTTCAACTCTAACTCACTGGTGGTCCACCAACTCCTGCACCACTCACTTAGAGCCACTGGTGCACTACCACTTGTGGAACTACTTGTCCCTTCCTTCGAGACTTCCAAATGGACGCGATTACTCGTCACGACACCAGGAGCTCCTACTTAGATTCCCAAACACTGACCAATACAAATGTCGATGAGCGGCTAAAAAAAGTCACTCCCTGATCATCAGACTTGAGCCACGTCAAAACTCACGTGCTAACACTTCTATATCCCTTGTCCACACAAGCGACATGGTGAGGCCCGAACTCACCCCGTGACACTAGTCGCTGAGCGCGAAAGGAGAATTCAATTCTCAACCGCTCCACTATCGATACTCGAAAGATGCATATCACAAATAATTCCTTGAACCTCTTCAAGTCGCGTACTAGTACTCAATACAAAATACTGACCACTCACGTACCTCAACTCAGAATAGTAGCATAACTACTATCCACGTACTGATCTCAAAGTAATAAATTATATCTGAGGACTTCGAGAGCTCGATCACATGCTCCGCCAACGGAACAAGAAATTATCCCACCTCAGAATGAAACTACCCCTAGCTTGTGACCCTCTTGGTCCACCAAGGTAGGCAAGAACGACTATCAACCAGTTCTTCCCAAACATCGATATCACTTAAACTCGATATAGAGACAACGCTCTATACTACGACGCAACTCCCTACCCCCTACATACCCAGTGATATACCAATACGAACAAACATGATGGTAAATCCGCTGCAGTCGGACCATCTCTCGAAAGTACCAATTACCACCAAATATATAACCTTACGCTCTGATACCAACTGTCACGTCCTGAAATTTTGAATAACAAAAATCCAAAATTCGTAAACGTGATTAATCACAATTACACTCAAATACTTAAAAGTTATTATACAAATAACTAAGTATTACTACAGAGTTCACTGCGTGGCACCAAATACTCAGAATATTACATCAATAAAACAGGAATGTAAAATAGAGTCTCACGCTAACGCTCAATAACAATAAAACCCAGCTAGACAAAGGACCCCACCTTCTAACCACTCATTTCAAACGCCTCCTTCTGGCTGCTGGTCAACTCCTGCAGGTCTAACCCCTACACCATCAATTGGTGCACCAGGTTGTAAACAACGAACCCTGTAAGCTTTCAAAGCTCGTGTGAGTAAAACAAACAAGTTCATGATAAAAATAATTAAATCAACAAAGGAAAACACTCCCAACCAACCACGACTCGTATATTATAAAATTCACGATGCACAATCAACCAAAAGAGTAAGACTAGGGGCGCACTGACCAACGTCATTCCCCTACAAATCTCACAAGACAAACAGACTAGAGCTCTAACTAATCGTAACCAATCACCCGGCCAAAAGCTTGGTCCCGACATACTTGCCATAAGGATCCCTTTCACCACTTAGGCGAGATCCTCTCCCCACACATGTAAGATCTTTCACCACTATTGGTGAGATCTTACTTCAACCGTTGGTTTCTATACCAACACAACCACACATCACACCACTCACATAATCACATATATGATAAATTCATAACATAAGACATTCACCCAATTGCACACTCACATTCACTACCAGAAAAGGGGTCATAGCCGACGATATGAAAAAAAACGGCCGACCTATAGCCGACGAATTACTATTTCGTCGGCCACATCGTCGGCTATAATATTATAGCCGACGAGTCGTCGGCTATTCCTTGACGTCGTCGGCTATAACTATAGCAGACGAAAAGTTTTTAGTTATAGCCGACGAGGAGGGTCTTCGTCAGCTATAACCCTTATACCATATCTATTCTGCAGCAGCGAGCTCATTCGTCGAAATTTTTTCGAAACATTTTGAAAACGCTCTGAAATCGTCCAAAACCTCGGCCATAAGCTTGAAAGGTACGTATATTGCTGTGTGTGTTGATTTAGGTTGGTTATATGTAGAGGTGTGTTAATTTATAGAGTTTAATTAGAATAAATGTGTGATTAATTTGATATATATATATATATATATATGTGTGTGTTGAGATGAGATTATTAATGGGTTGATATGTTGGTTAGATAGAATTGAAGTTTTGTTGAAGATTAGTGATTGATTGTTGATTTAGAGGTGATTTTAGATGAATTTGATGAAAAAATGTATATATATATATATATTAATTAATTTAATTGTAATTAAAAATATATTGTTGGTATATATAAAAAATATATTGTGTTTAATTAATTAGGGAGATTGACGATGTTTTAATTAATTTAGGGATGTGTATATATATATATATATATATATATATATATATATGTGTGTGTGTGTGTAATGATGAATTTTTTAATTAATTAGTACGTACGTACGTAGTACGTGAATATATACATATCTATATATAGTTATATTTATTTATTGAATTTACAGGATGGACAAGAGTTGGATTACCCTTGGAAGATGGGATCAGGCGTATCATGATGGAGTTAGGAGTTTCCTGGACTTTGTGATGGCTAACTGTGGAGACACTACACTTCATTATTGCCCGTGTAAAAAGTGCAAGTGTGTCAGCCCACGACAACGTTTTTCCATAGAGAAAGTGGAGCAACACCTGGCTAGATATGGATTTTGGGTCCTATACACTAATTGGATTTATCACGGTGAACCAGAGTTTGCGGGTCCTCATGATCATGGACAATTTGCCGAGAGAGGGAGTTCGTCCAATGATCCAACAACGAACTTGATCAACGATATGTTTCCTCGTGAGAGCGGTGTCTTTGATGAAGCACCCGATGTGCAACTCCCTCCTCCGGAGATGGAGTGTTTCCCTGATATTGAGCCACTCGAGCCATTACTCCGATCACTAGTCAACACAAGTGGTATGGAAAAGTACAACAACCTGATCGCATTGCAACAGACTCCGTTGTACCCCGGATGCAGTAAGACTGTCCTTGAATCTGTCATGGGAGTGATGAAGATCAAAACGGAGAACAAAGGCACTGTCAAATCGGTTGATGATTGGCTGAAGATATGGGGTGGGGCGATGCCCCCCGGACATCGGCTTCCTACCAGTCATCATAAGGTGCGACATATCCTTAAAGATCTCGGCCTTTCCTACATCAAGATTCATGCATGCAGATACGATTGCGTTCTGTTTTACAGGGAAGGACTTGCAGATCTTGAATACTGCCCAGTATGCAATACAGAGCGGTATAAGTTCACTCCTAAAGGGAACAAGAAAGCTGTGAAGATACTTCGGTACTTCCCGCTGATTGATAGGCTTGAGCGGTTGTTCATGTGTGCTTTCACGGCCGAAGCTATGAGATGGTGGGCTGAGAGGAATGTGCCTGACGATGACACCCTTAGACATCCCGCCGACGGAGAGGCTTGGAAGAAGAATGTGTTGGAGTTTCCTGAATTTGCATCAGAGGTTCGAAATGTTTGGCTAGGGCTATCATCCGACGGTTTCAACCCTTTTGGCAAGAAAAAGCTTCAGTACAGTGTGTGGCCAGTTATTTTGATTCCGTACAACCTTCCACCGTGGATGTGCATGAAGAAGGAATATAACATGCTCACATTGTTGATTCCAGGCCCAGGTTATCCGGGAAAGTGTCTCGATGTGTATTTGAGACCCTTAATTGAGGAGCTTCGGTACTTGAGTCTGAAAGGCCACCTGGTCTACGACCGGTTCAAAAATGTGATGTTCCGGATGCGTGTCATGCTTGTTGGCACGATCAGTGACTTTCCTGGGAGGGGTATGTTGTCGGGTAGCGTCACCAGGGGTTACAAAGCTTGTTCAGAGTGCATGATTGTTGATTGCTCCAGTCCTCATTGCAGCAAGATTGTCCAGATGTGTCACCGTTGTTGGCTTCCGCATGACCATCCATTTAGGGACGATGCACAGGCTTTTGATGGGACTGAAGAAAGGGGCTGGGCACCGGAGCGATGGACAGGGGAGGAAATATTGGTAGTGTTGAATGAGTATGAATTTGGTCCGCTTAGCAATCATCCCGATGTGTTGCGCACGATTCCAGAGAGGCCCGATCGGTATAGGTTCTGGTCACACAAGAGCATCTTCTGGGAACTTCCTTATTGGGCCAGGTTGGCTATCAGACACTACCTGGATGTCATGCATATAGAGAAGAACGTGTGTGAAGCCGTGGTTGGCACAGTTTTGAATTGGGAGAAGAAAACAAAAGACACCCCCAAGGCACGCGTTGATCTGAGAAATATGGGACTGCGGGACCATTTGTGGTTGAGAGAGGGCAGGAGCAAAATGCCCCAAGCTCCTTACACCGTCACTAGGGACCAGAAACATGAAATCTTTAGATGGATGAGTAATGTCAGGTAACTTTTTATTAGGCATGTATTCCCTAAAGAATCCATCTGTTGTTGGACGACTATATATGCATGAAATCTAATTGTTGTTAATGGCTATGCAGGTATCCTTATGGCTATGCGGGTAACATAAGCAAGTGTGTTAACTACCGAGATAACAAGATGTACGGATTGAAGAGTCACGACTGCCATGTACTGCTTCAACGCCTCTTCCCTATTTTCATTCGAGCGTACTTGGAGGATGAAGTGGTTGAGCCGTTGGTGGCGTTGTCAAGATTCTTCCAGAAGTTATGCGCTAGAGAAGTTAGAAAATCAGACCTCATGAGAATGCATGAGGAAATCGTTTTTATCTTGTGCAAGTTCGAGAGGATATTTCTCCCAAACTTCTTTGACATCATGCCTCACCTGATGATCCATCTTCCCCAACAATTGTTGCTTACCGGTCCCGTACACTACACTTGAATGTGTATCCCATCGAAAGGTACATGTTATTCCTAAATTTGATTTATACATGTTTTTAAATAAAAGTTGCATGCTCTTAACATGCACTTGTTAACCTTGCAGACAACTTAGAGACTACAAGAAATATGTGCACAATAAATCTACGCCTGAGGGGTGTATTGCTGAAGCTTACATTGCGCATGAGTGTGTAACGTACGCCAAGTTGTACTTGGGAGCGATGGAGGACCCCCCCACAACATCCAAGTCGAGATGACCCCGAGTTCAACCTATCTATCGTCGCCAACGATGTTGTACCATACGGAAGCTTCAAGAAGAAGGGTGTGGACAAGTTGCCTGACCATGAGGTAGGGATTGCCCACTGGTGGGTTCTAATAAACTGTCCGGAGGTACAATATTGGAAACGAACCCATCTTAACTGCAAGGAAGTTGGCGGTGATCTCGAGTACCACAACACGACGTTTGCAGACTATTTTCCACAATGGGTAAGTGTATAAATATATATATTAGATGACTTTCTTTTACAGATCCCTATTCTTTAATCATGAACACACCAAGTGATTTGAGTTATATTTTTCAGCTGATGCGAGTGGCTGCGAAGGGTGGTCATAGAAATTACTCAGAGGAATTGAGGTTGTTGTCGATGAAGCCGATATCTTCCACAGTCCGCCCAATGTGTGATGTCAACGGCGTTAAGTATATATGTGAAGCTAGAGACGGGGAACGCAAAACACAGAATTGTGGGGTGATGGTCGATGGTGCAGAGGGGGGCGTGGATTATTACGGTGTCCTACAGTCAGTTGTTGAACTCATATATGGGAACCGCATGAAAGTCCACTTGTTCAAGTGTCGATGGTTTGATACTAGGCCGCACCGCATAAGGATCGATCAGTACGGCATACTTTCGGTGAATACCGCCACTAGTGTGTATGAAGATAACCCCTTTGTTTTCGCCACAGCGGCCAAAAGGGTCTTTTATCTTGATGATCCATTGAACAAAGGCACGTGGAAGGTAGTTAACCATGTGTCTCAGCGAGACATATACAGTGCTACCACACTTGGTGTGAGCACAGAGTGTCAAGAAGCGACCGCATACCAAGACCCGGACGCCGTCGACATTCCGGAATCCTCCACCATCCTCGATAATAATGTGACGCCGGGCAGAGTGGTTCGACTTCCTAGGGGTCAGGTGTCCATGTATGATGTTAATCCGAATCGTCTATCTCAGGCAGACGATGACTCAGACGACGAGTACGAGCACCGGTTGCCAGATATTAACTATTATACTACGTCTGACTCAAGTGATGAGGATGATTCTGATTATCATCCTTAGTATGAATACATTTTGTCCTTAATTACCGTTTTCGGAGTTTATGGGAAATTGTATTGAATTGTTTGTGTGATGTTCAGGAATTTATCAAGTGAAATAGGCAATTTTCAGGCCATAAATGGCAAATTTTCAGAAAGATAAGCATTATAGCCGACGAAATGGACAATACTTCGTGGGCTATAATGCCCATTCTGGGTAATTTAATATGCAAGTCGTCGGCTAACGACAAAACGTTGAAGGTCGTCGGCTAAAGTATAGCCGACGATGTGCAATTCGTCGGCTAAAGTATAGCCGACGACTTGCATTTCGTCTGCTAAAGTATATTGACCGAAACCATTGCTTCATCTTTCAAATGCAAATGTGTCGTGAAATAAGATATGACCGAAATATTGAAATACGTCTACGGTTGAAAAATGAGAAGATTCCGACAAAATCTGTGTGCCGAATGTTGCGGTTAGCTGTTTTTTACTTCCGTTTTCCTATGGGTAGCCTGACGGTCGGTAAATATTTTGAGAAAAATTTTTATACGATTAGTTGCGTCGCATCGATTTGAAACTATTCTCTGTTGAAGGTCAGGCAAAAAAACGTCATTTAGACGGGCCAATTGCCGTTTTAAAGCGTTTAGAGGTTTGACTTTGCAGTTTGACCGTCCCGATCGAGCCTTTAACGTTGTCAGATGTAGTTGGATTTTTTTTCATACATGTATTTAATCTAAACGGTGATATCTGACGGTTGGAATAGATTTTCCAAACTTTTAGATTCAAAATCGGAAAATATGCACTAATGTTCCTTAACTTGTTTACTAAGTGTTTAAGTAAATGTATAGTTTCAAATAGTTACTATACGTACACTCTTCAAATGCAAATGTGTCGTGAAATAAGATATGACCGAAATATTGAAATACGTCTACTGTTGAAAAATGAGAAGATTCCGACAAAATCTGTGTGCCGAATGTTGCGGTTAACTGTTTTTTACTTCCGTTTTCCTATGGGTAGCCTGACGTTCGGTAAAAATTTTGAGGAAAATTTTTATACGATTAGTTGCGTCTCATCGATTTGAAACTATTATCTGTTGAAGGTCAGGCAAAAAAACGTCATTTAGACGGGCCAATTGCCGTTTTAAAGCGTTTAGAGGTTTGACTTTGCAGTTTGACCAACGAATAGCCGACGAAATATTTAACTTCGTCGGCTAAACTCTTGCGATCCGCGCCTTTTCATTGTCCGTCGTTGGATGGGGGAGATCTGACGGCTGCTGAGCGCGTGAAGTATAGCCGACGATATTAAAGGTATAGCCGACGACATTCATACTATAGGCGACGAAATGGATAAATTCGTCGGCTATAACTGGCCCGCCCCACGTACCTCGGCCCGCAAAGCCCAACTTCGGCCCGGCCCGGATTTAGGGTCAGAGTATAGCCGAGGAATTTCGTCGGCTATAGTATAGCCGAGGAATTTCGTCGGCTATAGTATAGCCGACGAATTAAAATTGACATCGTCGGCTATAGTCCTTCGATTTAAAGCAGAACAGAGGGCGCCTCCCTCATTTTCTGCATTCTCCCCTAAATCCCTAATCGCCGCCCGACCCTCCCCGACGCCGACCGACCCTCCCCGCCCCCTCCCCGTCCTTCCCGACCCCTCCCCGACCCGAACTCGAACCGAACGCAGCCGCCCCTAGCCGCCGTCGCCACCGCACCGCACCACCGGTCCTCGTCCCCGTCGCACCACCATGTCAGGTAGTCCCGGCTCTCCCTCATTTGTGATTTATTGAATTATTTAGGGTTTTGATTTAGAATTTTTTTGATTTTGTGAGGGTTAATTGTTTTTTAGAGTTAAATGATTAGGTATAAGTGTTTTAGGGCTAATTGTGAATTTTTTGGAATTTTGTGGAATTTTTAGGAGGATATATATATATATATATATATATATATATATATATTTCGGAATATATATATATAATTAGGTATAAATATATTTAGGTATATATATAATTAGGTATATTTATATTTAATGAAGTTTTTAATTTTTTTGTGGAATTTTTGTGAAATTTATGGAATTTTTATACTAATTGTGCAGAAAACCGCCGCGCTGTAGACCGATGGATTGCCAGACCGACCGAGAGAGACCCCGAAGCTCAGGCAGGACACAGCAGTGGGGGGGGGGGCGGATCCAGCGGTCGTCGGGGCCTACGCCGGCCAATGAACAGGTGTGAGGAGACGTTGATGGGATTGACCCCGACCGATACACGTGGGGGCTCATCGTATGAGTCGACGGGAGCGGGCCCCGTCTCGAGCGTCAGAGGAGGACGCACAGCCGCACCCTCCAGACCCCACTGCACTTCAGCACTGTTCCAGGATCGGCAGCCGACCCCACCACGCGCCGATCAGGACCCTCCAGAGATGCTCCCTGTCCCCCCACAGCGACAACGTCCACAGCGACAGGGCCCACCGTCAGGGGGATCAGGCCCCTCAGGGTCCACGCCCCGTATGTCTCCGCCATCGGGGATGTACATGGTCCAGTTCCTCCCTGCCATCCCCGAGTACGACGCTAGGGGGAGGCAGATTTGGAGGCACGACCGGCCGCACGAGATTCCCTGGGAGGAGGCCTACGTCCACAGGCCATTCGACTCAGAGGACTACCGCGACCTGTGGTGTGTTCGTGAGAAGGACAAACAGTACAACGACGCAGGTAATTAGTTAGTTTAATTAATTATTTAGATTGTTTAATTAATTATTTAACTACGTCGAAGCTTAGTTCATAATTAGTTAGTAAATTAAATTAGTTAGGTCGTTAGTTAGTTATTAAATTAAATTAGTTAGTTAGTTAGTAAATTAAATGTGTTAGTTAGTTAGTAATTTAAATTAGTTAGTAAATTAAAGAATTTAGCTAGTTAATCTAGTTACTAAATTAAATTATTTAGTAAATTAATTTAATTTAGCTAGTTAGTTATTAAATTAAATTATTTAGCAAATTATTTAGTTAGTTAATTACTAAATTAAATTAGTTAGTTAGTAAATTATGTACGTAGTTGGTTAGTCAATTAGTTAGTTAGTACGGAATTTTTATTAGGCATGTATTCATTTTAATTATGAAACAGGCGTCCTCGTAAATAAACCCGCGGGGACGAGATGGACCAGAGGGCCAGCGAACATGTCGACCCTGGAGAGGGAACTCGCCGGTGGGATCAGGGAGATCCTGCCCGGTCCCGGTGAGGATGGACGCCCGATCGAGAGGAGAGAAACCACGACCAAGTATATCAACGCGACGGGCATGATCGTGCGGGACAGGGTCCCAATCTTGTGGCCCGACTGGGGCTCTGTGCCCGATGACAACAAGGCGCGAGTGTACAATGCACTGTCGGTGAGTTAAATCGTATTTTTATTATAGAAAATAAACATTTATGAATTGAGTCCTTATAACTATATAAAAATATTTTCTAATTAATTTATAATATTGCAGCAATGGTTTAGAGTCCATCCTACTTTAGACTGGTGGAGAGACGAGCAGCTGAAGAACAAGTTATGTGTTTCGCGTTATTTTACTATCATTCGAGTTTGATTGAAGACGATTAAAGATGTACGAATATATCTAACAGTTGTGTTTTGTTAATATAGGTACTCCGAGTGGAAGAACGAGCTGTCGACGCACTACAGGACGTACCATGTGGAGAAGGGCTTGGAGCGAGGTGCAACCCCCCACGAGTTCCGGTACAGGGAGTATGAGTGGCTATGACTGGTAGCCTACTTCGGGAGCGACAGGGTCTCGGTAAGAAAATTTAGCCTAGTCTATAACTTTTTAATGTTATTTAGTAATTAAATTATGTAGTTACTAAATTAAATTAGTTAGTTAGTTAGTTAGTTATTAAATTAAGTTAGTTAGTTAGTTACATAGTTAGTTAGTTCGTTACTAAATTAAATAAAATTAAATTAAATTAGGTAGTTAGTAAGTTAGTTAGTTACTAAATTAAATTAGTTAGTTAGGTAGTTACTAATTAAATTAAATTAGTTAGTAACTAAATTAGTTAATAATTTTTTTTGGTTAGTTACTAATATTTTAAGTTAGTTACTAATTTATATTTGCGTTTATATGTTCGTTCTTATAATAAAGAAAATCTCGAAGACGAACAACGACAACCGCAAGATGAACGAGCACCCCCACCACGGCGGCGCCCGCTCCTGGAGGCAGTGGGCAGAGATTGCAAGGAGGGACCGACCGCTGAGGCCGTTGTCGTGGATTCATGCGCAGATGTATCCGGACCGTCCCGACCAAGTGGTAAGTATTCGCCCATCTTCAATAAAAATGTTTCATTAAATTAATTTATATATATTTTTTTATTAATTCGTTTATTATATTTTCTTGTCAATTAGGCGGGAATAGATGCGGAGATCGACGCGATCACCTTGGGGATCGCGCGAGAGACGCTGGGGGAAGGGGCGTTCGACGAGGCGATCGCGGAGTTTGCCTCCACGATCGACACCCTTGAGCCGCGCTTGGCCTCTCAGATCATGCACGCGGCGGTAGGGACTGGCAACAACTACTTCTACCAGAGAGGCCTAGGCGCGGCGGGAGATGGGGTTCTGAAGTACACGCCGGCCAATCTCAGCACGCAGCGTGAGGCTTCGACGAGCAGAGACTTGCAGACACAGCAAAAGAGGACGCAGGCGGAGTTGGCGAGGGCGGTGGAGGCGCTCCAGCAGCAGGCTTCGGTGCAGCTGGCCAGCAACGCGGCCGCGGCGGAGATGTATCGATGGATGCGGCAATCTTGGGAGGCCCAGCGAGCTGGAGAGGAGCCCCTGCCTCCGCCACAGATGCCCGATTTCGTCGTCCCCACTCCCCCCCCCCCCCCGCATCGGACTACGCCAAGCGATCAGGGTAGCGGTAGCCACCGGAACTCGAACGATCCCGTCGACGACGCTACGCGTTTAGGGGGTGATGAGTAGTTAGTAGTGTACGTAGATGGCTAGTTAGGGGGTTTGTACAGTAGGATATTACGGATGGATTGATGTGGATATTTGTTGGCTATTTGGATGTTTGTTTGTGGATTTTCTGCAGCCAAACTGAAGACGAAGTGGAATTGGGCCCGAACAAAATTTTTAAATTTTTTTAAATATATAGGGGTTATAGCCGACGAAATGGCCATATTTCGTCGGCTATAACCTCCCGGCTTCCGGCAAAAATAAGCCGTTTCCGGTTCCGGCGAAGGTTATGGCCGACGATTAATTCGTCGGCTATGCCTGACTTATAGCCGACGATAGAGTCGTCGGCTATACTTCGAGTTATAGCCGACGACTCTATCGTCGGCAATTTTCTCATAATAGCCGACGACGCTTTTTTCGTCGGCTATACTTTGTGGTTTATAAGTCGACGACTTACCCTCAGTGTCGTCGGCTATACTATAGCCGACGGGGCATTCCCGACGAGGGAATAGCCGACGATACTTCGTCGGCTATGACTATAGCCGACGATTTAATGGAAACGGCCGACGAGATGGCGTCGTCGGCTATAACCCCTTTTCTGGTAGTGATTATATATTTCACGTAAATATATATATATATACGTAGACATCCACTCAGGAATAGTCCACTAATACCAACTATAGTCATTGATCGTAAAACCCTTTGAAAATCATTTTTATATTAAAATCATTTTACTTACCAATGAACCGTAGTCGATCAAGTTCATTCAATTTAAAACAAATATCAATTCCATAAAATCATTTTTACATATAACAATCCATATACTATAATTAATTCGTAATCAACTCGTATTTAATACGAATACACTGAGGTTTACTCACCTTAATTCACCAGAAATGGCAAATATCCGTTTAGGGTCGAGTCGGATCGCTGCAGGATCGGGTTAGATCGAATCGCAGCAGTTCCGGGGTCGGGTCAACGTCTGGTCAACGTCGGGTCAACGGTCAACGCGGGTCAGTCAACGGTCAACACGGGTCGGGTCGGTCCACGCGGACCGGGTCGGGTCAACTCCGGGTCGGGTCGGGTCGAACGGCTGAAACGGGTCGGGGAGAAATCCGTTCGATCTGTGCGATTCGGCGTGAAATGGCGCTATCCACCTACACAGGGAGGCGCGCAAGGAGAAACCCAGCCGAACGGTGGGTGGCGCACCCTCGGGCATCGCCTGCAGCGCCGCCGCGCACGGTGGCAGTCCGTCGAGGCGCCGCCGCTCCTGTAGTAACCCTGATTTTTATAATTCAATTTCGTGTAAATTCCTCGAAATTAATGGAAGGGTGGTTTACGGAATTTCGTATTTCATACCCTTTTTATTAGTTGTTGCTCGAGGTCGGAATTGATTTCGAGAGTTAAAATCCGAAAAGAGATTAAGTTTCGATGGGTCAAAAGTTGACTTTTTGATCCGTCGTGAGTTTTGGAAAGTTTCCTTCACAAAAGTCGTAGAGCTCGACGATACGCGTTCGTAGACATGCGGCACGCGTGAAACGGACGTCGTATGAAAAAGTTACGACATGTTGAAGTTATTTCCAAAATCTGAATTTTTCTATAAATAGTAAAATATCTGAAAAAGTCAAAATATCAGAATTTCAGAAAAATCCCGAAACACTGTTCATCGTCTCCAATTCGAATTCGGAGCTTCTTTCGCGTCGATCTCTCTCGTCCAGCCACCAATCGAGGCGTGCGACCTGTCAAAGTGTTCATCTCGACGCCCTCTTCAGTTTGAGCTAAGGATCAGAGCCGGAGGAGCACGTCATTACTTTACAAAATCTCAATTCAATAGAAAAGTTTACATAGCAATAGGGTAACTTGTGAGACAATGACATCGCATCAACGGAGGGAGAAGTTTATACATATGCGGTAAACGGTGGTAAAATTCATGAAAAATCAAAACTTACACACTACTAAAATTACTTTGTACAATATGGCAATGTCACGTGATATTCCAGAAGAGTTAAAGTTGTCACCGAGCATAACTCAACTCTCTAAACCGCTATAACCCACACGCCCTCTCGGAGACATACCAGATCGAGGGTAAAAAGGCCAAAACTATCCACGTGGACGGTCAGGATGAAGCTGACATAAAATGGTAAGGAAAGTATTTGCGTTCCAACTAGTATGTACGTGTGCATCCGAATTCTCTCTTATTTACATATCTTGGGCAATGTAATCAATGATTTGAACCGTTCAAAAGTTGAATTAATCAATAAGGATCATCTCTGAAAAAAATGAATGTAAACAAAATTGATTTGGTTAACAGATTGTATCAAACAAATGAATGGTTGATCATGACTCTCGACTTTCACTACAATTGTTCATTTATTTAATAGAACCAAATAAACAAACGATATTAGTTTATTCTGAATTTTTTTAGAAGTAATTTTTATTAATTAAATTAATTTTTAAACAGTTGAATCACTTATTACGTACATTATTTAAAGAATGTTCCGGACGGAAGTATTTTCCAAATGGTAACGGCAGGGAAGCCCATCCGCAATCTATTGCTCCCACTTAAGACCCAAGCTCACTTCCTTACATCACTTCACATACAACGAGTCTTTCTCTCTCCCTTTTATTTATTAAATAAAGAGAAAAATTGTTCCGGCGCGGGAAAACATCACCGGTGACCGGTCCGGAGAGGGTACTCCGTCGTGAACACTCTCCCATCCTTCTCAAATTTTCAGGGTTTTTACCCTATGCTCTGTGTACAATATAATATCTGCGTTTGTGTATCTATTGATCATTGAAGATAGAGTTTTGATCGTTTTGAGCACTGTGTGTTTACTATCATTCATTGTTTTCATCACAGATTGAATTTCAAATTGTATGGTGCTTCTTTTGTAGAGTATAGATTGATTCGGCCGAGGCTCTATGACTGGAGTGTGGGGCTGTGCATGGTGTGAGTTTGGCTTCTATCTATATCAGTAGGATTGGAGATAGTGTACCTTGTTGTGTTTGGAGTGTAGGGAAATCTGAGTTCGGTGTCAAAGCGGCTTTGATTTGACTCAGTGGAGCCTCTTCTGAAAATGGTATGATTTGGAGTTCTCTATGATTGATTTGGAAAGTGAAAGATTGAAACTTTGCATGCAAATATTGGATTGAAATGTTAAAGGTTGTGAATTTGGGGGTTTGGTATGAGTATTGGCTGATATGAGAGGAGAGTTATATGGGTTTTGATTATTATTGGTATTGCTTGTTTTGGTCTGTGGTGTTCAGTGTTCTTACTTTTTTTGTGTGCATATTTGGTGGAAGATTAGTATTGAACTATTAGTATTGAAGATTTGTTCTTGCTTTATTTGAGATTGATTTGAGGTATAAACAAGAACTGGAACGTGTATTGTCTATGACCAATGTTTTCTGTGGAGTGAAAGCTTAGTTACTCCAATAAAATTTTCCAATTTGATAATTTAGTGCTCAACTATGTGGAGTGATAGTAATATCAGTCACCTTGCAATGCATTGCGGACCAGCAAAGTGTCATTGCAACTTTGCATTCTGGACTAATTTTTTAGTTCTATGCTGCAAACTGCAAAGTCTGTACGAAAACTAACTTAATTCCTGGTAAAGTAGCTAATAGAAAAGGGTTAAAAGAAAATTTATGTAAGAGAAGATTATTATAGCTATAGTCGGTCCTTTCCTGTAAGAACTAGATGATAAACAAAATTATTCATCTTCTAAAAGAATATTATGTCACCTAAAAGTATAGGAGTTGTAATGTATCATAAACACAATGAGGCTAAAATTGTGTGCATGATGTAGCTCTTTCATATGAGAGTTTGTTATAAAACTTCCAGACCAATTCTCACTCAGTGGTCTTGGTTAGAAAAGTAATTAAGTTTGAGCTCAGTATTGTGCTTGCTCATAATTTATGTATCTCAATCATGTTTGGAGTCTCGTTTCCTGTTCCTAGGCTGTTTCTTGTGTTGGCATTTACCATTCATTCACAAAAAAGAAGCTTCTAAAAAGTAGTTTTCTCTGGCAGTCATTCCAACCCAAAAACTTTTGGATTCCAAGAGATGCTAATCGTCTAAATGATGGAGAGATGGGCTGTGATAATTCTTCCAGGGTAGAATCAAAGCGTGGTCACCCATGGTATATAGATGCCAATGGACCAGATCTTTTCAGCAACAAGAAGCAAGCAATGGAAGATGTTGATGGCAGGCCAATTTCAAGAGCTCCAAACTTGGCTTTTGCCGTGTGGGATAACACTTCTGGATTTCAGACAGTTCCAGGGCAGTTCACTGACCGCTTTTTTGGACAAGAACCTGGAAGGACAGTCAACTTAGCTGATAGAAACATTCAGTCTGTCGGAAGTGGAGCTATGAATTTTGGAAGAAAAGGGTTTCAGAATCAATATGGCAATGATCAGTCAGTGGATTTGTCAATGTCCCACACCATTGAAGATCCTTCATCATGTCTCAGTTTTGGTGGAATCAGAAAAGTGAAAGTTAATGAAGTTAAGGACTCTGATAATGCCGTGTCTGCAGCTATGGTGCACTCCTATAGAAGGGGAGACAATAATACAATTTCAATGTGTACTTCTTATAACAAGAGTGAGGAAAACATCATTTCATTAAGTCCATCTTACAATGACGATGAGAATGCCATCTCATTAGGGACTAACTTAAAAAAGGCAGATGACAATTTCATATCAGTTGGTCATACTTTTGGCAAGGGAGATGACACTTTCATATCGATGGCTCATAATTACAGCAAGGGTGACACTCATATACAATCAATGGGTCAGCCCTTTGAGAAGGAGAATGGAGGTTTTATATCGATTGGTCAGCCACATGAAAAGGGAGATGACAGTTCCATATCATTAGGTAACAAGAATTTCATTTCTATGGGTCCTGTATATGGTAGAGGAAACAAGAATTTGATATCAGTGGCTCCGACCTATGCTACTCATGCTGATAACCCTATATCAATGGGTCTGACTTATGGCAAGGCTGATTCGAATATTTTACCAGCGGGTCCTCGCTATGATGAATCAGATAGAGATCTACCCGTGAGTCACAATTACAATAAAAATCAGAGCAGTACCATATCTTTTGGTGGTTTCCATGATGAATCTGAGTCAAACCCTTCTGGTGGGATCATCAACAGCTGTAGTTTGTTGACCTTTAATCAAAGCACAACAGCTCAAGCAATGGAAGAATCTGGTGTGAGAAATTCTGATCATCCTGTTGAATCGAATATGGATGCGCATGTAGATGACCCCATGAAAGTTGGTTCCAAAACTGTAAATATTCCCAAAGTAAAAGGGCCAAAGACTAAGAAAGCTCATCCGAACAATTTTCCTTCAAATGTCAAAAGTTTGTTGTCAACTGGTATGTTTAATGGTATTCCTGTGAAGTATTCTTCCTGGTCAAGGGAGGTAAGCTTGTGTACTATTGAATATTCTGATTCTTTGTTTGTTTGTTTGTTTAAGTGATGCAGTTATTACCGTCTAGTTTCCTTTTTTTTATTTTTTTTGACTTTTTATAATTTTCACAGAAAAACCTCGATGCAATTATCAAGGGGACTGGATATTTATGCTCTTGTGCTGACTGCAATCATTCAAAGGTAATGAACTCTTGTTATTTTCTCTTATGATTGAGGAAGACATAATTCATTTTCTTTTAGGTCGTATTGTTATTTCTCTTTATTTTATTTTTTTACCATTGTTTTCTTATCTGAATCAAATTCTGTTTTCAGCTTCTTAATGCTTACGAGTTTGAGCGCCATGCTGGTGCCAAGACCAAACATCCCAATAATCACATCTACTTTGAGAATGGAAAGACCATCTATGCTGTAGTTCAAGAGCTGAAGACTACTCCTCAGGACATGCTGTTTGATGCCATCCAAAATGTGACAGGGTCTCAGATTAATCAGAAGAACTTCCGTGTCTGGAAAGGTGATGCCTAATTTCAAATGATTTTTTAATGACCTATTTAATATAAGCATGAAATACAATATCCCACATTGTACTTCTAGAGTTCTACGTACTGATCTGTGAAAATTTCTCATGGGATTTTCTTTCTTTGCCTATTTTTCTCAGCATCATTCCATGCTGCCAGCCGTGAACTTCAGCGTATCTATGGAAAAGATGAAGTTGCTATACCATCTTGAAATGATAATCTTACTGATCCTATTAATGTTTGGGTTAGGTTGGGATTTGATCCGTGAATAGCAGCATACAGCTTAATAGCTTATAGTAAATTATAGACCGGAACTTTAGTATATCTGGATTCTGATATTTTGGATGTTTACAGGTATTTGGCTATTAATGAAATTTACTTTGGATTTGGACAGTTCATCCGTTGTAAATTATAGAATTCATATAACTGAGTCAGTTGAGTGGATACTCTAATTAGATAGTCAATTCAGAAAAATGATTAGGTAATGTCCTAATTCCAGTTATTCATACATATCTTTTTAAGGCTAAGTTGAGAATAGAGGGGAGTGGTGGGTTGTTTTGCTTGCCATCAAAATGTGCTGCAGACTACCATGTCAGTCGTTCAACTTCATTTTCTCTCTTTACTGGGTAGAGGGATTACGAAGGATATAATCATTCTAATGCTATATAAATTTGTTGATGGTTTCTATTCCTAATCATTAACAGTTGGTACAAACTGGGGCAGTGAGCTTGTTGCAATATGAACCACTAATCTTCGCAATCGAATGATTTGGGCAATCCTCAACAATAAACACTGCTTCCAAAACAATCTTGACAGACTTCCTAGTTTGGTTTTGAACTTCAATCGGTGCACATCTATGTAACCCATAAGGTAATAACTAATAAACATAGAAGTAAATATTTTCCTGGTTGTCTCACTGCCACTTTCGTCCCTATCTCAAGAGTTCTAATCGAATTAAAGCTCTGTAATCATGCATACAGCTAGTACATAATTTCCTCTAACCCCTCTTCTATAGAAATATTGTCAGACCAATACTGCAAGGGATCGACAACAATACATATAAGCAGTTTAAAATGTCTATGTGGGGTTGATCCGCCAGGCAAAGCTTCTTTTAGCTGTGATATTGGTGCAGCTCGGCTATGCTGGGCTTACTATAATCTCTGTGTTATCTCTAAAGAAGGGAACGAGTCCTTACACATTCATCGAATGGCCGTTGCCACTGTTGTTCTTGCACCCTTTGCATATTTTTTGGAAAGGAATTCAAGGGCTCCGATGACTTGGTCCATCGCTGCAAAGATATTGTTGCTGAGGCTTTTCGAGTAAGTATTAGGGTAATATAATCTATAAGGTAAAATTGTGATGTATTCTGATTTTATCTGTTCATGCATTGCAGCCCTGTGCTTGACCAGAACCTCTACTACATGGGAGGGAATGAAACATTCGAATGCAACGTTCACTTCGACAATTTGCAATATGCTCCCTTCTTTTGCATTTTTTCTAGCCTCGATTTTTAGGTACAACCCATAGTAATAGACTAATACTCATCATGTCCTTGGTCATACACTGATTTACAGACACAGTTATTGACAATGTATTGACTTATAGGTTTGAGAAGGTTAGCCTTAATAAACTGCACAGCATAGCTAGCAAAGGTGATGGGGACGATCATCACAGTTGGGGGAGCAATAGTCTTGAGTCTTGACTCTAGTTAATGGTCCCCCTTTGTGTCTACCATGGGCCAAACCAATTGATCATCATCAATCTGCGCAATGCCATTCGCCTCACAGACTTCGTGAAAGGAGCTCTATATACTGTGGGAGCTTGTTTTTGCTGGTCTTGGTTTGTCATCGTCACTACCAGAAAAAAGACTTTTCCCGACGAAATTAAAAAAAACGGCCGACGAATTAAAATTTTCGTCGGTACTTCCAACAAATAGTCGACGATTTTATTTTTCGTTGGTGGAAAAACAAAATCGTCGGTCATAGTTTAACCATAGCCGACGATACTGTTTTTTCGTTGGTATAAACAAAAAACGTCGGCTATATTCATATTTCAGTCGACGATTTGGATTTTCGTCGGCCTTTCTCTGAAACATTAGCCGAAGAAAACTTTTGAAATTTTGGCCGACGAAATTGACATACAAAATCGTCGGCCATAGTTTAACCATAGCCGACGATACTGTTTTTTCGTTGGTATAAACAAAAAACGTCGGTTATATTCATATTTCAGTCGACGATTTGGATTTTCGTCGGCCTTTCTCTGAAACATTAGCCGACGAAAACTTTTGAAATTTTGGCCGACGAAATTGACATTTTCGTCGGCTATAAGTCTATATATTTTCAGATCTATCACTAACGATAAACCATTGCTTCATCCTTCTAACAGAAAAAAGTCGTGAAATAAGATATGACCAAAATGATAAAATACGTTTACGGTTGAAAAATGACAAGATTCCGATAAAATCTGAGTGTCGAAAGATGCGGTCAAAGGTTTTATTCCTTCGTTTCCCTAATAGTAGCGTTACCTTCGGTAAATATTTTGAGGAAAATTTTTATACGATTAGTTGCATCTCATCGATTTGAAACTATTATCTGTTGAAGGTCAGGCCAAAAAACGTCATTTAGACCGTCTAATTACCATTTCTAAGCGTTTAGAGGTTTGACTTACCCGGTTGACCGTTCCGATCGAGCCTTTAACGTTGTCAGCTGAAGTTGGATTTTTTTTCATACATGTATTTAATCTTAAATGTGATATCTGACGGTTGGAATAGATTTTCTAAACTTTTAGATTCAAAATCAGAACATATGTACTAATGCTCCTTAACTTGTTTACTAAGTGTTTGAGTGAATGTATAGTTTCAAATAGTTACTATACGTAGACTCTTCAAATGCAAAAATGTTGTGACATAAGATATGACCGAAATAATAAAATTCGTCTACGGTTGAAAAATGACAAGGTTCTGATAAAATCTGTGTGCCGAATGTTGCGGTTAACTGTTTTTTACTATCGTTTTCCTATGGGTAGCCTGACGTTCGTTAAATCAATTTTATAAAATTTTTATACGATTAGTTGTGTCTCATCGATTTGAAACTATTATTTGTTGAAGGTCAGGCAAAAAAACATCATTTAGACAGTCAAATTACTATTTCTAAGCGTTTAGAGGTTTGACTTATCCGGTTGACCGTTCCGATCGAGCCTTTAACGTTGTCAGCTGAAGTTGGATTTTTTTTCCATACATGTATTTAATCTTAACGGTGATATCTGACGGTTGGAATAAATTTTCTAAACTTTTAGATTCAAAATCAGAACATATGCACTAATGTTCCTTAACTTGTTTACTAAGTGTTTGAGTGAATGTATAGTTTCAAATAGTTACTATACGTAGACTCTTCAAATGCAAATATGTTGTGAAATAAGATATGACCGAAATAATGAAATACGTCTACGGTTGAAAAATGACAAGGTTCTGATAAAATCTGTGTGCCGAATGTTGCGGTTAACTGTTTTTTACTTTCGTTTTCCTATGGGTAGCCTGACGTTCGTTAAATCAATTTTATAAAAATTTTATATGATTAGTTGCGTCTCATTGATTTGAAACTATTATCTGTTGAAGGTGAGGCCAGAAACCGTCGTTTAACTAGACTAATTTCCGTTTTTAAGCGTTTAGAGATTTGACTTAGTGGTTTGACCTACAGTTTAGCCGACGAAAATTATATTTCGTCGGCTAAACTCTTGCGATCCGCGCCTTTTTATTGTCCGTCATTGGATGACTCAGATCCGACGGCTGTTGATCTTCCAAAGTATAGCCGACGACATCCAAAGAATAGCCGACGACATATTTTAAATCGTCGGCTATTCTCTTTGCGATCCGCGCCTTTTTATTGTCCGTCGTTGGATGGCTCAGATCCGACGGCTGTTGATCTTCCAAAGTATAGCCGACGACATTCAAAGAATAGCCGACGAAATCTTGTAAATCGTCGGTTATTCTCTCTGCTATAAAAGCTGAAAGCCGCAGTCAGCCCGACTTTTTCCTTTCTCCTCCTCCGGCCTCCTCCTCCTCCTCCTTCCCCTCCTCCTCCGGCCTGCTCCTCCTCCTTCTCCTCCTCGATCCGTAGGTAATTTTTTGAAATATAGTTATATTTGTATATAAATGGTTATATTTATGTTAATGGTTAGTATTATTTAAAATTAGTTAAATTATAAATATTAATTTGTTAGTATGTTTTAAAATATGTTAGTATTATTGGTTATTATATTAATTAGAATTTGTTATTTAATGTAATATAATTTAATATTAATTAATGTATTAATTTATTTGTTTCCATATGGCCGATGCATTTAGACAGCTATTCGGAGACCGTCGTTCCAGATCTAGGGGTTCTGGAAGTTCTGGCCGATCCGGAGACTCCGAGAGGACCCCTAGCCAGCCTGAGAGGACCATCAGCCAGCCTCAGAGGATCGATTCATCC
Source organism: Potentilla sterilis (assembly GCA_963682095.1). Classification (NCBI taxonomy): domain Eukaryota; kingdom Viridiplantae; phylum Streptophyta; class Magnoliopsida; order Rosales; family Rosaceae; genus Potentilla; species Potentilla sterilis. The sequence goes on from OY821766.1 coordinate 7,784,483, forward strand.
CAGTCGCGGAGGAGTGTGAGCAACCGGCACCAGACCCTTTTATCGGCGGAGCGGCCGTCGAGCAGTTCATGTCCCCCTCTCTGGCCAGATCCTCCGAGATGTAGTACGCAGCTATATCAGGACGACATAGCTCCAGACGTTCATCAGGTCCGTATGCTTGAGGTTCATCGGGAGCCGATGACGAGTCCTGCGCTGTCTGCTGCTGACTCTACTGAGGGGCCTACTCTCCCTAATCAGCTATACCTGCCATACAACATTCCTGCCATACCCGAGGTCGACGAGCGTGGTGTGCCCATATGGCCTGCTAGGCCTCAGTACGTGAGTGTTGCGGAGGCATACCATTATGAGCCATTTGAGAGACCTGAGCTCCTGATTTCGGCGAGATTAAAAGGAAAGTATACAGAAGGGTCATCGAGTTCAGGTAACATTTGATTTTATTAATTAAATGTTTTATTAAAATTAACGCACTAATATTTAATTTTATTAACCAATCGTCGTTTATGTGATAGAGACCGCCGCTAGCAGTTCAAGCAGGAATACGAGAGGTGTCATATGTTTTGATACGCTCAGGAAAAGTGTTGAGACCAGCGGAAGGATCCAGATCAACGAACCCTCTAATCAGGATGTTAAGGGAAAAAAATGCCGCGATTACGCAGATTGCGTGGGAGCACTAATTAGGGATAGAGTCCCTATGTTGTGGACATGGTGGGCTGATGTGCCGGAAGAGATTAAGAGGGAGGTCAACAACGCGGCGTCGGTGAGTAATTTAAAAAACTTAATTTCTTTATCGTAATATTTAATAATTTTCAGTATTGTTATAATTTTAAAACTAATAAAATATTATCTTTCAGGCATACTTTGAGATTGCCGAACACAAGCAGGCTTGGGCGTATGCGATGCAGAACTCGAGGTACGTTGGGAATTCCTCATCTTATAATTTGAAATATTTTATGATATTAATAATATTTCTAATGCACTTTTGTTTTTTCCGTAGGTTCAAAGAGTGGAAGAACGAGCTCCGTACCCACTTTACCGAATACGACATATATGGTCGTATGGGTACTCCAAGAGAGTTCATGTTCAGGGAGTACGAGTGGCGTTGGTTGAAGACAGTAGACTTCAACAACCCAGTTATGCAGGTAAATACTAAACTTAACTATAAATGTTTATTTTGTTAATATTTTAATTATTAGTTTAATTATTTTATAATTATTACACTAATATTTTTTGATGCATTTTTCTAATATTTTATTATTTATTTGAAGGAACGGTCTCTGATAAACTCTGCGAACCGCCACCGTAACACAACCCCCCATCATGGTGGTTCTAGGCCGTTTTCACAATATCAGGAGGAGGCGCTTAGAGATCATCCTTTAAGCAACCCGTACGTAGAGACGTTCAAGAAGGCTTATCCATTAGCGACAGAAGAGCTTGGAAGTCGTTGATTACGATTTTAAAATTTTAAATATTAATTTTACTTAATTATATATTTGTTAGAATATTAATTTTTTTTTTTCCCGTTCAATTAGGAGAGGGTGAACCGGGCTGAAGAAGAAGTGTTGCAGGAAGTAGTTCGGGAGACACAACCGAACATTTCAGAGGAAAATCTACAAGAAGCCTTGAGCCAGGTCGACCGATCGAATGTCCAAACTGCAGTGAGGATATTCGACGCAGCCTTCCCAAAACGGTCAAACGACTACTACTGCCGGGGTTTGTGAAGTTCTAGAATAGGGGTCCTGAAGACCACTAAGGGAGCTCAAAAGAGGGGAGACGGGGACACCCAACAGATGAAGGGGGAAATGCAGAGATTGGCAGAAGAAAATGCAAGATTGGCGGTCCAGTTCCAGAGATCACAGGAGCAACAACGCAGAACACAGCAGTATCATATGGAAATGGAGAGCTGGCATGCTGAATGCGAGAGAATTCGGCGACAGAACTACGCCGGCCAACAAAACTGGTGGTATGCTATGTTCGCGGCACAACAACAAGGCCTTGAACCCCCGCCCCCGTTTGAGCCGTTAGATGAACCTCGAATGCCGAGAGCTCCCGAGTTCATTCAGTAGGATGACGAGTATGATGGACAGTAGGATGGTGGCCAGGATTAGAGTTTAGGGTTTAGGGATAGAACAAATTAAATAATTAATGAAAAACGTGTTTCTTGTTGGATTGTCATTGTGAATTGCAGGTTGCTTGGAATGATAATTTAAATATTAATTAATTTTTTTTCCCAAAATGTAAGAAAAGCCGACGATATTGACATTATTTCGTCGGCTATCACTGCTATAGCCGACGATTTTTACTAAATTTCGTCAGCTATAACTGTTATAACCAACGAAAATAACATTATTTCGTCGGTGGTCTATGTTAAATAGTGACGGTTTCGTCGGCTATAACTAATTAATGCATTTTAAAATATTAATATATTCTAACGAAATATTCATGTCGTCGGCTATATTTCAGAACAAATAACCGACGAAATAGAAGAGATCGTCGGCTATATTTTACGATATCGTCAGCCATATATATGTGAAAATATCCGACGAATTTCGTCGGGCATTATGCCAAGGTTTGATCGACGAAATGTATTTTCGTCGGTGATAATGGTCGACGATTTCGTTATTTCGTCGGGCATATGTGAAAATGGCCGACGATTTCGTTATTGTCATCGGGTTTCGTTATTACCGACGCCGTTTTATCGACGAATAATAGCCGACGAAATTTTCGTCGGTAGAAGGAATACCCGACGAAAATTTTGAATAGTAGACGGAATTTTTTTCGTCGACTATTCTGTCCGATCTGGTAGTGATTGCTCTCTCATATCACAAGATCTACATTGTACTATATTAATTCGGAAAAGGTCTTATTGAAATTCTATTGATGGTACTAAAATTCTATTGTGCTATATATGGTGGTGAATTTGGATTTTGTCAACACAGGCAATTACCTTAAGATCCTACCCATGTCAGCTCTCTCTCACTGCAATGATATAATTTGGAGTTTTCACTCGGCTTTTAGTCCCTTGGCCACAATAATGGTTGCAATCTTGAGTTCCTTTAATTTTTTTGGATGAACCACTGTACCTTAGGAGGTAAGCTCACTTGCTTTGTTTTCTCTCTGGTTGATTCAATCCATGCATATATTCATGACAATTGATTGACTAGTCTCTATCAGTCGCGTTCGTAGTGTTATTGGAGCTGCTGTGATTATCATTGGTCTGCATCTCGTTCTCTGGGGAAAGACAAAGGACCAATCTCCTCCATCACAGTGTTGCGTGATAATATCGATGAAGTAGCACCACAAAGACAAAGATGAACAGATGATCAACAGTGTTGAGAAATTTCCCTGTCACTTGAAGTATACGTACAATTGATCTTCCAGCACTCTGGCAAACCCGTTTTATAGTCTTCTCCTTTTCCTTCTTATTTTGAAGTGGAAAGATCAACTCTGATTAAATGTTCATCAGCTATCTTGAAGTATCAACTTTGTTCTAGACAATAATCAGGACTACATTGTTCTAGAAAATAATCACTTGAAGCAGTACTGGCCATTGCTGCATTTAACAAGAGAAATATGAGGTCATTAGATATTCAAAGAGTGAATGCTATGCCATATATTCTGTAGTCAACCAGCTGGCACTACAAAGAACTACAGAAGCTCAAATCAATTTGAAGCTGACAAGCTGTCACGTACAGGCCTCACTGTTTGTATCGATGCAAATACTCCTATTGTCGGTGGATCAACTGCTGATCGTTCTCCATATTTTCTCTTTGTGCTAGTGATTGAGATAGAGGTTTGTCTTTGGTATTTCCCCATAAAATCATATATATGCCAAGTTGCCAACAATATGATGATGATTGTTCCAATGAGACTACAAGCATCAAGAGTGATTAGTTCAGCCTCTAGTGATTCTGATTTTTCTTTCCTAAATGCACTAGGAATCTGCCTACCTACAAAGGAGCCCGAAATTGCAACAACTAAGTGCCTAAAGGCCGGGATTCAAAGCAGTATAGAAAACAGGCCTTCTTCCCCTGGTTCCTATAACGCAGTGAGCAAACCCCGAGTTCTGAGAGTAGTGAACCCTGTATCAATTGTCAATCCTATGATTCCTATTACGAGGCTGGGCAGTAATTCTGAACCAACTCCTTGCCAAACACTACGTAAATAAGTAAAAGGAGCAGCTAAGTACATTAACCCCTAGAGGTAACTGCTAATATTTCATACAGCATCTTTTCATTAAACTTGGGAGATATGTCATATGTGATGCATATGAGATTTACCCTTTCAAATCCATTTTGTGAAGTTGGGAAGTTTCTGGAGATAGATATTCACTCCAATTATAATGGCTGTCACTCTTTTGCATTTGGAGTTACTTTATCTCCTAATAACTCCCTCAAAATTTCATTCCCACTAGCAGCTTCAGCAAGCTAGACATATCAAATACGTAGCGTAACGTAGATTACTTCCAAGTAGTATAATACAGTTGACAAAAGGGGTACACGCAGTTGAGTACACTAGTATTAATACAGTTGACAAAAGTCCACTTCGGTTAGTGCAAGTAGTAATGCATGCAGTGGACAAAAATCCAACTAAGAAAACGTGTATCTGCCTATTCAGTTTTCGACTCAATCCGTCTCTGCCCACAGTGTTCCCAAATCTTTCTCTGCCCACGTTGAATGGTATTAAGCCGCAACCGCCATTCGCTTGCAGGTAAGCTAGTGGCAAGGTAGTTCCTTGTATTTGGCATTCCTATAAGACAGCTATACAGCTAAAGAAGAAGATAGCTCATCGTCGACGATTAGGATAATCACTTCCCGGTAAGCGCAAATCAAGTACAAGCAAGGTCGATGACAAAAGTCCACTAGTGCTTACGAGCCATCACTTCTTTGGTTTATTTAAGGCTTTAACTAGGCTGCTTAATTAAGGGTACAACTAAGGCTGTTTAGTCTTTAAGCCTCATCTTTCGGTGCCTATGATAATTCGTGCCTTTGTCCCCGATGCATAAGAGAAGTCCCAAACGCATAAGTCACACACCCTCTAATTTTTTTCTTCACTTTTTTGCTATTTTTCATTATCAATACGTTTGAAAGTGATCAAAACCTAGCAGCCGGCAAAATATTCGAGTTCTGTGTGATCACTATGATGAGCTAGTTTCCATCATATATTACATGGTGCACTTAACACGCACTTAATTAATAAGTTGTGTGATGCTTGTTCATACTTTATACAAAATAAGATTCCCTCTCCATCTCGCAATTTAAGGCTCAAACATTCCAATTAAAACCTTTTCTTATACTAAAAGGAAAAAAAAAAAAGATAGTTTAGGTTTTCGGAGACGAACAATGTAGGAAACATGTTCCATCCTTTGATGCCGAAAGAGAGGTCTGCCACACTCTACAGACCACCTCCCGTCCCCCTATTTAATTTTTTATAATATAAAACATACAAAAACATGAAATTTACAACTGGGATATATCATGCCAAGAGCTAAAAAGATGACAAAAAGAAAATGGGTAAAATAAGAGATGTGTGTTTTACATTTACCCACTCCAGATGAAGCGTTGGCAAATGCAATACATGCGAGAAAAGATTAATGTTTGGCTCTAATAAGCTTCGTAATTGAACCACATGCATGCATGACCCCAGCAACTTCCTGTCCAAGTAACGGCCACCAGCTGGTGCGTTATCTTGAGAAAGAATAATAGCCACTCGCATTTGCATTATGAGAATTAAGATCTCAGCTAATACTTAATTAGCCTTCATGTTGCTTTGATTCTTGTTTAGGTTTTGTTTTTCTTTGGATTAGCTTTTTTGTTCTTTGTTTTGTAGTTTCTTTGCTTCTAGCTTTGGTTGCAATACCATCATGCATTGCTCTCCCCCTCTTTGATTTAAGATACTTGCATTGTTTATTTACCATAAAAAAGAGACTTAAGAAATATATATAGCTAGTTGCATACCATCAAGCATGGGTACGGTTAAGGATTACGTACGCAAAGGGTATCCTAGATCATCCTTACGAAGATAATGAAAAATACTAGGAACGTTGAGGAGAAACATGCCATATCAGGGAAGAAGAGAGTGAACCCATGTTTGACATTCTCGTATTTCCTTCCCCAAAAAGCTCAAAGTTGAAACTAGCTTGCCTTGACTGACCAAAAAGCTCTGATTTGTACGTATTAGCATGAAACAGTTCCTCTCAATAATACCAGTCCAACTCAGCTCACAATGTGCAAGTAGAACCATACAACTTGTTTTTGATACATTTTAGTATTCGACTCTTCAAGTTGGTTGGTCCGATTAATGCATGCATATAAGTCAATACACGGATACATGGATAATATACGCTCAATGTACAGCAGTATCAGCTCTGACTTATCATTTGGTCTAACCCTCTTCTAGCATATATATATATATATATATATATATATATATATAGAGTCGAGTCCAATTAGTCTTGCAATCCCACTCTTGCTCACTAGAATCTTACAATCCCACTCTTGCTCAGTCACTAGTTTCGTACAACACCGTTCCACGTTAAAGATGAGTTCAATGACTGCAATTCTTGTCATTGCAGTCTGCGTTGTTCAAGCATTGTATGCAGGCCTCTCCATCCTCTCAATCCTTGCACTAAAAAAGGGCATGAGCCACTACACCTTTGTGGTGTATCGTATGGCCATTGCGACTGCCTTGGTATCTCCATTGGCATGGTACCTAGAAAGGCAGTCTAGGCCTAAAATGACCATCAAGATCATGGCAAAGATCGTGTTGTTAAGCATGTTTGAGTGAGTACATTCGTGTTCATTGCAACAATAATTTTCTTAAGTTGTTCGAGCGAGCATGTTTCTAATCCTATGTTTTTAATACTTGGCAGCCCTGTAATGGACCAAAACTTATATTATGTGGGCATGAAGAACTCCAATGCCACATTTACATCAGCTATGTGCAACATGCTTCCAGTGTTTGGATTCGTCATGGCCTGGATATTCAGGTATACATCACTCACACTATAGCTCAATCTTACTAATTAGACTCTTAATTAATCACCAACTTTATTTTTCCTTAATGCAGGATGGAGAATGTAGACTACAAACACCCGAGAGGACTGGCCAAGATTTTAGGAACTGTGGTTACTGTTATAGGAGCAGTTGTTCTTACCATGGTCAAGGGGCCTTCCCTCAACTTGCCATGGGCAAAAGACCACGTGGAAATTCATTCCTCACATCACACAGAAGTCCAGGGTGCTCTCTTCCTAACACTAGCCTGCTTCTGCTGGTCCTGTTTCATGATCCTACAAGTAAGTATATCCAACTATGTTTACATACATTTTTATGCGCGCATGTGTGTATACAAATATCTATGATCAGTTTTGACATATGCCTGCATCTGATGCAGGCCAATATACTCAAGTCCTACCCCTGTAGTCTCTCTCTCACTGCTTTGATTTGCTTCTGGGGTACGGTAGAAGGAGCAGTGGTAGCTGTTGTGGCTGAAAGGGGCAATCCAGAAGCATGATCCATACACTTAGACTTCAAGTTGCTCGCGGCTGTTTATGGGGTGAGGAATTTTTTTTTTTTTTTTTAAGTGTTTTACTTTATGCTACACTTCATAAGTTTTTAACTTGAGTTTGATATGATTTGCAGGCTTTATTATCGGGGCTTGCATATTATGTCATGGGACTGGTAGTGAAGAAGAAGGGACCAGTTTTCTACTCGGCCTTTAATCCCTTGGCCACTCTGCTTGTGGTGATTTTGGGGTCATTTTTTCTAGCGGAACAATTGTATACTGGAAGGTATGAATTTTTTCCCTCCCCTAAATATTGTTTTCATTACCGTTTCTTTACCACAGCATAGTAATTTCCTCTACCATCGATGTATTTACATATATGTTCTCATTATGCTTTTACCATGGAGTTGGCTAACAGCTACCTTATGTCTCTAGTCTCATCGGAGCTGTAACCATCGTGGGCGGCCTATATCTTGTTCTTTGGGGAAAAGCAAAGGATCAGCCTCCCTCAACTTCAAAAATTGCCAATGTGGAAGAACCAACTGGAACCCGAGAAATAGATGATTGCAAAGTTTAAGTTTGGAGTATGGTAGCAAGACGAGACTGATTCTGCCATATCATGAGTTCAGATTGTTTTAGCTTTTCATCACTTCTGACTCCCTAGTTAGACTACAGTCGCTACACTCACATTGTTTTAGTCCTCTGGAAATATTAGACGGAACAATAATAATATACGCAGCGGAATAAATAGATAAATTTCGTAATTTTTATTGAAAGTAAATCATAACCAATATTACAAATGATTATAATTTAATTTGATACAAAGTTACACATAAACGGTCGCCACAAAGGTCGATGTCGCCACAAAGGTCGATCAATATTTCTTGAGAGATGCCACACAGGTCGTCTCCGAGATGCCACTAAGGTCGTCTCCTTCAAGCCACTAAGGTCTTGAATATTGAAGCCACACAGGTCTTCACACTAGGAGCCACTAAGGTCTCCTTCTCTCCACAAATATTATCTCTCTTTTTCTTTTTCAATATCGACACCTCTCAAGGTATCAATCGGCCACAATATATAGAGTGCACAAACTCTATTCAATAGGCTAAACCTAGTTACCTATTACATCAATACATGAAAGGTATATATCATATTAAAAGTTAATTCAATATGATACATGCCTTAACAATTAAACCTAGCAACTAGGTTAAGCAAACACTTACTCTTCAATATCAAGGCCGGCCGCACCAACCATGCAGAAAGAATCCTTGATATAAATACTTTCCTAATTGCACTAGGAAAGTCTTTCATTTTGTCTTCAATGCAAACCAATACCAATTAGGTATTAAATCTTCATGGCTTCAATTTCTTCCTAGTCGGCTAGGAAATTCTTCAAGACATCAAACCCTAGCAAAGAGCTGCCGCACCAATATTAGCTCTAGGGTTTGTTCAAGACGTACATATCTGAACCGTCGGATTGATCAGGACACCCAAACATTCCTAGTTGAAATAGGAAGGTTCCTTCTCATAATAGCCATTCCTTTTTGGTCCCAATCTCTTCTTTTCCGAATAAATCAATAATTGATTTCTTCAAAGCTTCCTTTCGAAACACCATGCAATTTGCCTTTGACCTCCATCAACACATGGAGGCCAATATACCTTCAATCTCCCCCTTTGGCCTTCCATGCAACTTTCCATTCATCAAGCATCTATATGACAAAATCAAAGGAAATTAGTAACATGTATAATCACATATAGCATGTATAATCACATATAGCATGTAGCATATAACAAGAGAATGACCAAAAAAATTTTAAAAACAATTTTTGACAAACCAACAAGTGTCACTTGATATCAAGAATCAACATTCATCACTTTCAAGATATCAAGGGACAAGTTTATAAACACAATAAGCAATAAAAATTGTTCAAACATAAACACATAAACATAGTCTAGTGCTTATGCACTTATTACACAACCAAATAAAATTGTCTTAAGCATACCAAACAGATCAAATAAAGACATAATAATAAAAACTAGGTCATGCATCTTCAACTCCCCCTTTGACCATGCTTGATGATTCTCCCCCTAAGTTGATGGAGGGCAAAGGAAAAGGACAAACACCAAGAACCCTTCCTAGCCACTGTGGTTCCCACCATTAGACGGATTTTCATGCATGGCCGCTTCATGAGTCCAAGTAACACCTCCATGAAGACCCGAACCGGAAGAATTTGAGCCGTTTGACATATGACCATTAGGGAGAGGAGAGTTCAGACTTCTAGCACGGACATGAGCCAAGGTCCATGCATCATTTGAAGCTTGCCGAGCCAACACCTCGTGCCGCTCATGTTCTTGGACAAGAAGATCCCATAAAGAACGTCCGGGATGAACTACCGATGGAGGAAGTTGAGAGTGAGGAGGCCTTTGATTTTCAAGAATGGCATGAACGTCCGTTTCAATGCGAGAGAGTTGTTGAAAGATCTCTTGAGAGTCCAAGGAATGCGAGGCTTGCATGCGGTCAATTTGGTGTTGAATATGAATACCGAGACGAGAGAACTCGAGTGAAAGATCATTCCGGTCGGCAGACCTTCGTGCCTCTTGCTCACGAGCAAGCAATTCAGCCTGCCTTATGTTATGTTCTTGACGACGAGAGCGGTTTCCAGACATGATGAGTATCTGCACACTTGTAAACACAGTAAGTAGCACAAAGCAAGAATAACAAGTATGAGAATCAGTATGAGACTTTATGGTAATATATAGAGGAAGATTTTACAAGTATGCATGCAAGAAGTGATAACCTAGCCTAATCTAATAATGAGAGAATCTTGAATGAATAAGGAATGATGCAAGCAAATATTCAAAGTGATGTAATTCCAAATCTTACCAAATCGGCAGTGAATAATTTTTCTTCCCAAGAGGAAAGGGAGATTCTTAAGTATAATAGTTATCGATTGCCGAAAATTGAAGTGACCTAACAAGTAAGTCTTGCAAGATATGATTAGAAAGAAAGATTTTCTTACCAAAATTGCATGTGCATCCGGTCAAGGATATACACACGACAAAGAGATTTACACAAATTGATTTGAAAGAGAATCTAGTAAATCATCAAAGAAAATCCTATTAGCAAGAGGAACAATGAAACCGAATCAGATAAGATTATACACAAACCAAGCATGAATGAATGACTAGAGAAAAGAAAAATCATTGCCACACGTTCATAGACACATGCAAAGGTGATTTTATCTACTGAAAATGGATCAACAAACCACAACACAAGATAAAGAAGGCATAGTTCAAGCAAAACATTTAGCCAAGAAAGTGTATGGTGTATATCACTTGAATCAAAATAAACGATGATTTAGGTAGAACTTGAATCAATTCATTTTGACAAATAGAGCAATATGCAAAAATATTAGCCGACGTGAAAAAGTGAAGTGCAAAATTTATACTTCAATATGGGAAGAAATTTTGAGGAGTGATTAAATTCGCAAGCAATTATTTTCGACTCTCCCCCTTATAACAACATTTGATACGAGTACTTTTATTTCTTTTTCTTGGCTTATCATTGAGCCGTCATTGATACGTGACAGATAAAGGGACAACAACTCCCAAGTCAGATGACTTTAGGGTGCTAGACATAACAAGGATGTTCCAAGGTCCATTTTAACGACACAGAAATTTATAGATTTTCACCGGGGTGACCAAATCAGTCCATTCCACCAGACATCGAGTAGTTAGTCAACATCTGGAGAGGAGAACCAACCTGGCCATGGACTGCATAAAACAACATGATTCTTTTCAAAGGGTATGCAGCCCACATTTTTAAACACTTTATTCAACTACACCTGCTCCTGATTAGGTGACTCAACTCAAAAGATATTTCCCCACAAAAAAGTACGTGTAAAGTGTGATTTAGACACAAAGGCTAATATAAATGAAGTGCATCAAAAAGTCAAAATGAATAAATCCAAGAGTACCACAAACAACACACGACATATAGTGATTCAAGAAGAAATACACACACACACAAATCAAGGCAATTTTCGATCAAGAACTATGAAACCGTACCTTGTGTGAGTTCCCAAAAATCACATCTTCAATATTGAGAACAAATGCCAATGGCATTTCGCAATGTCATGAAGCGTTCCGTGTCCAACGGTTTAGTAAACTAATCGGCCCATTGAAATTCAGTGGAGACATATTCTAGTGCAAGAATATTTTTATCAACTAGCTCACGTATAAAATGATATCTTATGTCAATGTGTTTGGTTCTAGTATGTTGAACAAGATTCTTAGATATATTTATTGCACTTGTATTATCACAAAATATGACAAGTTTTCCTTGTGGAATATCATAATCACTTAACATGTTTTTCATCCAAAACATTTGAGTACAACAACTACCTGCAGCCACATATTCAGCCTCTGCCGTAGACAAAGAAGTACAGTTTTGTTTCTTACTATGCCATGCAACTAAATTCTTACTAATAAAGAAACAACCACCACTAGTACTTTTTCAATCCTGTAAATTTCCATCCCAATCAGCATCTGAATATCCTGCAATTTCAGCATTAGTAGCATATGTATAATAAACTCCACAATTAATGCTTCCAGATATATAACGAAAAATTCTTTTAACAGCTTCTAAGTGTGACTCTTTTGGGTTTGTTTGAAACCTTGCACACACACCAACACTGTAAGCGATATCTGGACGACTAACAGTTAAATAAAGTAGACTACCAATCATGCTACGATACATAGTCTGATCAACAGATTTACCAGTTAAATCATGGCATAATTTAGTAGTAGTACTCATAGGAGTTTTGGCAGATTTTAAACTAGTCATATCAAATTTCTTAAGCATATTTTCAGCATATTTTGTTTGATAAAGGAATATACATTTTTCTTCCTGTTTTACCTGCAATCCTAGAAAATATGACAATTCACCACACATGCTCATCTCAAATTTGCCAGACATGACCTTGGTAAATTCTTTAATTAGAAAATCAGACGTAGACCCAAAAACAATATCATCAACATAAACTTGGGCTACAATAAAGTGATTACCGACATGCTTCACAAAAAGAGTTTTATCAACAATACCTTGTGTATATCCCTGAGAAATAAGATAAGTGGAGAGTTTCTCATACCAAGCACGTGGAGCTTGTTTAAGACCATAAACAGCTTTCTTTAGTTTTCACACATATTCTGGATGATGTATGTCTTTAAATCCAGGGGGTTGTTCAACATAAATCTCCTCATGCACATCACCATTTAAAAATGCTGTCTTTACATCCATTTGATATAACTTGAAGCGACGAAAACAAGCAATAGCAAGTAATATTCTGATAGACTCTAAACGTGCAACAAGAGCAAATGATTCCTCAAAATCAAGGCCTTGAATTTGTGAATAACCTTGAACCACTAACCTGGCTTTGTTTCTGGTAATCATACCGTGCTCGTCAATCTTGTTACGAAAAATCCACCTAGTTCCAATGACATTTGCATTTTCTAGTCTAGGAACAAGTAACCAGACGTCATTTTTCTCAAACTGATTTAGCTCTTCTTGCATAGCAATAATCCATTCATTATCTGCGAGTGCCTCCTTGACATTTTTTTGGCTCTATTAAAGAAACAAATCCAAAACAAGTTAGTTCATTAGTTTCTTTAATTTTTGTTTTAACAAAACAATGCAAAGCTTTATTTAATTCAATAAATTCAGAATCTAAATTTTCTTCTTCCTCAATGCCGTTTCTGCTGTTCTGATATTGAGCAATTCGACCTCTGGTCTTCATTCCTTCCCTAATATCACCAATCACATCATCAACTGAATGATCTTTATGCACCTGTTTAAAACCAGTTCTATGCTTTGGGACAGGTCGCAAATTATTATCAAGTTCAATATTCTGATCTTTTTCACTAGCTTCAATCTGCACAGAAATATCATTAATTTTGGATTTTGAAATATCAGATGGAACAGAGATAGAAACATCATAATTATCATCAACTGAAACATTTATAGATTCCATAACAGATCTAGTTTCTTTATTATATATCCTATATGCTCTACTATCCAGAGAGTAACCAATAAAAATTCCCTCATCAGCTCTAGCCTCAAACTTTGCAAGTCTTTCACGATCTTTTAAAACATAACAATGATTACCAAAGACATGTAAATAACTTACATTGGGCTTCTTACCTTTCCATAGCTCATATGGAGTAATTTTTGTACCTGAACAAAGAAGAGTACGATTGCCAACATAGCAAGCTGTGTTAACAGCTTCGGCCCAGAAGTTTTCGTAGAGACCAGAAGAATGAATCATGGCTCTTGCCATATCAAGAAGAGACCTGTTCTTACGTTCAACAATTCCATTCTGTTGTGGAGTGATAGGAGCGGAAAACTCATGAAAAATACCATGATCTTGACAATAATTATCAAACTTTGAATTTTTAAATTCAGTTCCATTGTCAGATCTAATCTTAGTAATTTTTAATTTTTCACTATATTTTTCATTTAAAAGACGTTTTCTTAAGGTATAAAATGAATTAAAAGTTTCACCTTTATCAGCCAAAAAGTCAACCCAAGTAAAACGAGAATAATCATCAACCACAACAAAAATATACTTCTTACCAGCCAGACTAGTTGTGGCAGATGGTCCCATCAAATCCATATGCAGAAGCTCAAGAGGGTTAGTTGAAGGAGATGAATTAACCACTTTATGACTTGTTTTAGTTAGTTTACCTGTCTTACATCCTCTACATATGATATCAGTACGTCCGTTCAAAGCAGGTAAACCTCTTACTAATTTTTGTGTAGATAATTTTAACAAATCCTGAAAGTTCATGTGACCAAGTCTCTTATGCCATAGCTCCATAGTTTCTTCTGCAGAACTCATTGTCAAACACGGAAAAGAACCATTAGTAGAGACATCAGCAGAAATATGATAACAATTATCATAAGATCTAAATCCACTCAAGATTAGATCACCATTTAAATCATAAACTACGCATTTTTGTTTGTTAAACCAGATATCTTCAAATTCATCAGCTAATTGACTTACACTAATAAGATTAGTAGAAAGTCCCTCAACATAAAGAACATTGTTTAAACATGTAAGATTTTGACAATTAATAGTTCCTTTTCCTCTAATTTTAGCTTTACGTCCATCATCAAAAGTGACTGAACCAGAAGTACCTATTTTATGGAAATTAGAAAAGAATGATTTATTTCCACACATGTGTCGTGAACAACCACTGTCAATATACCAAATATCTTTTCTCTTAGCAGATAGAGCAGTAAAAGCAACATTACAAGTAGTTTCAATATATTCAGTCTCATAGTCAATATCCACAGTAGACAAATTACAGTAGATATTTGAGGATTTAGAATCATTCTTTCTTTTCCACACCATCTTACCTTTTCCGAATTTCTTTGTTTCTGAAGGAGACTTTGTTAGACCAACAAAATGAGATATATCATGCAATAAAGAATTATGTTGATCAAGTTTGGAGTTGATATCATTAAAATATTTCTCAACATTTGGAGATCAAGTTTGGAGATTTATTAGTACAGTTAGTAGAGATATGACCATATTCATCACAGTTGTAACAACGAGGTTTATTACGGTTATTTTGTGAACCGAATCTCCTTTGAGAAGAAAAACCATTTTGATTTTGAAAACTCTTATTATTCTGAATTCGTTTTGCATTCTGAAAATTATGAAAATTTTTTGTATTTGAATTTCTTTGATTAATAATACGTTTAAACTGTTTTGCTAATAACGACATCTCATCATCATCCTTAGTTTTATCAGAACTACTACCACAATCATCCGAAGTATTTAAAGCAAGATTTTTAGATCCCATACCTTTTGGTTTATTTTTACCTTTAAGTTCATTTTCCCAAGTTTTGATATTTCCAATGAGTAGATCCACGGGGTAGTCATCCAAATTGTGATTTTCCTGAATTGTGGTCTTCTTCATCAAGTATCTTTCCTAAAGAGATCTCAGGATTTTTCTAACAATATCAGATTCAGACATAGGTCTACCAGGACTTTCAACCAAACTTGTTGGATCAGTAAAACGAATATAAAATTCATGAATAGTTTCTTCGTCATGTTGTTGTAGAGTATCAATTTCAGCATAAGCTTGTTGAATTCTTTGTTGTTTTACTAAATTATTACCCTCATGTAATACACAAAGTTTATCCCATACCTGTTTCGCAGTTGTACAATTCTATACCTTTTTCTTCTCATCTCTGGTAAGGGCGGAATAAAGTGCCGTTAGAGCTTTATGATTTGCCTCACTGAGTTTGATATCATTTGCATCCCACTCCTCTATGGGTTTCAAAATTGAAGAACATTCTGGAGCATTTGGATTTTTTAATTTTTCGTCTTTAGTCGGAGGAAACCATCCACGTTTAACGCTCATCCATGCATGAAAATCTATTCCATATAGAAAAGATTTCATTTGGATCTTCCATTGTGCAAAATCCATTCCTACAAGCTGTGGAGGTTGATTCATTGCATTTCGTTCCATCTTTCGTATGATCTACCGGATAAATCCAGAACCTGCTCTGATACCAATTGGAAATATTAGATGGAAGAATAATAATATACGCAGCGGAATAAATAGATAAATTTCGTAACTTTTATTGAAAGTAAATCATAACCAATATTACAAATGATTATAATTTAATTCGATACAAAGTTACACATAAACGGTCGCCACAAAGGTCGATGTCGCCACAAAGGTCGATCAATATTTCTTGAGAGATGCCACACAGGTCGTCTCCGAGATGCCACTAAGGTCGTCTCCTTCAAGCCACTAAGGTCTTGAATATTGAAGCCACACAGGTCTTCACACTAGGAGCCACTAAGGTCTCCTTCTCTCCACAAATATTTTCTCTCTTTTTCTTTTTCAATATAGACACCTCTCAAGGTATCAATCGGCCACAATATATAGAGTGCACAAACTCTATTCAATAGGCTAAACCTAGTTACCTATTACATCAATACATGAAAGGTATATATCATATTAAAAGTTAATTCAATATGATACATGCCTTAACAATTAAACCTAGCAACTAGGTTAAGCAAACACTTACTCTTCAATATCAAGGCCGGTCGCACCAACCATGCAGAAAGAATCCTTGATATAAATACTTTCCTAATTGCACTAGGAAAGTCTTTCATTTTGTCTTCAATGCAAACCAATACCAATTAGGTATTAAATCTTCATGGCTTCAATTTCTTCCTAGTCGGCTAGGAAATTCTTCAAGACATCAAACCCTAGCAAAGAGCTGCCGCACCAATATTAGCTCTAGGGTTTGTTCAAGACGTACATATCTGAACCGTCAGATTGATCAGGACACCCAAACATTCCTAGTTGAAATAGGAAGGTTCCTTCTCATAATAGCCATTCCTTCTTGGTTCCAATCTCTTCTTTTCCGAATAAATCAATAATTGATTTCTTCAAAGCTTCCTTTCGAAACACCATGCAATTTGCCTTTGACCTCCATCAACACATGGAGGCCAATATACCTTCATCCTCTTCACAGATTCTAGGTTACAGTCCGATGTATATTATGTAGTGATTTTAACTTCACCGTAGTCACATATTCAGGTGGCCTAAATACTAAATAGCTGACCCTAACATAATGGTGAATTATCATGAGCTGACATCATCAGAATTCCAATTTCGATTCATTCACTAATCTGCAAAAGTACCAAACATTTTTTGTTCCGAAAGAACTGCCATTGCATGCAAAGACGATAAGTAAAACTAGCATCAAGCATATCAAGCTAATAATGACCCTTCTTTTTAGCAACAGTTCAGAATCAAGAGCCACCTCAAGTACTAAGCAGTCAAGCTCCGCTAAGCAAGACCAAGTACATCACAATATATTGATTTGATTTCTCCATATGGAAAACTCGATACAACCATTTTTATATCTATGCGTGATTAGTAACTGAAAATGTAAATGCTCAGCATTCTGGCCATTAAACGTTCGATCAGCATCTTTTTCTTGCCCGAAATGGTTCCGGAAGAGTAGAGTATACAAGCAAGGAGCCAAGGCCTTGGCGTTGCCACATGAAAGCGGAGAGAAAAGCTTGAAGAAGAAGAAAGCTTGTATTTGATTATATCAGAGTTAGTTACAAGATTAGATTCAGCAACAATTTATATAACGCAAGAAAAGCATGGACAAAACACGTGTCCAGCTATATAACAGAAAACAGTTGTTGCTCAACTGTAATTAATATAGCTAAACTGATTTATATCCTAACACCCCTCCTCAACTTGATGGGAGGTGACAAGCATCAAGTTGCTGCATAAGTATGAATGTTGAGGATAGCACAGCCCTTTTGTAAACAGATCTGCAAGTTGTTCCTTAGAGGTGCTGAACTGAAGAAGGAGATGACCTGCCTTAACTTGATTTCTTGTAAAGTGAACATCGACTTCAACATGTTTTAACTTGGAGTGATACACTGGATTCGTTGCAAGAGCCAAGGCTGAGATATTGTCATATATAAGAGTTGGAATCTGAGCAAGATTAACCTGAAGATCTGATAAGAGATGCATTATCCATAGAATTTCAGAGGTAGTGTCTGCCACACTTCTGTATTCTACCTTAGTTGAAGAACGAGAAACTGCAGATTGTTTCTTTGAGCACCATGACACAGGAAAATTGTTTAACAGAATAACAAAGCCAGTAGTTGACTTTCGATCATTAGGATCTCCTGCCCAATCTGCATCACAGTAGGCATGTAGATGGATGAAAGAAGATAAATCATTACCCTTTCGATCCTTCAGACTGTCACTCCTCCTGAAGAAAATACCTTGATTCATTGTACCTTTAACATAGCTAATAATTCTTCTTGCAGCCAGAAGATGAGTAGAAGTTGGTGAGTGCAGAAATTGACATACAGAATTTGTGGCATAAGCAATATCTGGACGAGTGAAAGTCAGATATTGAAGGCATCCCACCATGCTTCTGAAAAGGGTTACATTATGAGCTTCAAGTGGTTCTCCATCATCTATCAGAAGTTTCAGAACTGACTTGCAAGGAGTAGAGTGAGTGTAACAATCATCCATTCCGGATTTGTGAATAAGATCTGTAGCATATTTTCTTTGAGAGACAAAGATGCCAGCTGGTTTATATTCAATTTCAAGACCTAAAAAGAAATGTAATTTTCCCAAGTCTTTCATATCAAACTCCTGCTGAAGAGCAGACTTAACCTCTTGAATAAGAGACTCACAACTCCCAGTGATAATAATATCATCCACATATAGAAGAAGAAAGACACAACATGTTTGAGTATGTTTCACAAATAAACTAGGATCAGCATATGATGTAGAGAATCCAATGGAGGGCAGAAGGTTTGTGAATCTTTCATTCCAAACTCGAGGAGCCTGTTTAAGTCCATATAAGGACTTGTTAAGCTTGCAAACAAAGTTTGGAAAACATTGATTGACATATCCCCCAGGTTGTGTCATGTACACTTCTTCATTAAGCAGACCATGCAAAAATGCATTTTTGACATCCATCTGATGCAGATTTCAGTTATAGAAGGCAGCAAGAGCAATGATTAACCTCACTGTTGTATGTCTGACTACAGGAGAAAAAGTTTCTTCATAGTCAACTCCATATTCTTGGCTGAAACCTCTTGCAACTAGTCTAGCCTTATGTCGAGCAATGCTTCCATCTGCATTTCTTTTTACTTTGAAAGGCCATTTGCAGGAAACCAAATTTTTACCATCTGGTAGAGGAACAAGAGACCATGTGTTTTGATTTATAAGAGCATTATACTCTTCATCCATAGCATTTTTCCATTCTGGAACTTTAATGGCATCCTTGAAATTAGCTGGTTCAGTTGCTTGTGGATCAAGACTTATATGGCTGAGTAAAGACACAAAACACTTCTTCTTTTGAATTCCCCTCTTTGATCTGGTAAGCATCCCATGCTCATTTTGAGTTGAAGAGGATATACCTTGAACAGGATGAAGGATGTTGGCATTTGAAATATTGGAACAAGGTTTCTTACTATCACTGTTTACAGTAACAGATATAGAGCCACTCTCAGGTTGAGTTGACAGAGATAAGAATCCTTCCTGATCATTAAACTGAATACATGTATCACTTTGTGGAGAAAACAAATTAGAAGAAGATGTAGTAACAGTTTCTGATATTGGTGGATGAGATATAACAATGTCAGGATCATTATCCATATAGTTGCATTCATTGCTCACATGACTAGGATCAGAAAGAGAGATTGCATTATTAGAGTGAGAGTTTTGATTGGGGGATACAATTGTTTGAACAGAAGAAGGCATTGTTCTAGAATGGGACTGAATGAGTGAGAGGCATGGTTGGTTGATTGAGGAGGTTTCAGTTTGAGGTCTACTGAGAGCATTTTTATGTTCAAGAACAGCTAGCATAGGGAAATGAATTCTCATAAAAAAAGACATGCCTTGAAATGATGTACCTTCTGTTAGTTGGACTGTAACACACAAATCCCTTGTAGCCAGCAGCAAAGCCAATGAACACACACTTGATAGTCTTTGGTTGTAATTTATTATATCTGTACGGAGTCATTAGAGGATAGCAGGAGCAACCAAAGACTCTTAACATATCAACCTTTGGAATCCTATGATATAGAATCTCATAAGGAGACTTCATCTGCAGACTTTGGGAAGGCATCCTGTTGATTAGGAAGGTAGCTGTAGCACATGCATGATACCAAAAGAAATCTGGAAGAGAGGCCTGTTGAAGAAGAGTGACAGCAGTTTCTCTTATATGCCTATTTTTTCTTTCTGAAACTCCATTCTGTTCTGGTGTATATGGACAAGACACCTGATGCTCAATTCCGGATTGAGATACAAACTCTTTGAAACTGTTGTTTATGTATTCACCACCACCATCACTTCTAAAAACTTTAATTCCAGACTTGAATTGAGTAACAACAAAAGCACAGAGAGACTTGAAGTATGATAAAACTTCATTTTTATTCTTCATAGGAAACATCCAAGTAAACTTTGTACAATCATCAATAAAAAGAACAAAGTATCTATATCCATCTATTGATATATGAGGAGAGGGTCCCCATACATCTGAATGAACAAGATCAAAAGGAGCAACACTATTTGAAGTAGAGCTAGGAAAAGGAAGCTTATGAAATTTGCCTAACAAACATGGTTCACAGATGGAATTATCACTATCACAGTTTGTGCTCAACTTGCATTTCTCCAACATTACTTTGACAATGTCACTTGCAGGATGACCAAGCCTCTTGTGCCACAGTGAGTTTCTGACTTTCTGTCCAATATAAGCTGAATGATCTTGAGATGAGTGAACCTTATTTGCTGTAGAGGGAGACTGATTAACTTTCTGAATAGGTGAAGAAGGAATCTGTGACTGAGGCAACTGAAATGGAATTGGATACAAACCATTTTCACTCAGTCCCTTGAACATAATTTTGCCCTGCACCTTGTCCTGTATCACACACATAAACTCATCAAACCAAACTAGGCAGTTATTTTGTTTGCACAGTTGATATATAGAGAGGAGATAGGCAGCAAGATCAGGGATTAATAACACTTGATCAATTTTTAGTGTTCCTAACATGGTATCACCAATGTGAGAGATTTTTAATTTATTACCATCACCAATTTGAACACCATCTGTTGTAGGATAGGATGTGAGATTGTTCAGAAACTGCATGTTGTTGGTCATGTGATTGGTAGCACCTGTATTAGCCAGCCAGAATTGAGGAGCCATAGTTGTAGTAGCAACCATAGCAGTTGGTTGTTCTTGTTCATTGCGTTGACTAGGAAAGCCAATGATGAAAAAGCATACGTCAGCTGTGTGACCTTTTCCATTGCAATACTGACAGATAATACCTCTACCTTGTTGATTGCCATTGTTGTTGGTAGACTGAGCATTGGGAAGAGACCTACAAGTCTTTGCATTATGTCCAACCTTGTTACACCATTGACAAGAGATATTCTGACCAGTGTTATTGTTGTTGTTCCTAAAACCTCCACCATTATTCTGCCAATTTCCCCCATTATTCTGCCCTCTGCCTCTGCCAAAATTATTAAAACCTCCACCATTATTCTGCCAATTTCTCCCATTATTCTGCCCTCTGCCTCTGCCAAAATTCACTCCTGCATAGTAGCCAGTAGCTCCAACCTGACTATTAACCATTGGGGTAAATCCATAAGGAATGGAAGAAAATGAATTATAAGAGCTTTGGGGAGCAAAGGGATATGTATAACCAGGAGGAACAATTGGTGTAGGAAGAATAGGCTGATGTGCTGCAGGAGAGGACTGAGTTGCGGTTGTGGAGTGAGTAGAGTTTGAACTTGATGCTTGACTAATAGAAGGATTACTCACATTAGACTGAGTTACAGCTTTGGAAGTTGATGCAGAAATATTGCAATTGGCGAGCATTGCTGTAAGAAGACTTTGTATGGACTGATTTTCCTATCCAATATCCATCTCTGCTGATTTTAACAAAGTCTTCAGCTGACTCAGAGGAGCACATGTGTACTGAGCACGAATCACTGTTTTGATGGCTGCAAAATCATTAGGCAAACCATTCAATACAGTTATGACCACATCTTCATTATCCAGAAAAACTCCCACAGTTTCAAGAGCATCTTTGGCTGTCTTGATTCTGTCCAGATAAGTTTCTATGTTATCACTCCCTTTCTTGATATTCTGAAAATTGGACTTAAGTTGCAGAATATTCTGCTTTGTTGCATCAGCAAATTTCAACTTGAGACGAGTCCAAAGATCATGAGCAGATGTGCTTCCAACAGCACAATTTGTAGCTATTGAGCTTAATGTTTGACCAATCATATTCACAATGCTTTGATCTTGAATTTTCCAGGAAATGTATTCACTAGAGATAGTACTAGGAGTAGATTCTGTTGCTGGAGTAAATTGAGTTGGACATGGATTAGAGCCATCCACAAAGTGATAGAGATTTTGGCCTCTAAGAAAAGACTCCATCTTAAATAACCAGGTAGGATAGTTTGACTCGTCAAGCATGACATTAGGAAGATACACTGTAGTGTGAGTGACAATCTGAGGTCCAACTGATTCGGATGAAGGCATGATGAACAAACTAGGGTTTTGGTCAAGGAAAAATTGAAAAACGCAAGCACAATTCTGTA
Source organism: Potentilla sterilis (assembly GCA_963682095.1). Classification (NCBI taxonomy): domain Eukaryota; kingdom Viridiplantae; phylum Streptophyta; class Magnoliopsida; order Rosales; family Rosaceae; genus Potentilla; species Potentilla sterilis. The sequence goes on from OY821766.1 coordinate 7,807,163, forward strand.
AAGTTCTTCAATTTCACTCTCAGAAGTATAAGATTCTTATATCAGAGTCAAACTAGACTTTGAATTATCAATATCAACATCATGAACCAGCAAAATCCAACTCAAGGTTTATAGAAGTAAAAATTGAAGAACAAGCTCAATTTCAACAAAAATTCCTCTACTTTCAACAAGAAACATGCTCAGAGAGAAGAACCTCAGCTTCGATTATGGTTTTCTAGCACAGAATTGCAGACTAAAAATCAAGATCTGAATCGGAGAAGCTTCGACGAAGAAGAAGAAAGACTTATCTTGATAGACTGAAGAGGATGATAGCAGTGGAGAGACTAGAAGAGAGAGAACGAAGCTCCGAGTAAGAGAATTAGAGCTCCAGGATCATAACCATTGGCTCTGATGCCATGAAAGCTGAGAGAAAAGCTTGAAGAAGAAGAAAGCTTGTATTTGATTATATCAGAGTTAGTTACAAGATTAGAGTCAGCAACAATTTATATAACGCAAGAAAAGCATGGACAAAACACGTGTCCAGCTATATAACAGAAAACAGTTATTGCTCAGCTGTAATTAATATAGCTAAACTGATTTATATCCTAACACCATAAACCAATTGTTTGCAACCATGAAACGTACGGGACAATATAGACGCTTGTCTGCAGTTTTCCATGGACTTTCTTTCATATCGGAAAATTCAAATTCTAATCAGAAATGACAATTGCAAACACTGCATTTAGTAGAGAACTAGAGCTATATAAAGGCCCTTACAAGTTCCAAGCAGCAATGGCATTCCAACTATTCTTAAGTCAACCTGGCACTTCAAAGGACTATGAGAGCTCGAACGGTATGCTGTATTTATAGACCGCACTATTTGCTTTGATGCAAATATACCAGCAACAACATCATTTGAATCTATATTACTCCTGTTTTCGGTAAATCATCTCTGTTTTCGCTTTGTGCTCGTGATTGAGATGGAGGTTGGTCCTTGGTTTTCCCCCATAAGATCATATATAGGCCAATGATGATGATGATGGCTCCAGTAAGACTGCAAGCATCAGTACGTAGTTAGTTCTGTCAGTCCCTAGTGATTTTGAGTTTTAACTCCTAAATACACTAGGACTCTGCATACCTCCAAAGATACATTTGCTCAGCTAAAACCAAGGAGCCCAAAATTGCAACCATTACAGTGCCTAAGGGATGAAAAGCAGAAACGAAAACAGGCCCCTTTTCCTTCACTACAACCCCTATAACACAGTAAGAAATCCCCGAGAGTATTCCCTGCACCAATAAGAATAATTTTCAAACATATCTGGTGCTATAGCTAGGCTGTTTTATTTTTCTCTTTGAACTGAGATATAGTCGGAGAAACATATCCTAATTACCCCGCAAACAGCTGTTAAGAGTTTGACATCCAAGTGTATAGACCATGCTGCAGTGTTCCTCCATTCCATTACCAGAGCTAGAACTGCTGCTTCCACCGTACTGCAGAAACATATCAAAGCTGCGAGGGAGAGCTGACAAGGGTACGACCTTAATGTATATGTCTGCGTAGATCGAAATTCATCTTCAGAATATTATTTTACACTTTGAGTAAAATCATGAGATCATCACTAGCTAGGGAATTCTTACTTGCAAAACAATGAAAGCAGACCAGGAGAGACAAGCTGCTGACATGAAGAAAGCACCCTTAACAAGATTCTTGTTGTCTGAGTGATTACTGGATTGTTGATGTCGACTATGAGGATGTTGTTCTTTGACCCATGGTAAACTCCGACAAGGCCCTTTGACTAGAGTCAATATGATAGCTCCACCAACTGTGGTGATAGTTCCTAACACCTTTCCTAGGCCATGAAGACTCTTAAAGTTAACCTTTTCGAGTCTGCAAATCAAAGCCATCACCACAAATTAAGTTGTTCTTCATTATCCAAGCTCAAACACACTTTTGCACAAAAAAGTTAGAATTTACGTACCGGAAAATCCAGGCCATAAGAAATGCAAAAGCAGGAAGAATGTTGGACATAGCAGCTGAGAAAGTAGCTGTAGAGTGCTTCATTCCTAGAAAGTATAGGTTCTGGGTAAGCACAGGGCTGTATATATTCAAGATGATCAGAACATGTACATTTAGAGTACCAGCAGAATGTTCATGCATAGAAGAGACAATGACTAAACTAGCTAGAGTCGACAAATTTAGATAGAGACTAGAAATGAAAAACAAAAAAACAAAAAAAACAGAGAGATCTCTGATCTGCATACAAATTATTTAACTAGGGCCAACATTCAATATTTCACAAAAGAACCGAAACCAGTTATATATATCCATTATTTAATCCGAATAAGAAGTATTCTTACTCAAGGCTAAGTAGCAATATCTTGGCTGCGATAGAGAATGTCATCCCTGGCCTTAACTTCCTGGTCATGATCAGCAAGCAGAGAAAGTATTTATATACTTGATCATCTAGAATTCAGATTCAAGACAATGTAGAAAGACTGCTCTAAGAGAAGGCGAAAGACATAAAGAGCGAGACCTGTCGAGAATGAGAGCAAAAGGAGCAATTATGAGAGTGGCAGTAGGCATACAGTACACTATGAATGTGTACAGGTTCATCCCTTGATTTAGAGCAACAATACTGAGTATGGTAAACCCAGCATTCCCAGCCTGCAAGGAAACTACAGCCAGCACTAGCTTAGCCCGTCTGATCAGACTAATCAAGGACTTCACAGACATTGTTATTATCTTAACTCTTCCCCCTCTGTCAACGATGACATACAAAAGATCGATGTTAGTAATATTCTATGGAAGCTGTTAGCGTTTGATTATATAGTACTTCGATCGCCAGCACCTTGCTTTTGAGTTTCAACATGCCTCCTCAGCAAGTTTTCTTCAGACTCATTCTTCAGATTCAGAATGACATCAAAAGTAGCCAAATTGCCACATTTTATATCAGAACACAAGTTTGTGAATCTGTGACTGCAGCTAGTGAAGGCTTGAGTTTGGCTCCATTTCATTTCAACCTAATAAAACACTCTAAAAGTTGTCCAAGTATGTAGTGGCATGATGATCTACAGCATTCTACTAGATTGCATTGTTGCACTCATAATTTGGTAATTGACTTTAGGGGGTGGTAGAAAAAGAGTACATGAAAAAGACTTTGTTAACAACAAACAATCACACAATGATATATTTGTAATTTTACTAAAGCGTCGTTTGAACAATTTTAAAGAAACAAGTTAATTACCCAAAATATTAGCGACTAGATGACCATTGTGATGCGTGCTGCATGTAATTGACTCAACTAACCATTCATACAATTGACCCCCTTTTTTGGTTTAATATAGTATTACATTTTTTTTTTATCTTAAACCATGAGTTTTTTTTTTTTTTAAACCGCTTATAGCGCCATTATTTCAATAGTTTTTAAAACACTCAACAACAAGAATAAAAGGTAACAACTTAGCTAATCAAGAACTGTCCTTGATTCATATTTAGATCATACTTTGAGCCATAAAGACCCAATCTATCCAAACCTACTGAAAAAAGAAAGCCCCGAGCCTAGCAGCCCAAGCCCATCGCACAAACTCATTTTGCCATTGGTGGGGACAAGCATCACCTCTGTCGCTGTCACCGCCTCTGCTATCATTGCCTCTGACGACAGAACCCTCACTCCAGGCTCCGCACCCTGGCAGCCAGAAATACATCAGCCCTACACCGCCGCCACCATCCACACGTAAATTGATTCTCCTCATAGTCAAATCACAAACCTCAAAAGTTAGATCTAGATCTCCATCACCATCTCGTCAACGAGGTCGACACAATCCCGGTTGCCAAGCCTTAGGTCCCTCAATAACGCACTCGTACATAATCACCTCCTTAAATACACCGTCAACTGGCGTGAGAGGCGAGCACCAACATATCAACTCAATCGGGGGTTGAACAAACGGCAGATTTCAGGAGGATTCCAAATCCCCAATCCGAAGACTGAGAGATGGCCGGAACCACCCTCGGGTTTTCCGATTCCATTGAAGGTACTAACCATGAGATTGTCGCATCCATTGATATAAGAAAGTATATTATACTACAAGAACATAACTCACAAAAATAGTCTGATTACGTCAAAATCGAGCCATATAAGTAAACTTAGATTCACATGCAATACAGCTTTAAGAATACGTCCTAGATTGAAGTTGCCTGTATCTTGGAAGAAGTTTGTGTTAATAAATGACCCTAAATCGCCAAAGTATCATATATGCATGCATGCATACATACATACATACATACATACATATAGTTACAACCTTTGAAAGACCAATTTCGGCACGTCTTGAACTCAGCCGTGGGTGTTAACGCTTAGTGTTGAACATCCTTATATTTGTTTAGGAACGGACGTCTACACCTATATATAAAGTATTATATATAGAGTGATACTATGTCATACATACATACATATATAGTTAATAGAAAAGAGGTGAGTTAATGGCAGTACCCTAAATAAAATATTTGTATATATGTGTAACTATATGTATGTATGCATGTAATATGTATGTATATATGTTATTATAGCATTTTCAACAATTTTTTTTCACCATTTAATTACTATGTTTATATGTGTAGATCGTTTTTGTAAATTTTTAGCCAAAATGGTGATCATTAAGGCATGTAACTAGATGAAATCGATGAACGTATGAAACATGCGCATGTCAAACTTGAACCGTTCATATTTTTATTTGTAGAGCATAATTTTGAATACTCTAACGATTATCAATTTGGATGAAAATTTTCAGATATGATCAACCTATATAAACATAAAAGTTCATTTTTTTAAAATTTTTTTTATAGAAGGCTACTGTTTATTTTCTAGATAAGAAAGTGGCTACATAATGCAAGAGCTATATGATACCGAAGTGTGCACATGTGTAGTAATACACAAGTCTTTTGCAACACATGACCATGAAACTAAAAAGGTAATTATTACTGAAGAGAATCAAGCCTTCAAGGAATTGATACAACTACAATAAAGTTTATTTGAGGCATTGGACAGTTTCGCACAAACCATCATCATAGACATCTAAAAAAATCTCCTAAAAAAAAAAGACGTCTAAACATAAATCTCCTCAAAAACAGAGAGAGACATCTAAACCTAAATAGGCTTTCTACTGGGCTTACGGTTTTTTTGGCTTTCTACTGGGCTCATAGGGCAACGGGGCTTGTTTGTCCTGAGAATCGCTTCTAGGGCAGTGTTGCGACTTGTCACCTCGTTCTCTTTTCTTCTGCTTCCGCTCTTTTCTTCTCTGCTTCACTTCCTTCTTCTAACGCCTAATGAGCTCCAGTGTTTCCTCACTCTTTATCCTCTTTCTCTGTGGCACACTTTTTTGACACACTTTTCAGTCATATGTTCACATCTCCACCGTTCAGATAATAGATACTAATTTATAGATCATCTCTGTAAAATTTTATCTAATTTGGTTAACGTTAAGATATCGAAACTGTATTAAATTAATGAACAGACCGAATATGTTCAACCTGAGCAGTTCGTGTAAATCACCATAACAAGAGATCAAACAATTATTAAGTTCGATGAAATTTTGTAAAATTGATCTATACATTAGGTTTTAACATCTGATCGATGGATATGTGAAAATATGACCGAAAAATGTGTTAAAAAATGAACTTTGCACGTTAATTTTATCGCGAAAATTCGTTATAAATAAGAACTATATATACACATATGTAGTACATAAACACACATATATATATATACACTATACTATATGTATACACACTGTGTATATTGCAATCGAGAAACTTATTAAATAAAACAGATAATACTTGAGGCGAGACATGAACTAAATAATATCGTTATTTACCAATTATATTTTGGACCCCTCCTATTGTCGAATATTGTTTAGTCCCTGCTTGAGGCGAACTAGAAGAAACCAACTTTCTCCTCCTGAACAAGCTGACAATATCGAACTCTTCGGGGTTCTGGGTTGATCATTTGTTCTTGTTGTTTCAAAAGAAGCTCAAACCTCTTTATGTTTCATCTACATTCTTCTTACTCTTTGCTGCGAATTGTGTAAGAAGTCGTTCTTGATCCGAGTGTTTCTTGTACACAGTATTATCATCGTTGTGAAATCTGGGTAAAAAGACGTTCTTTTTATGGTTGTTTCATGAAAGTATTGTTTTCCTTGCGTTCTTGGATCAATCCTAGCTAGTGTCAAATATGGATAGAACTCATAGAAGGAGTTAGATATCCTACCTGAACACTTATATTTGCCAAATAATGAAATACGCATATATTGTGAGTTTTTAGGGGTGACTGATGCCACTAGACAAACTTAAATAATACAACAAATCTCATGAGTCGAATCTTCAATTAAATTAAGGGAGGACTCTTGAAGGACCATGCCGTTTGACCAAAAAATACTCAGCATGGACCAAATGCTATAGAGTTTTACTATTTTCTCTCTTGAAAATATATATATTCTCTTATCATCCTTTTATGAAATTACAAAAATATTACTATATTTCCATATAAAATGCATGTGTCCTTATTGGGCGGACCTTGCTGACGATTACTTCTTTTTAATTTTTAGAAAAAACCTTGCTGACGAATACTCAATTGAAAAAAAAAAAAAAAAACCTAAGTATTTGGGTTTAAATCAAAACAGTTCGTATATTGCAAACAGCAGCCAACTGCAAGAATACAAGGCTATATGGCCGAAGCTCTAAGCACCATTAAGCCATTTCAGACCCATCCATGCTGCTGCTAGGGAGAGGTCAGCAAGGTAATTGCGTATAGTTTTTAACTTTTTACACACACACACACACACACTATTGCATAGTAGATCATTTCATTTTGCAGACCACATTTTTCACCGGATGAAGATTGCTCTTTTAACTTTCCAAATGTTAATGTCTAGAAATGAACCTAAATTGGCTGTGCGTTTTGATTGCAAGGGGAAATCCAATTGTATCAAGTTATACACTCAAATTCATTTTTGCAAGAACAATTTCATTTCTCTGTTTTGTTGTAATGAACTAATGACCACATGTAGTACTGTAATACTTGATAGGTAAAATTTGTTATTGCTTCTCAAAACACAAGTACAACAATTCAACACTCAACTTATCTAATATATATTTTCGTTGCATAGTGAAAATTCAAGATGCTTCCACAGGTTATATGCATCCTCTCATTGAATGAGTTTTTGTTAAACTGTAGTAGCTACTTTATCTTCAGCTGCTTCTGGTTCTGGTTGTGGAAGATGATCCTTACTTTTACCCCAGAGAACCATATACAGGCCAATTATTATAACCATTGCTCCCATTACCCTGTGTACAGATCAAAAGCAATGCCCCTTTTATTCCTTTGAACTAATAACTCCAAGATATTCCAAATACTGAATTTAGTACGTAAGAATTATAGAGAGATGCAAACCTTCCCAAATACAGAATTTCGGACAAGGCGATGGAGCTTAGAATGGCTACAATGACCATGCCTAGGGGATTGAAAGCAGTCACAAAAACAGGTCCCCTTTCCTTCATTACTATTCCCTGAATATAATAAGCCACTCCAGAACATATTACTCCCTGCAGTACCAAAACAAATTTCAGTCCTTGAATACAGTTCTAATATTAAGTCCTTAAAAACTGCAACTCATAACCAGAAAACTTCCATTTGAAGTAAAAATTCTTACACCGTAAACAGCAGATAACAACTTATAATCCAAGTGTATGGCCCATGCCACAGGGTTATGCCATTCAAAAGCTAGAGCTGCAACAGTACCTTGCAACGCACCCATTAAGCATATCCAAGCTGTTAGGGAGAGCTCAGCAGGGTATGCTTTTAGAGTAATTGCCTGCGAAAGCACCGATTAATGTCTCAATCATTACAATATGATCGTTTAGTCTCTAAAACATAGATAGAGCAGGAGATATATAAGTACGCATAAAAAAGGTTGGGAGGGGAGTTGAGTACTTGAAGAATAAAGAAACTAGCCCAGCAGAAACATCCGGCTGTAATCATTAGAGCACCCATTATGGGATCTTGGCTAGCTGTGGAACTTGTAGATAGATGATGGCTGGTGCTTCTTGTCCATGGAAGAGTCAACATGGGTCCATTGATTAGAGTCATAAGCATAGCTCCTCCCACAGTAACTATGGTTCCCAATATCTTAGCCTGACTGTGCAGTTTCCTGATATCAACCATCTCAAGCCTACAAAAACTCAAATGAAGTAAGTAATTCCACATTTGTAGTACATATATACTACATAGTGATAAACTGATATTAGATGAATGAATAGAGTCCGATACCTGAAAATCCAAGCCATTATGAATGCAAAGGCAGGAAGAACATTGCACATGGCAGCTGTGAATGTTGCTGTTGTTAGCTTCATCCCAGTATAGAACAAGTTCCCGTCGATTACAGGCCTTATTGTAATTAATCAAAAAGATAACTTGATTAGTATTTAGTACTAACTAGATTCAAACAGGAAAATGAAACAGCAATATAAAACTGAAGCTTACTCTAATAGGGCGAGTAACAAAATCTTCAGAAAGACTGAGAGGGTCATCTTTGGCCTTATTTTCCTGCATGATCATTTACTCATTGGATTAAGTTCTTCTTAATTATCACTTCAACATGTCAATTGCAAAGTAAAAAAACAATATAGGATATAAATAAAGAGAAATGAAGGAGGGGAGAGCAGAAAAATGACTATACGTACCTATCAAAGACAAGGGCAAAAGGAACTATGAAAACAAAGGCAACAGCATTCCTGTAGACAACTAATACATGCTGGCTCATCCCTTGGTTTAGAGCAAACTTTGTAATTATGGACATTCCGGCTAACCCAAATTGCATGAAAATCACAACCACAAATGGCTTTGCTTGTGTGAGCATCTGAGAAATCGACTCCTTAGGCATACTTAAACGTATGTTTAATTACTCTAGAACACTTGCTTAGTTTCTCTGTTTGGATATCAGTAGAAGATAGCAGGCTACTAAGGCTAGTGATGATGTGAAAAATTTATAAACAACCTGCACTTACTTATAGGCATAGTAAGCTTGTAAAGTAAGTAGAATATTCTAGGGACTCCACTAGCCACTAAGCCAAGTGACGAGCAGCTGAAATTCCAATCCACCAAAGAAAGAACCCATTACACCAATTTAAGCAGCATCAAAACCTAAAAGTAATTTTCCGGATCAATATCAACTACTATGAGCTAGTATGATTCATATCTGACTAGGAGTAAAGTCACTGCACAAAGCAAATCTGTCAATTCTCCAGATGGTAGCTTGATTTCCATTACATCAGCATTTTGATATGTATCCATAAACAGGAAAAAAAGAGTTCGAGTAACTAAAAGGATGAGAAAGAACTTTTGTTTTTCATATTTTTAGTTGTTCATTTACAACTTTGTTATGCATATTAAGGTTTTAAGTAATCATTTATCTTTTGTAGAATCACTTTCTTTGACGAAAAACTATTTGGATCATCCTTTCATGGTCGATTTTCTGCATTTTGTCCATTTTCGGAAAGATAAGTAACCCGAGGGAAACAAATTACTTTCATTTAGAAACTAAGGAGATTGTCTTTATATACAAATAAACATCTATACATTGCAAAATCTTATATTTTATTTTACTAGTATGCGTCTAGTTATATTTGTATTGGAGTTCTTTAATTTGTCCACTTAAAGCTATTGCTTCCTTTTATGTATAAGAACAATATTTTATCTTTACGAACCCATAACAGAAGTTGTCAGATTGTTGGATCTTATATAATACATGTAGAGAATATTATTTGTTCACGAAATTGAGCACAATCTGTCATTCATTTTCAGTTTGCTAAGATGGAAAAACGAATCCCATGATCAATATTAACACATGGAATTTTACATCAAATATGTTCTGATTCTCCTAATCTAGGGCACATGCATACATCATCCACACTAACATGTTTTAGGGAGCGAACCGAATCCGGCAATTCATCACTTTAAACTTTACGTGAATGTAAATACATAATCGGAAGTCTTATACTCACAAAATATGATAAAATATTGTAGGAGAATTCTAATGGGATTTTGAGTCCAATTATTTAAACAACTTCCACTGACTGTTAAAATTTAGATCTTCTGCAAGGAATTAGTGGCTCTAGATTAAAGTAGAGAAGGGTGCAAATGTTAATTTTTGAATGCTTATGCTAATTAGTTACTTAATTAAAAATGCCATCCCTCTCATCCTTCCACGTTAGAAATTTTCTTGGTTCAATTCATTTCGATTACTGATTCTGTATGTAGGGTACCAAACTCATTGTCAGTTATTAGGAACCACCAGTATTGTATATACTAAATGAACGGATGAACCAATGTCTCATTGCACACAGTTATGTTATATTGGAAACTCTCAAGTGCGTTTTCAATTATTATGCTTAAAAAAAAAACTTGCTAATCCATGTCATGCAGCATATTAGATCCTGCTCTACATTTGATTAAGCTTACTTTGAAGTTTTAATTAATTCCTAATTGAGAAACTAATCTAGTTTCTGAAGCAAACCTAGCATGGTTTTGATTGCTCACAGTTTACGAACCTGGCTAACTGAGATTTTTGGAAAACACCTGGAAGTGCAATCATCTTTGTCGTACTAGGAAAACTTAAAAGGTTGCTCTTGCCCTATACAGACGATTCTTGTGGAATCCAAGCCTTCTTCCCAAAAAGAGAGAAATGTTTCAAGTTGAAACCACACTATTTGACATGGTAGTGTACGTAGTGCATGCGCACCCAATTTTAATTTGATACTAAGTCCACTAGTAGTTGCCGGTTGTATTGCACTATGTCTTATCGATCGATCCATACGGTTTTCCTGATGAAAATTAACCTGTTTCTTAATCTGTTTTCTGAGTCGTGCTTGGCCTTGTTATAATCTTCACAATTAGAGGTTACCAACATCTGATAGGATTTGCTGTGGCCGACTCTTGGGCTGAAGATCGAGAATTCGTTTTCCGTAAATCGATCCCTGCAGGCCAGGATAGCATGCGTGCATGAGACCTGCTACCACTGATTTCCAAATTCCAACTGATAGAGTGAAAAGAATATGGAGGTGTAAATAGTAAATTTCTTATTTGTAAATATAAGTTGAAAATCGAAAATCTAAATGTCACTTTTAGGTGTATGAATAAAAGTTTTTTTTTTCTTTTTTAGTGTTTTTTTTTATAAGGGCATAACTGAACATTTGAGGACATCTTCTCAAGTAAACTGAAATTTTTTTAGAGTGGCAGTGGCCATATCCTTTCTTTTTTGGTTTCTTTTTTACTTTTCCGACCACAAAAACGCCCTGTTGGATAGCGTTTCCTCTTTGGATGCCACTCATCCACCCTATTAGACGCATTTGTTCGTCGTTTTTCTAGATCTCTCATCATCTCTTTGCTAGCATTACCGCAGTGTCCTTCCTCACTTTCTCCATCATGTCGCTTGCTGATGTCACTACAAGTTTTACAACCTCCCTTACGCTAGCTAGCGATTCTGTCATGGACATCTCTAATCGTCCAAAACTGCCGCAACATGGAGCCCCAATCGAGGCAGTCCGCAGTCGTACCTTCTGGCGAAACCGCTCACTCCGAGGCGATGTTCAGTCCCGGACTTGCAATGCACGTTCTCCAGGACTTGGATTCTACACGGCAAGTTTCGGGTGCAAGAGTGTCCGGATCGTTTGTTTGTGATAGGTTTTGATCTCAAACAGGATCGCAATCGAGTTTTTTGGGGAAGACCTTGGTACCATGATCGGGCTCTTATGATTATTCAGGAGTATGATGGTTTTACTCTAATTCAAACCATTCCAATGGAGTCTCTCTTTTTCTGGGTTTGAATTGCTAACATCTCTCTAGTCAAAGAGCAACCTGATATTATTAAAGTTGTAGTTGTTGTTACTGGTTCATTCATCAAGCATGATGATCGGGAATGGAGAGCAACAAAGACAGTACGAGTCCGGATTGAGCATGGTATTGTGAAACTTTTCATTCAAAAGAAAACAATCAAATTTGCAGCGGGGATAGAGGCTGACATCTCCTATTTCTATGAAAATTTAGTTGGGAAGTGTAAAAGATGCAACTTGATTTTTCATATGTCTAGTGTGTGTGAATATGCTAGTCGCCCTGCTGGGAAGGCATCTGAGTAGCAGGAAAATCTTACTTCTGGTGTTGCTCCGTTTGGGAATGGTACGTTTTCGGCTGGTACCTTCTGTTTCAAAGGAGGTAATTCTTCCTCTGCACCATCTATCTCCAAACCGGTTTTTCATACTGTCATACCAAAATTACGTAAGCCAGTGGTTGTTAGAAAAGAGCTATTCACTGGTTCGGATGGTGATGATCGAGCTCTAGTCCATATTGATGCCAATGTTGTAAGCTCTATGAATGTTGTTGTTTTATCTGCTGATACAAATCCTAAATCACAGCTCAATATGTCTAGTTTGGATTTGATAGAATCACTTGTTACTGTCTCTGATGTTGCTGAGAACAATGGTGGTAGTAAGATTGTTTCTACACAAGTTGTTACTGATGTTAGCAAAAAGGAAGCGTCTATGCCGGATGATATTGAAAATATTGATACTACTGCTATGGATGCTGCACTGGATTCGTTGGTGGTATTTGACAAACTAGCTGATGTGTTAACTACTGCCCCAAATCTAGGTCGCACTACTAAGCAAAAGTTGGGCTGCTCACCAACCAAACCGGTATAGTACAAATCAGCAGCAGGTACACAAGTGAAGCAAAGATCTTACTCTACAACTTTCAGCCAAATCTCTAGGGCTGGTTCAAACTCAGACTTGTTTGAGACTGAGAAATTAACAATCCAACCTCTGATGTAGTGGAAAAGAAGAAGATAGGTCACCCACTTAGATTAAAGAACAAAAATCCAACAAAAAAGAAAGATACTACTACTGCTGCTGCAAAGGTTTCTGGAACTGAGGTGTTGTCTTACTTCTTTTCTGGTCATCCTCTAAGCTCTAATGGTAAGGGCAGGGCAAGGAACAAATTTAAGTTTTTTTATTTTTCCCTATTACATTAATATTTTTTTATACATTAGTAGTAGACTCCTTTTAAATAAGTGAGCATGGGTACCGTCAAATAATTAGGCCTAATCTATGTATCGTTATGGTTTGTCCACAAACTTTTTGTTTACCCCTAGTCGGTAGAGGGAGGGTATATAATGATATTTCTAACTTGAGAACTAACACAATCAACTTGATTTTCTTGAAAAAAAAAAGGCCCTGTTGGATTAGAAATTAATTTTCCTACCATCGAAAAAAAGAAGAGTAGTGATAGGGGGCCTTAATAAGGCCTAAGAATTTTGGCATTAATCCTACGTGGCGGCGTGCCACCTCATCAAGACACATCATCAATATCAAAAACCTTGTTATGTCATATTTGGGTTAAAATACAATCTTGTCCTTTCAAATCCAATAGCTCTATATTATTTTGTCATTTTTCAAAAATAAAATAAAAATTTAAGAAAAAAAAAATTTCAAGCCATTTTTTTTATTACACTCGTTTTTAGATTTATACATCAAATATAATTTTTTAAATTATAATTATTCAAAAATATAAATTTAAGTGAATATACATACATAAATACACACACACATACATACACACGTACGTACATATACTATTTAAAAAAAAAGTGTATTATTTCAAAAAAAAAAATTTCAACACACTATATCAATGTCCAAATAAACTTTATATATATATATATATATATATATATATATATATATATATAATTCATCTCAAAAATTCGATACAAATTTATTTTATCTACTTTTATTTTTCTAAAATTCGATGGATATGTGTATATATATATATATATATAATATAATTCTAAATCTAAATTTTGATTAAGAGTAGTCAAAAAAGATTTAACATTGAATTTGATTCACAAAGATAGAATGTTTTAATGTCAAATATCGTAATTGTGTCAAGAAATAAATTTCATGTAGTCAACCCAAGAAAGGTAACAAAATCATCTAAAATAAAACATAATTTGGTTGTAATTGTTGCCCAATTTACAATGACTATTAATTAGGTAGTTATGAGTAAATTATATTTCGTAATTATTATTTTTTTTTAAATTATTTTAAAACTAGTGTAATAAAAAAATAGCTTGAAAAATATTTTTCTTTTCTTAAAATTATTTTTATTTTTGAAAAATGACAATAATCTAGAGTCATTAGATTTGAAAGGACAAGATTGTATTTTAACTCAAATATGACATAATAAGGTTTTTTATATTGATGATGTGTCTTGATGAGGTGACACGTCACGTAGGATTAAGGCCAAAATTCTTAGGCCTTAATAAGACCCCAAAATATTTTTCAAAAAAGAAATTAGTTTTCCTACCATCGAAAAATAGAAAGAAATTAGTTTTGCCTGCATGTGGCCGACCCTCTTGGGCCAATAGAACTCGTATTACACTTGAAGTCCAAGGTCATTTAGGATAAGGATAAGGACTGCATGCCTATAAAATGAGACCTGCTACCAGGACTTTCCAACCCATACATTATAGACGTACAGTTTCATATTTTCCTAGAGCCTTCAAAACTATTGAGAGATTGGAGTCCTGATCAAGTTGTTGAACAAAATAAGAGCAGAATATATGTGAGACGATTCCAAAATCAACATCTATCCTTGGTTTCTTCCTAGCTAGAAAGACGATCGATCTCCATAATGAAGGGAGAGAACAACAACATGAAGCATGATCATGATCCGTATTGTGATCATGATGAACCTTCTCGTCCAGTTCCTGACTGTAGCAGCAGTGATGATGGAAACTATTCCGAGCTTTTGGAGCTGATGGTGAAATTTGGAAAGAAGGAGATGAAAGACGTTGAACAAGATCCTGGACGAATGATCAGTTTATTAGAATGGTTTAAGAAGTCCCACAAGTTGGAGGTTCTGAGAGCACTGAGGGCTCGAGTAGTTGACCAGCTTAAGACTAGCGGCCCTCGTTACGTTGTTAGTTTCTGGTTTTTGATGACAGTCATGAACTCAGATAACAAACAAGTGATGGCTGAAAAATTTCAACAGTTCGTGTCTTCAAAGAAAGCCATAGATGATCTGTGTGATGATGTGGAGAATTACTCGGAACTGATGGACATAGCAGGCAGAGAGCTCCAGAAGATTAAAGAGCAATTTCCCAATAAAGTAGAAAGCATGGCTACCGCATCGGAGTTGCACAGTACTATTGAGCTATTCCTGAGTTTTACCAGAGGACTGAAGAGTCTACTGTTTAAGATCAAACTGATGGAATTGCATCTGTTGTATCCGTGTCGACCGGAATTGCACAAGTTGGTGGACAGAATGTTGACGACAGTGGAAGGTGAAGTCGAGCAGTATGAGCAAGAAATGGAAGTGGCAGGAGCTAAAGTAAAACAAGTATTGAACGAAAAATTAAAGAAGGCTGTGGAGGAGACAAAAGAAGGTGATCATGATGATGCAACAGCGAATGAGCAACTTCAGTTCCAGTTTTTGGAGTTAAAGGTCAGAGAATGGTGGAACATTGTGAAGGATAGTCAAATAGAGGAGTAGGAAAATTACATTCGTGAAAAGATCGATGAATGATTTTATTTTTTTTTGTTGAATTATTACGTTGCCTGTACGTACATCAAGTCAATTAGTGCTTCCTTGTAAGACGATGCTTCAATTACTCAATCTTTCTTGTATAATTATAACAGAATACCGATTACATAGCTTGTGTCAATTAAAATTTTGGGTTTCTTTATATTCATAATAGTTTTTGATCGTTTATAATTATGTCAAACTCATATATATATATAGAAAATAGAGAATAGTACCATGGGTTTTCCTCAGTATCGTGTTTATACAGTCGTATTGAATGATCCAAAGGCCCCAAAAGCATATAGATGGGACGCATTCCTCTTACCACAAGCGGATCACACAACTGTAATGTAACTTAGACAGTCCGGCACAACAAGTGCTCCTTTAGGGCTTTCCCCTTCAGAGTTGGATACTACTTGGGCGATGAACCAGATATAGCTCACTCAGATCTCAACAGACTTTCTTGTGCAAGACCATAAATCGTCTTGTAGGCCTCGTTTTATTTTCTTTTCTTTATAGAGCTTAGATTTTCCCAAAAAATAACATTTGACTTGCATGTGTTAACCATATATCACTACAAGAAAAATGACTTAGGTGACAAAATTCTATATCACTACAAGAAAAACGACTTAGGTGACAAAATTTATAGAATTTCGTCACCTAAGTAGGTGTAAGGCGACGAAATGTTTTTTGTTTTCTAAGTAACTACTTTCGTCATCTTAGTAGAATCTTAGACGATGAAAAGTAGGGCTGGGCATGGGACGGGATATGACGGAATTCACCTGATCCCGATCTTGTCCCGTGAGATTTTAAAAGGGACGGAACGGGACAGGATTAGACTTTTTGACAAGTAATCCCGCCAGGCCCGTATCCCGTACTGGACCGGGACTAAAACAGGATCCCGTCGCCGGCGGCTTCTTCTGTGAGTCCGCCTTCTCCTTGCACCAACACCACTACCTCAGCCGCCTCCTCTCGGAAGCTCAAGTTATTGTCATCTCAGTCGAGTACAGGCTCACCCGGAAAGCCCTCTTCGTGCTGCTTATGAAGATTGCTGGGACGCTCTTTAGTGGGTTGCTTCTCACTCACGCAACCAAGATGAAACTTCTCCTAAAGAGCCGTGGCTAGTTGATTTCGGGGACTTTGATAGAGTTTATATAGGTGGAGCCAGTGCCGGTGGTAACATTGCACACAACATCGCTATGAGGGCTGGTGTGGAGAGCTTAAATTGTCGAGTGAATATTTTGGGGGCTATTGTATCCCATGTAGGTTTCTGGGGATCCAAGCCAATTGGATCGGAGCCTAAAGGTGAAGACTTTGAGAAGTGTCTGTTATATCTGGTTTGTAAATTTTCTTTCCTTTCTAAATCTCATCTCGTTCCGACAAATTTAGGGACGAAATCGAGATTTCGAGACTAAATGCCCAGCTCTAACGAAAAGTGATTTCTTCATCTAAGTGAACCAGTTAGACGACGAAATAAAATTTTGTGACCTAAGTGAACCAGTTAGACGACAAAACAGTATTTCGTGGCCTAAGCTAGCATTTAGGCTACGAAATAAATTTTAGTCGTCTAAGTGGTTCACTTAGGCCACGAAATTTCATTTTAGGTGACGATATTTTTTTAAAGAAAAATAGAAATTGAAACTAATGCTTGATAAAGATTAATTTATGTAGTGTGTTAATACTTTAGTAGTGTAAATATTATTTCATTCCATTAAAGTTCAAATGCTTAATTAAGACTAATAAGATACATTCACATTAAGGATTGATATTGAGGAGCTCAATTTTATCTCATTCCGTTAAGTATCATAGATAATTAAGACCTAGTTTAAAATAATTATGATGTTACATCGATTTTGATGTAGCATGTCAACGAAAAATCTTATATATATATGCATCGATCAATAAGAACAAGTCCAATGGATATGTCATTTTTGCCATCTCAGCAAAAACGGTAACAAAACATCAAAAAATCATTTCCAACCGATTAGTCAAAGCTGATGTGGATTTGACATAGAGTCCATTCATGTCAAATTTGATATGAACCAAGGCTAATGTCACTTATTATTTTATCATTATTTTCTCTCTCCTTTATGTCACTTATTATTTTATCATTATTTTTCCTATTCTCTCTTTTAGCTCTTCCTCCTAATTTATATTATAATAATATTTAAATTTTGACACATCCATTGGAGCAAAAAAAATGTCAAACAATAACAATTCAAATTTGCCAAGTCACATGTCAAATTCAAATTTGACACTTTCTAAATGACATATCAATTGGACTTACTCTAAGGGAACATACATTTGACTAACTTCGGATTAATTGGATACATATATTATGTACAAATATTATGTCATCCCAATATTGATGTTCAAAGACAATTAATTAAGAGTAATTATGATAATTTTACTGTAAATTTTGTTATCCCAATAATTGTCCTTCATATTAATAAAGGATAGTATTCAGAAGTTGACCTTTTATTTCATTCCATACAAGTTCGTAGATGACTAATTTCGAAAAAATTGCACCCTTGGTGTGAGAATCCCTCATACCCAGGTTCGAATCCCGCTGACGCTAATTGGAGTTAAATTTCTATTTGTTCTTGGTGGCCGGAGGTAGAAAGCATTCTGACAAGATCTCCTGGCGCGGATTAGTCTCTGGACCTAGAAATCCTTTGAGAATACCCAAAAAAAAAGTTTCGAAAAAATTGTATGTTACTTTTTCTTAACATATTTAAGATCAATATGTATTGATTAATAAGGAAAAGTTTAAAAACATTCGTACTGAATAAAAATTAAGATACAGTATATGGTATATAAATTTTAATATTTTAATATTAGGATGACCTAGTTTATAAAATCTGCAGAGATAATTTATAATTCTATACATTAGGTTCTAACATCTGAACGGTGCATATGACCAAAAAGTGTGATATATCATCTTTGTAAAATTTTATCAAACTTGATAATTGTTTGGTTTTTCGTTATAGTGATTTAGACGAACAGTTCAGGTTGAACATATTCTGTTTGTTTATTGATTTAATATAGTTTCAATACCTTAACGATCACCAAATTGAATGAAATTTGACAGAGACGATCTATACATTAGGTTCTAACATCTGAATAGTGGAGATGTTAAAATATGACTGAAAAGTGTGCAAAAAACTGAACTTCGCACAGTAAGTTCAAAGCGAAAGTTCGTTCTGGATAGAAATTGTGTGTGTATATATATATATATATATATATACAGAGGTTCTCAGGTGCCGACGTCCGCACGTTCGCCGGAAACAGCCGCCGCCGGCCCGGATGCTGCCAATCGCCCTCCTCCCCTCCCGGCGCACCTGTCTGTGTCGGCTGGAGCTCCAATGCCGGCCGAAATCTGGAAATTTCAAGTTTCTGGGCAGAAACTTGAAAATTTCCAGAATTTTCAAGATTCCGGCCGGCATGGGATGGCGCTGGAGCTCCGGCTGACACAGACAGGAGCACCAGGAGGGGAGGAGGGTGACCGGCAGCTTCCGGACCGGCACTGTCTGTTTCCGGTGAATCCGCACCATGCGGACGTCCGTAGCAGAGACAGACTATATATATATTTCCATTGAAGTTCAAGGATGAGTAAGACTAAGTGAGATAAATATATAGTAAATTTTGAAATTTAAGACTAATTAAAGATTGATATATTAATTCTGACAGGACTCGAACTAGATTTCCCCTCTGAAACCCGGATAAGGTCCTGTGGGGACCACCTTAAGAGAGATTTTACCGAAAAATCGGCATGACCTCTCTTAAAATGGACAACCCAAACCTGTCAAACAAAACATAAAACACTTCAACAAAACCATCCCGACTCCAGGAGCCACCTGCTCTCCCAAAATCAAATAACTTCCACTAATAAACATAAAACCAATTTCATTTGATACACAAGTCATCAGAACAATCTATTAAAGCATTGGGGATACAAGAATCAAAAAGTAAAAAGATCAACAGATCCTACCAAGCGGAAGCAAAGACGACGACTATGCCTCGACTCCGAGTACCCTTGACCTCAATTAAACTAGTCTGCAACTGGACGATTTAAAACGAAGAGCCCAGGAGAAAGTAAATTAAAAACGTTAGAGTGAATGGATGAAATAAAATAATTTAATATAAGACTTTAAATGAAAGTCTCAAATTACTTTCCCAAAGTTTAAAAATAAAAACCACAGTGCATGCATTTTTATAAAACGTCCCACGTTTAAACAATCATATTTAAAAATCAGCCCCGCTGATGTAGTCAAATAGACAAATAATTATTTTGTTTATATATATATATATATATATATATTCAAAACAATTTACTTTTGAAAATCAATTCAAAATATTTCTCGACCAATCCCATTGGTCACATAAAAACTCCAGCCCTGCTGGTTCGGGAATTTATTAAAAACAGAAAGTCTCATAGAGAAAATATTCCCGGAACCACATAATATAAAAATCATGACCAATCCCATTGGTCATATAATAAACAGGAAAACGTTATTACCACCATTTACTATTAAGCCTCCCACGCTAGCCTCCAAGACTCTATAGCGTCTCACGCTATGCCTGTACACGTTAACCACCGAGCGTGAATCTGACCTATGTGGTCAAGTCGTCACCTCGCATGGGATCAGGCGACTAAGCTAGCTAGCATCAATATATATCTGGACCCAGATATGGTGAAAATCCGAAAACTAAACCGAAAGCACGCTTCCCCTTATATATTATAATCAGTACGGTCCCCGACCGCACATCTGATGCTTATATATATATATATATATATATATATATATATATATATATATATAAATAGAATCATAGCCTCGAAGAAACATGTATATATATATATATATATATATATATATATATATCCGACATGCCTCAATGTCATAACAACAATATCGAAAAGAATATATAACATCGACATGTCTCACATGTCGTGAAATCATAAATAATGAAATCATAAACTCCCCGAAAATATCATTTCCGGTATTTCAAAAATAAAATACTATGAAACCGATTAAGTATGATTTATCAAATCTCATTTTCAGAAATCTCATTTTCATTTAAAATACGTACTACTAAAATAACAGTAAATGTATAACCCAAAACCATATTTCTCTTTACATATCAATATCATAAAATTATATGAAATATCATGTTTCAGAGATCATTTATTTAAAATCAACTGTATTTCATTAAAATAATTATGCATGTATTTATTTAAAATAAATTCCACTCAGTATTGATTATAAAGTGAAATTTACGACGTCCTCACTCGTCCGAATAACCCCGTTTAAATTATTGTTATCAGTATTGGAATTACGTCTCATATACCAAAACAATTTACGTCCCCAAATTACTCAGGACACCCATCCCGAATCCGATCCATTCTTTTAATGATTATTTCGTCGTAAAACTCTTTTAATCAGCTTTTAACCTTTTTACTGAAAGACAGCAGTGAAAATTTCTGGTCAAACAGTAATTTGGAAAGTCAACAGTAAATGGTCAAAGTCAGAATTACTATTTACCATTTACTTTTACTGTTTACCTTTTTACTTTTACTATTTACTGTTCACTATTCACCTTTTACCGTTTTACTTTTTACTTTTTACCGGCTTACTGATCATCTTCTTCCTCACGCCGCCGGCAGCCGCAGCGCCGCCGCCCGCCGCCGGCAGCTCCGCCACGGAGGCTAAAAACACCTCCAATTGGCTCCAAATTCACCCAACATCATCGCCACCACTTCAGGGACTCATCCTCGTCGTCCCCGCCACCAAAAATAGCCCTTTGCGGCGGCCTGAAATACACAACCTCCAAATTTCACAAAAACCAACTAAATGAACATCAAACAACACATAATCAACTCCTTACAACACCCTAAACACGAATTCAACCTCCAAATTCACCAAAAACATCAAAATCACAACCTCCACCGATTTGACCAAAAACTCTAGAAATTTCACTTTCTAATTTCTCCTTACCTGCTACGAATTGGCTCAATTCCTTTGATGGAGAGGTAGTGCAGGTCGATGCCTTCAATTCCCCCCAGGAATCAGGCCAATAGGTGGCCGGAGATGAAAATTGCAGTTCAACTGTGTTTAAACTCTTTAGGTTAAAATCGGCCGAACGGCGGCGAACCAAGCCGCGTCGCCGCCACAGAGAAGAAGAGGAGGAGGAGGCGGTCCCGACGGGACCGGTGGCGAGCCGAAAGGCGGCCGGACGGCAGACTTTGGCGGAAGGCGGCGCTGTGCCATTGGGCTCAGGCCGAATCGGGGAGAGAGAATGAGAGAAAAGAAAGAAAAGGAAAGAAGGGAAAAAAAAAAAGGAAAACTTGCCTTTTTGGAAAAATTTAAACCGGCTATTTATACTCGTCCAAAAAGGGCAACTTTTCGATTTTTACGTCGTAAGTTTTCCACACGAGCTCTAAATTAAACGTGCCACATGTCTCCGAACTCGTTTCAACTTCCTCTAACTTATCGAGAAATAAAATTCTCGGTTTAGTCAATTTATAAAAGCCAATCATTAAAATTTTCAAATTATAAAAACAATTTAACGGAACGTAAAAATAAAAGATAGGCTGTCAAAAAGTAACTCGAGATTTGAGTCGTATCAAATTCACTCCTTTAATTAAGGTTCATTAATTAAAATTAAATTTAAATAAAATTATACGTTACTTCAATTTAGCATTTTAGCAAATCCATACTATTATTAAAAGAACATGTTTTGTTAGTTGGAACTGAAAAAATATACCAGAATAACTTTGAAATATTAAAAAACTTTAAGAACTGATTAAATCACAATGGCAGTTGAGACAATTACGAAATTTATTTTTATCAACAAAAACTAAAAAAGAAAATCCCCACAATCATATTTTCACTCTCACTATTGTATGTAATATCTGCAATTTTCTGACCTAATTTACTTTTCTTTTTATTTTCTAATAAAAAAAAATACTTTACACATGCATAACATGAAGGACGGCTAGTTTTAATTAAGGTAAGAAAATGTGAAAGTATTATATCATTAAATGAAAAATGAAATAACTGTGAAAATAACATGTGCTTTCGGTTTTGCTACAACGCGCCTCACGCGCCTTCTCTAATTCTCCCGTTTCTGACTTCTCCCATCGATTGGCCCGTCATTTCTCCCTTGCTTCTTATATTCTCCAACCATCTATATGTCCTGGTGGCGTCTCCTATATTCACCTTCTCTGCCCTTCCATTAGGAAATGGAGGAGACTCAAATCCTGTGATGAATCAACGGAAACGTTCGAAAAATGGGGGTGATATTAGTTCTGACCTCGAAGCACTACGAATAGAAGATCTAGATTCCTCTGTTCAGAATATTCTCTCCTAATGACAGGACCCGAACCGGATATCACTCTGAAACTCGGTTAAGGCCCTGCTGGGACCACCTTAAGAGAGATTTTACCAAAAAATCGGCATAATCTCTCTTAAAATGGACAACCCAAACCTGTAAGAAAAACACAAAACACTTCTACAATAACCATCCTGACTCCAGGAGCCACCTGCTCCCCCAAAATCAACAACTTCCACTAGAAAAACACAAAACAACTCAACTAATATTTCAAAAGGCTCACAGGTAATCAGAGCAATCTAATATAATGAACTGGGGATACAAATAGAAAGGTAAAAGAATCAATAGAATCTACCAAGCGAAAATAAAGACGATGATGACTATGCCTCGACTCCGAGTACTCTTGACCTCGATAGACTAGTCTGCACACTGGGCGGTTTGAAACGAATGGCCCAGAAGAAAGTAATTTAAAAACGTTAAGAGTGAGTGGATAAAATAAAATAATTTAATATAATACTTTAAATAAAAGTATCATATTACTTTCCCAATGTTTTATAAATAAAAACCACAATGCATGCATTTTAATAAAACGCCCCACGTTTAAGAAAAAAATCGTATTTAAAAATCAGCCCCGCTGATATATCAATTAAAAAAATAATATTTTATTTATATATATTCAAACGAAATACTTTTGAAAAATCAAATAATAATATATCGCGACCAATCCCATTGGTCATATAAAAACTCAGTCCCGCTGGTTCAGGAATTTATGAAATAACATAAACTCTCATAAGAGAAAATATTCCCGAAACCCAAATAAAATAAAATCATGACCAATCTCATTGGTCATACAATAGAACAGGGGAACGTCACCACCATTTAATAGTAGCTTCCAAGACTAAGGGTCGAGCCTCCAAGACTCCGTAGCGTCCAATACTAAACCTGTATACGTCGACCATCAAGGTGAATCTGACCTATGTGGTCAAGTCGTCACCTCGCATGGGCTCAGGTGACTAAGCTAGCTAGCATCAATATATATGGACCCTGATATAGTGAAAATCCGAAAAAATAAAACCCAAAATACGTGTCCCCTTATATATCATAAATTCGTACGGTCCCCGACCGCACATCTGAGACTTATATATATATATATACATATATATATACATATCCGACATGTCTCAATGTTGTAAAACTAAAATCGAAAAGAATATATAACATTGAAATGTCTCACATGTCGTGAAATCATAAATAATGAAATCTCATTTCCAGTCTTTCAAATATAAAATACAATAAAAACGATTAAGTATGATTTATCAAATCATACTATTTCCGAAAATCTCATTTCCGGTTAAAATACGTACTACTAAAATAGTAGTAAATGTATAACCCAAAATCATATTTCTCTTTAAATATTAAAGAAATAAATTATTATAAAACTATGAACTATCGGCTTTCGATAATTCACATCATGCATCAGAACTGATTTAATTAAAATACACCGCATTTCATTAAAATATTTATGCATGCATTTGTTTAAAATAAAAATCCACTCACAGTACGGGTAAGCGTGCCACTATTCCGACCTCTTGTCATGTCGAGTAACCCCTCAACCTATAACAGAGACGTATTTAAAAGATATTTCAAAACTCGAAATTAGATTTAAAAAGTTAAATCTACGGACGTCCTCACTTGCCCTAAATATCCCAAATTTATTTCGTGTTTACCGGTTTTGGAATTGCGTCTCAAATACCAAAATGATTTACGTTCAGAATTGCTCAGGACACCTATCCTGAGTCCGAAAAGTTCTTTTACTGGTTATTTCATCGTAAAATCCTTTTAACCGGTCTTTATCTTTTTACGGTAAGTCAACAGTAACATTCACTGGTCAAACGGTAATTATTTTAGGCCAAACAGTAATTGTGAAAGTCAAATTACTATTTAATATTCACTATTTACTATTCACCTTTACTGTTTACCATTTACTTTTACTATTTATTGTTTACTGTTTTACCGTTTACTATTCACCTTTTACCGTTTTACTTTTCACTTTTTACCCAACATCAACCTCACGCCGCCGGCAGCTCCGCCGCAGAGGCTAGAAACGCCTCCAATCGATTCCAAAACAACCCAACATCATCGCAACCATCTCAGGTCTTCATCCTCGCCGCCTAAAACTACTGCAGCCGGCAGCTGACATGGCGGCCAATCCTCCCCAATTTCAAAAATCGATAAAATTCAACCAATCAAACATCAAACCACCCTCAATCGACTTAGAACAACATCCTAACCACGAATTCGACCTCCAATTACATTAATTTCATCATCGCCACCACTCACCAACAAAGAACTCGAAACCCTAGAATTTTGAATTCAAAATTCTCTTTACCTGTTTCGAATTGGATCAATTCGTTTTATTGGATTGCTACACTGGGCTAGACCTTCGATTCCCAACTGGAATCGAGTCGAACGGCGGCCGGATGAGGGAGCTTCGTTCAATCGGGGCATTTGGGTCTCGGGCGTTGCATGGCCGAACGGCGGTGAACCACGCCGTGTCGCTGCCACAGATGAGACGAGAAGGAGCAGGCGGTCCAAACGGGACCGGTGGCGAGCCGAATGGTGGCCGGACGACGGAGTTCTGAGGGCAGAGCTACAGTTTCTAGGGGATCGGGGTCGCACGGGGAGGAAGAGTTCTAAACCCTAAATCCTCTGCTGTCATATGATAACACTCTAAAAAATCCAATTGATCGCTTTAAGCAAGTCATGACCGAAAACTTCGATTTTACAGATGATGACTGCACTTATTCTATTGGAAAGCATGGGCAAAACGTTTCCTTCTCTGAGAAGGTTCATAATAAGCTGGATTTTGAGTGGCGTTGTGCGATTGTGGTCAAGCTTTGGGAAAGCCCAATTCGACTAATACCTTTGATTTTATGTTGCGAGGACTACCCCGAAAATGGAAGGTCAAGGGAGGATGGCAACTCATCCATCCCCTCAATGATTTCTTCATTGTGAAGTTCTGCCTCGAGGAAGATATGAACCATGCTCTTTGTGGTGGCCCTTGGATACATGCAGAACAAACAATGGTTGTGAAGAAATGGCGCTCTGACTTTGATCCTGTGAATGAAGTTATTGGTAAGATGGCTCTGTGGGTAAGGATCTTTGGTTTGCCTGTTAAATTCTTTAAGGAGTTTACTGTTGCAAAGATTGGGAAGATTCTGGGTGATGTTGTTAGGATTGATCCCTTAACTGTTAGGCATGCTAGAGGCATGTTTGCTAGGGTGTGCATTGAAGTTGATTTAAATAAGTCTTTGCGTCTTTTCGTTGAGGTTAAGGGTATTGCTTATCATGTTGTTTATGAAGGTATTTCTATGATATGTTTTGAATGTGGGTGTTTTGGTCACACGAAAGAAAAATGTCCTACTCTTGTAAAATCCAGTTGTGATGCTACGAATTCTGATAGTCCTGTTATTGAGAATCGCCTGATACCCTTTCTGAGATGGAAGTTTCTGCTTGCTCTAATATTACTAAGGATGATATGGGACCACGGATGCTTATGAGCTACATGAACAAAAAGAAAAATGGTGACAATAGTGCTGTCAAGAAGGCTGGTACTTCTGGGTCTAGATTTGCTGTTTTGCAAGATCAAGATGGTAAGGACAATGGGATTAATGCTGATGATATGAGTGAGAAGCTTGTTGGGGATACTCCCCCCATTGTGAAATTTTGGAATAGCTTTGTGAACAAGGAAAAGAAGAGTCAAGCTGCTGATAAGGCTAAGGTGCTTTCAAATTCTGATTCTACTTTAAAGAGCTCTAGTTTGAGTGGTTATTCTCCTTCTAAACGTTCTAATCACTTGAATGTGCATCTTATGACCAAGAATTCTATTATTTTAAATAGAGTTCCGATGAAAGATGTCTCCAATGTTAGGCGCATTATTGTTACGAAGTATGATCTCAAATATCAAAGAAAAAGCAAAGATATGACTAGTTCCAGCTCCATAAATGCTCAGGTTTCGAAGAAACTTTCTTTTGATAATGTGAGCAATAATATTTTTGGTGAAGGAATCTCAGCCATATTTGGGCATCAACCTCCTGAGGAGCTTCCACAAGGTAAGGGCTCTAGTTCTCATCCTATTGATGATACTTTGACTATTATTGATGAGATTTTCCATGCTAATAGCATGGAGGCTTGTGATAATACCCTGCCTTCCCATAATGGTGAAGGTATGGCTAATGATTAATTGGTTTTTCTTAAAACCACTCACTCCTCATTATTATCAATGTTTAAAATTCTTTTTTGGAATGCTAGAGGTGCTGGAAGTGATGATTGTAAGTCTGCTATTGCAGACCTTGTTAAAATAAACTATATTGATATTTTAGCTATATGTGAACCTCGAGTTCAGTTTTGCAAATCGAAAGATGCTCTTTTATCTCTTGGCTTCACTGATTTTGAGATTGTTGAAGTTAATGGTTTTTCTGGTGGACTATGGTTGTTATGGAATAAGTATAAAGTTGTGGTTGATGTTGTGGATTATACTACTCGATCTATTTATGCTAAGGTCTCTATTGTTGGTCACCCTACTTGGACCTCTATCTACGCAAGCCCTACTCACTCTGTTAGAGCTACTCTATGGCCTTATTTGGATAATCTGTTAGCTTCAAATGATTTTTCTAGTGTTTTCATTGGTGATTTCAATGAACTAGTTTCTAGTGCTGATAAGAATTTTGGTCCCTTCACTAGTAGATTTGGAGGCTTAAGGGATTGGATTAACAAAAATACAGTCTTTGATATGGGATTTACAAGATCTTATTTTACCTGGAGTAATGACAGGATTAAGGAGAGATTAGATAGTGGTTTTTGCACCTGTTCCTGGAGAGAGGTTTTTAATGAAGCTTTCATTCAACACTTGCCTAAAACCAGGTCTGATCACTGTCCAATCTTGCTGCAACTTCATTCTAATAATGTTGTTAACATGATTGCTTCTCCTTTTTGTTTTCAAGCTATGTGGTTCTCCCATGAGCAATATTCTGATTTCATTCATTCAACTTAGAAGTCTATGTCTGGTGATTTTTCTTCCAAAGTTAAATGTTTGTCTTCTGCTCTTTCTAAATGGAATAAGGATGTATTTGGCCATTTGTTTCATATGAAGAAAAGGCTTTTAGCAAGAATTGCAGGTATTCCAAAGGCAAGAGACAAGCATGCATGAAAACCCTTTCCTGATTAATCTTGAGGATGATCTCATTGCTTAGTATGAAGCTATTAGGGATCAAGAAAACTTGTTTTGGAAGAAAAAGTCTAGAGATAGTTGGATCCAATGTGGTGATAGGAACATCAAGTTCTTTCATCTCACAACTCTTGTGGGAAGAAGAAGAAGAAACAAAATTGAGAGCTTGTTTGACTGCAACAATAATTGGTTTTTTGATTCCGAGTCAATGAAAAAGATTATTGTTGACTTCTTCTCTGATCTTTTCTCTCAGCCTGTTATGGATGATATTAGAATCACTATCCCTTGGTTCTTTCCTCCTATTGATTATGTTAGTTTGTCTGAACTTTGCAAACTTGCTTCTTTGACTGAGATTAAAAACTCTTTGTTTGCTATTGGTGGGATTAAGGCACCTGGACATGATGGCTTTCCAGCTATATTTTTTCAACATCATTTGAATATTTACTCTGTTGAGATCTGTAAGGTTGTTTGTGATCCTTTTGCTACAAGTACAATCCCTGCATGTCTTAACCATACCCTAATTTCTTTAATTCCTAAGATTGAGGGTCCTCGACATATGGTTAACTTTAGGCCTATCAGTTTATGTACTATTGTTTACAAAGTGACTTCCAAGATCATTGTTTCTAGAATCAGACCGCTCATGCAACATTTAATCAGTCCTAACCAAGTTAGTTATGTCCCTAATAGAAATATTTCTGATAATATCATGATTGCTCAGGAGATGTTGTTTATGTTTAAAAGTCTGGTGGAAAATTGGGTTTTTTTGCCTGAAAAATTGAACTTTCTAAGGCTTATGATAGACTGAGTTGGAGTTTCATTGAGAGTGTTCTTTATGAAGCTCGCTTTCCTCACTCCCTGGTCAAGTTAATAATGTAGTGCATCTCAACAACTAGTTTCCAGATTTACTTTAATGGTGAGCTTACTAGTTCTTTCAAGGCTCAAAGGGGTATTAGATAAGGTGATCCCCTGTCACCTTACATATTTGTTATTTGTATAGAAAAACGTTCTCATCTGATTCAATCCGTTATTGAATATGGCCATTGGAAACCTGTCAATGCTTCTCAATCTGGTCCTAAAATCTCTCATCTTTTCTTTATTGATGGCTTGATGTTGTTTGCTGATGAGGCTTCTCCTCGACAAGCTTTTATATTGAAGCATTGTTTGGACACTTTTTACTCTCTTTCTGGCTGAGCTGTTAGTAATGAGAAGTCTTTGATTTACTGTTCTCCAAATACCTATAAAAGCCTTGCTAATTCTATCATTAGTACTTGTGGCTCCCCTCTTACAAATGACCTTGGAAAGTATCTTGGCATGCCCCTAATACAGTCTAGAGTGAACAAGCATACATATCAGGGAATTGTTGATAAAGTGCAATCCAGACTTTCTAGTTGGAAAAGCAAGATTCT
The DNA here is from genome assembly GCA_963682095.1 of Potentilla sterilis. Taxonomy (NCBI): domain Eukaryota; kingdom Viridiplantae; phylum Streptophyta; class Magnoliopsida; order Rosales; family Rosaceae; genus Potentilla; species Potentilla sterilis. Next base: position 7,836,733 of record OY821766.1, read on the forward strand.
CAGTATGGCAGGTAGACTTACTCTTGTCCAATTTGTCACTTCTGCTATTTCGAATTATGCTATGCAGACCACTAAATTTCCTATGAGTCTCTGTGATAAAATGGATAAGTTAAATAGAGATTTTATTTGAGGTGATACTGACAGTTGTAAAAAAGTTCATTTAGTTAATTGGGATACCATTTGTCGGCCTAAGCAGCTTGGTGGATTGGGAATCAAAAAGGCTACTGACATGAACCAAGCTATGCTTGGAAAACTTTCTTGGAGAATTTTCCAAGAGGATAAAGGCTTATGGGTCTCTATGTTCTCTAAAAAATACTTGAAGCATTGTAGTCTATTTGATGAGAATTATCAGCCTGCTTCAGATTGTTCTAGCATATGGAGAGCAGTTGTTCATGGTGCTCAGTTGGTTAGAAAAAATCTAAAATGGCGTGTTGGTGATGGAAAATCTATCAAATTTTAGTATGATCATTGGTTGTCGTATGAAGCTCTTATTCATGTTGCATTGCCTTCTGCTGTGATTAATGCTAATAATTCTGTTTGTGATTTTTGGAATGATGATGGCTGGAACATTCCTAAGCTCCTATATGTAGTCCCTGCTGAGGTAGTCAATCAAATTGTCAATGTTCCTACTAGTTTTGGTGATAGTGGTCATGATTCCTTAATTTGGGGAGCCATTGCCAATGGCTGTTTCTCTATGAGTATAACTCTAAGTTTGATTTTTCTGCTCCCCAAAACCCTCAATGGAAAGTTGTTTGGAAAGCTGACATTCCCCTGAAACTTAAAACTTTCTTGTGGACTTTACTGCATAAAAACTTATCACTAATGTGCAGTGTCTCAAGAGGCTTCACTTCTAATGCTGCTCTCCCTGTTTGCCAGTCTATTGATGAATCTCTTCTCCATCTCTTCAGAGATTGTCCTAGATTGTTGCTATTTGGAGGGCTTTCTCAAAACCTGGTAACATTTCTAACTCTTTCTCTCTTGATTGGACTGGATGGATTTTTGCTAATCTGCATTGTCACTCTGCTGTGAAGAATGGTATTAAATGGTGCAACTTATTTTTCTTCATATGCTGGTTTATGTGGAAATGGAGGAATAAACATGTCTTTGACCTTGTCTTTGTTATGCCTCACTGATTTGAAAAGGTGATTTGGGATTATGTTGTGGAATGAAAAAATGCTAAGTCTAAAGCTAATGCTACCACAATGTATAGCTATGCTATGTTGTCTTGGAAAAAGCCTCATAATGACTATTATAAGCTGCATGTTGATGGCAAAAGAGCTGCTAATTCTGGTAAGATTGGAGCGGGTGGGGTTCATCACAAATCATCTTGGTTCTTGGACTGTTGGTTTTCAAACTAACTTGAGGGTTGGTTCTATTCTTGATTCTGAAGTTTGGAGTCTGTTTCTTGGCTTGAAGCTTGCCTCTAAGCTCAATATTACTAAGTTTGAGATTGAGTCTGATTCTGCCATTTTGGTGCATTAATGAAAAGCTCAAATCTTGCTTCCCATCCTCTTAGATCTCTTCTCAATGGATGTAGTTGTATTATGGCTAGAATGAGTGACGCAAAGCTTATTCACATTTTCAGATAAGCAAATATGACTGCTGATGTCTTAGCTAAATGCAGCATTAGCCATGATCTTGGATCCATCTACTTCGATGACCCTCCTATTCATGCTGCTCAATTTTTCCTTAATTATTTATGTGGTGTAACCAGAGTTAAGAGACTTAACTCTTGTTTTGACTCTTAAGTTGCATTTGTGGGAGCTTATAAGCTCCTCTGCTTATAAGCACAGAATGGTTTTCTTTGTTTGTTTGTACCTTTTAGGCACCGTTCATAACTAAAAAAAAATAAAAAAATAAAAAATAAAAGAATATATTAGAGAAACGTAGAATAAGAATGGCGCGGATCGATTAAAAGACCGTCAGATAGGATTCGATCCAACGATCCATATCTATCCAACACAACCGTCCATTCTCTCGTTCCTCCTTCCTGTAAATCATATATCTCCTTCCTCTTTATTTCCTATTCTCTTCTCCCTTCAGATCCCCATAACCCCACCATTCATAATAGGTTCTTAATACCATAAGCAAGAACGATCTGCCACCGCTACAATCAATACTCTTGTGCACCATTCCTCGTCACTCTCGTTGTTTTCGCTGAAGAAGCCCGATACCCGGGTTAGGAAATTCAATTGGAGTCTGGTGTGAGCTGTTTGGTGGCTTCAGATTTGATTGGGTCTGGTCTAAGCTTGAAATCGAAGGTTATGCTTGATCTGTTTGGTGGATTCAATTTTAATTAAGTTTATGCTCGATTTGATTGGGTCTGGTCTAAGCTCGGTGGTGGCGGTGGCTATGGTATTTAGGGTGAGCTCGGTGGTTTTGGCGTTGGGAGATCGAAGAATAGAAATAATAATAATTAAATTAAAAAAAAATATATAGAAACCTGCTTTCATGTTTTCCTGTGCATGTGAGGGTATGGAATTTCATTGTGTGTATATACCATATAACCCGCCTTGTTTAAGTCTGTCAAACAGAAAAAACAAGCAACATTACTAGCGCAAATGATCAAATCACCGAGAGCGCATTAGTTGTTAGTCTCAGAGTTCGATTAAAGTAGCAAGAACCAATCTATTTGTCAAGAAAGGCTTTCGTCTGATCATCATTATCGACTGATCTAGCTAGCTCAGAGGTACGTCTTCTTCTTCTTCACTACCAGATCGGACAGAATAGCCGACGAAAAAAATTTCGTCTACTATGCCAAATTTTCGTCGGCTATTCCTTCTACCGACGAAACTTTCGTCGGCTATAATTCGTCGGTAAAAGGGCGTCGGTAAAACGAATGGCCGACGAAAATAACGAAATCGTCGGCTATTTTCGAGTATAGCCGACGATATTAAAGACGAAAATTCATTTTGTCGACCAAACCTGGGCAAAATATCCGACGAAATTCGTCGGATATTTTCGACTATGGCCGACGATATCGTAAACTATAGCCGACGAAATTCGTCGGCTATTTGTTCTGAAATATAGCCGACGATTTCACCTATTTCGTCAGTTATTTTGTCAGAATATATTAATATTTTAATAGGCATTAATTAGTTATAGCCGACGAAATAATGTCATTTTCGTCAACTATAACGGTTATAGCAGACGAAATTTGGTAAAAATCGTCGGCTATAGTACTTATAGCCGACGAAATAATGCCAATATCGTCGGCTATTCTTACATTTTGGGGAAAAAAATTAAATTAATTTCTAAATTACCATTCCAAGCAACCTGCAATTCACAATGACAATCCATGCATTTACACCAACAAGAAACACGTCTAAATGATTTATTATTTAATTTGTTCCAATATACATAAAATATAACCCTAATCATCACCTAAAGCACTAAAGTCCACCACGTCATCCCCAGCATCCTGTTGTCCATCATGCTCGTCATCCTGCTGAATGAACTCGGGAGGTTGAGGCATTGGAGGTTCATCTAACGGCTCAAACGGGGGCGAGGGTTCAAGGCCTTGTTGTTATGCCGCGAACATAGCATACCACCAGTTTTGTTGGCCGGCGTAGTTGTGTCGCTGAATTCTCTCGCATTTAGCATGCCAACTGGACATATCCAAATGATACTGCTGTGTTCTGCGGTGTTGCTCCTGTGATCTCTGGAACTCGGCCGCCAATCTTGTATTTTCTTCTGCCAATCTCTGCATTTCCCCCCTCATCTGTTGGCTGTCCCCGCCTCCCTTCTTTTGAGCTCCCTTAGTGGTCTTCAGGACCCTTATTCCAGAACTTCTCAAACCCCGACAGTAGTAGTCGTTTGACCGTTGTGGGAAGGCTGCGCCGAATATCTGCGCTGCAGTTTGGACATTCGATCGGTCGACCTGGCTCAGGGCTTCTTGCAGATCTGCCTCTGAAATGTTCGGTTGTGTCTCCCAAACTACTTCCTGCAACACTTCTTCTTCGGCCCGGTTCACCCTCTCCTAATTGAACGGGAAAAAAAAATTAATATTCCAACAAATATATAATTAAGTAAAATTAATAATTAAAATTTTAAAATCGTAATCAACGACTTACGAGCTGTTCTGTAGCTAATGGATAAGCCTTCTTGAACGTCTCCACGTACGGGTTGCTATCAGGATGATCTCTAAGCGCCTCCTCCTGATATTATGAAAATGGCCTAGAACCACCATGATGGGGGGTTATGTTACGGCGGCGGTTCGCAGAGTTTACCCGAGACCGTTCCTTCAAACAAATAATAAAATATTAGAAAAATGCATCAAAAAATATTAGTGTAATAATTATAACATAATTAAACTAATAATTAAAATATTAACAAAATAAACATTTATAGTTAAGTTTAGTATTTACCTGCATAAGTGGGTTGTTGAAGTCTACTGTCTTCAACCAACGCCACTCGTGCTCCCTGAACATTAACTCTCTTGGAGTACCCATACGACCATGGTTGTCGTATTCGGTAAAGTGGGTACGGAGCTCGCTCTTCCACTCTTTGAACCTACGGAAAAAACAAAAGTGCATTAGAAATATTATTAATATCATAAAATATTTCAAATTATAAGATGAGGAATTCCCAACGTACCTCGAGTTCTGCATCGCGTCGGCCCAAGCCTGCTTGTGTTCGGCAATCTCGAAGTATGCCTGAAAGATAATGTTTTATTAGTTTTACAATTATAACAATACCAAAAATTATTAAATATTACAATAAAGAAATTAAGTTTTTTAAATTACTCACCGACGCCGCGTTGTTGACCTCCCTCTTGATCTCTTCCAGCACATCAGCCCACCGTGTCCACAACATAGGGACTCTATCCCTAATTAGTGCCCCCACGCAACCCGCGTAATCGCGGCGTTTTTTCCCCTGAACCTCCTGATTAGGGGGTTCGTTGATCTGGATCCTCCCCCTGCTCTCAACAGTTCTCCTGAGCGTGTCAAAACATAAGATACCTCTCGTATTCCTGCTTGAACTGCTAGCGGCTGTCCCTATCACATAAACGACGATTGGTTAATAAAATTAAATATTAGTGCGTTAATTTTAATAAAACATTTAATTAATCAAATCAAATGTTACCTGAACTCGATGACCAGTCTGTCGACTTTCCTTTTCTCCTAGCCGAAATCAGGAGCTCAGGTCTCTCAAATGGCTCATGATGGTATGCCTCTGCAACACTCACGTACTGAGGCATATCAGGCCATATGGGCACACCATGCTCGTCGACCTCGGGTATCGCAGGAATGTTGTACGGGAGGTAGAGTTTATTTGGGAGAGTAGGCCCCTCAGTCGAGTTAGCAGCAGACGGCGCCGGACTCGTCATCGGCTCCCGATGAACCTCAGGCATACGAACCTGATGAACGTCTGGAGCTATCTCGTCCTCAAATAGCTGCTTACTCGACCTCGGAGCATCTGGCCGGAGAGGGAGACGTGAACTGCTCGACGGCCGCCCCGCCGATAAAAGGGTCTGGTGCCGAGAACTCACACTCCTCCGCGGCTGGGATGAATCCATCCTCTGAGGCTGGCTGGTGGTCCTCTCAGGCTGGCTAAGGGTCCTCTCGGAGTCTCCGGAACCGGCAGAACTTCCAGAACCCCTAGATCTGGAAGAACGACGGCCTCCGAATAACTGTCTGAGTGCATTGGCCATCTGGAGCTTGAGGCATTAATACATTAATTAATATTAAATTATATTACATTAAATAACAAATTCTAATTAATATAATAACCAATAATACTAACATATTTTAAAACATACTAACAAATTAATATTTAAATTTTAACTAATTTTAAATAATACTAACCATTAACATAAATATAACCATTTATATACAAATATAACTATATTTCATCATTAACATATATATACATACAAATAATCATTTATATATTAACATAAATATAACCATTTATATAATTAGGCTATCAATTTATATATATAATTAATTTAACAACTTATATATAACAATTAAAATATACATTAACATATAACCAATATTAACAAATATATAACAATTTATATAATTAATCTACAAATTTATATATATAATTAATCTAACAATTTATACATATAACCAATATATATAACAATTTAACACACTTAAATATCTAAATTATATACCTAAATTATAAAATTAAAATAAATTGAAGAAAAAAAACAAAAAACAAAAAAACAAAAAAAAACCTTCGGATCTGTTTTGGCGGAGGAGGAGGAGGGGAAGGAGGAGGCCGGATGGAGGTCGGATGGAGGTCGGATGGAGGTGGAGGGGAAGGAACGGCGCCGATTTGAGGAGGAGGAAGACGAGCAGTTCGGAATGGAGGAGACGCACGGCCGATTTGTGGAGCGGAGGAGGAGTTTTTGCGTATTTAGGGTTGAAAAAGTCGGGCTGCTGCGGCTTTAAGCTTTTATAGCAGAGAGAATAGCCGACGAATTAAAAGATTTCGTCAACTATTCTTTAAGAATAGCCGACGATTTAGAATATGTCGTCGGTTATTCTTTGAATGTCGTCGGCTATTCTATGAACATCGTCGGCTATACTTTGGAAGATCAATAGCCGTCTGATCTGAGCCATCCAATAGCGGACAATAAAAAGGCGCCGATCGTAAGAGTTTAGCCGACGAAAATTATATTTCGTCGGCTAAATTGAGAGAATAGCCGACGATTTAAAATATTTCGTCGGCTATGCTTTGGAAAATCAACAGCCGTTGGATCTGAACCATCCAACGGCGGACAATAAAAAGGCGCGGATCGCAAGAGTTTAGCCGACGACATATAATTTTCGTCGGCTAAACTGTAGGTCAAACCACTAAGTCAAACCTCTAAACGCTTAAAAACGGAAATTAGTCTAGTTAAACGACGTTTCTGTCCTCACCTTCAACAGATAATAGTTTCAAATCAATGAGATGCAACTAATCGTATAAAAATTTTACAAAATTGATTTATCGAACGTTAGGCTACCCATAGGAAAACGAAAGTAAAAAACAGTTAACCGCAAGATTCGGCACACAGAGTTTATCGGAATCTTATCATTTTTCAACCGTAGGCGTATTCCATTATTTCGGTCATATCTTATTTCACAACATTTTTGCATTTGAAGAGTCTACGTATAGTAACTATTTGAAACTATACATTCACTTAAACACTTAGTAAACAAGTTAAGGAACATTAGTGCATATGTTCTGATTTTGAATTTAAAAGTTTAGAAAATCTATTCCGACCGTCAGATATCACCGTTAAGATTAAATACATGTATGGAAAAAAAATCCAACTTCAGCTCACAACGTTAAAGGCTCGATCGGAACGGTCAACCGGGTGAGTCAAACCTCTAAACACTTAGAAATGGTAATTGGCTAAATGACGTTTTCTTGCCTGACCTTCAACAGATAATAGTTTCAAATCGATGAAATGCAACTAATCGTATAAAAATTTTCCAAAATTGATTTAACGAACGTCAGGCTACCCATAGGAAAACGAAAGTAAAAAACAGTTAACCGCAACATTCGGCATACAGAGTTTATCGGAATCTTGTCATTTTTCAACCGTAGACGTATTTCATTATTTCGGTCATATCTTATTTCACAACATTTTTACATTTGAAGAGTCTACGTATAGTAACTATTTGAAACTATACATTCACTTAAACACTTAGTAAACAAGTTAAAGAACATTAATGCATATGTTCTGATTTTGAATCTAAAAGTTTATAAAATCTATTCCAACCGTCAGATATCACCGTTAAGATTAAATACATGTATGGAAAAAAATCCAACTTCAGCTGACAACGTTAAAGGCTCGATCGGAACGGTCAACCGGGTGAGTCAAACCTCTAAACGTTTAGAAATGGTAATTGGACTGTCTAAATAACGTTTTTTGGCCTGACCTTCAACAGATAATAGTTTCAAATCGATGAGATGCAACTAATCGTATAAAAATTTTCCTCAAAATATTTACCGAAGGTAACGCTACCATTAGGGAAACGAATGAATAAAACATTTGACCGCATCTTTCGCCACTCAGATTTTATCGAAATCTTGTCATTTTTCAACCGTAGACGTATTTCATTATTTAGGGCATATCTTATTTCACAACATTTTTGCATTTGAAGGATGAAGCAATGGTTTATCGTTAGTGATAGAAAATGGAATATGGTCATTTTTTGTTTTGTTTTTTTTTTAAATCATAGCCGACGAGAGACCAGTACTCGTCGGCTATTCTTTTGTCGTTTTCTGTCTAAAATAAAATATGTATTTTTTAATATATTTATGGCCGACGAAATAATGAATTTTCGTCGGCTATTATATGAAAAAAAAAACAACAGTTGGCAAGGAAGTTGAAGCAAAGTTCAGTTGGCAGTGCTGTTTATCTGCACCGAAAACTGTACTCTGTCTCGAAGGACTGGAAACCGTCTGACTCAAATGAAAAAATGGATGACTCAAATAGCAAAAGTTAAATGTTGCATTCGGCACACAGATTTTATCGGAATCTTGTCATTTTTCAACCCCTGAATGTATTTCATTATTTCGGTCATATCTTATTTCACAACATTTTTGCATTTGAAGGATGAAGCAATGGTTTATCGTTAGTGATAGAAAATGGAATATGCTCATTTTTTGTTTTTTTTTTTTTCAATCATAGCCGACGAAAGACTCGTAGTCATCGGCTATTCTTTTGTCGTTTTCTGTCTAAAATAAAATATGTATTTTCCAATATAGTTATAGCCGACGAAATAATGAATTTTTCGTCGGTTATTATGAATATAGCCGACGAAATAACAAATTTTCGTCGGATATTATGTGAAAAAAAAAATGGATAACTAAAATTGAACAACAAGAAAACAGAAATCTAACAGTCAACATATTTCAAATTTTTTTTTTAAAGGGTTTGGAACCTAGCCTAGCTAGGAGGCTCATCCCCACGCCCGTTCATTAGAAATTAGTGGATTACAAATGAAAGGATTACGTCATCTAAATTACTTAGTCCGTCGAATTGTAATTGGAATCATCGGATGAGTCTTCTTCGGTTTCTGAATTGCTCGATAGGGGTAATCTATGTCTTTCCTCACCACTAGAGTCCTCGTTAGTTTCTTCATTTGGATCAACATCAACAAGCAGTGGCTCTTCACGTCGAATTCGCACCGGCGTGTCTAGGCGAATAAAAGAGGAGTCAGGAATACCGTTTGAGTTGGGCTCTTGATATGCGGTGCCACCTTCCTCGTTCTCTTCAGCTACTCCAAGTGTAGACGCCCGGTAAATGTTGCGATGGTGGATAGTGTTGACTACTTTCCACGGGTCACCCTTGGCGAGATCATCAAGATAAAACACTTGTTTCACCCATGTGGCTAAAACGAACGGGTCATCCTCATACCATGATGTACTAGTATTCACAGAAGTTATGCCGTATTGATCGGTTTTCATGCTCTGCGGCCGTGTGTCAAACCATCTACACTTGAAAATGTGCACTTTCATGCCTTCCCCATAATGCAGTTCCATAACTGAATGGAGAACACCGTAATAGTCAACTCCATCATCCCCACCATGTGCCATAACTCCTGAATTTTGTGTTTTCAGTCTGACGTCTCTCTCTTCACATCGAAATAACACACCATTCACCTTGCACGTCGCATAAACTTTTGAATAAACCGGCTTCATCGCTAGAAGTCTGAGTTCGTGCGACCAATTTGGGTGATTATCATTTTTAATAAGGTTCATCTGCAACCATCAGAATCAACTATAAATATGAATAATTATACACAATAATATATAAATACGTATAGAATAATGTTAAAGTTACGTACCCAGCGGCCGAAATACTCTGCGAATGTCCGGTTGTGGTAATCGAGATCACCTCCTACTTGTTCACAGTTTAGATGCATGTTCTTCCAAAACTGAACTTCTAAACAGTTAATTAGTACCCACCAATGTGCAATGGCTACCTCATAATCTTTCAACTTGTAGGAAACTGGCATTTTTCCACCGAGTACAACATCGTCGGAGAGTATGGAAAGATTGAACTGTGAAGGTACATCTTCCGGTATGCTTTCCTGTAACGCTCCTAAATACAGCTTCATGTAGGTGACGCACTCGTGCGCAATATATGCTTCAGCTATACATCCTTCAGGTGCGGATCTGTTTTGGACAAAATCATCGTATTGTCCAAGTTGCCTATAAATCAAGTTTTTAAAGTGTTATGATAATACATTAATACTAAATCACATATATTGATGAGGAAATTAACATAAGGTGTAAAATACGTACCTTTCCATCGGATACATCCAAGTGAAGCGCACAGGACCGGTAAGTAACAACTGCCGAAGAAGATGGATCATGAGGTGAGGCATGATGTCGAAAAAATTTGGAGGAAATATCATCTCAAATTTACACATGATATGAACGATGTCTTGTTGCATTTTCCGGAGGTCAGATTTTCTCAATTCCCGTGTGCATACCTTCTGGAAAAATTTTGCCAACCCTACTAACGGCTCCACAACGTAACGGGGAAGGAACGGTCGAGTGAAAACAGGGAAGAGACGTTGTAGCAGGATATGATTGTCATGACTTTTCAACTCGTAAATATTGTTGAATTTTCTGTTCACACACTTGGCTATATTTCCAGCAAAGCCTGAATGATACTTGGCCCGACTTATCCAATGGAAAATTTCTGGTTTATGCTCAGGCTTGACGGTGTAAGGAGCTTGAGGCATTTTTCTCTTCCTTTGTTTCAACCATAGTTGTTTTCTGATATTCATGTTATGCAGATCAGTGCGAGCCTTAGGACCGTCTTTCGTCTTCCCCTCCAAGTTCAGCGTTGTGCCCACCACACTTTCAGAAATATTTTTTTCTATGTGCATAACGTCTAGGAAGTGACGGATCAACAACTCACACCAGTACGGGAGTTCCCACAATATGCTCTTATGTGTCCAGAATTTGTACTCCTCAGGTCTTTCAGGTATTTCCGCTATAATATCGGGATGATTGTTGAGGGGCCCAAAATCGTACTCATTAAGCACTGCTAAAATTTCTCTTCCCGTCCATCTTCTGGGAGGACCACCGTGTTCTTCGGTTCCATCAAATGCGGCGGACTCGTAACGCCAGTGGTGATCCGCCGGAAGGAACACACGATGACCCATTCTGCATATCTTGTTGCAATGAGGGGTGCTCCCATAATCACTGAGGCACTCTGGACAAGCCTTGTATCCCCTAACAACGCTGCCCGACAACATCCCATAAGCAGGAAAATCACTTATGGTACCAATAACCATGGCATGCATCTGGAACGTCTCCTCCTTGTACTTGTCAAAAGTGGGATGACCAACGTCCCACAATACCTTAAGCTCTTCAATCAATGGTCTCATTTACACATCGAGATATTTCCCTGGGTAACTAGGCCCCAGAATCAACAACGTCAACATATTATATTCCTTTTTCATGCACATCCACGGAGGAAGGTTGTAAGGTACCAAAATCACCGGCCATATACTGTATGAAAGACTCATGATGCCGAAAGGGTTGAACCCGTCGGTTGAGAGCCCGAGCCTGACGTTTCTGACATCTGACGCAAAATGAGGAAACTCATTGTTTATATGCTTCCAAGCCGCTCCGTTAGAGATGTGTGTCATGATATCTGCGTCTCCCGCGTCCCGCTCACCGTGCCATCTCATAGCTTTTGCGGTGGTTTCTGATATGTATAACCGCTCAAGCCTATCTCTCAACCGAAAATACCGAAGCACTTTCACAGGTTTCCTATTGCCTGCTCCCGTCAACTTATATCGGTCAGAATGACATATCGGACATGTGTCAAGGCTAGCAAGGTCATTCCCTTCTGCATCTTTACCCCAGAAGAGAACGCAGTCAAATGCGCATGCATGGATCTTAATGTAGGAAAGCCCTAGATCTTTGAGGATACTTCGGACCTTACGGTGATTGGTAGGATTACGATGACCCTCCTCCAACAACGAAGAAGTGTACTGTATATATTCATCAACTTGCCTGATAGTCGATTTTGTCTCGACTTTAATCCTCATTACCTCCATCACACTTTCAAGAACTGTCTTCTCAGAACTTGAAGACACAGGGGTCTGTTGCAATGCAATCAGTTTGTTGTACTTGTCAAAGGCAGCAGTGATGACAACTTGTGGGAAGGGCTGCACCGGGTCATGCATATATTGTTCCCCACGTACACCGCTTTCAAAAGGAAACACGTCGTTGACGAATGCCATTGTTGGATCGTTGGATGTACTACTACTGCCCGCCTCAAAAAACTGCCCATGATCATGCGATACATCTAATGATGGCTCACCGTGATATATCCAACGTGTGTACTTCGGCCAAAACCCTTTACTATTTAGGTGCTCACATACTGTCCTAATCGGAAATCGACATATATCATTGCGACACCTACATTTATTGCACGAGCAATAATGATATTCATTCTCGTTTGCATTTTCCTAGACGAACTGCAAAAAATTCACAACTCCTGTAGTGTATCGTCGGTCATGCCTTGGAAGCGAAATCCAACTCTTATCCGGATCCATATATAGCCTGAAAATAATATATATATATATATATATATATATATATATAACTTTAATTAATAAAAAATTAACTAACACACACATATATATATATATATATATATATATATATATAAATCCTTAATAATTAATTACATTACAATATATATATATATATACCATTAACAACTATTATTTAAGTTAATTACACTAGCAACAACCATTAATTAACATATATATATATATATATATATATAATTAAACTCCACACACACACATATATATATATATATATATATATATATATTTTAACACTAATTAAAATAACATCAAATTAAAACACATAATTAAACTCTAACTTGAAATCAACTCAACTACAACTCAAAATCAACATATATACATACATTCTAACACTAAAACAACAACAAAACAAAAAATCACTTACTAACTCAAAATCACTAAAACTCAAAATCAACATATATACACATATACGTACCTATATATAGCTCCACAATGTAAGAGAGGACGGATTTCAATAATACCCACAGATTTTTCACTCTTTCTCCCGTTTTTTTTCGTTTTTTTTTTAAATGAGCAGCTGCTCTCTAGATCTGAAAATATATAGACTTATAGCCGACGAAAATGTCAATTTCGTCGGCCAAAATTTCAAAAGTTTTCGTCGGCTAATGTTTCAGAGAAAGGCTGACGAAAATCCAAAATCGTCGACTGAAATATGAATATAGCCGACGATTTTTGTTTATACCAACGAAAAAAAAGTATCGTCGGCTATGGTTATACTATGGCCGATGATTTTTTTTTTCCACCGACGAAAAATAAAATCGTCGGTCATTCTATAGAATTACCAACGAAAATTTTAGTCGTCGGCCGTTTTTTTTTTCGTCGGGAAAAACCTTTTTTGCTTCTTCTTTCTTGAAGATTCCGAGACCCAGTAGTCCGTCCAGTACCGCTGTTTATCAAAGTAATCATTCTCAACTTTTTTACGTACCCAGAACCCATCGTCAATCATCTTCGACTTCTTACCCAGTACCCATCATCGTCCTCAACTTCACCCAGAAGTTCTGTGTTACCTAGTCGCTCCTAGTTTCTGGGTGAAGAGCCATCCTTCGATTTTTTGGTGTTTTCTTGAAAGAAGTAGCTGTTTTCTTTGGGTTTCTTGAATCTATTACGACATGGATAGAAGGATATCCTACCTGAAATCTTACATGAAGAAGACAGAGGAGTTGCTGAGTTCTCTCCCGCAGACGTGTAAAACGCAACTCAGGGTCTTGGATATAGCGACCCAGAACCTTCACAGAGCAAGAACAGATATTGAAGGTGAGTTGAAGGAGCTTTGTGCGTCTTCGGGTTCGCAGAACATGGAGGTGGACGAACAAACTCTTTCTAGTGAAAACAAGCGGGTGCGTACTGTGATGGCCACGAAAGGAAAAAGGCAACGTGGTGACATGGTGGGAGTAGACGTAGATTTTGTGGATAAACTAGGTTCTGGGATGAGTATTGCTGAAGAAATCGAGAAGATGCTGAGGAGGCTCGATATTGGGGGAGGCAAAAGCGTCCTTGAATGGATTAAAGATGGTATGGGTGGTGCTGGCATTCTGAAGGCTTTCGAATCAATGGCTGTTATGGTAGGAAAGAGGCTTTCCATAGCGACTGCAGAAATCTTCTACCTCATGCGTTATGGAACTGAACTGGCTGGAATGTGGGGGAGAGTTTTGAGAGGGAAATTCGAGGTGAAGGTGCTAAAGAATCCAACATAATTAAGCGAAGAGTCACTGATGTGCTCACTGTAGCAAAGCACTACGCTTTGAAGCACCCAGTGAACGACATAATGCCAGAAGTTCACGATGTGATCTTCAGAGAGGCTTTGGAGGAACTACTTGAAAAGTGTGGTGCTGCAGTTTTGGAGACCGAGTCTCTGCTGTCCTTAAAGAAACTGCCAGACTCAGCCGTCTTGGCCAGAGAACAGCTGACAACCGTTGTTGAAGAACTTCAAAACATGGATGACCAGATATTTAGCATAGAAGTTAGTCTCATAGAGTGGAAATCCGTCTTCAATGCGTACGTCAATGTAGCGCAATAGGAGATGGATTTCTTTGTCACTAAAGTTGAGGAAAGCCTTGAGTTCCTGTGGGACGATTTGAAGGAAAAAATGCCCCCAAAAACGGTCAAGGCTTTGAAAGACCGAATTTCAATAATTCCTGATACCATGTTGTTACTGTTGTACTCAAAATGAGATTCTTTCAATTCTTTCGAAGTGTGTAAACAGAAAAACCATTCATAATTCCAAGCCAAGCTAGTGTCGTAACAAAACAGCTTGACATTATTCTCAATCAGAAAAATCAAAACTAGACATGCTATTAACTTGCATGGAATACCATGGCGGCTAAATGCTGAAAATATGGCAAAACCAATTGTTTTGAATCAACAGATTCAGGACATTCATATAGCATCTACGCAAGTAAGTCATTGTATAATTCTCAACGGTTTAAGGCACAGCTTCAATCAATTTAATCAATTGGCTCCTGCTGCACTGCTTTATGCACAATGTCCGCTTGTTCCTTGAGGTGAACTGAATAGAAACCAGTGGCTGTGGCAGCAGATGGAGCGCGGCCAATATATTTGATGTCATCAATAGTTCCTCTGCTCAACGACTTCATGGCAGTGCATAGGCGAGGTGCAATGTAGCTGTAGGCACCCATATTCATTGGCTCTTCCTGGCACCATACTATCTCAGCATCTGAAGGAATCAGACAACAAATTTGTTAACATCATTATATCAGCTCCGTCTAACCCAATCAAACCACAACTTGTAATTTTCATTCAAGCACAGAATGATTGGGAAATACAAAATTCTTGGTGATTAAATTTACACCCCCTGCATGGGTCTGCTTTTAGAGTAGATAACTGACTAGTCTATCACCTTTTCTAAATCCTCCTACTTATCCAATCAATTGAATTACTGCACCAACAATTGTTTTTACCAATGATGATGTGAAATATGTACTACAAGATTTGAGAAACAAAGCAGAAGCTACTTTAGTTTAGAAACAGACATGGCATGCTTTGTAGTACACCCACCTTGCAAACACAAGGCTTCTAAATAAAGCTTATGACGTAACTACTGGAATGGAATAAGTTATTTAAAAAAAAAGTTCATGTAATAAAATCAATGGAAAAATGGCTAGTTTCTACACAAAGAGCAGAGATAACGGCTAATAGTAGTAGTTGTAGTAGTTCTTGACAAATTGCAGGTCCCGCTTACTAGGAATCAGACTACAAATTGTAGTAGCAGAGATAACGGCCAAGTACTTACTAGGATATCGCTTCAGCTCCCGCTGGACGAGATCATATGGGAAGGGGCAAAGCTGTTCCACTCTACATATTGCAACATCCTTTGCACTGGCCTTTCTTCGCTCTTCATCAAGCTCGTAGTAAATCTGAATGCAGAGAAAAATTAGAATGCCAGCCCACAAGATACAATAAAGTTCTTTCATGGATATGGTCAACTGTATACTTCTGTTAGTTAGCACAATTCATACGTCTCTTTATCAAGAGCTTAATGACCCCTTTTCTTCACGTTGCCAAAAAGAATGTCTATTGATTACTTTATGCACGGAGAAATGAAAAGAAATAATACCTTCCCAGAGCAAAGAACAAGCCTTCTAATACCCTCCTCCAGATCAGAGTGGTCATTCTGATCTTTAATGAGACGCTTAAATCTGGTTCCCTGCTTGTCAAAACCTGGGTGGCCTTGAACATCATCAAACTCGGATAAATTTGATTTGCAGTCCTTGTGCCGAAGCAAGTTTTTAGGAGCCATCACAACAAGAGGCTTGCGGAAATCCCTGTTTATCTACATGAAAGGGAGGGGGGGTGGTGGTTTGGGGGGCGGAAAGCTGGTGAGAATCTGCGAATGCTGAACAATGTACAAATCCAATATAGTTTCACTCACCTGACGACGCAGGACATGGAAATAATTAGCAGGGGTGGTCACATTCACAACCTGCCAATTGCATTCCTGAATTTGCTTCCGTAGTGTAGGGTCCATCTCAGGTATGACATAAGGATTGTCATCACTCATCTGCATGACATCGGTGTAAACTTGATTAGATAATGATCAAACAAATGCCAAACAATACTATCCAAAGGAAAAAGAGGAAGGGAATATGGAAAACCTGCAGAAATCGCTCCAATCTAGCACTAGAATGTTCAGGTCCCTGACCATCATAACCATGTGGAAGCAGTAAAACGAGCCCAGTTTGGCGAAGCCACTTTGATTCCCCGCTACTCAAAAACTGATCAAATATAACTTGAGCCCCATTGGCAAAATCACCGAATTGAGCTTCCCAAATCACCAAAGCATTAGGATTCTCCATCGAGTAACCCAATTCAAATCCAAGAACGCCAAACTCCGAAAGTGAGCTGCACATAAAATCACAATCAGCTAACGCAGAGACATGCTAACACAAACACCAATTCTATAAATCACAATCATCAATATCAAATTTATTAGGCCATCAAAATGGAAAAATTATTGGGTCCACTTTATTTTGTCTTAGCTTTTGAAATCTCTTATATCTAGAATCCAAATTGATTTACATTCAAAGTATTGTCCCTCAAAACTCAAAAGGCATATATCTAAAGAACAAGGGAGACCTGGTTTACACTGGTACAAAATAAAACTGAAAAGCATTATTAGCACAGAATGTTGTGCACTGGAAAAGAGATTTAATGACACTTTACTGGTCCAGAATCATCATTTTCTCAACTATAAAGGAACCTTAATTTTTACTATGTGTTCCCAGGCATTTTATTAAATCACACGACAACCTGCCACAAAAAGGGCATACGATAAGGGATCATTGCAATGAGTTTTCCAAATTAGATAAGATCCAGAGAGCAATACAATCATTCTGGGCAATATAATCAAACAGTAACATTATAATGATACTTAAAGAACACAAAAGACAGTAATCACACATTACCTGTTGCTCACTGTAAACATCTCTGGATCTTGGTTCGCAATAACATGATCCAGAGGGCAATACGTTTCCCCTGTTTCCTGGTCATGAAGTACAGAATGCCGATGACTAAAAGTACCTCTCTCAACATCCTGACCACTCAATCGAACATGGTTACCCTCTACTAACAGTGTAGCAAAGGCAAGTGCTTCTCCAACAGCCCAGTCGATGCCTTCACCAGTCTCGATCATTTTTGCACGCTCTCCATAAACCTTCTTTACTGCTCTGTGAGGATTAAAATTCTCCGGTAGGGCTGTGATTGCTTTGCCAACATTCTTCAAAATCTCTGGTTTTACACTGATAGCAAAGGAAATTCATCAAAATAAGATAAATAAATAAATCAAACTATGGGTGAAATTGATAGAAATTGCTATACCCAGTATTTCGGATACGAGAAAGCTGTTCAGGTGACTTGAACCCAGACCAATGAGATGAAAGCCAGTCTCTTCTTTGAGGAACATAATCTTTGCTAGCTAAGAACTCTTCATTTAGAATCGTAAGAACCTTGCTTTGTATCCTCTCAATATCTTCCCGGGCCACTTGTCCAGATTCTAATAGTTTGTTCTTGTAAATGGTTAGAGGGTTTGGATGATTCCTGATAACCTGTAACTCCCAAAAAAAAAGTCAGGAGTATGCTTTACACATATCAACCCATATCAGGAGCTACACAATAGTACTCCAATATTAAAACCAGGACGCGACACAGTGGTGATGGTTCAAGATATAATCCTGATAAAAGGGGGGGAAAAATCATATAAGTTCAAACCAATAGGAAGGGCATACCTTGTACATTTTGGGCTGCGTAAATGATGGCTCATCAATCTCATTATGCCCAAATCGACGATAACAAACTAAATCAACTACGACATCAGAATGGAAAGTCTGTCGCCACTCAGCTGCAAGCTCACAGACATGAACGACTGCCTCCATGTCATCAGCATTTACGTGGAAAATAGGTGCATTCAAGGCTTTAGCAACATCAGTACAGTACTCTGAAGATCTGCCAGACATTGGATCAGTTGTGAAGGCAACTTGGTTGTTCACCACAATGTGTATAGTCCCACCAGTGGTGTAATTAGGAAGAGCACTAAGATGCAGAGTCTCGTAGACCACACCTTGTCCTGCAAAGCTACCATCTCCATGAATTAAAACCCCCATATTCTTGGTTCTGTCCACGTCATTTGAAAAATATTGCTTTGCTCTAGTTTTTCCAACCACAACTGGATCCACAGCTTCCAAGTGACTTGGATTTGCAACCAAAGACAGATGAATTCTCTTCCCGCCTCTAGTGGGTCGATCATAAGAAGTTCCCAAGTGATACTTGACATCACCAGTCCCTGTGTAGAGCCCGACTTCGTCAACAGGCTTTGTGCCACCGGTGAATTCACTAAATATCTGCCGCAAAGGCTTTCGGACCACATTACCCAGCACATTCAGTCTTCCTCTGTGAGGCATTCCAATAACTATGCTCTCAACCCCAAGATCTGCTGCCCTATCAAACATCTCCTTCATACCAGGAATGAGAGTTTCACAACCTTCAAGCCCAAACCTCTTTGCCGTCGTCCACTTAGTGGCCAAGAAGTTCTCAAACTGGGTACTCCAAATAAGCCTGTCAAGAATAACCTCACGACGCTGCCTGTTGTATTGCATCGTCGTTGGGGTCTCAATCTTATCTCTCAACCAGTTACATTTGTTACGATCAGCAATATGCATATACTCATACCCAATGCTCCCACAATAGGCCTGCTCAAGCCGAGTCAATATCGACCTAAGGGTCTGCACCGGACGATTCTCAGAAAGAAACCCAGCCATCCTCCAAACCCCTAAAAAGAACTCCCTATCAAGATCAGCCTCAGTGAACCCATATAGAGCAGGGTCTAAATCATCGGGGATTTCTCTCTCCTCCAAGCCCAAAGGATCCAGTTTAGCCTTCATATGACCACTAACCTGGTAAGCCCTCACAAGCAACAACAAACGCATACTCTCCTGAATCGTCTGCCCCGAAATCCCGGGCGACGTAGATGCCTGTCCCACAAAGTTCCTAAAGAAATTATCCCACGACTCATCAACACTGTTAGGATCAGCTTCCCAGGCCCTCTGAAGCCCTTCCAAATACACACTGCTGGTTCCATCCAAAAAACTATCAGTGAGCCTAGAAAGCGGCACCGGCCTAGGAACCGGCGCAGCTTCTGCCTTGGACTTGCATATTGTGGTGTGCAAGTACCGATTCTGCGCTGGAACAACACCTCTTGTCACACTGTATGATCCACTAGTCGATAACGACCGCCTCACAGCAAGCTTTGCCACAGCAGAACCTGCTCTAAACCACCTCATAGCTACCAAAACCCAACCACAATTTTAACCAAAACAAAATCACAAATTTTCACCTCCTGATCGTCAAAACTGAATCATAATCGATCAAAAACCTGTGCAAATGATTCACACATATACAGGCAGCAACACAGATTCTCAGCTTATGAACTTAAAGCGAACACAGAATCATGAAAATACAGCACTAAAATGAGATCGCATGCTTCAATTTCAAAGCGACGCAAGATAAACAACTATAAAAACCGATTCATAAAAGCTTTGAAATCAATTCGAAATCATGATAAACGAAACTGTTGAAGAATAAAGGAGGAGTGAAAATGAGAGGAGGAAATCGACGGAGATGAGGAAGAGGAGTGGTACCTGAAAGTTGAGAGTGAAGGTGAAGAAGGCGGAGAGGGACACGGCAACCCTAATAATCGGTTTATATGGCCAAGGATCGGAGGTGGGTCGGTGGCTTTGTGTGAAGCTTCTAATACCCAACCAATTTTTCTTCTTCTTTCTTTTTTATATTTTTTATTTTATTGTCTGAAAACCGATCTCACTGTGACCCTTTAAATACAGTTTTACTGTTGATGGGTTCAATCCTCTCAATTAGGGTTGAGCATTTTTTCTTTTCATTTCTGTTTACGATACTAATTTATTTTTTTCAAAACAATCTAGCGTCACCTATTTCTTAATGCAAAGCAAATACTATAGGCCTAATTTGAGCAAGTAAATCTATGCACGAAGAAATGATACATATGAACTAAATTTAGTGACAAAAAATACATATTTTATAAATATTTTATCTTATAACATAAAATAAGGCGAACAAACATAAATTAATGAATTAATTTTCTATTTATAAATAGGAGGTCATGAATTTTTGATAAATCTTTTCCTTATTTTGCTATTGAAACTGCTACAGACCCCCACAAAAACGGTAGTAAATATCTTCCTCAAAATCTTGTTTTAATCACGGTAAAAAAAAAAAAAATCTCCTAGCCTAGCCTGTTTTGATCCTCCACCAAAGTTGGATTAAGCGGCGCGGGCGGTCCAAAATTTATTCCTTTCGTCTTCTTTTGGCTTTCTGGCTAATTGTTCCTTTCTTCTTCTAGTTTGCCTTTTCTCAAGCTAGCTAGCTACTTAATTCTCTTAATTATCAGTGAAAACATTAGCCTCCCTAAATGAAGTTTTTACTTTGTTGATCAAGTTTGCCGAACTTGGACTTTTCAAGCTAATTAATATGAAGAATCTATCAATTGGAATGGCTGCTAAGAATTGTGCGTGCCAAAAGACTAAATCCCACAACATAATCTGCTTATTATTAAGAACATGGAGAAGCAATAATCAACATATTTAGCTTGCCTGAGATCACTGCCTCCGTTATCGTGTTCGTTCGATCATCGGATTGTTTGAGGCTGAAATCATGACAGAAAAGAGGAGTAATGTCCATCAACATTTGAGACAACAGTTGTGGAAATAAAGACTACTTTCCACTTTGGATGGCATAGGATTACTGACTTTGAAAATGCCTCGGAATCAAATTTTGAAAATATCTGCTTCATATTGAAAACAAAACCTCCTCCTCCACACTCATGTCAGGTCTTTGCACTCTGGAACATATTCTTTCCAATCTTTCGATCTAAACAGATCCGGAGTACTTGGAGAGGGAGGCAAGAGCGATCTGAGGGATCAGGATTTTATTTCCATTAGGAACTAGGTATATATTACATTGCACTTCTAATGCCTCTTAATCGAAAAGGGATGGCATTTTAAACAAGAAAGAGTTGGCTGATCTCAAGTCCAACTAAAATGCAATGGCAAAAAATTAAAACAGAAAATGCTTCCGTAGCAAACCTTGTATTATTGATCATAGAGAAGCTTGACATTATTGTTTAAGAAAAAGAAAGAACAAAACCTTTCATATGCCTTCAGGACATGATCAGTACTGTATAAGAATCTATGCGGCAAGTCATTGTTTGGTTACCGATAGACATGGACAGGCTTGAATCAGTTTAATCAATTGGCTCAGGCTGCAGTGCTTTGTGCACAAGCTCAGACTGTTCCCTGAGATGAACTTCATAGAAACCAGTTGCTGTGGCAGCAGATGGAGGACGACCCACATATTTGATATCATCAGACGTTCCTCTGCTCACTGACTTCATGACATTGGATAGTCGAGGTGCGATGTAGCTGTAGGCACCCATGTTCATTGGCTCTTCCTGGCACCAAACTATCTCAGCATCTGAAGGAATCAAACAACGATATGTATTAAACTCACAGTATCACTTCCAAGACACAAAGTATTAATCCAACTCAAGCATAGACTAGTAAATTTTGTTCACATATAGTTTGAAAACAAAATTCTAGTAAAAATATCTATACCCCTCTTGTCTCTGGCTAAAATGGATGGATTATTATTCTTGTCACCTTCCTGAACCCACCCACCTATCTATTCCATTGAATAACTGACGCATACACAAATTTTTCTTCCAAAGCAGTAGTGAAGTAGAAATTATTGGTATTTTGAACAACTAACAGATGTCCAAGATTTGAGAAATGGAGTACAAAGTTTAGGAAATGCTAAATATACCAAGGTTCCTGCAGTTTAATTTAGAAGACATAGCAAGCTTCATACTGCAACTCCTTGCATATGTTGCAGGTAGATTTCAGAAGTTATCACACCACTAGATATGTTACCACTTAGCTAGTAATAGCGATTATGATGTGAGCAATGCAATGTCATAAAGAAATTCAAAATTTCAAATACTCCAATCAACAAGGAACATGAATATATTTGTTTTCATTAGGAAATGGATCGTATCTTGACAAAGGGAAAGAGAAAAGCCCCCCGTGTTTCACAATGCATATTCAAAGTACTTACTAGGATAGCGTCTCAGCTCTCGCTGAATGAGGTTATACGGCAAGGGACAAAGCTGTTCCACTCTACATATCGCAACATCCTTCGCATTAGTCTGTCTTCGCTCTTCGTCAAGCTCATAGTAAATCTGCATGAAATGAGAACCCACAAGATATAATGAACTTTTTCTTACTTGATTAAGGTAAAATGTATTTCTAGTAGTCAGCATAGTATGTATAATCTATTCCTGTCAGGTTCCATTCTATTCATTTTTAAGGGTCTACTTAATAAAAGCATACTGATGTTTCTTTGTTTTGCCATTTAAGCTTAGTGATTACTTTACTGGAAAAAAGTGCTTCCTTCACCTATGATGAATACAACAGAAGCCAACATGATGCATACCAATAGAAATATGGTACACAATACAATACCTTTCCGGAACAAAGAACAAGCCGTCTGATACCCTCCTCCAGATCAGAGTGATCATTCTGGTCCTTTATTAGGCTCTTAAATTTGGTCCCCTGCTTATCAAAGCCTGGGTGGCCTTCAACATCATCAAACTCGGATAAATTTGATTTGCAGTCTTTGTGTCGAAGCAAATTTTTAGGAGCCATCACAACGAGAGGCTTGCGGAACTCCCTGTGTATCTACGTAATCGGCCAAAAAAATAAAATTAAGAACACGCACAAACTTTTCCCAATGCTGAACAATACTCATAATGGATTTTACTACCTGACGACGCAGGACATGGAAATAATTTGCAGGAGTTGTCACATTCACAACCTGCCAATTACATTCCTGAATTTGCTTCCCATGTGTATCATCCATCTCAGGAATGAGGTTAGGATTGTCATCACTCATCTGTCATGGCATTAATGGGAATTTGTATTAGATGAGCATCCATACTAAAGAGTAAAGACTACAATCAAATGGGAAAGCGGAGGTGGGAGAGGAGAATTTAATTACCTGAAGAAATCGCTCTAATCTTGCACTAGAATGTTCAGGTCCCTGACCAGCATAACTGTGTGGCAGCAGTACAACAAGCCCACTTTGACGAAGCCACTTTGACTCCCCACTACTCAAAAACTGATCAAATATAACTTGAGCTCCATTCGCAAAATCACCAAATTGAGCTTCCCAAAGTACCAATGCATTTGGATTCTCCATTGAGTAACCCAATTCAAATCCAAGAACACCGAACTCTGAAAGTGAGCTGCATATACAGTGACAATTAGTTAATGCAGAGACAATTTGAGAGACAAATTTAAACATGGTCACCATTTCTAACAAATACTAAAGTCACCATTCATGTAATCCAAACTAATCAGGTCCTCAAATTGGAGAAAACTTGGTTCAGTTTTATTTGGACATAGCAATCCAAATTGTCCTCCTTTATCTTTCATACTTCATTCTAGGACAACAACAAGGGATATATGGTTTACATATGTGCAATTTCTGATTAGCATGCTGAGCAGAATGTTATGCACTCTATATACATTCAGAGGAGCTGTCCTGGCCAACCCTTCACCCTTTTTTTAGTTTAATAAACTAATAAAGGAACGTAAACATATCTCACAATGAATTCTAGGTCGTTCTGTTAAAAGCACAGCAGATTGTACCAGTGATAAATGATGCAAAAAAGAAGGATCACAGCTTTCTTTTAAAATGAATATAATTATATCAACCTAAGCGCAGATTCAACACTACAGTGGTCCTTGAGGAAGAGAACTCAAAAACAAAAACGCCAAAGTCACTCATTACCTGTTGCTAACTGTAAACAATTCCTCGTGTTGGTTCGCCATAACATGGTCAAGAGGGCAATACTTTTCCCCTGTTTCCTGGTCATGAAGTACAGCATGCCGATGACTAAACGTACCTCTCTCAACATCCTGACCACTCAATCGAACATGGTTACCTTCTACAAGCAGTGTGGCGAAAGCAAGTGCTTCTGCAACTGCCCAATCAATGCCTCCACCAGTCTCAATCATTTCTGCACGTTCTGCATACACCTTCTTTACAGCTCTGTGAGGTTTAAAATTTTCTGGTAACAATGTGATTGCTTTGCCAACATCCTTCAGAATATCTGGTTTTACCCTGAGTACGAGCTCATAAATTCCTTAAAATTAGAATAACTAAGAACATCAGAAAATGCAAAGCTGTGTGAAACTGATAGAAAACAAAACGTGATATACCCAGTATTCCGGATACGAGAAAGTTGTTCAGGGGACTTGAATCCGGACCAATGAGATGCAAGCCAATCTCTTCTTAGAGGAACATAATCTTTGCTAGCTAAGAACTCTTCATTTAGAATCTTATTAACCTTGTTGTGTATCCTCTCAATATCTTCTTGGTTTACTTGTCCAGATTCTAAAAGTTTGTTCGTGTAAACAGTTAAAGGGTTCGGATGATTCTTAATAACCTGTAACCACCCAATTAAGTGAAAGAAGAATGTCAGGACTCCGCTTTACCCATTTCATGGGCCGCACTACAGTAATATCAAGAAGATATAGTGAAATGATAAAGAAATGTATCATGAGGATTTTTTATAAGTGGGAAATATGGGATAACCTGGTACATTTTAGGCTGCGTAAATGATGGCTCATCTAACTCATTATGCCCAAATCGACGATAACATACAAAATCAACTACAACATCAGAATGGAATGTCTGGCGCCACTCAGCTGCAAGCTCACAGACATGAACGACTGCCTCCATGTCATCAGCATTTACGTGGAAAATAGGTGCATTCAAGGCTTTAGCAACGTCAGTGCAGTACTCTGAAGATCTGCCAGACATTGGATCAGTTGTGAAGGCAACTTGGTTATTCACTACAATGTGTATAGTCCCACCAGTGGTGTAATTAGGAAGAGCACTAAGATGCAGAGTCTCGTAAACCACTCCCTGTCCGGCAAAGCTACCATCTCCATGAAGCAAAACTGCCATATTCTTGGTCCTGTCCACATCATTTGAATAAAATTGTTTTGCTCTTGTTTTTCCAACTACAACTGGATCCACAGCTTCCAAGTGACTTGGATTTGCAACCAAAGATAGATGAAGTCTTTTCCCACCTCTAGTGGCTCGATCATAGGAAGTTCCCAAGTGATACTTGACATCACCAGTCCCTGTGTAAGACCCAGCTTCTTCCTCCACTGGCTTTGTACCACCACTGAATTCACTAAATATCTGCCGCAAAGGTTTCCGGACCACATTACCCAATACATTCAGTCTTCCTCTATGAGGCATTCCAATGACTATGCTCTCAACCCCGAGAAGTGCTGCCCTATCAAACATCTCCTTCATGCCAGGAATGAGAGTTTCACAACCTTCAAGCCCAAACCTCTTTGCTGTTTTCCACTTGGAGTGCAAGAAGTTCTCAAACTGTGTACTCCAAATTAGCCTGTCAAGAAACACCTCTCGCCGCTGCCTATTGTATTGTGTCATTGTTGGAGTCTCAATCTTTTCTCTCAACCAGTTACATCTGCTACGATCCGCAATGTGCATATACTCATACCCAATGCTCCCACAGTAAGCCTGCTCTAGCCTAGTCAATATAGACCTAAGGGTCTGCACCGGACGATTCTCAGCCAGAAACCCAGATATCCTCCAAACCCCTAAAAAGAACTCCCTATCAAGATCAGCCTCAGTAAACCCATATGAACCAATGTCCAACTCTTCTGGGATTTTCCTCTTCTGCAATCCCAAAGGGTCCAAGTTAGCTTTCATGTGACCACTAACCTGATAAGCCCTCACAAGCAACATCAAACGCATACTCTCTTGAATGGTCTGCCCCGAAACACCGGGTAAGTTACAGGTCTGCCCCACAAAATTCCTAAAGAAATTGTCCCAGGACTCATCAACACTATTGGGATCAGCCTCCCAGGCCCTCTGAAGGGTCTCTAAATAAACACTATTGCTTCCATCCAAGAAACTATCAGTCAGCTTCGACAGCGGCACCCGCCGAGGAGCGGGGGCAGCTCCTGCCTTTGAGTACCTGCACATTGTGGTGTGTAAGTATCTATTTTGCAAATGAGCAACATGCCTATTAGACACTGATCTCCTAATGGCAAACTTTGCCACACTAGACCCTGCTCTAAACCACCTCATCATACCTACCCACAAAAGCAAAAAAAGCTTCAAAATTTAACTCAACAAAACTACAAGTATCACCTTCCCCAATATATATTAAGAACTATAATAAGAAACTCTGAACAGTCATGGCCTCAAACATTCAAAAATACACACCACTTGGATAAAGATAAGAAGTACAAGTGTATCTGAAACTGAATTGTGTTCCTCCTCATTTCTCGCCATAAGCGTGCACTTCGTCAACGACTATATCCCATCCTATTTTCAGGGAACTGAAACAAACAAACAAAAACGAACACAAAGATTATTTCCACTATAGTTTCTCTGTTACAAGTTTTCAATTTTACCCTTCAACAAAATCTCAAACTTACCATAGCTAACTTGCTTCTTCTTCCTCCTCTTTTTCATCTTTGTAGAGACCCAGTAACTCCTGAGCTTCAAATCGTCATCAGACCCATGTTCCCAATGAGCTCTAAAAATGGATTTACACCCAACCGGGTGTTGGAGTTCTGGGTCTGGCGGAGCTGCCGCATCTTAAAAAAAAAAAGATCTTGAACCAGTATGGTTTTGAAAAGAACATAACTTCATTAACCATATATTGTCTTGATACCACAATCATAGATGACATAAGCAACCGAGCAACATGAGAAGTAACATCGATCGATCGTAAATAAGCTCGGATAAAAAGCCTACAACTAATGACCTTCGACTAATTAGTAATTCCTATGTAGCTAATTAATATCTATGTTAAGGTAATATTATTAGTCGCTTCAGAATCTCAATTGGTGTACAACTAGATAAAACTCGAGATATCAATCGATAGTCTGGATAAGAACACAGAGAGACAAGAGTTAATTGTAGGCAATAAACAATAGAAAATTCATTAACGGCCGATATGATAGACAGAGAGTTCCGAAGGAGGAGGTTATGTACGGTCATTCCCAGCATCTGTCTCTTGCACAATTTCTCCACATTCTGCAATGACTACCGGTACTTTTGGTTTTCCTAAAGTTGTTAATACGTCCTCCATCTCAGAGAGTACCTCGAATCCTTCCACAACCTTGCCAAAAACAACGTGTTTCCTGGCAAAACAAGTTAAATACAGTAGTGCGTGTTAAATATAATTAAAACATCTGTGTATATAGCAGTAAATTAAAACATGGAATGCTTTTGTTGGAAGTTACCCGTCGAGATGAGGTGAACTAGAAAATGTGATGACGAATTGAGATCCAATCGTCAATTCCTCCACATTGTTTACCATTGACGTGCACTAAGTAGGGTTCAGCATGCTCCCCTATGTTTGCATCAGTAACTTTAGCGAATCTATCTCCGGATAGTGCAGCAATCGAAAGTAGGTGGGCACTTCACACCGTAAATGCGGTACCGCACTGTATCGCACCGGTTCAAACCGGATTGTCAACCACACCGGTTAAAGTGGACTGGATTAGGATTGCGAAAACACCAATCCGCATGTAAACGAACTGGATTAGGATTACGCTTTTTCCAAACCGGATAAAACCAATCCGATCCGGTTTATTTAATTATTAATATAAATTATTTTTTATAATACAATATATTGAATATGAGCCTATAAATTGACTAAATTCTAACCCTAATAGGAGTAATAGCCCAGTCGGCCCATTTTTTTCATGATTTGTTTCATGATTTGTTTATTTTCTATTATATTTCTACACTTAAGAGACTTTGATGAATGTGACGGTTTGTAATAATTTATTATATTTGTCTATTTCAATTTGATAGTTTGTAATAATTTATTAATTTTATGAATTTTATTAATTCGGGTAAAACCGAAACCGCACCGGAAATGTGGTTTATCGGATATACGGTTTGAATGATTTTAAAAGTGGATCTGATTTGCGAAATTACCAAACAGTTTAAAGTGAGTTGGATTTGGTTTTGCCTCCAACCCGCACCGCACCGCGCCCACCCCTAATCCAAAGTATCATAATCACAAGTCCAGCCATGTATAAAAGTTTGCTAAATAAATAAATAAACAACTAGCTAGTGTACGAGTACAAAGTCATACCATCACTGGAGGTGAGGTCGCCACCCTATACACAGTAGTGAAAGAAAGAGAGAAGTGAGCAATTTGTCGTACAAATATACAAAAAACAAGCCAAAATCATACGATGAGAAATAACAAAATAAAATCCATATACAAAGGACACGTACTTGGGCTGTTAATTTATTGACGAGATGAAATTTCGATCCTTTATAGTGAAGGACTTGTCCTGGCATGGACTTCCAGGTTTGCTTGTTCTTGGCAATGGTGGCGACCCAAATGGCGACCCCAACCAGCGCTATGCAAAGTGTCAAAACCTATAACAGTACAATCCATTATGAAAACCAGTCATATATTTTTGTTTTCCTCTTTCGGTTAGTGCAGTAAAAATTTAAAGATAAAGCATACGTAAATGCGTGCATAGATAATGATGGAAAATCATTTGGAATGCAGAGTGCATACCAACATCAGAACTGAGGTGACCATTATTGCCAATTAACAGAAGGATAAAACTCGATCTCTAGCTTGTTGGAGATATTGAACCTATCAATTCATTATGAACATGTGAAGACCATGTTATTCAAGAAACCTTAAGATTTACCATGTTATCAATATGTAACTACGCAAGTATATATGAAGTAATCCAGCAATATATGTCTTATGATTCCTTTACTATACGTTTCATGTTCTATAGCTATAGCTAGCTAGGCAATCACGCACCATAACATCTCCAATTCGGGGAATAGTCTTATAAGCATATCTCACTTAGTGTTTTCAATAGTTTGTTCTTGCCTATAAGCACTACAAGAATGTTGACGACAGTATACCTGGACGTCAATGTTTCCCTACCGATACCACACAATAAGGACTTTTCCGAAGTGCTTCCGATTAATTATTGATATGCTTTGTGCTTGATTATACAGAAAACAGATAGAGTGCTATCCCAACTTACACGTGCGGTATCATGAAGCAATTAACTAGCTTAGCAAAAAAGGAAAAACTTTCCCGATCTTTTAAGGAAAAATTAATTAAGAGTTTATACTTCAATAATTAAACTCAATTTCATTGTGAACGATTGAATTGACACGTGCTCTTGTCTAATATAAAGTTTAGGTAGTTTTGCTACCTGATAAGGATTAGGTCTAGATGAGAACGGATGAAAAAATTTAGGTTCAATTCGAGCCAAGAGCTTCCTTTTCCTGAAAGGACTTAATGAAACTTAAAATGAGAGCTCAAGATGAGTGAAAACTCCTTATCTTACTCATGTATTGAACAGCCTTTAAATAGGCAATTACATAACAGAAACAAACGAAATAGCAGCCCACTAATCTGCACGAAACAAGCTAGTGGTAATCTTAAGCAAGAACAATTCAAAGGCTAACTACATCCCTACAGACCAGGGATTTTATTTGAAACGTAATCTAACTTGACTAACAAGAAACGGACTGCTGTTGAAAGAGTCCTAACAAACCCTCCCTTAAACTAAAGCTGGTACTGCCTTTAGTTTATCAGAGGTACCTCACAGACTCCAAGCTGCTCTCGAAAGGACTGAAATGCTACCAGCTTCAATGGTTTAGTTAGCACATCTGCAATTTGATCCCTTGTTCCACAATACTCCAGCCTAATAACTCCTTCTTCACTAAGATCTCTTAAAAAGAAGTACCTCACATGTATATGCTTGGTTCTCCCATGCATCACTGCATTCTTGGACAGTTTGATAGTAGAAGAATTATCACACATAATTGTTGTACCTCCTTGCTGCATATAACCTATCTCCTTCAATATTCTTCTCATCCACACTGCCTGACACGCACAACCAGCTGCAGCAACAAATTCTGCCTCCGTCGTAGAGAGAGTGACAATAGGTTGCTTCTTAGATGACCAAGCAACTGCAGAATTATTCATAAAAAACACATAACCAGATGTGCTCTTTCCTCCTTCCAAATCCCCAGCATAATCACTGTCCGTAAAACCGACCAGCTCCTCTGTTCCACCCTTTTTATACAGAATGCCATAATCCATTGTTCCTTTTAAGTAACGCAAGCATCTCTTTGCAGCTAACATATGCATATCAGTTGGTTTGGACATGAAACGAGAAATCAAACTTACCACAAACATTAGGTCTGGACGAGTGGCAGTGATGTACATCAAACTCCCAACAATTTGCTTGAATTGTGTTTCATCCACTCTCCTTCCTCTGTCATCTAGATACAACTTCTGTCCAGGAACCATTGGATTGTTGACCGAGTTACAGTCCTCCATCCCAAACCTCCTCAAAACTTCAGCTGCATATTTTTTCTGGCAGATGTATATTCCTTCATCACATTGAACCACTTCTATCCCCAAAAAGAATCTCATGCTTCCCAAATCTGTCATATCGAATTCCTTTTGCATTGACTTTTTAAATTCACTCATCATGTCAACATCATCACCAGTATAGATAAGGTCATCAACATAGATACTGACAATAAGTATCTTACCTTCTTTATTCTTCTTCACAAAGAGTGTCTGCTCATTTTGACTCTTTAAGAAGCCTTCTTTGAGAAAGTAGCTTTTGATTCGACTGAACCAGGCTCGTGGAGCTTGCTTTAGTCCATACAGGGCTTTGTTGAGCTTGTATACCATCTTCTCTCTATCTCCTTTCTCAAATCCTTTTGGCTGCTCTACATATACATCTTCCTCCAACTTCCCATGTAGAAAGGCTGACTTTACATCAAGTTGGAATACCTTCCAGCCCCGTTGAGCAGCTTGTGCTAATACCATTCTTACTGTATCCATTCTTGATACTGGAGCAAACACTTCAGTATAATCTATTCCATGCTCCTGCGAATACCCTTTGGCCACAAGTCGAGCTTTGAACTTGTCAACTTCTCCAGCCTCATTCAGTTTTGTCTTATATATCCATTTGACACCAATCTTCTTTGCACCTTTAGGTAATTCAGACAGCTCCCAAGTCTGATTCTTCTCAATTGCTTCAATCTCGGCCTCCATAGCTCTTCTCCATTTCTCATGTCTTACTGCTTCTTCATAGCTTGTGGGATCTGTGGAATCAATAATTGCCATGTTGATAACATCAACAACATCCTCTCCTTCCGAGAGTCCCTCTCCTGAAACATAGTCACTCATCCAAACTGGTCTGGTCCTCTCTCTACCCTCCCTTGCTCTGTGTTCAGCAGTGTTTGAAATAACATTCGAAGGGCCTGCATCTGCTACTAGGGGCTCATTGGTGATTTCTTCATCTTCACTATCAACATTTTCATTTGCTGCTACGACGTCCTCCTCATCATCCCATTCCAACTCCATGTGTACTTCTTCATTGTGACTTGTCTCCCAATTCCACTGTTCTTCTTCTTCAAACACCACATCTCTGCTAATTTTGATCTTCTTTGTTGTAGGATTGTACATTTTGTATCCTTTGGACTCATCACTA
Organism: Potentilla sterilis; assembly: GCA_963682095.1. Lineage (NCBI taxonomy): Eukaryota > Viridiplantae > Streptophyta > Magnoliopsida > Rosales > Rosaceae > Potentilla > Potentilla sterilis. The sequence goes on from OY821766.1 coordinate 7,868,996, forward strand.
AATCCCAGTAGCACACATTTGACACTCTTATCTTCCAGCTTTTTTCTGGTTGCATCAGGAATATGGACATGTCCCACACATCCAAAGACTCGGAAGTGCTCAACTGATGGTTTCTCCCCGCTCCATGCTTCCTCAGGTGTCATGTCTGTCAAGGCAGCTGTAGGTGAACGATTGAGAACATAGGTTGTCCACTTCACTGCTTCAGGCCAGAATGATTTTGGAACCTTCTTCTCCGAAAGTATTGACCTTACAAGGTTGAGCACAGTTCTGTTCTTATGTTCGGCAACTCCATTTTGTTGAGGAGTGTAAGGTGTAGTAAGCTGCCGTTTGATACCATTCAGCTTGCAAAACTCTGAAAATTCAGTTGAACAAAACTCTCCACCTCTATCTGTTCTTACACACTTTATAGACATGCCAGTTTCTTTTTCTACAAGCATCTTAAAGCATTTAAAGTACATAAATGCTTCTGATTTTTCTAATAGAAAATAGGTCCATGCTTTCCTTGAGAAATCATCAATGAAGCATAATATGTACCTTTTGTCACTGTTTGAAGCAGGAGAAATAGGGCCACAAATGTCAGCATGAACTAGCTGCAGCTTGTAAGATGCTCTCCAGTTGCTCTTCTTTGGAATTGGATCTCGTTGTTGCTTCCCTTTCATGCAATCACTACATACATGGCTTGATGTTGGTAGTTGTGGTAATCCTCGAACCATCTTCTTGTATTGAAGAGTCCGAAGACCTTTGTGACTAAGATGTGCGAAACGGCAGTGCCACAAATGAGTGAGATTTTGAGCAGTAGATGTTTGAAAACACACCTCTTTCTTCTTCTCCTCTTCCTTGTTCTCTTCATGGTCTTTTGAAAGCAACACAAACATCCTATTTGTTGTCATGTTTGTCTGGATGATCAAGCCTTTGAGAGGATGGTAAATACGACACATTCCTTCATGGATAAGGATTGCCAATCCTCTCTCCTGCAACTGTCCAACACTCAAGAGATTGTTCTTGAGTTCTGGAACATAGTAAACATCATGTACTATGTGAGTTACCCCTTTAAAACACAGCTTCACTTTTCCTTTCCCAAGCACACTCATTCTAGTATTGTTGCCGAGCTTCACTAGGCGACTGAATTCCTCATTCAACTCACAAAACTTGGTCCTGTCTCCACACATGTGATTGGAGCAACCGGAATCCAAAAACCAGGCTTCTTCCCTTTTAGCTTGATGCAATTCCTCATATGCCATCAGCAACATCTCTTCTTCATCATCAAATTCAGCATAATTTGCCTCCTTGTCCCAAGTAGGACACTCAAACTTGTAGTGGCCGAGTTTGTGGCACTTGAAACATTCAATTGTGGAACGATTATAACTTTGTCTCCCTCTGCCTCTTCCTCTATATGATCCCCTGCCGCGACCTCTTTCTCCTCTGTCTCTTCCCACTTCCATTGTGGCCTTTAGTGCTTGTTCTTCACCAGTCCCAATGCTTTTCTTCCGAAACTTCGATTCATGAACCAGGAGAGAGCTTCGAAGTTGGTTTACCGAAAGACTTGTAATGTCTTTCGATTCCTCAATAGCGCATACCACGAAATTCCATGCTTCAGGAAGTGTGCGTAGTATCTTCTCCACGATTTTTGCATCATCCAAGCCTTCTCCGAGATTGCTCATGTTATTAGACACTAACACAACCCTTGAAAAATAATCAGTGATTGATTCGCCAACCTTCATTTCAAGCACCTCAAACTCTCTCCGGAGCGTCTGCAATTGTGCATTCTTCACCTTCTCATCTCCTTGGAACCTCGTTTTCATGGAGTCCCAAAGTTCCTTGGATGTATCTTTCTGGGTGATAGTCTTCAAGGTCGTTTTGTCAATGGCTTGAAAAAGATAATTCTTCACCTTTAAGTCCTTCAGCTTCAAGTCTGCAAGTTGTGCCCTCTGTGCACCATTCAACACTTCTCCTCTACCAGGTTCAGTGTACCCTGTCTCCACCAAGTGCCACCACTCCTTAGAACGCAGCAGGTTCTCCATAAGCATCTCCCAATGCTCATAATCTCCGTCGAACTTTGGAATACTCAACATAGTATCCTTCTCAGCTGCCATCACTCCTCTCCTGTTTCCTCACTCTCTCGTGTTTACTTCTCACAGAACCACTCACGATCAGGCCCTCTTTGGAGGGCTCTGATACCAGAATGAAAGGACTTAATGAAACTTAAAATGAGAGCTCAAGATGAGTGAAAACTCCTTATCTTACTCATGTATTGAACAGCCTTTAAATAGGCAATTACATAACAGAAACAAACGAAATAGCAGCCCACTAATCTGCACGAAACAAGCTAGTGGTAATCTTAAGCAAGAACAATTCAAAGGCTAACTACATCCCTACAGACCAGGGATTTTATTTGAAACGTAATCTAACTTGACTAACAAGAAACGGACTGCTGTTGAAAGAGTCCTAACATTTCCTTTCGGCAAAAGAAAAAAAAATCAAGCAAGAGATTAAGAGGTCGAATCTAGTAAGAATTTAGTCTAGAACGAAATAATTCAGAGTATGTGCAAGAAGAGGACGATAAAACCCAGAAAATATTAGGCCTAAAACTTTCCGGATTGGGTAATTTTTTGGTGGATGGCTAGTAGATTTCAAAATTTCCTTCAGATTTGGCGTATCTTTTCCTCCGAACAGAACCTTTCCCTTTTATGTTCATCCTGAGTGTGCTATATCAGCACAGCCCATGCATGATGTGTGGTGCCACATTGCTACGTACGATTGCGGAACAAGTCCTTTGTTAGGATCACTGATACGGTTGAGGGAGTAGGAATAAGAATAGAAGAAGATAGAGGTGAGGAAGGAGAAGAAGAGAACAGGAAAAGATGAATTATCATTTCAATGCCTTCGAAAATACTACAGAGGAGGTTTTAAACAGTCATCCGGACACCTGGCATCCAAGTAGAGAGCAGCAGCTAACTAATCCTTAAACATGCTTAATTGAACTTAACAACTAATTAATTATCAGCTAATTAACTAACTCAACTGACAACAGGAATGCAACAATATTCCTAACAATTCTGCCCTCTTACATTAAGCTTGTCTTCAAGCTTCAATGTTTGAAATCTGGAAAACGTTCCAAAATTTCAGTTGCTGTCTCCCAAGTAGTCTCCTCTTTGCTAGCTCCCATCCATTGAATCAACCATTTAGTGACAGGAGAGTTGTTTTCCTTAAAAATCTTCCTGTTGAGTACAGCAGCTGGATACCACCTTGGGTTGTGTGGGTCAATATCAAGAGGGAAATGTGCTGCTACAACATCCTTGTCTCCAACTTTTTTCTTGAGCAGTGATACATGGAACACATTGTGTACCCTTGCAGTAAGGGGTAGCTTCAATCTGTAAGCCACTTGGCCAATTTTCTCCTCAATCAAGTAAGGACCATAATACATTGGTGACAGTTTATGATTAGTTCTCTTCTTCACTGAGTTTTGGCGATATGGCTGCAGTTTCAAATACACCCAATCTCCAACCACAAAAGTTCTTTCAGTGTGATGTCGATCATAGAAATGTTTCATTCTGGCCTGAGCAACTTGTAAATTCCTTTTCAAGATTGCTATCAACTCATCTCTGCTCTGTAATTTCTCATCAACTGCTTGCACTGCTGTTGATCCCGGCAAATAAGCTTGTACTGGTTTTGGTTCATAACCATAAAGAGCCTTGAACGGAGACATGCCTATAGCTGACTGAAATGCAGTATTATACCAATATTCTGCCCAAGGTAAGGCATTCAACCAAGACTTTGACTTTTCTCCAACAACACACCTCAAGTACTATTCTAAGGTTCTATTTAGATTTTCAGTTTGTCCATTAGACTGTGGATGATATGATGAACTCTTATGTAAAGCAGTACCTTGTTCCTTGAAGAATGACTCCCAAAAGAGGCTTAGGAAAACTGGATCTCTGTCTGAAATGATCACCTCTGGAAGACCATGCAATTTGAATATATTTTGTATAAACAATTGAGTTACATCAGCTACAGAATAGGGATGAGACATTGCTGTAAAGTGGGCATACTTGGTAAATCTATCAATGACCACCCAAATGACTGACTTCCCATTAGATGTTGGTAGCCCCTCTATGAAATCCATTGATATCTCAGCCCAGGCCTTCTCTGGAATTGCATTTGGTTGTAACAACCCTGGAGGATTTATTGTTTCATAATGATTTTGCTGACACACATGACAAGATGCCACAAAATTCTTGATGTCAGTATGCATTCCTGGCCAGGCAAAAGATCTTCTGATTCTTTTCTCAGTTCTGCATATCCCAGCATGTCCACCAAGTAGTCCAGAATGGAACTCAGCAATGAGTTTGTCTCTCCATCCATCCTGTTTAGGAACACACACTCTTCCCTTGTAGTAGAGCTGTGAACCCACCAATGAAAACCTGGAATTAAGGCAAGTGTTGTTCAATATTTGATGTACTAACTGTGTCATTTCCACATCTCTTTTGCAAGCATCTGCCATATCCATCAAATACTGATGTGTAGGGGAAGAGATTCCATGACACACATTCAAGGTTGCATATTGTGAAATTACCTCAGAACTAGGAAATTCCAATTCCTCTCTTCTGGACAAAGCATCAGGAGCAGAATTATTTTTTCCAGATTTGTAATGAATGGAATAGTCATATCCAGCTAATTTCAAAAGCCACTTCTGTTGGTTAGGGGTGGTAATCCTCTGAGTTAAGAAATGCTGAATTGTTCTATGATCTGTAAATATCTTGAAATGATTTCCTAACAAATAGGGCCTCCAATGTTGGACTGCATACACCACTGCCAACATTTCTTTATCATACACTGATAATGCCATGTGCCTTGGTGCTAGAGCTTTGCTTAAAAAAGCAATTGGATGACCTTCTTGTGAGAGGACTGCTCCAATTCCAATTCTAGATGCATCACATTCCACAGTGAACTGCTTTGAAAAATCTGGTAATGCTAAAACTGGAGTTGTCATAAGGGCCTGCTTTAACTCCTCAAAAGCCTTCTCCGATTCAGGAGTCCATTTAAAACCTCCTTTTTTCAACATATCAGTCAATGGCTTGGACATAGAACCATAATTTTTCACATATTTCCTATAGTAGCCTGTCAGCCCTAGGTAACCTCTCAATTTCTTTAATGTTCTTGGTCTTTCCCAACCTTTGATGCACTCAATTTTTGCTGGATCCACTGAAACGCCCTCTGCACTGATCACATGTCCCAAATATTCCACTTTAGAAACTCCAAAAGTACACTTACTCTGCTTAACTTTGAACTCATGTTGTTGTAGCTTGAGCAATACCATTTCCAGATGTTCTAAGTGAGTAGCTAAGTCTGGACTATAGACCAAAATGTCATCAAAAAATACTAGAGCACATTTTCTCAACAGTTCCCTGATTGCTTCATTCATCTCTGACTGAAAAGTGGAAGGAGCATTGGTTAAACCAAATGGCATTACCAAAAACTCATAATGTCCACTGTGTGTTCTGAAGGCAGTCTTGCTAATGTCAGCTTCACACATCCTAATCTGGTGATATCCTGATCGTAAATCCAGCTTGGTGAAAATTGTAGCCCCATGCAATTCATCTAGTAGCTCATCCACTACTGGGATTGGATACTTATCTTTAATAGTTACTGCATTCAATGCTCTATAATCTACACACATTCTCCAGGTTCCATCTTTCTTTTTAACCAACAATACTGGCAAAGAAAAAGGGCTCTTGCTAAGTCTGATAACTCCAGTCTCTAATAGTTCCTGCACAATCTTTTCTATTTCAGTTTTCTGAAAATGAGGGTACATGTATGGTCTTACACTGACAGGTGGAGTGTTGGGAAGCAGTTCAATCTTATGATCATATTTCCTGTGTGGTGGTAAAGAGGTTGGTACTGTAAAGAGGTCAGAATACTTCTGCAGGAGGGCAGTAATTTCTGGTGTTTGACATTGAATAATTGGTGGTACTGATGGTGTTACTGGCTGCACTTGGACCAACATTGCCTCTCTTTACTTTTTCAACAGCCTAGTCATAGCCTTACAACTAATTGCAGTTGCCTCCGGTCTGGTTTCCCCTTGTAGCTTATAAACTACCCTCTCATACTTGAATCTCATTCTCATAGTGGTAAAATTCCACATGATTGTGCCTAAAGATCTCAACCAACCATCTCCCAACACGATTTCGCAACCAGTTATAGGTAAAATATAATAATCAGTAAGGAAGGTAAAACCTTGTAGTGTCAAAGCTGAGTGAACTTCCCCATTGGTCTGCATCTTCGAACCACTAGCAAGAATGACATTTAGTGGTGACAATTTGTGAACAACCAACTTGGATCCTTTCAACAACCTAGGATGAATAAAATTGTGAGTAGCTCCAGAATCTATCAATGCATGCACCTTCCTTCCTTCAAATTCACCTTTGAGTTGCATTGTCTGCACATTAGTATCATCCTCTCCTAATACATGGAGTCTAATTAAAGGTTCATCCAAATTTGTAATAGGAGGCACCTCCATCTCAATCAACTGTTCCTCTCCCAACTCCAACAACTCATTTTCATCAGGGATAATCTCCAAACTCATCAATTGCCTTTTTTTCTACAATTATGCCCTGGCTTATAAGTTTCTTCACAAAAATAACACTGCTTCCTTGCTCTCCTTGCTTCAAACTCTGAATCAGTGAGTCGAAGTTTCATATTATTGTTGCCATGTGAACCTGTTTGTGGAGTTCTAGGTGTGAACTGTGATGCAGAAGTTACCCTTGTTTGTAAATTAGTTGGAGCTTTGAAACTGTGCTGAGCACTCTGGCCACTTGCTATTCTGGTAGGAGTAGGCTGCTTTGGTATGTACCTGAAATTAGTCTCAAAGGTCCTAGCCAAATCACAGGCTTCATACAAGCTTTTTGGTTTAAAAGCTTGTACTACAGCCCTCAACTCCTCTTTCAGTCCACCAATGAAAAATGATACTAATACTTCAGTTGGTATTCCAGGTGTTCGTCTTGACAACTTTGTGAACTGCTCCATAAATTGTTCCACACTCCCAGTTTGATTCATCCTAGCCAAAACTGCATGATACTCAGCCCTGTTATACTGACTAAACTCCCTCATCATCAAATCTGCCAACCCTTGCCAAGTAGGAGGGAATTCATGCCTAAACATATACCATCGATCCGAAGCCTTGTCGACCAAATGCATTGAAGCAATGGATAATTTTCTCTCCTCTGGAATTTGGTAAAATTCAAAATACTGCTCACATTTATTCAGCCATTCAACCGGATCCTCTCCCCCATATTGTGTAAAGTCCAGCTTCATCTGTCTCATAGTTGGCAGGTTAGGGTCATACACATTTGTGTGGAATCCACACTGGTGATTCTGATGAGGTGAACACTGGAAACTGGTATGCTGATGGCCCCGTTGATGTTGCTGTTGTTGACAAGAAGAGTGAGGAATGTGAGGTATTCTTTGTGAGTTGTTGTTGTTGGTGAAAATGGGGTTTGTTGGGTCGTGTTTTGGGGTATCTGATGGTGATGACACATTATGTGTAGTAGTGGTGGTAGCATAGGTTGCATCGGCCGAAGCAAAAGTCATGGATTTCTGATGTGTAGACCTTGTTGTAGAGATCAGAATAATGCATGGAAAACAAATCATTGTTAGACTGTCCATAATTCGTTTTCTGTATCACCAAGGGAGGTGGTCCTAAAATTGAACCCACATTGTTCACAAAAGGATGCATGCTCTCAGATTGTGTAGCGAATCCAGGAAATTAACCTCCATTATGTAGTTGCACAGATCCACCATTCAACATATTACTGTGTATATTAGCAGTATCACTCATAATTTCATTAGTATCAATCATACTAATAACTGGTTGTCTACTCGATTTAGACATAAGAGAAATTAATTGTTCATTAGTATCCAAATCCATTTCAGAAATAGGGTTAAGAACGTTATTACCCATAGATCTCGCTACCGTCAACGATGAAGTTTCATCAGAGATCCCTATGAGCTTAGCTTGTTGGATAGGAATGGCGCTTGATTCGATTTGCCCAAATCCTTTTGATATCATCTCGATGTTGAGTGATGTTATTTGCTGCTGAATTTTGTCCATTAACATCCCCTGAAAACTCAAAAGGGAAGACTCCATGGTAGCTTTAAATGAAGCTGCCACAGATGCTTGCATCTCCTCCAGACGAGCCTTGACCTCATCTTTATGAGCTTGGAGCTCTGCTTCCAGCTGAGAACGTTCTGCAGCGACGGTGGAAGTCTCTGATGCCGAGATCTTCCCAGTACCCTTTGCCATGACCGACTAGGCTCCGATACCAATTGTTAGGATCACTGATACGGTTAAGGGAGTAGGAATAAGAATAGAAGAGGATAGAGGTGAGGAAGGAGAAGAAGAGAAAAGGAAAAGATGAATTATCATTTCAATGCCTTCGAAAATACTACAGAGGAGGTTTTAAACAGTCTCATCCGGACACCTGGCATCCAAGTAGAGAGCAGCAGCTAACTAATCCTTAAACATGCTTAATTGAACTTAACAACTAATTATCAGCTAATTAACTAACTCAACTGACAACAGGAATGCAACAATATTCCTAACATCCTTCTATTCTATCTCTTGTACGATGGATGCAGTCGCTCGAGTGATGAAGCTTTTGTTTGTCTGCATATACTGAAACTTGTTTTCAAATCTCAACTTTTGATATCGAGAATTCAGAAGTTTGCTACCATATTTTTGAAACAATTCCCAAACACCGTTCTTATGGGGTCGTAACGAAGTTTTCGAGCTTAGTGGAAGCCACCAAACACTATGAGAGTTTATTGAAAGACAGCCCCGATCCTAGATATATAACTGGAAGAATACTGTGACTGCAAGTTCCAATCAAGCTTTGAAGGATGTTCTGACTTTCCGTGGAGCTAAATATAGCGACAATGGCTATGATCTAACAAGACTTGCACATAACTGTTGCAAACACTACTCACAGAACGCTATAATATATAGTGCAGTACGTTTGTTTTCTCTCTCTGAAAATATTTGTTTTTGCTTTAATTTCGACAGACTAACTCACTAACTTGAGATGTCCGCTAATCTTTTTCTCTTTCATTGAACAAACAGAAAGAACTCGATCAACCTGAAGTTGTAGCCATGTTGAATACGAAGCCTTATTTTGAAAATTTCCTTGAGAAGTCGTTTCAAGGATTATACCGATCTATGGAAATTCTAGATAATTTTCATATGTTGATGGACAATTTTCATGCAAGATAACATAAAACCAAATCAAGCTTATGGGAAAGGGTTTTTGTGTGTCTAAGAAATACAGTATATATCTGTATGTCCGCAAATTCAATTACGGTGTTTGGATAAAAACAACATTGTATTAAATTATTGATGCCCACTTAAGATTCTGGACAAGTTACTGAGCTTTGCACTTTCCTGCCATATACATCTGAATAAAAAGTACACCTAAACACCAATGTGAATGTATAATTATCGCATAAAGTATAAGAGCAACTTTAGTAATGCTAGCTAGCCATTTTTGACAAGAAGAACATGTAGACGTCTAAATTCAGAGAAAATCCACAATATAAAGCACTCCTAAAGCAGTAGCAGATATTTATTTACTAAAAGGACAAACTACTGGTCACTCCTCCAACTTTCACTAACTCGACAGTTTAGTCCTTAAGGTTTCAATTTCAACAGATCATTCCTCCAACTTTCACTGACTCGACAGTTTAGTCCTTAAGGTTTCAATTTCAACAGATCACTCCTCCAACTTTCACTAACTCGACAGTTTAGTCCTTAAGGTTTCAATTTCAAAATATGTAGTTGGAGGAGTGATCTGTTGAAATTGAAGTTGTAGGAGGAATGATCTGTTGAAATTGAAACCTTAAGGACTAAACTGTCGAGTCAGTGAAAGTTGGAGGAGTGATCTGTTGAAATTGAAACCTTAAGGACTAAACTGTCGAGTCAGTGAAAGTTGGAGGAGTGACCAGTATTTTGTTCTTACTAAAAAGAGGTAAAAGAAAGCTTACAATCCTGCGGTGCAGCCGAGTATTTTGTTGTTGCCGCCAGAGAGGGTCTTGACTTTATTTGAGAGTTGTAGAGCAACAAATGGCTGATCAGTAGAGGTAAGAGTATGCAATGTGAATTTGTGGCAATGAAGCTAGTAATTCTTATCTGATTCCTCCCAATCATTTGATTCCTCCCAAATCAAAGCAAACCTGTGCGTCCCGATTTGGAACAAGCGCGGTAAGTAGTATACATAAGGGCCATTATCCAATTCTACATAGGCCCAGTCTGGGATAACCGGAAGCGCCTCATCAAGACCCTTAACCGGTTCATCAAGCCATTGACGCCGGCGGATATCAAAAACACACACACCAGGCTTATCCCTCTTCCATTCAAGGGGATGCCTTGAGCCATACAGTAGTAAGTAGCAATGTTTTAAAAGGCTAAGGCGTAGCCAAGGCGTTGTCGGGAGAGCCTCACCAAGGCGTAAGACTTGAGGCAAAATGCGTAAGCCTTGAGAATAAAAGTTCTGTATTTATGCATTTATCGGTGTTATACATAAAACATGCATTGTATAATTGACATCCAAAACAAATATGATAAATTGTCATTTATTCTTAACAAGTACACACTTAAACCATGCAATTTAACTAAATCCCCTTACATAAACTAAATCCATAGATCAAAGTACTAGTTAATGCTTTAAAGATCAAAGAACACAAACAATAATTAGACTAACTTCATGCTTCAAAATCATCATCATCAATTAGAATATCACCATCCAAACTATCACCACCATCACTATCACCTCCAACACCAACATCTTCATCTACATGTTTTTGGAAGAGGGGATTGGTGTCATCATATGGATTAGCTCTAGTCTCATCATCTACAATGTCATCAAGACGCATTGATTTCCTTAGAGGCTTTCTCTTACCTACACAAAAATTTAATATGATAACCAATTAAACATAAGAGTAGAGGACCTATTTGAATACTTTGTTACACAATTAGTTAAACATAGATATTTTAATGAACTTACTTGAACTTGGTCGTTCACTAGCTTTCTTTTTGCTTTTGTACGAAAGGATAGGTTCATTAAGAGAAAGAGTAGGCTCACGAGGAGTAGGCGCACGAGGAGGACTTGGTGCACGACGAGGAGTTGGCTCATGAGGAGAAGTAGGCTCACGAGGAGGAGGAGAAAGCTCATGACGACGAGGCTCCCTATTAATAATGCTACCTTCATATGTACCACTTGGCACATTCCTTACCGCCTCATCATCTAATAATAGATCTTCCACATTTTCCTCAATCCAATTTGGATCGGTTGGAAGAACCGGATCCTCTATCTCGGTTATCCATTCATCATCCGATTCAATTTCTTCCACAACTATAGGATCGATCTTTGTAGCATTTCTTTTCAAGGTCCTATCTCTTAAGACAATATTATATTTCACATAAACTAAAGCATGCAACCTCTTGTGCTCAAGTCTATTTCTCTTTTTGGTATGAATCTACAATCAACATTCAACATCCATATGCAACAATTCAATAGGCTAGCAATTGTGAACTAATAACTATTAAACTTAAATGTGATGAAAAGAAAGACTTACCATTTCAAAAGTGCTCCAATTCCTCTCACACCCCGAAGCACTACAAGTAAGGGAAAGGACCCTAGTAGCAAAATTCATCAACTCTGGTGTTTCTGTCCCGTATTTTTCCCACCAAAACACTAAAAACATGTAATAAATAAATATCAATAAATCAAATTCATATAAACATTTAACAGAATTACATTTAAAAGTATTAGAAGTTAAAGCAAATAATAACTTTATCGGGAGATCGGATTTTTTTAGTAGATTCGGCCATTAAACTTCCAAACTTGCCAAGCTTTCTATCATAGAAGTCCAATTGCAAATCGGCGGTGACACGAGCCTCACCACTTATCATCCTATCCATGCACTCTTCCAACCCCTTCTTCACCATCTCCAAATCCTTAAAGGTTTCTTCATATCGGAATTTAGGGTTCAAGTAATAACCTGCCGCATGTAATGATTGATGAAGTTGTGGTCTCCACCTACTATCTATTCTCCTCCAAATGGGAAGATACTTTGCTTCCACATTTCCAAGATTACTTGCAATCTTGTCTTTTGCGGCATCCATCAACTCATAAATAAATCCCATAGGGGGTCTCACTTCCGAATCAACCTCTCTCAAGACACAAACAAGTGGCATCACACTCTTTATGCAATAAGCAACATGGTTCCAAAAGTTCCCATCATGAAGGATCCACTTCTTCACATCATTAGCGTCCTTATGTTTTGTAGACCCACATTCCAACCAATCTTTTGATTGAAACATACTAATAAGAGTTTCTTTTTGCTTATATAAACTTTGAAGAGTGAGAAAAGATGTAGCAAACCTTGTAACCACTGGCCGAATAATCTCCTTGTTACCGGTGAATTTCCTCATAATAGCAAGAACTTGTGTATGGCCATAAATGAATTTCACAACTTGCTTAGCTCTTTGAATGGTGGTTTCAAAGACTTTCAACTTGCTAATATCCTCTAGCATCAAATCAATACAATGAGCAGCACAAGGTGTCCACCACAGATTGGTTCTATAGGTCATCAATTCCTTTCCCGCCAACTTGTAATTAGAAGCATTATCCGTGACTATTTGGATAATATTCTCTTCCCCAACCTCATCCACAACACTATCCAAGTAGTTTAGCATCAACTCTCCATTTTTTTATTGTATTCGATGCATCAACCGATTTCAAGAACCGTGTACCCTTAGGGCTATTTACTAGAAAATTTAGTATGACCCTACTCTTGCCATCCGTCCAACCATCGGACATAATAGTGCATCCATACTTCATCCAATCCTTTTTATGTTCTTCCATCAACTTTTGAACATCTTGAACTTCTTCCTTCAAAATCCAAGTCCTTAACTCATGACTTGTTGGAGGTTGAAAACCGGGACCATATTTGGCAATCATCTCCATTGTCGCAAAATAGTAAGGACTATTCGCTACATTGAAAGCCAACCCATTCGTATAAAACAAGCGCCCAATTGCCCTACACACATCATGTCTCTCTTCTTTCTTGTATGAGGTATTCAATGTAACTTGCCGAACTTTAGAGGTTACAAAGTTGTCCATTGGTCCTCTAGCCCTTGGTTGACCACTACCACCACAAGGAGTTGGAGCACTACCACTACCACTCTCACTTCCCCCTATATTTGTCACTTCTTGAACATCCGCATCTTCTTCTAGAATTTCCAATCCTCCTATCTCCCGCCGCACCCGAATTCTTGCTCGTTTCTCTTCATCATTTTTCACAAGTGCTTTAGTACACCAATCTTTCACATTTGGTGGAACTTTAGGACAAGGTTTGATTCCTTTATGGGTGCCAACTAAATGTTGCTTGAATCTAAAAATGCCACCGGTACACCTATGATCACAAAATCCGCAGAGAAAGTAAATCAATTCCCCGGCAATTGGTTTAGTCCATCGCCAAACATAATCTTTCTTTTGTGTCCCACTAGTACTTTGTGTCTCACTACTAGTACTCATTGTGCCTGCATTATAAAACAAGAAAATCACATCTAACAAGTTCCATTCAAGTTCCAAATTTGCAGCTGCTTCCTAACAAGTTGGGACCAAGAAAGTAAACAACAGTCCCAACAAGAAAGTAGATATCAATCTCAACATGTGAACTATGAATTGCAGTACTGCCTCCTTTCAGTTACCATATTCATACGGAAATCAGAGAGACCAAACAATCAAAGACGGTCGAATCGAAGCAACATGAATAAATAGCTGAGAGAGTTCCAGGATATACAAAGCAAAAGAAGTTGAAATTAATCAATGAATCGAAGTAGGGTTAGTTCAAAACCGAAAACCACGTCAAGAAGACAAGAACCCATCTTTCACAGTATCAGAATTTGGGGAATTGGGTGCATACCTGCTGCTGCCAAGACTCGAATTGAAGTGGCGTTCCGTCTGTTTTTTAGAGCAGAATGAAGATGCGATGCGTTCCGTCCGGGACGACCCAATAACTCGAATGCGTTCCGTCTGTTTTTTGGAGCAGAATGAAGACGCGATGCAGAAGAAGAAGGCTGGAGCAGAATGAAGACGCGATGCAGAATGAAGGCTGGAGCAGGCTGAGCAGCCCTAAACCCTCTTTCTGAAACTGAAACGACGGAATTACCCCGCGTGTCCGTGTCCAAGCTGTGTCCTAAATGCATTTTGGCGTGTCGGTGCGTATTTTGGCGTGTCCATGCGTGTCCGTGTCCGATACATATCGGAAGCGTGCGCCTTAAGCGCCTTAAGGTGCGCCTTGGGTGCCTCGGCGCCTAGACAGCCAAGGCTTAGGCTTTTTTCTCTGCGCCTTGCGCCTTTTGCGCCTTGAGGCGCGCCTCAGGCGCGTTTTTTAAAACATTGGTAAGTAGGAGTCTTTGGAATGCCCAAGCACCACACCAGTGGCCCAGTCACCCCAGAAATGTTTGAAGATGCAGTCCCAGTTTTTCTCTTCCAAATCATAAATAAACAAATAATGCTGGAGATTCTTCCCTATTCCTCCGCGGGAATAGACATAAATCTTGTTTTTAGAAACAGCAAGCGGCTGTGGGGCTTGATCATATTCTCCAGTGATTTCAGGCAGTTGTTCAGTAAGACAACACCACCAGAGCGCCGAGAAGGATCCATAAAGTAAGATATAGGTCCAAATCCATAGATCAAACCATCTTTGAAGGAAGCCACATGCGGAGTGTAGGGCAGGTACTTACGAAAGGACTGGTGACGCCAACGCAACTTCCTTTCTTGCAAGTCCAAGAACTCATATTCCCTGGCGGGTACAGCGTCCAAGTACTGAATTTCCCCAAAGGCTACCGGAGGGCGAGGCTTATTACTAATTTTCGATCCACCGAGCAGGTATAGCTTGGAGTTGATAACCAGAATACTGACTGGAAAGCGCTGGTAACCTAACTCAGGAAGATCAAGTCGACGGAAGAGTATATCATCATGAGCATCATCATTATCACATCCAATTTTCGCCTTCTCAGATTCTTGTTGTTGTTGCCGTCCACCCTCGATCATAAACCATAACGATGAATCTCCCTGGCGAACCTGAACGTACAAGGGCCTGTCCCCCGCATTCTTGTTGCTTGTTATCCCTCCGATTCTCTTTTTGTTTCCCATTTGTCTTCACTGGGCTGATATCAACCCCCAGATTTCTCTCTTCTTTCGTTAGTATAGATTTCTCTGGTTTTTTATGCTATGATATTCCCTTAACTTGGCCTATATATAAATACTGTATATCTACTTCCATCTCTTTCCTTTTTTTCCTTAGGGCATCTCCAACCATGAAATCCTATTATAAGACTTCACTTGGACACTATTCATTATAGGATTTTAACCATCTCCAATGGTAAGGTCCTATAATGGGGTCTTATATTTATATATTTGTTGTAGGAAAATGGGATTGGTCTACTCATTTCATTGATAATCCCATTTATATAGGGTGAGTATTACAACGGTAATAGTAAATACATTAATGACAATAATGACTACCTAATTACCTCTCGTCAGTTACATTGACGAAGGCACATAATGTGTTTTTCCTTTAACAATATTTAATTTTTCTTTATTTTATGTTGTAATTAATAATAATTTATATTTGTAAACTATTATTGTACATGATAAATAAATATAACATTCATTTGAAAAATAAAAATGAATTTTAGACCCGTATGCATTATCCACAATCGGACACGTGTACGATCGACATGTGTCGGTGGATAGGATTTGAAATTAAATTTTACATAGATATTATCACAAATCGGATAAGACTTTGGTAGACACGTGTCGATGTTTAATTCGTTGTCGAGATTTCGTTACCTGTCACGTGTCAATTTCTATCTTCCGAGATCATTGTTAATATATGCCTTGAACCAGCCAGTCGGAGATCTCGCTGTATCTGTTATGCTGGGTTATAGTTTCCTGTTGGGCTTAGTATATAAACGTTCTAAACTCTAGTTGTATTCCGTCGTATCAAAAATTTATTTAAGAAAATTACAAAATTAAAATAATTCAAGGATGAATTGAGGCCGTTGGATTGGAAGAAGATTAAACGGTGGCCGTTGGATCGAGTTGACCGTTGGTGTGCAGGGGGGACAAGTCGACCCACGTGCTTTGACTGCAGCGCTCGGGACCTGCGACAGCAGCTGTCTCCCACTTGCTTCTCTTCAGCCGCGCAACGCGCGTGATGCAGCTCCCATGGTTTGTCGTCTAGCGCGTCTCTTCTCCTCTTCTCCTCTCTCTTCTGCCAGACCACGTGCTCTTCTCCTTTCTCCTCTGATTATAGGACGCGTCCTAAACAAAGTCTCATTTTGAGACTTCAAATGAGACGAGGTCTTATAAGTTTAGGGTATAGGACCCCAAATTTTCACCATTGGAGAGCAAAAAAATTTAGGACCCCTAAATTTTAGAGTACAGGACCTCTCATTGGAGATGCCCTTAGGATTAGCTACAACCTTTCTTCCCGATATCACTCGGCCTAAAATTTAATTGGTACATTTAATTTGGTCCTCTTAGTCAGACCTCAAAATCTTCAGCCTTCCTTTCGAGTAATTATTCATTAACTACTTTTTCCTTCTTTTCACACAGTATTAATTTGGAGGGTAACGTTTCCGTAAAGTAATTAATTAAATTAGTCATTTTACCTACGTTTTTGCTAAGTTACACAAAATATCGATTTGGAAACAATATCTTCAATTTTCGGATTCAATTTAAACGTTGGAGATGTAATTGCTCATATGCATCCTATAACTTCCCACTACGTCTTCACAGAGTTGTTTTGTTTATTATTAAGCTATTGGCTGATAAAAGGAATCACCAATCTTCACAACCAATATTGTATCACTACAATAACAATGCACATATTCACTTGATTGATAGATTTTATTGTGATTATCAGTATGTTATCAAGAACATGAGCAGTAAATTAGGCAAGGGAAACACCAAAAGCCTTTTTCTTGATAAAGAAGCAAGCCTGATTATTTATCTACATTAAGGCAAGCATCACTACAGAAGAACTGACCACAAAAAGGGTAAAAATTGTCATCATAAATTTCACAATGGGAAAGAAAAATGAAATTAATACTAATCCCTGGTAGTGGAACTTAGTTCTATCAAAGAAGCCCACCATCTAGTTGATTTCACCTTAAACCCAGCTTAGTGCAATTAAAAAAGAGTCTTTGCTTAATTCGTTCTACTAACCACAGCATGATGAATTTTGTGCTGCTTGACTACCTCCATTGCCTGGTTCATTCATATTGAGTGATTGCGGCTGAAAACATCACAAAAGAGGAGTCCATTAACATTTGAGAGAACACTTGTGGAAAGAAAGGTTTCCCACTTTGGAAGGCATTGAACAACTGATTTGGGCCAAAGAGTAAGGTGGAGGAAACAAAAGGTCAATATAATTTCTTATTAATATGATATAAAGACACACCTCAGTGCCCTTGGAATCAGATTCTGCAAGTCTCTGCTTGATATCCCTGGCCATAGAAAAGAAAACCTCCTCCACGTTCAAGTTTGTCTTTGCACTCTGCAGAACCAGAACATATACTCTCGATATAAGTAAATCTTAGGTACTAGTGTAGACAAAAAATCTAAGGCATAGATTGCTACTCACAGTTTCAAAAAACTTGATGCCATATTCATCAGCAAGAGCTTGACCTTTAGATGCAGGCACAGCCTAAACGCATGGATAATTTCATTGATAAAGCCACCACAGGTGCGCATATACAACAAATACATGTGGATAAGATGAGCAAGTTAGCAATCTTGTGTCAAATCAAACAGAGGATCCATCAAATGATCCACATTTCATGTAAGCGAAAAGATAAATGTTACACACCCTTTTGCTTTCATCCATATCAGCCTTGTTCCCCACCAGCACCTTGTTGACATTGTCAGAAGCATGTTGTTCAATGTTACGAATCCAGTTCCTGATGTCTGCAAATGGAGAGATGATTATTATAAGAGCTACATGTCAATCCATTATATTTAAAAATTTCAAAACAGACTATCGGAAGGACAAGCTATCTAAGTTTGAGAAATTACTGTTGAAAGATGACTCATCAGTTACATCATACACCAACAAAATACCCATGGCTCCTCGATAGTAAGCTGCAGAGCATAACACAAATACATGAGAAAAGTCCTGCACAACAATTATAAAATCAAAATCACTTAACAACAGACCTAGTAGGCTAGTACAACCACCAGATAAGTACATCATAACTCACCTATACATAATCAAGTCTCTCATACATGGGGGTGAGGGATTTACATAGTTAGTCAAAATTGATAAAACTATCCTCATCATCTGAATCATTTCTCTATACTTACTTTTTTTTTTTGGTTATGAAGGTTTATTTTCTTTGTTACTTTTGAATTACGATTCTCCCCATTTTGAGCAAACCAGTACTTGCTGCACAAATTCCAAAAATCAACAATTTGTAAAATCAATAACGTGCACCTGTTGTGATTGTCCGGAACCGTTCCTGACCAGCTGTATCCCAGATTTGCAACTTAATTCGTTTGCCATCAAGCTCAATGGTTCTTATCTTGAAGTCAATTCTGTCAAGGAAAGATCATTATCTAAGAAATGTTTTAAGGATCTTCAAGAAGATTTTAGTTTGTTCAACTGTAATGCAACCAAAAGAAAACACACTTCAATTGACAATGCCCTATATATAAGCCTAGATCATGATCCAATTGACTTAATGTGATGGTTAACATTACACATGCTAAAGAGTTTCTGAATACAAAATGGCCACGCTTTCTAAGAATACAAACCCAATAGTGGTAATGAAACTGGTCGTGAAGGAGCCATCAGAGAATCGCAAAAGCAGGCAACTCTTTCCAACACCTGAACTCAGGAAGTATTGTTAGCCATTCAGAACCAAAAGCTTCATAGATGAGAGAATAAGCACATCTCCCAGAAAAAAAAAAAAAAAAAGGATACACTTAATTCCTGATACTTCATAATTGCACTCAAAAGAAACATTATGTATTTATTCATTTCCAGATAGAAAAACCATATTCCATTTCATTCTTATCCATCTCAAATAATTTTCAAAGTGAACCCTCTTATAGCAATTAACCTCCTTGATGCCAGAACCATGACCCCCAGTGCTCAAATTTAATCCTCCCATATAAATCCTGTTCCTGATTTACAAATACTAAATCTGGCCAACTCATTTGTTTGTTTGTTTGGAAATGGCATATTTCAGGATACAGGGAGTCAAACATTACTCATCACATTTCATTTCATTGGCAAACGTTAATATATCTTTCTCTCATTCGTATTCTTCATCAAAACAAAAATGGGATCTTTTAACAAAACCCATACTCACCCGTATGTTCAAACTGGAGCACAACCAAATATTACCCTACACCAATCATTATAGCTCAAATCAACTATCCCATTGTAAAACTGAAATACAACATCACATTGGCACCACCCATTCCAAGTAAACCAAAACCGAATTGGATCTTAAAATGTTGAACTTCCATTCATTTCCATATTGTTCTCAAGAACCAAACAAAAGATAGAAGCTTTACTAACCACTGTCGCCAATGAGGAGGAGCTTGATCAGATAATCGTAATCGGCTCGAGCCCTTGGTGGTGCAGCCATTGATTTACTATATCACCAACCCAAAAACTGTAAAATCGGACCCTCTAATATCTCTGCAACCACTAATGAAGAACATCAAACAAAGCACCATATGTATGATTCAACAAGTAATGAAGAAAATGCATGGGATCGCAGAATGAGAGAGAGTTACCTTCGGTGAAAGCTTTAGCAAGTGGTCGGCGACATCAGGATCGATCCAATGAATGTGGGAGACTTCGGGTTCGTGACCTCTTTTGGTTCGGTCTCTCTCTGTTTAATACGTGGGAGACTCCTTAATGTACGTGAAAGCAATGCATTTGTACACCCTGTTGCACCGGATACTTTCTCTGCTATAGATCAACGGAGACGTAATAAATAACAGAACTTTTAAGCTCATTTAAATTAAATACCTCGTCTATAAATTATTTCAAATAAATACATAAATTTTGAAGCTCATTTCAACTAAATATCTCATCTATAAATTATTTCAAATAAATACTCAAGTTATACAAAATTCTACAAAAGTTTCAACTCCGTTAGACACCCCATTAAAACAACCGTTAACTTGTCTATGAAGAGTGTTTGACTTATTAACTAAACCCCATCATCGTGGGTATTTTAGACAACACAAACTTATTCCCGCTCAGTGTCTCCTATAACCCTAAACTTTCAGCTCTTTCCCTCAACATTTAAGCTTAAACGAAAGTGCTACATTGCAAATTGCAAAATTGAAATCAACTTAATTGTATGTAAATAAATTTGTGTATAAAAATTTCAGTTATTATGTTTCAATTATTATGTTTACATACAATTAAGTTGATTTCCATTTTGCAGTTTGCAATGTAGCACTTTCGTTTAAGCTTAAATGTTGAGGGAAAGAGCTGAAAGTTTAGGGTTATAGGAGACACTGAGCGGAAATAAGTTTGTGTTACCTAAAATACCCTCGATAGCAGGTCCAGTCAATAAATCAAACATCATTCATAGATAAATTAACGGTTGTTTTAACGGGATATCTAACGGAGTTGAAAATTTTGTAAGATTTTGTATAGCTCGGGTATTTATTTGAAATAATTTATAGATGAGGTATTTAATTGAAATGAGCTTTAAAGTTCGGGTATTTATTTGAAATAATTTATAAATGGGATATTTAATTGAAATGAGCTTTAAACTTCGGGTATTTATTTGTAGTTTACCCTTTCATTAACTTACCAGAACCACGTGTCCGGGGCGCTTCCGACCATCGCGTTTCCGTACGTGATTTTTACCTTATAAAAATGTAAATTATAAAATAAATCTAATAAATACAATTCTAACCCTATAATCACTAATAATAAGATTATTTTTTAAAATTACTACAAATGTGTTTCATAAATTATGAAATTATCGTTTTTTACTACACTACTGCATGTTAGTAGCATTAAGTTATTATAAGAGTCAATCATATTATCTCATTTTTTTGGGTTAGTAGTTATCAGATATGCATATAACAACTGATTTTGGGATGACCAATTAGATGCTCATGCATGTTTTTCTGTAGTGATGCTATATATAAATTATTACATGTATAATAATATGTTGTCACGGACTGCAATCTTATGTATAAGTAATGAAAGGGTTGTGGTCTCTGTCTTGATATTTTTGTGTATCTTCACTATAAATTATTACTCATGATGTGGTAGAGTTGGTGGTGCAGCTGCTGCTCTACCAACAAAGATGGCGATGGCTACAAGGAGAAGATGATCGAAGTTAAGTATATGAATAGATGAATGGATGGTATCTGGAGTCCGGCAAAGGAGAGCAACTACGATCTTTGGCAGTCTTCTAAAAACTTTGTGTTCTCTGTCTCTCTGTGTTAAGTACTTAAGTTAGTTCTTTCTCAAAAAGTTCACAAGATAAGTGAAGAACACTACAAAGTAGAGAGCATTTATCCTTTGAATGACTTGGAGAGTTGAACAAATAAAATTTCCAACGTGGCTGCCTAACAAAATAGAAAAGAATTGAAAAGTGAGGAAAAGGTGAAGAGAAAATAACTCAAAGAAAGTTATAGTTGGAGTATATCCTGGGAAGATCCTCTGCCCACTTCCTTGCACCTACAAAATGTCATATGCATGCTCAAGTTTGCTTGTCACCTTCCAACACTTCTCTCTTTTCTCTCCCATCTCTATCATCGATCTCTTCCAATTCGAGCTTCTTCCAATGGGGTTTGTGTTTGAGAGTCGTGGCGGTGACAACATTGGTGGTGCAGCTGCTGCTGCCACCAACATAGACGGCGATGGCAACAAGAAAGAAGATGATCGAAGTTAATTTATGAATGAATGGTTTTTGGTGTCCACCAACGGTAGGGCAACTACGATCTTTGGCAGTGTTTCAGAAAATCTGTTTTATGTGTCTCTCTGTGTTAAGTTAGTTATATTATGGTTCGAATTCCAGAAATGTCCATGGAGAGTGCTACTTAGCTGGTCATTCTCTACCAATAAAACGTTTGCTTACTTTGCTGGTTTATATACTTCTTTGTCTTTGTGTTCGTACATCACGTCAAACTATCCTCTTTCGTTTGTAATGTAGAAATATTAGTATTTGTACATACATGTCTTTTACTGTGTATCTGTATTCTGTATTGACCATATGCAAGACAAACCAACTTAGTTGCACTCTGGATCCAAATAATGGCGCAAATAACAAAATTAAGAGCATGTATCCTGCATCCGAAGTAATTCCAGAGTGCGGGAAACAGATGAGGGGTTTCTGAATCAGGTGAACTATCCACAATTTGGGGATTGGAGATTCAAACAATGATGAAAATTAGAATGAATCAAATGAGTTGGTCGGAGCATCAATTTAGAGATCAGTAAATGAGACTCAATCTCGTTCACCATTTACAAATAAGCTGTGTATATTGTAGTCGAGCTAATTGTTTAGCTGATAACTTAGAAACAAATAACCGTGCATTCAGAAAGATAACAAGACGCGCACAAATCAATGGATTGCAAAACAGCATTTAGAGGATTAAGTACCATGAAAATTTGACAAAAATTCTGTATTTCATTCGATAATTGAAGACGGAACAAAGTGTGGACAAACAAACAATAATCTCCCACAAACAATGTAACAAACCCCATTAAAGATAATCTGTAATAAGCATCCAAAACAAACACAAACATAAAAGTCTACATGTTCCGCATCAGCACACCCACAGCGTCCTCAGTAGCAGAAAAACCCCGGTCTCATTCTTGATAAAAAGCTGGTCTAATAAAAGAAACCAAGAACTTTCCCACCGACATTCTTTCTTCGAGCCTCTTCATGGTCCATAATGCCAGCAGATGTGGTAAGCACGATATATCCAAACTGCAAGATCAAACAAAAGTAGTAAGCTCAACCGAATGTGGTAAACTAGTCATAAGGTCAGCTGAATATGCTATGAGTGCGACAAGGGCATAAATGGACAAAAGTGCTTGATTCAAAACCATTTAATTAATTATAACATTAGTGGCCAGTGAAGGGTAAGCATGAATGAACAGAGCAACTACAAATTAAGATCAATCACAATTGAAGGCCACAATTTATAACCACATAAGAGATCTACTCATCTTCTTAACATTCCAAAATATTGTTCAAAACAAATAAAAAAATACAGGAGTGAACTTATCTAAATGGCTGTCGATTATACATGTAAACAAAGCCTCAATTCATATGATTGATGTAAACTTGAAAGACCAATGCCTTAGTTCAGAGTTACTACTAATGCTTGGCTAACCTGTCTTGAAGGAAGCAACCTGGCAGTCCAACCTTCAATCTCCTTAACACCAACATCAAAACGAGGACTAATGACCCCACACTTGTTAAGCCTTCCATTCAGTTCGACCACAATTTTACCAGACCTGTGGTCGTCAACATACTCGAATTCTCCAATGTAACCTAAAGCAGAAAACCAAAAACATAATTATCCATAACGTATATTAATATAATTGGAATAACAAAAACAGAACTGGTGAATTCAATCAAAGTTTCAATACTTACCATGCTTTTGCATGACAATGAGGAACTTGATGATCACTTTGGATGACGGCCTGATCATCACCTGACGCTTACCACGTTTCTCTGCATTGTACATGCTCTTAAGAGCATCATTCAGCACACTAATCCTCACCATTGTCGATGCTGCATAATAAAACAAAAACAACTAGAACTTTAGTTCCCATATCACCAATGAAAAATCAAACAAACAGAAGCACAAGGAAACATCCCCTCTTAATATGCTCCTACTCAATAACACCCAAAATCATAAACCTAGCTTCATCCATATCCACTTAATACTCCATAACCCACTTAATAGTTCACAAGGTCAAACCTTTTTGACCCAGAATAACCCAACAGATTACATTTCAACTCAATTCCCTGAAATTTCACGAAGGACTACAAGAACAAGAACACAGATATATATACCCACACCAATTTAATATAAAGCATTAAAGTAATACCCAATAGATCTAAATGCTAAAGATCAAAACTTTGGTTTATATATTCCATAAATTTTCGAAGAAACCAAATAGAGACGCTCAGCTAAATCTAAAAAGATCAGTATTGGAATCATGAAACGATAGAGACTAAAAGGGATTAGAAATTGAAACAAATTAGATGAAATTCGATGTAGAAAATGAGTACCCACCTTGAGAGATGAGCAAGCAAAGCAGAGGCGCCTCCGACTCTCCGAGAGTTTCAGGGTTTTCTAGGGCTTTAGAAAGAGGGAGCTGCGAGAGTGAAAACCTAGCTATTATATATTTGGTGGGAACGGCGAGACATTGGGCTTGCCTAACTGAAGGCCCAAAATTAATTGGACGTTTTAGACGAAAGAATTAAACAGAGGTGACGGCCCAAATTCTGTGCTCACAGATTTCCCTACTAACCGAGTTTATGAATTCTACTTAGAGCTGAGTTTTATTTAGTTTTGCAAAGACTTGTCAATTAAACAGGTAGTGGGAGTCACAGATAGAAGAACCGAGCACGACATGAATACTGCAGTCATTAATCATTCGTTAGAGGACGGAAGTTGGTAGTGGAGGAGAGAGAAAGCTCCGATATACTTTCTTCTCCACTCAAATCTCTGTAAATTGAACCCGGAAAATTAAATTGTCTTGATTGTGATGATGAGTAGAGAGGATGAATTGCTTCTTGATTTCATATGAATCAAGAAGAGATTTAATTTCTCACTCACATGTGTATATCCATATGGTTCTTGAGATGGATTCGCATGAATAATAATTTTGTACAAAAAAGTCTTCCATGAATTGGGTCGGTGGGAGAAAATGAAGAAGGGAAAGAGTTAGTGAGGATGAAATTGGGGGTTCTGCAAACATACGTATAACTGTGGTAAAGAAGATGATCGTATAACACAGAAAAAAAATACTTGATTAACACCGTTTATCTCTAACCTAAAGTAATGTGCGTGATGTGTAAAAAAGACAAATGTCGTAAGGTTATTTGTTGGAATCACCACCTCAGGACCAGGGAATAATTTCTCCCACATCACAAACTCATCCTAATTTCCATCCTTTTTGGTTTGTCTAATGTCTAAGTGGCTTTTAGTTTGACAGCAAAGCTTGTTATATCTCTTGTGTTGTTTCTGTTCGTGTTTGCTATTTATGCATGTTGTTTGACACCAAATCTGCCTGTTCTCAACAACAAAAGAGGAATGTTACAATGAGTGGCTACATCCCGTTATACAACATTGGAAATGAAGTATTTTTTTTTCTTCTATGGTGGGACATTAACGCGTCTGGAGGCAAATTATACACTAAAAGTAGTATGGTGAGGTGCCCGAGTGACAACAGGTCAGCGAGACGATTATATTGTTATCGGAGAGAAATTAAACGTGATAGATGACTTTGGTAACCACTATAATACACTACCGTATATATTGATACTAAATAATTAACATTACGCCTCCATTTAGACATGAAACTAATGGAGTTGCTCTCGATTTAGTGTGATGTGACAATGCAAATATATATAAATCTTGTGGTCAGGTTGACAGTGTTTATATATATTGCATACATTTATAAAATCTGTTGTTAACGTACTCTAATACCTATATGTGAGCAATGAAAGGATTGTGGTCAATATGTATTTCTTTTAGGGAATTGAAATTCCCACTCCTAGAATTGAAATCTCCACTCCTTAATCAGTAGACTTCCCAAAATACCCCTAAAAATTATTATTATTAATTTTTTTTATTTTTTTAAACTTAATTATCTACTACTTATTTGTTTACTAGATCCTAATTTCCTATCAATTCTAAGAACTAACTTTCATCATGCCATCTTCACCTAACGACTCTTTGTCTCAACGGCTACTTAATTGGCGGAATCACTGTTGTCTTAGTTTTGAAAAGTTCTTTAGTTTCTAGTAAAACAAATGAATAGGAATTCTTAAGTTTTAGTTGTTGAATAGGAAAATAACAGTCAATTCTTTCTCAAATACCACTCCTAGGAGGTAGTTCTCCACCTGGGGTTTGAGAATTTTAAAAGACAGAAATTTAAACTAACCAAGACAGATATGGAGGACACCAACTGAAGTTTATTTACCCAAGCATATTTACATATACATAACCCAGAGCCTCACTCTTGGGTAAACAACTAAAAGCTATTTAGCTACTCATGCTGGAATTAAAATACAAACTTACTTTTAAAATAAAGTACTCCACACCAGATAACTTAGCAAGAAATCACTCTCTCACTATTCACTCTTATTTTACTATACTAGAACACTCA
The DNA here is from genome assembly GCA_963682095.1 of Potentilla sterilis. Classification (NCBI taxonomy): domain Eukaryota; kingdom Viridiplantae; phylum Streptophyta; class Magnoliopsida; order Rosales; family Rosaceae; genus Potentilla; species Potentilla sterilis. Next base: position 7,895,462 of record OY821766.1, read on the forward strand.
CAAACTTCTCACAAGTCTTCAAGCTTCAGACTACTCATTTCCTCCTTGATTTTTCGAATGCCTTCTCTTGAGCTCTCAGACTCCTTATATAGCCTTCGGATCTCAAAACGGAATTGAATTTCATTAAGAAAAGCAGACAGGAGGAATCCTTATCCTGATAGCTGGCTTCCAATATCTTAAAGGGGCTTGTCTTTAAGCGTCGGCAACAACTTTATTTTACCTACTTATCTTACACTTGAGCTGGTTTCCATTAGCTGGATTCCACTCACCTAAAGTTACTTGTCATGATGCATTGGCAGCTAATACTCCATCATATTATTGATGTTGTGTAGCTCTTCGTCAGCAAAAGAGGCTCCTGAGTCATTTTCTTCGACTTTGGATTCTATATCCGAATCATATGGTTCTTTGAATTCTAGTTCCTTCTCTAATTTTTCTATCCACGTGGTGGTTGATAATGTACCATCGATTTCTCACCTTTCTAGGGCCTTATACAAATCACAGTGCTCTGGATGAGGATGGTTATAGCTGGCCACTATAATCTTTTCTCCTTTGGCCAGAAGGGTAGCGTCATCATCCTTCTGGATTAGATTCTGAATACGAATTATAGCCATTGCCTTCATCCACGGGATGCTCTGATTAGGTCTTCCATTGCTTGATGACCATTTGTGCGCTTGAGAGGCACAACTCTGGATAATTCTAACATAGTGATAAGGAGAAATATAACTCTTTCTCCCTTCTTCTCTAGTCCATTCAGGAGGGGTTGAAATGAACTTTAATCTCAGAGTACAACCATCTGATCTAATATTCTTGACTGCTTGATAAATTGTTTCAGGGAGACCTTCTAGGTCTTCGTTGGTGTTTGTCCAAAGGTTATGAACAAAGCCATTCTCAATTAACCACAGCTTGTTCTTCTGCGGATGCTCTGCTTGAATATCAACCAAATATCTTCCATAATAAGGACCTGCTACTACTAGCAAGGTTGATGGAAGAGCCTTTCTGTTCTTGGAATCTCCTAAGAGATTATGGAAATTGAACCATTCTGATTCCGATAGGGCTAAAAGTGGGATTTTAGTACTTTCAGGGTTCTCAAGGTATTGAATATCTAGCTTTTCCTTGAGCCTCTGATCCTTCTCTAGCTCATAGCTGCAGAATTCCTCAGCTAGAGTTTCTAGGGCTTGAAGAACAAGTGCCTCATTATTTTTTCTAGATGCTGCTAAAATATTATCCATGATAATTCTCTGATTGAACTGCAAGTTTCTGCTAGTTCTGAACACCGGCCTTTCATAAATTCTCATAGGATGATTAAAGATTTTTCTCAGACCTTTTACTGCTGGTAACCTGAAGGATGCTATCCTGTTAGTGGTTCTTGCCTTATAAGGCTGTCTTCTTTGAAACCAGTCAGTTGTGACTGTGGCTCTAGGATGCTGTAAATATTCATTTACAGTTTCTTCTTCTGTGTTAGAAGATTGCTTATCTTCCGGATCATTTTCTCTTCTTATTGGGTCAGGCTGAATTTTTTCAGGGGCACTACTGGATCCAGCAGGAGAGTAGGATACCAGATATTGGTAACCTGGTCCATCATGTAATGGTCCAACAGTCTTGTCTCCAGCTCTGTATCTCTGTTGTAGGGCCTTGTCCTTTGATCCTTTGTTTTCAGGCCTAGCTCTTGTTTCGAAATCAGGTCTTCTTCTTTCTTCGATTTCTGGTTCTGGTTCGGGCCTTCTGCTTCTTGGGTTACGGCCTTCATCTCTTTCGAACATTGCCATTTCTCTTGTGAGAGCGTCAGACATATAATTCTTGTTTCCTGCAATCATTTCAACATCATATTCATATTGAGATAAAAACGTCTGCCATCTAAGAACTCTTCCTCTATCAGCTGCATCTGTAAGCTTATAGTTCTTAAAGTTTTTTACTCTTTTATTATCTGTTCTGACCAGAAACTTGTTTCCTAAAAAGGCTTCGGCTCCTTTAATGGATTTAATTAAGGCTAAAACTTCTTTATCTCCTGTGGAATAATTTAATTCTGCTGGATTAAATTTTCCTGAAAGGAATTTACAGATATTTTCTTGATTTGTATTGGGTGCTATTGCTAAAACTACTCCAGCCCAATAATAATCATTTGCATCCGTTTGCAAAATAATCAAGTCACCTTCTTCAGGTAACTGTAAAGGGGAGAGGTTTTTTGTGAGTTTTTTAATTTTCTTAACGGTGTTGCTATCATCCGTTGTAAATGACCATTTCTTTTTTGTGCTTGTCTTTGGAGAGAGAAGAGCAGTGAGGCCACTCACTTGAGGAATAAAATCTCTCGCAAAGTTGACAACTCCCAAAAATCTCTGTAAAGACTTTGCATCTGGGATACTGTCAGGGAATTGGCTTATTTTCTTTACTATATGTTCTTGAAGACGAATTTCTCCGTCTTTGACGTGTATGCCAAGGAAGTCAATTTCTCCTTTTATAAGATGAATTTTCTTTTGTCCAAGGATGATTCCTTTCTGAACTATGAGCTTGCAAATCTGCTCAAGATGCTTCAGATGTTCATTCATAGTTTTAGAAAAAACAAGGATGTCATCAATGTAAACTATACAGAAATCTGAGTATGGCTTAAATATGTTATCCATCTTTCTTTGAAAGATAGTTGGAGCTTGCTTAAGTCCAAACGGCATTACAAGCCATTCGTAATGTCCTTGAGGAGTTCCAAAGGCTGTTAAGGCTGTGGAATCCTGGTGCATTCTTACTTGCCAAAAGCCTGATTTTGCATTGAACTTTGAGAATATCTTTGCTCCTTTTAGTCTATTTATCAAAACTCTTACTTGAGCAATCTGATAACCATCTTTGACGGTTTTCTTGTTGACATCCCTATAGTCTATGACCATTCTTGCTTTTCCTCTTAATTGTTCTGCATGGTTTCTAACCAAGAATGCTGGAGCATGATGAGGACTATCTGAGGGTCTAATTAATTTCTTTTCAAGCAATTCTTGAATTTGGCTTTCCATTTCTTTCCGATCTTCATCTCTATAATGGGGTATGGCATTGATATGGCATATTGCATTGGCATCATGCATTTTTAGCTGACAATATACCGGGTCTCTTTCCCAGTATAGTTGAGGATCTTCACTGATTATAGGTTTCAGCAGATTTTCTATCTCAACGAGTTTTGGGATTTTCTTTTGCTCTATTTTATTTATGTATACTTTTAGATTGTGTTCTCGGATGAATTCTTCTTCACCATCTGAGCTGTCTGAATCTTGAGGTTCTTCCTCTGATTCTGACTCTTCTGAAGATGTTGCTTCGTTTTGCACAATTTCTTGGTGTTCTTGAAATGCTAATACCGGTTGCATAACCGGTTCAAAAGGTGGTTTATGGTTACCACGCTTAGCTCGTGACTTCTGATATTGCTCTGTGAATCATTTACTTGCAATGCTGACTGCATCTAGTAATCTGGATTCCCAGTAGAATTTGTTATTCTTTTCAAACCCGATCATTTCGAGAGTTTGTATTATTCTTTGCTGAAGTAGGAAGTCATTTCCTATCAGCATATCGGCTCCTTGGGCTTCACTTTGCCAAATTCTTTGGAACGTAAAAGTTCCTCCTCCTAGTGAGATTTTGACATTTCTGGCTATGTAACTCATTGTGAACTCGTTATCTCCCATTCCAATTCCAGTAACTACCTTATCCGACTTTTCCCAGTATTATTCAGGAATAGCATATTTCTTTGCTAAGCTATATCCTGAACCGTTATCTACAAAAGCATGTAGATGATATTTCTTATACTTGGGAAATTTCAGACCTACAGTAATGTAATTGCGATATATACTTGTCTGAACTTGTTTTACTGGTTGGAGTGTGTCTTCCTTTCGTGTGAATTCTGTAAAAGGGTTTATATTTCTTTCCTCTTCTTGTAGAGGCTCAGGTTCTACTTTCTTTTGACTACTTTCTTGTATTACTATTGAGGGACTTGGTTCTTCTTTTATAATTTTTGAAGTTTCTAACTTCATTTTCTCGAGGTTTTTCTCAAGATCTTGTTTTTGGATTTGATCAAGGAATATATCATATTCTTGATTTACTAGCGTATGTGTATCAGGGTCTTTTGTTTTTCTCCTTACTTCTGCTATGAAACATTCTTTATGATAGGTTTCTCTTGTTTCTTTACAGTACATGGGTACTGTATTATTATCTTCACACTTGCAATAGTCACAAGTGAAAGCTCCAGGCCTTGGAGTAAACTGACTGATGCTATCAGTAGTTTTCTGATTCCAATTTTGGATTAACATGAATATATGTCGATAGTTATATTCACTTTCTCCTTCAGAGCTATTTGAGGTGCTTTCTGTATCATTTTCTGATGTATCTTCAAGAGAATATACAGATTCATTCTCTTCATCAGAATAGGCTACTTCAAATCCTTTTATGTTTGCGTATTCTACGGCTTCATCGTATTCTGCTAGAAGGGCTTTAGAAGATCTTTTATCCCTTTTAGGGCACTCGTTTGCATAATGACCTTCAGCCTTGCAAAGCCAGCATCTACATGGCTTTGTGTCTCTAGAAGTATTTTTCTTTGGGTTTGGGTTTCTTTTCTTAAAAAATCTCTTTCTAGGAGATCTTTTTTCTTTATCTTGTTCAGAGCTTTTTCTGAACTTATACTTCTTTTTAGAAGTAAATTTATTGTATTTCTTGTTCCTAAACCTGCTCCTATTTTTTCTTTCATTGTAGAGATGACATCCCCATTGGGTTGGTGTGTCTAGGATTTTGGGGCATATGTTCTCAACTCCTCTGAGTTGTTTCTTAGCAGTTTTTGACTTTTGATTTTCTGTGCACTGTTTTCTTAACAAGTCTCTAACTCTTTCTGCTATTCCTCCTATAGAAAAATATTCTAAAGGATTTTCTTCAAAGGACTGTGCTACAACATTATTCCAGGGTTCTGGTAATTTTCTGTAATATGTTCTAATAAGATTTATGTTTTCCAAATCTCCTATCGTGCAATAGTAGTTTTGGAATTCATTTGTATATTCCTCAAAATATCTCATATTGCATATGCTTAATTTTTAGATGTTTGCTTTAGCTCTTTCTTTGGTTTGTTCACTATGTCCCGTTATATCTCCACAAAATTGTGCGTATATAGGGATAGCGAAATCCATTGGGTCATTTGTCTTGGCTAATTTTGCTTCCCAATCAGCCCAACTACTACTTCTCTTAAAGGAATTGTACCATTTCTGGACTATTCCTGTTAAGGTTGCTTCATAGTAAGCATGTGCTTCTTTATAGTGGATTTTGGATAGAACCAGGGCTTGAGTTAGCTTTAAACTAGCTACCCAGTTATCTATAGTTTTTCTTTTATCTCCGACTTTATCGTGGTCTAGGTAAACTCCTCTTTCAGAGATTGCTTGTCCCCAGTGAGGTTCTGTGGGGATCTATTTTTGAGAACTCTGTTCTCCTATCTTTCCTGTAGGCGGTTGTCCTTTAGGAAGTTTGATTTTTTCTTCTCTAATGATCTTGGTAGGGTTATTTGTAATGTTGTTGATGATAGTGTTTCCTGCCAATGGTGGCTGGCTAGTACTTGCTTCTGCATCCATGGTACTTGCTTCAGCCTCTGCCGCTTGGTAAGGCAGAATTTTTCTTTTAGTTTGGACTAAAGAAATTTTCACAAGTTTCTGCTTGCTTATAGAGTTTCTTCAATCCTTCTACCCTAAGCATCCTTATAGGTCTTTTTGAATCTTCTTCTTCTTCAAAAGATTCTTCAGGAATTGATCCTGAAGTACTTGCTTGCTCATAATTAGCAAAAGAATGCCTATGGAACTTGAGACTTATTTTTCCTCCAGGGTCTTCATAGATAGAAGCATTAGAGCTTTGTATCTACCTCTCAGGAGGTGCTAAGTTCCATTCTCTAGGGAATGATACTTCATCCCATTTTGTGATGTGCTTTTGCTGGGTATTATTTCTAGGATTGGTAAGGACAGATGTGGTAAGACCAGGGCTGTTGACAAATCTAGTATTTGGTATTACATTGGAGCTCATTAGCTTGTAATAGATCCTATAGTCAACGACAAGTTCCATCATGCCTTGTTTCATGGCAATCCCATCTGTTTTGATTCTTAGTCTTAGGCAGTGTGCTGCGTCTTTCAGATGAGTGGTGAAGTTTGGGAAGACATTGAAATATGCAACCTGGTTGCATAGTGAGGCTTCTACTGTTCCTAACAGGCTTTTCTTGAAATCTGCTATTCTGTCGTCTTGCAGAATGCACAAGACCGAACAGTCTATACCATCTCTTGCTAAGAGTTTTATGGAAATTTGGACTGCACCAATGTGCATATAAGAATATTTTCTTTGAAATGCTTCACTTACTTCTCTAGAAGTGATTAGTCTGATGTCTGTTTCACCACCAGTTGCTGGTATTGTTAGTTCTATTATCTTGAATCGACGAGAATCCATAACAAAGGATCCTTTCTTATAGATTCCATTGAATCTAAATTTTGGTGCTGAGGCTTCCTTTACACTAGATTCAATTTCGTTATACTCAAATTCTTGAGCATTCACGAGCTGTACTGCTGGTACAATATGTCTTTTGCTAAATACTCTGCTTAGCATTTTTGTATCTCTTTTGGATGCTTTCCATTTTAGCAGCTTAGGTTCACTAAATTTGAACCCACTTTCAACCTGTGGTTGAGGTATAATAATTTTACTAGCTACTGTTTGTGCTAGTGTTTCTTCATTGATTCTTTCAACGATTGTATTTTCTTTCATTTTCTCTATGCTTTTCTGTAAGCTAGAGATTTTTGTGGTTATTTCTTGAAATTGTTCTTCAATTTCTTTCCCTATTTCTTGGAGATAGGTGTTGTTGTAATTTTGCTGATGGATTATTGTTTCTACGTTTTCAACAAGTTTTTCTGTTGGAAGATAAACACTTATAGCCTTCAAGTCTTCTTGTTTTAATTTTAGCTCGACCTTTTGTTTCATCATATCCTGGATATGAGAGTTTCCAAAAGTTTCTTTAAGTTTTCTTGCGTACCTTTTAAATCAGTTGCTTGCTGATGAATATTGTTCGCAAGGTTTTCAGTTCTTACTAATTTCTTTTCAATATCTAAAAGATATTGTTTTTCTTTAAGATAATCAAGCTTAGTTTCAAGTCTTGATATCTTTATTTGAATTTCTTCGAGTTGATTAATCGTAAGATTAAATCTCTCGAGTTGTTCTTTTACTTTTTATGTAGTTTTTTCCTTAGATATGTGATCTAGAAATTCAATTATGCTTGGTCTGGCTGGATCAAGTTCTGCGACTCCGATTTCTTTCTGGAGGTGAATATGCTCGTCGTATAGAGTGTTTAAGACTCTACAAGCGTATTCAATGGAGTACTGGTTTTCCTGAATATGTCTTGTGTGAAAACACAAGTTCCACTGTTCTTTTTCTTTTTCTATGCAAAAATTTTGGAAATTTTTGAGTTTTGATTCTCTTTTACTAGTTACAAGAATCCAGCTTTGTGGCATAAGCCTTTTCTTTACCTGTTTTTGAGCAAAACAGGCTCTGATACCAACAGAGACGGATCTAACCAGCGGCTCTAACCGCGGCTCAAAATTTCAAGAGGTTCTTGTTCTTGTTCTAAAAGTTGTTCAAGATCTACGATCTGTCTTTCTAAAATATGGATGCCTTGTGTAAATCTAAAAATTATCTCCCAATATCCTTGTCTATGTCTAGATAAGCTTTCTCTAAATTTTTTTAATTTTTTTCAATTTCTCTTTTTTGTCTTTTAATTCTTTTTCAGTGATTCTAATATTTTCTAAATAAATTAAACGTTGTGAGGAAATACTTTAATGATTTAAAATTAACTGTCTACCTTTGAGTACAGAGGATAAATTACATATATGTAATATGCTGAGTAAACAAAATTATAGGCCCACCACGCTCCGTCAAAAAGAAAAATAAGTATAAACAGAATATTGTTAATTTAAAAGGAATAAAAAGAAACGGCAGTTTGGTCTTTTCTCTTAAGAAAAAGTTAGAAAAGGAGTGTGTTTTGTAAAATGAAGATTGTAAACCTTCTTTTACTTTCTTTTGCTAAACTGAAGCCAACTTTAGCTGGTCACCACCATACACAGTACATTCCGATATGTGGCAACGGATTGTAGCTGGTAAATCCCCCCACTGGTTTTTTGGGAGCTACTTAAGTTCCTTGAGATCCAAAACACGTATGTATATATGCAGGCCCAAACCTGAGAAACTCAATGCCTCGGGCGAAGAACAAAAGTAGGCCCTTAATATACAAAAGATTTCCCTATTTTCAAAAACAAAAGTATTTCTTACATCTTTGAAGGATTTTGTAGTTTTTTTCTTTTTCTTCCCGGCCGTGTTTACCAACGAAATATTTATGTTCCGTAATTTGGGGTTTACAAACTTTTTACTTTTAGATTGTAACTGATACATTTTATTGGAGAAATTTTTTATACTGTGTTAAAACACACCACATTCTTATTTACTGTTGAAACTTGAAAAACTCTTTCGTAGATATAATATGACAAAAACACATGACTAATTGAATATATATTTCATACAATCATGCCATGCTATAGTTTTAGGTCCAGTTTGGGATTGCTTCCCAAGCTGTTTTTGGGGTCAAAAGTGATTCTGGGCCTAATCTTAAGTGTTTGGTAACAACCCATAAAACTGATTTTAGAAGAATTGATTCTCTTAAAAGTGGATTTTGGAGAAGTAGGGTAAGAGATGCTTTTGCAGGAATCAGTTATATTTATAACAAATTGTAATATTTGTTTTTTCTTAGATCGTGATATACTAATCTAATTAAATCATAATCAATCATTTACTATGGTGTTAAGAAATCTTATGTAATATTGTGGATTAACTTTATAATTACATACAAAAGAAACAATTATTTATTTTAATATCAATTTATAACAATGCCTATTTTTGTCATTATACCCATCCAAAATAATTTTTACTTATAACTCATCAAACACACGAAATTGTTTTTTAGTTCTCATAGCACTTTTAAAAACAGTTTACCAAACACTTCAGCTGATTCTACTCACAGCAAATTCAAAAGCAATTCTGCTCACAGCAAATTCAAAACCAATTCTGCTCACAGCACAGCAATCCCAAACTAGGCCTTACTATACCTACAAGTTTTTATTTTCAAAATCTGAATATATTAGGATGCGATACAAATAAATAAGATAATACTTGTGCTGAAATTAAGACTGAGTTATATGAATTCTATTTAGCTGAGTTTTATGAGATTACTTACATAGCGATAGGGAGCGAAAAATCTCAAATGCAGAAAAAAGAGAACCTTGCTTGAAGAAGAAGACTACAATCATGAATTAATAATATTGGTCGGACCGAAATTATCAAACTCCAAAACTAGAAATTCCTTGGTATTTACGTACTCTTGCTTGCATTACTCGTTGCATCCATTAAAAACGGTAACAAAAGATTAAAAAATCATTTCCAACCGATTAGTCAAAGCTGATGTGGATTTGACATAGAGTCCCTTCATGTCGAATTTGACATGAACCAAGGCTAATGTCACTTATTATTTTATCATTATTTTCTCTCTCCTTTATGTCACTTATTATTTTATTATTATTTTTCCTATTCTCTCTTTTAGCTCTTCCTCCTAATTTATATTATAATAATGTTTAAATTTTGACACATCCATTGGAGCAAAAAAAATGTCAAACAATAACAATTCAAATTTGCCAAGTCACATGTCAAATTCAAAGTTAACACTTTCTAAATGACATATCAATTGGACTTGCTCTTATACCCCTCTTTTTAGTAATTAAAGACTGACTGTAAGGGAGTCTATCCATTGATTTTGATGGTTAAACAATTCTGATTAATTAGTCCATCATGCGTGTTCTATTATTAGTTCACTGATTTGATTCCTATACAAATCTGATTAATTAGTCCATCATCGTCTACCTTTTCTCTTAGATTAATTCAAGAAGAAATTAGGTGATATGAATTTAGAAATATTTGGGTACTGAAAATTTCTTGCTTGCTATACTCTTTGTACACTGTTTTTAATTAGGGAGTCGTGGTCATTGATTTGATGCTTAACTACTTGATTAGTACTATCATTATCGACTCCTTGTTCATATGGATTATAAATAGAAACCATGAACAACCCAATTGAATAACCACACCACACCACAAACTCATCCTAATTTCCATCCTTGTTGGTTTGTCTAAATGGCTTTCAGCTTGGCACCAACGGTCACTATGTCTCTTGTGTTGTTGTTTCTGTTCGTGTTTGCATTTTCTGCCGAAGCTGGATATTGTGGACGAAAAATGAGGAAAACAAGTATTAGCGGCTACTTCCAGTATAGTTTGGATAACGATGATGAAGTATTTTACCCAAACACCAATACAGTAAATGCACTACCAGACTCAAACTCTGCAGTTAAAGCCATCTGGCGAGGTGCCCGAGTGAGAACAAGTCCAAACAATTATTTTCTTGTCGGAGAGTATTCGAACGTAACAGATGACTCAGGTCACCGCTACAACGGCGCGTTTGCGGTTCTAGAACCACTGAACCAATCAATGAACTCTTGGATACTTACGGTTGCATCAGGTACCCAAGACTTTTGCAATGCTACCGGAAGTTCTTATGCTCAATATTTCTCAAGCTCCTTTTATAGAGTCTCAATTAATCTTATGTTGGAGCTTTGTAAATGATTTATTGCATATATATGCATCTATTAGGTGATCTCTGAATGATCATTTGGATGTTATTGCATGCCCTTCTATATTTAGTGATACAAAATAATGAACAACGCGCCTCCATTGTATACATATATGGATTTAATGGCAGTTGTTCTCCATCATGTGTGTAGCATGATGTGACAGTGTTAATTAATATTGTGTAATCTTATTTGTGAGTACGTTATAAGGGATTGTGATCAGTATTTTTGATCATTTGTGTGTAATTTCGCATATTTAGTTCCATTTCTGTACGTATGGGAGTCGAGGGAGAAAGTCGACTGTTCCTGAAATTCCACGAATTACAAGAACAAAAACACAGATATATCCCCACACCAATTCGATAAAAAGCAATACAGCAGTACCCGCCCATTAGATCTAAATGCTAAAGATAAAAACTTGGGTTCATATATTCCACAAGTTTTCGAGGAAACCAAATAGAGACGATCACCTAGCTACGTCTCAAAAGATCAGTACTTGGAATCACAGTGCACATTCAGGGAAAGAGGGAGACTAGAAATGGAGAGACTAATTAAAGAGATGAGCAAGCAAAGCAGATGCCTCCAACTCTCCGAGAGTTTCAGGATTTGGTGGGCATGGGGGCTATTGGACTTGGCTAACTGTAGCCCCAAATGTATATGGAAGTTTTAGACAAGAATTAAACAGACCCAGGTGCCGATTACTGTGTTAAACCTACAAAACCGAGTTTACGAGAAACAAGTTTTGCAAGACTTGTCAATTAAACAGGTAGTGGAATTCACAAATGAAAATAACCGGGCACGAGAAAAATCCTACAATCATTAATTGTATAAATTTGTTTTGTTCACATATGAAGAGTCAAGCACGGCAAAAATACTAAATCATTAATTTGAAATATAAGTTTTTTTTACTGAAAATGTAAATTGTCGAATTGAGTTATTTCTTGGTATTGAAAAATTCATCTTGCATCGCTTTTGCATGCATTTATACATTGTATTTTATTTAGGGTGTCGTGATCATTGATTTGATGCTTTACCACTTTGATTAGTCTATCATCATTTACTCCTTGTTCATATGGATTATAAATAATTAAATAGGAACCATGCACGACCCAATAAATCACACTACAAACTCATTTCAATCTTATTATTTCCATCATTTTTGGAAAACTTTCTAGAATGCACCGGCGCTAAGTAGCGTCCTTAACAGAGTTATAACAGAAGGGCAATAATGTAACTTTTTAAGACTTAGTAAAATCAGTTTTAATGAAGAGCAAGAATGTAACTCTAGCTCTATTAAAGTGATGGCTGGATTGGCTGCAGACCTGCATCGGTTGCAGCTCTTGTCTTTTGGTCTAAATCAGTTTTTAACAAAAAGGTATCTGCTTCCAACAACTTATTCGATGTTTAATGTGTTTGACTCTAAAAACAAATATCTATACCACCACGGTTTGACACGTGGACAACAATTAAATTAGAGAGTGAGAGATGAGAACCACAAGACGATTACTACTTGGTTTGTCTTCTTTGCGTCTTTTTCTTCCTGCCCAGGCCAACCGTTCATAGCCGCTACCCAAATCCCACAAAGCCACCTCATCTATCTCGCGGGGTCTCAAAAAATCACGGCGCCTCTCCTTTAATTCTCGCCAGAGCTTTTCCTCTCCCCGAATACCTCCATCACAACGCAATCAGGGATTTACAAGATCTAGCCGCAGTTATTGTCAGGTGAAGAAAGTAAAAAAATATGTTGATGAAACCGGAAGCTGAAGCGTTAGTTGCTTATCTCTAATTTGAAGGAGATGTTAGATCTCTTGGTTTTGGTAAAGAACATGATTTCATCGGGGGTTTATTTTTATTTTTTTCGTTTTTTGAATTGGAATTTATCGAGTTTGATTCAGGGGAAGAAGTTTGATATGACTGATATCTATTCATGGCATACCTGCATACCAGCATACCAGCATCTGGAAGGTGAAGATGAACCAGTAAGAACATGTCAGAGGGGTAATAATATTACAAGAAAAAAAATAAACATTCTAGCATGGTTGGTTGCTTGGCTAAGGCGCTACATTGGCATCATATCAACCATGGTTCGACTCACCCTTATCTCATTTTGTTTTTCTAAATTTTAGGTCTCTTCAAAATTTTTAAACAAAAAATAAAGACACATGGCGCATTGCAAGCCGCGTGTTTGTCCAATTTTACTATCTAAAATTATTTGTAATTTAAAAAAATCTAAATAAATAGTTCGTATGTTCGAAAAATTTCTCGAAAATTACTACGCTCTCTGTACGTTCCCGTGAAATATTTTTTAGGTATTATCTTTTCGTAACACGGCTTCCCTTTAGAGTGCAAGAATGAAACAAAGTTTGACGCAATAGATCGAGAGTCAAACTTTATCAAAAATATGTGATTTTTCTACCGTTGCCATATTCCATTGTATCAATCATATCATACGGTCAGTTTTTCCAAATTTAGTTCATTATGTGTAGTTAGTTTGGAAATATATACATTTATTTATAACCAAATAAACAAGTTATACCACTTATACCATATTAGTAGCCATTTAGGGATCCACTTGCCTAAAACAAACAAAATGAAAATATGGCCGTCGGATTTGTTATCGTAAAGTATTGTTATAGTGAAAATTCCACATATTTTAGTCGATGTTTGGGTCTCGATCACGAGTTAGACCTCATGTGTCATCCTCTCTCCCTAAAAGCGGCAGTGTTGCCCGAAGGTAAATTTTTCTAAATTTTTATATGGGTGGATAGAGCGCATCAGCATGAGAGTGTGGTAATTTTTAGAGATTTTTTTGAGCACTCAAACTATTTATTATGATTTTCGGAAGATTTGAGCATTTTTAAAAGTTAGAAAAAGACAAAATAGTGCCACATGGCGCCTTTCAGGCCGTGCATTTATCCAATTTTACTATTTAAAATTATTTACAACTTAAAAAAATCTAAATAAATAGCTCGGTTGCTCGAAAAATTCCTCAAAAATTACCACGCTCTCAGTATGATGCGATGTACGTGCCCGATAAATGTTTTTGAGATAATTATCTTTCCGTGACACGGCTGCCCTTTAGACAACAAGAATGAAACAAGGGCTAACGCAATAGATCGAGACTCAAACGTTATCAAAAATATGTAATTTTTATATTGTAGCCATATTCCATTATATCAATCATATCCTAAGGTCGGTTTTTCCAAATTTATTTCCTTATGTGTAGTTAGTTTGGAAACATATTCATTTACTTATAACCTAATGAACAAGTTATGCCACATTAGTAGCCGTGTGGAGATTCACTTACCTAAAACAAACATGATGAAAATATGACCGTCAGATTTGTTCACGATAGTAAAGTATTGTTATAGTGAAAACTCAACATATTTTGGTCGATGTTTGGGTCTCGATCATGAGTTAGACCTCATGTGTCCTCCTCTCTCCCTAAGAGCGGCAGTGTCGCCCGAAGTTAATTTGTCAAAATTTTTATATGGATTGATAAAGCACATCGCCATGAGAGTTTGGTAATTTTTAGAAATTTTTTTGAGTAATCCAGTTATTTACAAAGATTTAAGGAAGATTGCCAAATTTTTAAAAATAACAAATAGACAAAACAATGACATGTGGCGCGTTTCTAGCCGTGAGTTTGTCTAATTTTACTTTTTCAAATAATTTACAACTTAAAATAATCCTGATAAATTGTTCAGGAGCTCGAAAAATTTATCGAAAATTACCATGCTCTTAGTACGATGCATCGTACATGTCCATATAAATTTTTTGAAATACTTATCTTCCTGTGACACGGCTTTTCTTAGAGTGTAAGAATGAAATAAGATTGACTGAGTTGATCGAGACTCAAATGTTATCGAAAATAGGTGATTTTTACGGTCGGTTTTTCAAAATTTCATTTCGTTTGTGTAGTTTTTTTAGAAACATATACATTTATACATAACCTAATAAACAAGTTATACAACATTAGTAGGCACGTTGGAATTTACCTACCTAAAATTGACAAAATGAAAATATGACTATAAGATGTGAGCAAGATTTTAAAATATTATTATGGTGAAAATTTTACATAATTTGGTCCATAATTTGGTCTCGATAACGAGGTAGACCTTAAGTGTCCTCTTTCCTCCCTAAGACATTAAATGATCATTTTTAATACCATGTGTCCACAACCTTCTCAATACCATTTTTCCATTTCATTCACGTAATCAGATTCAAGGCTATAATACCTGTAATTACAAAAAAGTTAAAGAATTACATGTCATTTCACGGTGTTATATGATATTGTTTCAAAATTTTGCAAATTCGCAACAGTTTCACAAGTTTCTAGTGAGGAGTGTTCAATATGAAATTCTAAACGCAAGGTGCCAGCACCATCGAACCTTGGACCTACAATACTTTCTCAGGTGATGCAAAGTCACCAGATTGCAAATAAACCTTTAACCCATTAAAAACAAAAATTCAAAAAACACAAAAACCAAACTCGTAACCCGAACCCGAATCCTCATCTTCCTCTGATATCTCCACCACTACCTAGCACGACCACCTTCGGCGTCTCCCCGTCGTGGTTAATTATCCAAATGAGCCGGGCCAAAGTTGGATGCCAATTATGCGCTGCAGACTAGAGAAACAACTGCTTAACCATCCTCTTAAATAATTCACCCTCTAGAAAACAAATTGAGGGCTGATCTTGCTTTTGTGAATGAACGCACCATAAACATGGTATAATACTTGATAGATATATAGCTGACTAATGAATCATATTCATATTCCACTAACCTCATCTGCCATGCTTGAGACAAAACCCATCAATCCAAGAACAAAGTTTGGCAAGAACCATGAACTATTTCAAACATAACCAGATCGGATTCAATATGGAAAGAACCCAAACCCAAACCCACCTCCAACTCCCTCCTCCCCGTCGCCATCGCCACCACCGCTCCTCACCCCACCGTCACCCTTGCGCTCCCCGCACCTCCGCTGGCCAACTCCTCCCCGACGGCGGTGATCACTGAGGGTTTGGATCCGAAGCGGCCGTGCACGATTTAGTACGACACCGTTCTGCTGCCGGCGCCGGAGGAGGAGAAGCCTCCTGGGCGCTGGACGACTCACGGCGGCTGTCCTAGCGGTTGTGGACCGACGAAGACGAGATCGAGCTCTTACGTACAAGGCTTTCTCGACTACACAACACAGAGAGGAAACAAAGGAGGGTCACACCAAAATGAACCGCTTTGTTTTACGATCATATCAAGTCAAAATTACAGCTGGAACTGAACAAGATAGCTGGAACAAATATGTATACTTCAGATAGCTAGCACAAGGTTTGAAAAAGAAAGATGTCAGTAGCTACTAGCTGTTGCAGTTTTGTACTGCTGCAAACTAGTCGATGCTACTGTGCATCTCAGACAATGTCTGAGAGTGTCTGAGACCTTATAAGATTTGGCATATATACCCTCAGAATTAATTATAACCAGCAACTTTAACGGTTAACGGAAGTTAAATAGAAATTTACCTATATGTCCCTTGAAATCAATATATGTAGCTGATAACGTGCCACGTGTTGTAGACCAAGAAAGACGTGAAACGACGCCGGCGTAGTCCAGCCCTTCTCTTTTTTGGTTTGTCTAAATGGCTTTCAGCTTGGCGCCCATTACATCTCTTGTGTTGTTGCTTCTGTTTGTGTTTGCATCTCCTATCGAAGCTGCACGTTGTCTACAACAAAGGAGAAATATTAGTAATTTAGTATAAGTGGCTACATCAATAGGCCCTTATTCGGAAATGAAATATTTTCCTTATTCACCAACAGTAGCTTAACTGCATAGCCAGACCCATACTCTAGAGTGAAGGCCGTACGGCGAGGCGCGGTAGTGAAAACAAGTCAGAACAATTATTTTCTTCTTCTAGAGTATTCGAACGTGACAGATGACTCGGGCAACCGCTATAACGGCGCGTTTACGTTGCTAGGGCAATGGTAGCGATCCTCTATAACGGCGCGTTTACGTTGCATGTAAAATTAATATGTTGTAAAAATATGTAATCTTATATGTTAGTAATAAAGGGATTGTGGTGAGTGTCTTGACCATTTCATGGTGTATATTTTTGCAACATATTGTCTCATTAAAATTAAAATACTAAGCAAAAGCTGTAACTGTAGGATCAACCAGATCAGTGTGATTAGCAACAACAACTACAACAACTACAATACAGATCAACAACAACTACTACAACAAGATCACTATATCTCTGGTGCTGGTGCTCCTATTTGTGTTTACATTTTTGTCGAAATTGTATGTTGTGATCTTGTTGTAGTAGTTGTTGTTGATCTGTATTGTAGTTGTTGTAGTTGTTGTACTACAACAAGATCACTATATCTCTGGTGCTGGTGCTCCTGTTTGTGTTTACATTTTTATCGAAACTGCATGTTGTCGACGACAAAGGAGCTCGGACTATTATCATCGGCTACATCCGGAATAGGGTCATCGGAAATGAAATACCCAATTAGATCTAAATGCTGAAGATCAAAACTCTGGTTCATATATTCCATAAATTTTTAAATTAAAGAAACCAAATATAAACTCTCAGCTCCGCCTCGAAAGATCAGTACTTCGAATCACAGGGCATATCCTCATTCCATGAAAACTTGGCTATTATATATTGAGGAAAATGCACCATTGGTGCCTCAACTCTCATATTGAGGAAAATGCCCCAAGCTCTTTACACCATCACCAGGGACCAGAAACATGAAATCTTTGGATGGCTGAGTAATGTCAGGTAACTTTTTATTAGGCATGTATTCCCTAAAGAATCCGCCATCTCTTGTTGGACGACTATATATGCATGAAATCTAATTGTTGTTAATGGCTATGCAGGTATCCTTATGGCTATGCGGGTAACATAAGCAAGTGTGTTAACTACCGAGACAACAAGATGTACGGATTGAAGAGTCACGACTGCCATGTACTGCTTCAACGCCTCTTCCCTATTTTCATTCGAGCGTACTTGGAGGATGAAGTGGTTGAGCCGTTGGTGGCGTTGTCAAGATTCTTCCAGAAGTTATGCGCTAGAGAAGTTAGAAAATCAGACCTCATGAGAATGCATGAGGAAATCGTTTTTATCTTGTGCAAGTTCGAGAGGATATTTCCCCCAAACTTCTTTGACATCATGCCTCACCTGATGATCCATCTTCCCCAACAATTGTTGCTTACCGGTCCCGTACACTACACTTGGATGTATCCCATCGAAAGGTACATGTTATTCATAAATTTGATTTATACATGTTTTTAAATAAAAGTTGCATGCTCTTAACACGCACTTGTTAACCTTGCAGACAACTTGGAGACTACAAGAAATATGTGCACAATAAATCTGCGCCTGAGGGGTGTATTGCTGAAGCTTACATTGCGCATGAGTGTGTAACGTACGCCAAGTTGTACTTGGGAGCGATGGAGGACCCCCCACAACATCCAAGTCGAGATGACCCCGAGTTCAACCTATCTATCGTCGCCAACTCTGTTGTACCATACGGAAGCTTCAAGAAAAAGGGTGTGGACAAGTTGCCTGACCATGAGGTAGGGATTGCCCACTGGTGGGTTCTAATAAACTGTCCGGAGGTACAATATTGGAAACGTCACCATCTTCACTGCAAGGAAGTTCGCGGTGATGTCGACTACCACAACACGACGTTTGCAGACTATTTTCCACAATGGGTAAGTGTATAAATATATATATTAGATGGCTTTCTTTTACAGTTCCCTATTCTTTAATCATAAACACACCGAGTGATTTGAGTTATATTTTTCAGCTGATGCAAGTGGCTGCGAGTGGTGGTCATACAAATTACTCAGAGGAATTGAGGCTGTTGTCGATGAAGCCGATATCTTCCACAGTCCGCCCAATGTGTGATGTCAACGGCGTTAAGTATATATGTGAAGCTAGAGACGGGGAACGCAAAACACAGAATTGTGGGGTGATGGTGGATGGTGCAGAGGGGGGCGTGGATTTTTACGGTGTCCTACAGTCAGTTGTTGAACTCATTTATGGGAACCGCATGAAAGTCCACTTGTTCAAGTGTCGATGGTTTGATACTAGGCCGCACCGCATACGGATCGATCAGTACGGCATACTTTCGGTGAATACCGCCACTAGTGTGTATGAAGACGACCCCTTTGTTTTCGCCACAGCGGCCAAAAAGGTCTTTTATCTTGACGATCCTTTGAACAAAGGCACGTGGAAGGTTGTTAACCATGTGTCTCAGCGAGACATATACAGTGCTACCACACTTGGTGTGAGCACAGAGTGTCAAGAAGCGACCGCATACCAAGAGCCGGACGCCGGCGACATTCCAGAATCCTCCACCATCCGCGATAATAATGTGACGCCGGGCAGAGTGGTTCGACTTCCTAGGGGTCAGGTGCCCATGTATGATGTTAATCCGAATCGTCTATATCAGGCAGACGATGACTCAGACGACGAGTACGAGCACCGGTTGCCAGATATTAACTACTATACTACGTCTGACTCAAGTGATGAGGATGATTCTGATTATCATCCTTAGTATACTATTTATGTATGTATTTGTGTACAACGGTGCATGCATGTATGAAAAAAAATTTTGTCCTTAATTACCGTTTTCCGAATTTTTGGGAAATTGTATTGAATTGTTTGTGCGATATTCAGGAATTTATTAGGTGAAATAGGCAATTTTCAGGCCCTAAATGGCAAATTTTCAGAAACATCAGCATTATAGCCGACGAAATGGACCATAATTCGTCGGCTATAATGCCCATACTGTAGCCGACGACTTACAATTCGTCGGCTATACTGTAGCCGACGACTTGCAAGTCGTCGGCTAAAGTATATTGACCGAAACCATACGTAGACCGTTCAAATGCAAAAGTGTCGTGAAATAAGAGACGACCGAAATATTGAAATACGACTACGGTTGAAAAATGGGAAGATTCCGACAAAATCTGTGTGCCGAATGTTGCGGTTAGGTGTTGTTTACTTCCGTTTTCCTATGGGTAGCCTGACGGTCGGTAAATATTTGGAGGAAAATTTTTATACGGTTAGTTGCGTCGCATCGATTTGAAACTATTCTCTGTTGAAGGTCAGGCCAAAACACGTCATTTAGACGGGCCAATTGCCGTTTTAAAGCGTTTAGAGGTTTGACCAAAAGTTTGACCGTCCCGATCGAGCCTTTAACGTTGTCAGATGTAGTTGGATTTTTTTTCATACATGTATTTAATCTTAACGGTGATATCTGACGGTTGGAATAGATTTTCCAAACTTTTAGATTCGAAATCGGAACATATGCACTAATGTTCTTTAACTTATTTACTAAGTGTTTAAGTGAATGTATAGTTTCAAATAGTTACCATACGTAGACCGTTCAAATGCAAAAGTGTCGTGAAATAAGAGACGACCGAAATATTGAAATACGACTACGGTTGAAAAATGGGAAGATTCCGACAAAATCTGTGTGCCGAATGTTGCGGTTAGGTGTTTTTTACTTCCGTTTTCCTATGGGTAGCCTGACGGTCGGTAAATATTTGGAGGAAAATTTTTATACGGTTAGTTGCGTCGCATCGATTTGAAACTATTCTCTGTTGAAGGTCAGGTCAAAAAACATCATTTAGACGGGCCAATTGCCGTTTTAAAGCTTTCAGATGTAGTTTGACCAAAAGTTTGACCAAAGAATAGCCGACGACATACAGAACTTCGTCGGCTAAAGTGTTGCGACCCGCGCCGTTTCATTGTCCGCCGTTGGATGGGGGAGATCTGACGGCTGCTGAGGTCCTCGACTATAGCCGACGAGATTCATACTATAGGCGACGATATGCACACTTCGTCGGCTATAACCGGCCCGCAAAGCCCAACTTAGGCCCGGCCCGGATTTAGTTAGAGACTATAGCCGACGAAATCGTCGGCTATAGTCATAGCCGACGAATTAAAATGAAATCGTCGGCTATAGTCCCTCGATTTAAACTGAAACAGAGGCGCCTCTCCCCCATTTCTGCAGAAAATCTAAACCCCTAAATCGCCGCCCACCCCTCCCCGACGCCGACCAAGCCTCCCCGGCCCTCCCCCACCCCTCCCCACCCCGTCCCCGGCCTTCCCGAGCCCTCCCCGACCCGAACTCGAACCGATCGGCGCCGTCCTTCCCTAGCCGCCGTCGCCGCCGCACCGCACCGCCGTCCTCGTCCCCTAGCCGCACCACCATGTCAGGTAGTCCCCCTCTACCTCATTTAGGGTTTTTGTTAATTTTGTGGAATTTTGTGATTTTGTGAAATTTAGGTATTTTTGTGAAATTTTATGGTTTTTGTGAAATTATGTGGAATTTAGGGTTGTTGTGCAATTTATGGAATGTTGTGGAATTGTTGTTAATTTTTTGGAATTATGTGGAATTTTGTGAAGGATATATATATATATATATATATTTTCCGGAATATATATATATGGAAAAATTTCACACACAGTACCTGAACTTAGGTGGTCAGGTCAGTTTGATACCTCAACTTTTTTTCGTACGATAAACATACTCCAACTTATTTATCCGTACCGAATGTGTACTCACGTCACTGTTTTGATGACGTGGCCTTAGGTGGTCAGGTCAGTTTGATACCTGAACTTAGGTGGTCAGGTCAGTTTGATACCTAAACTTAGGTGGTCAGGTCAGTTTGATACAAAAACAGAGGTGCCACGTCATCAAAACAGTGACATGGGTACACATTTGGTACAGATAAATAAGTTGGAGTATGTTTATCGTACGAAAAAAAGTTGAGGTATCAAACTGACCTGACCACCTAAGTTCAGGTACTGTGTGTGAAATTTTTCCATATATATATATAATTAGGTATATGGAAGTTTGTGGAAATTTTTTTAATGTTGTGAAATTTTTGTTAATTTTGTGGAATTTTGTGGAATTTTTAGGAGGATATATATATATATATATATATATTTCGGAATATATATATATATATATAATTAGGTATAAATATATTTAGGTATATATATAATTAGGTATATATACATTTAATGAAGTTTTTTATTTTTGTGTGAAATTTATGGAATTGTGTGGAATTTTGTTTAATTTTGAGGAATTAACAAGAATTTTTCGGTATATATATATACCTTTAGGTATAAATATAGTTATGTATATATATAATTAGGTATATATATATATTTAAAAAAGTTTTTTATTTTTTTGTGAAATTTAAGGAATTTTGTGTTATATTTCAGAATATATATATATATATATAATTAGGTATAAATATATTTAGGTATATATACATTGAATGAAGTTTTTAATTTTTTTGTGGAATTTTTGTGCAATTTATGGAATTTATATACTAATTGTGCAGGAAACCGTCGCTTTGTAGACCGATGGCTTGGCAGACGGACCGAGAGCGACCCCGACGCTCAGGCAGGATCCAGCCGTGGGGGGAGCGGATCCAGCGGTCGTCGGGGCCTAGGCCGGCCTATGAGTCGACGAGAGGAGACATTGATGGGATTGACCCCGAGCGATCCACGTGGGGGCTCCTCGTATGAGTCGACGGGAGCGGGCCCTGACTCGAGTGTCGGAGGAGGACGCAGAGCCACCAGACCCCAGTGCACTTCAGCACTGTTCCAGGATCGGCAGCCGACCCCACCGCGCGCCGATCTGGACCCTCCAGAGATGCTCCCTGTCCCCCCACAGCGACAGCGTCCACAGATACGGGGCCCACCGTCAGGGGGAGCAGGCCCCTCAGGGT
This sequence comes from Potentilla sterilis, assembly GCA_963682095.1. Lineage (NCBI taxonomy): Eukaryota > Viridiplantae > Streptophyta > Magnoliopsida > Rosales > Rosaceae > Potentilla > Potentilla sterilis. The sequence continues at coordinate 7,917,912 of OY821766.1, forward strand.
CCACGCCCCGTATGTCTCCGCCATCGGGGATGTACATGGTCCAGTTCCTCCCTGCCATCCCTGAGTACGACGCCAGGGGGAGGCAGATTTGGAGGCACGACCGGCCCCACGAGATTCTCTGGGAGGAGGCCTACTTCTACAGTCCTTTCGACTCAGAGGACTGCCGCGGCCTGTGTGCCGTTCGTGAGAAGGACAAGCAGTACAACGACGCAGGTAATTGATTAGTTTAATTAATTATTTAGATTGTTTAATTAATTATTTAATTAGTTAGTTTAAATAATTATTTAACTATGTATTCATTTTAATTATGAAACAGGCGTCCTCGTCAATAAACCCGCGGGGACGAGACGGACCAGAGGGCCAGCGAACATGTCGACCCTGGAGAGGGAGCTGGCCGGTGGGATCAGAGAGATCCTGCCCGGTCCCGGTGAGGATGGACGCCCGATTGAGCGGAGAGACACCACCACCAAGTACATCAACGCGACGGGCATGCTCGTGCGGGACAGGGTCCCACTGTTGTGGCCCGACTGGGGCTCTGTGCCCGATGAGATCAAGGCGCGAGTGTACAATGCACTGTCGGTGAGTTAAATATGATTTTTATTATAGAAAATAAATATTTATGAATTCAGTCCTTATAACTATATAAAAATATTTTCTAATTAATTTATAATATTGCAGCAATGGTTTAGAGTCCATCCTACCTTGGACTGGTGGAGAGACGAGCAGCTGAAGAACAGGTTATGTGTTTTGCTTTTTTTTGTATAAATGTATTTATTGGCAGTGTACGGATATATCTAACAGTTGTGTTTTGTTAATATAGGTACTCCGAGTGGAAGAACGAGCTGTCCACGCACTACAGGACGTACCATGTGGAGCAGCGCTTGGGGCGAGGTGCAACCCCCCACGAGTTCCGGTACAGGGAGTACGAGTGGCTATGGCTGGTAGCCTACTTCGGGAGCGACAGGGTCTCGGTAAGAAAATTTAGCCTGCTAGTATATAACTTTTTAATGTTATTTAATAATTAAATTACGTAGTTACTTAATTAAATTAATTAGTTAGTTAGTTAGTTATTAGTTATTAAATTAAGTTAGTTGGTTAGTTACGTAGTTAGTTAGTTCGTTACTAAATTAAATTAAATTAAATTAGGTAGTTAGTAAGTTAGTTAGTTACTAAATTAAATTAGTTAGTTAAGTAGTTACTAATTAAATTAAATTAGTTAGTAACTAAATTAGTTAATAATTTTATTTTGGTTAGTTCGTAATATTTTAATTTAGTTACTAATTTATATTTGCGTTTATATGTTCGTTCTTATAATACAGAAAATCTCGCGGACGAACAGCGACAACCGCAGGAGGAACGAGCACCCCCACCACGGCGGCGCCCGCTCCTGGAGGCAGTGGGCAGAGATGGCGAGGAGGGACCGACCGCTGAGGCCGTTGTCGTGGATTCATGCGCAGATGTATCCGGGGCGTCCCGACCAAGTGGTAAGTATTCGCCCATCTTCAATAAAAGTGTTTCATTAAATTAATTTATATATTTTTTTTTTAATTTGTTTATTATATTTTCTTGTCAATTAGGCGGAAATCGATGCGGAGACCGACGCGATCACCTTCGGGATCGCGCGAGACACCCTGGGAGACGGGGCGTCCGACGAGGCGATCGCGGAGTTTGCCTCCACGATCGACACCCTTGAGCCGCGCTTGGCCTCTCAGATCATGCACGCGGCGGTAGGGACGGGGAACAACTACTTCTACCAGAGAGGCCTAGGCGCGGCGGGAGATGGGGTTCTCAAGTACACGCCGGCCAATCCCAGCACGCAGCGTGCGGCTTCGACGAGAGGAGACTTGCAGACGCAGCTGCAGAGGACTCAGGCGGAGTTGGCGAGGGCGGTGGAGGCGCTCCAGCAGGCGGAGTTGGCGAGGGCCGCGGAGGCTTCGGCGCAGCAGGCCAGAGACGCATCTGTGGCGGAGATGTACCGATGGATGCAGCAGTCTTGGGAGGCCCAGCAGGCTGGACTCCAGCCCCCGCCTCCGCCACAGATGCCCCAGTTCGTCGTCCCCACTCCCCCCCCGCATCGGAGTACGCTAGCCGATCAGGACAGCCATAGCCACCGGAACTCGAACGATCCGGTCGACGACGCTACGCGTTTAGGGGGTGATGATGAGTAGATAGTGGGTTAATTTGTACAGTATGTAGGATATTAGGGATGGATTGATGTGGATATTTGTTGGATATTTGAATGTTTGTTTGTGCATTTTCTGCAGCCAAACCGAAGACGAAGTGAAATTGGGCCCGAGTTAAATTTTTAAATTTTTTTAAATATTTAGGGGTTATAGCCGACGAAATGGACCATATTTCGTCGGCTATAAGTGCTATAGCCGACGATATTGGCTTTATTTCGTCGGCTATAAGGGCTATAGCCGACGATGTTTACCATATGTCGTCGGCTATACCCTCCCGGCTTCAGGCAAAAAAAAAGCCGTTCCTGGTACCGGCGATTGGTATGACGTATAGCCGACGATAGTGTCGTCGGCTATACTTCGGTTTAGGGGCAATTACGTAATTGTTGAAGCCGACGATCTTGTCGTCGGCAATGTTCGAAGTATGGCCGACGACGCTTTATTCGTCGGCTATACCCCGCGGTTTATAAGCCGACGACTTACGCCTCGTGTCGTCGGCTATAGTATAGCCGACGGAGCATTCCCGACGAGACTATAGCCGACGAAGTATCGTCGGCTATGACTATAGCCGACGAATTAATGGTAACGGCCGACGAGATGGCCTCGTCGGCTATAAGGCCTTTTCTGGTAGTGTCTACCAAGAAAATAACAGAGCAACTCGAAAGATTTAACCTTAGGATTAATCAACTCGGAGAAATACAAATAAAAATATCAAAGCTAGAAGAAAAGCTAGACTACCTTAAAGAAAAACAATATCTTGTAGATATTGAAAAGAAATTAATAAGAACATAGATTCTTGCTAACAATATAAATCAGCAAGCAATTGATTTAAGAAAAACTCAAGAAGACTTGAGAAAACTTTTAGAAACTCTTATATCCAGAATATGATGAATCTAAGGGTAGATTTAAGAGTAAAAAGGGAAGATGAAAAAGCTTTAAGCCTATATCTTCCTACAGAAAAACTTGCTGAAAACGTAGTGTAACACTCCGAATTTTGAATAATAAAATTCAAATTCGACAATGTTAAAATTTACAAATAAACTCAATCACTTGAAAGTTATCATTCAATAACCAAGTAAAACAACTGAGTTTAAGTGTGTGGCTCGATACATTCAAAATATTACATCATTAACAAAATAGATGTAAGAAAAGAGTCTCTCACTAATACTCTCTAATCCAAAAAGATAATTACAAGCTAGACCAAGGCCTACACCTACTAGCCGTGCGACTCAGATGCCGCTCCCTGGCTTCTGGTCCTCACCTGCAGGTCTAACCCCTACACCATCAATTGGTGCACCGGGTTGTAAACAACGAACCCGGTAAGCTTTCAACAAACAAGTTCATGATAAAAATAATTAAATCAACAAAAAAAAAACACTCCCAACTAACCAAGACTCATATAATATAAAATTCACGATGCACAATCAACCAAAAGAGTAAGACTAGGGGCGCACTGACCAACGTCATTCCCCTACAAATCTCACAAGGCAAACAGACTAGAGCTCTAACTGATCGTAACCAATCACCCGGCCAAAGGCTTGGTCCCGACATACTTGCCATAAGGATCCCTTTCACCACTTAGGCGAGATCCTCTCCCCACACATGTAAGATCTTTCACCTCTATTGGTGAGATCTTAATTCAACCGTTGGTTTCTATACCAACACAACCACACATCACACCACTCACATAATCACATATATGATAAATTCATAACATAATACATTCACCCAATTGCACACTCACATTATATATTTCACGTAAATATATATATATACGTAGACATCCACTCAGGAATAGTCCACTAATACCAACTATAGTCATTGATCGTAAAACCCTTTGAAAATCATTTTTATATTAAAATCATTTTACTTACCAATGAACCGTAGTCGATCAAGCTCATTCAATTTAAAACAAATATCAATTCCATAAAATCATTTTGCATATAACGATATACAATAATTAATTCATAATCAACTCGTATTTAATACGAATACACTGAGGTTTACTCACCTTAATTCACCAGAAATGGTAAAGATCTGTTTATGGTCGAATCGGATCGCTCCAGAATCAGGTCAGATCGAATCGCAACAGTTCCGGGTCTGGTCAACGTCGGGTCAACGCAGGTCAACGTCGGGTCAACGCAAGTCAACAGTCAACGCGGGTCAGTCAACGGTCAACGTTGACCGGGTCGGGTCAACGTTGACCGGGTCGGGTCTGAACTGCTGAAACGGGTCGGGTCGACCCGATCGGAGACGTTTCTCGATCCGGTCACAGCGGCTTGAAACGGCGACAACCACCTACACCAAGAGGACCGCAAGGAGGAGACGAACCGATCGGTGGGTGGCACGAGCTCCAGTTCCGCCGGACGTGGTCGCAACTTTGCCGTGTACGGCGGCAGTGGCTTCCTCAGCTTGCTGCGCCGAGCACAGCCACTCTCCGGTGCCGATCCTTAGCTCAAACGGAAGAGGACGTCGAGATGAACACTTTGACAGGTCGCACGCCTCGATTAGTGGTCGGATGAGGGAGATCTACGCGAAAGAAGCTCCGGATTCGAATTGAGACGATGAACAGTAATTCGTGATAATTTCAGATATTTTCGGAATTTTCTGATTTTTTTCTGAAATTAAATTACTATTTATAGAAATTTCATATTTTTGGAATAACTTCAACATGTCGTAACATTTTCATACGACGTCCGTTTCATACGTGCCGCGTGTCTACGAACTCTTATCGTCGAGCTCTACGACTGTCATGAAGGAAACTTGTCGAAATTCCTGACGGATCAGAAAGTCAACTTTTAGCCCCTCGAAATTCAACGTTTTTCAAATATTTAACTCTTGAAACTCACTTCCGACATCATGCAACAACTAATTAAAACGTACGAAACACAAAACCTCAAAAATCAACCTCCAAATAGTTCACGATTAAATTACAAGAAATTAGTAATAAAATCGGGTTATTACATTCTACCCTCCTTAAAGGAATTTCACCCCGAAATTCAAACACACTACTCTACAAACAACTGCGGGTATTTAGCCTTCACATCAAACTCTAACTCCCAAGATGCATCACCCTCATCATGGTGACTCCACAGTACTTTGACCAATTCTATCTCCTTCCTTCGTAGCTTCTTTGTTGACCTATCCAAGATACGAACAGGCTCAACAACGAAGGTCGCATTCTCATTCACTTTGATAGTGCTATGATCAATCACATGTGACTCATCCGGTACATACTTCCTCAAAATCGAAATATGAAAGACATTATGCACACCGGACATGCTAGGAGGTAAAGCAAGTCGATAGGCTAAATCCCCAACCTTCTTGAGAATCTCAAAAGGCCCAACATACCTTGGCGCCAGCTTTCCCTTTCTGCCAAATCTCACCACACCTTTCATTGGTGAGACCTTCAAGAATACATGATCACCAATCTCAAACTCCACATGCTTTCTCTTCAAATTAGAGTAGCTCTTCTGCCTACTCTGAGCAGTTCGGATCCTATCTCGAATGATCGAGATCTTCTACGTGGTCTCCTGAACAATCTCAGGACCCAAGAGCGCACTCTCACCAACCTCTGCCCAACAAACAGGAGATCTACACGGTCTACCATAAAGAGCCTCATAAGGCGCCATGCCAATACTAGAGTGATAGCTGTTGTTGTAGGCAAATTCAATCAATTGCAGGTGGTCTTCCCAACTTCCCTTGAAATCCAAGACACAGGCTCTCAGCATATCCTCCATCACCTGCTTCACTCGCTCAGTCTGCCCATCAGTCTGAGGGTGAAATGCTGTGCTCATATCCAAGGTGGTTCCCATGGCCTTCTGAAAACCAGCCCAGAACTTGGAAGTAAAGCGAGCATCCCGATCCGATACAATGGATACCGGCACCCCATGAAGTCTCACTATCTCCTTCACATATAACTTGCACAAAGCCTCAATTGAGTGCGTCAACGAGACTGGGAGAAAGTGCGCCGACTTCGTCAATCTATCAACAATCACCCACACTGCATCATGCCCCAATTTGGACTTAGGCAATCCAGTCACAAAGTCCATAGAGATGTGTTCCCACTTCCATTCTGGAATAGATAGCGGCTTCAACATGCCCGCTGGTCTCTGATGCTCTACTTTCACCTGCTGACAGGTAAGACACTTGGACACATACTCTGCTACATCTCTCTTCATCCCATTCCACCATAATTGCCTACAAAGATCTCTATACATCTTTGTGCTCCCTGGGTGGATTGTGTATCGTGATCGATGTGCTACCTGGAGAATCTCCTTCTTAAGGTCAGCACAATCTGGTACGCACAACCTGCCCCTGAATCTCAGCCCACCATCAGATCCGACAGTCCACTCAGACAGACATTCATCCAGCAAATCAACTACTAACTCCGCCAACTTTGCTCGAGAGAACTCATCATGTGCTTGACCCTGAACAATCCTAGAAATCAAGGTAGGCTGTATCGAAATACTACCAAGGAAGGTCCCCTGCTCCCTACCAGATGGCACAAGGTCAAACTCGGACACGGTCTCAAGCATGAGCCACTCCTGGATCATGAGAGAAGCAATAGCACATCTCGGTCTCCTACTCAAGGCATCCGCCACTACATTGGCCTTTCCCGGATGATACTCCAAGGTGAAGTCATAGTCCTTAAGGAGTTCCATCCATCTCCTCTGCCTCATGTTCAGCTCCTTCTGAGAGAACAAATACTTCAAACTCTTATGATCCGAGAAGAGTTGAAACTTCTCACCATACAAGTAATGCCTCCAAATCTTCAAGGCAAAGACTACTGCAGCTAGCTCTAGGTCATGAATAGGATAATTCCTCTCGTGGATCTTCAACTGTCTAGAGCCATAGGCAACAACACCACCAAGCTGCATCAGCACACAACCCAAGCCCTGATAAGATGCATCACTATATACGACATAACCACCCCCACTTGTGGGAATAATCAACACTGGGGCCATAGTCAGTCTAGTCTTCAACTCATTGAATGCCTTCTCGCAATCATCTGTCCATACAAACTAGACATCCTTCTTGGTCAACCTGGTCAATGGAGAAGAGATACTAGAGAACCCCTCAATGAACCTCCGGTAATACCCAGCCAAACCGAGGAAACTACGAATTTCCGTAACCGTCTCGGGGCGACCCCAACTCATCACGGCCTCAACCTTGGAAGGGTCCACCGAGACTCCATCTTTCGACACCACATGACCAAGGAACTTAACTTCCTCCTTCCAAAACTCACACTTCTCGAACTTGGCATACAGCTTAGTCTCTCTAAGAATCTGCAGCACAATTCTCAAGTGCTCCTCATGCTCCTCCAAAGTCTTAGAATAAATCAGGATATCATCCACAAACACCACCACAAACTTATCCAAGAACTGACTGAACATACGGTTCATCAAGTCCATGAAAGCTGCAGGTGCATTGGTCAGACCAAATGACATGACAACAAACTCAAAGTGCCCATAACGAGTCCTAAAAGCGGTCTTAGGAATGTCCTGCTCTTTCACCCTCAACTGATGATAACCGGACCTCAAATCAATCTTAGAGAACACCACTGCTCCTCTAAGTTGATCAAACAAGTCATCGATCCTGGGCAAAGGATACTTGTTCTTGATGGTCACCTTATTCAACTCACGATAATCCACACAGAGCCTGCATGAACCATCCTTCTTTCTTACAAACAACACCGGAGCACCCCATGGATAAGTGCTGGGCCTAATGAACCCCTGCTTGAGTAGCCCCTCAATCTGAATCTTCAACTCCTGGAGTTCATTCGGTCCCATCCGATACGGCGTCTTTGACACTGGCACGGTACCCGGTACCACATTAATGGCAAAATCCACCATCCTCCTAGGAGGTAGCCCCGGTATCTCCTGGAACACATCAATATACTCTGAAACAACTGAAATATATGTAATAGCTTCCTCACTGCTCACAGACTCGATATGTGCCATGATACCCTCCCGCATAGCATTATCTGACTTGAGGCAACGATAGTGAAACTCCGGTTGCCCGGGAATACGAAATGACACTATCATGTTGACGCAGTCAATCAATGCATAATGCGGCCTTAACCAATCAACTCCCAAGATCACATCATAAGTGTGGTCTGGAAGCACAATCAAGGATGCAGAGAACTCCTGCTTCCAATCACAACTGGGCATGCTTCACAAATCATACTAAGCTCACGAGATACACCCAAAGGTGATATGACGCACAAAGACCCAACAAGAGGCGTAGGAACCAATCCTAGCACCTCTACCACCGAACTAGATATGAATGAATGAAATGCTCCCGTATCAAACAATACTCTAGCAAGGTAATTTAAAACAGATAAAATACCTTCCACCCCGGTGCCTCGCTGGCCAATGACATACACTCTACCCTGTCCTGCCGGCAACTGCTTCTGCTGATCCACCCGTCCCCCAGGCTGGGCTAGAGGACACCATCTAGCAATGTGCCCGGGCTGCTTGCAATTGTAGCATATCGTGGACCTCGGCTTCCTGCAGTCTCTGGAGATGTGGCCCAACTCGTTACAGTTGAAGCATCTCACAGGTGCTGCCTGCCTAACCGGTATGGTCCTGATGGGTGCACCTGACACCCTAGCTGGAGCCTGCTGAGTGATCCGCTGTCTCTTCCAAGGTCCCCCTATGTGACCTGAACTAGAACCACTACTCAAAGCAACAACCTTCCCCTTTCCCTGGGAATCTCTCAGAGCAACCTCACTGGCATGGAGCTTGGCCTCCTGCTCTAGGCGCACAGCACTCTCATATATCCTTACCTTGAAAGATAGGCAAAGAGCAGATAAGGTCGTCATAATCTTATGCTTCAGCCCTCGGAGGAACTTCTGAGCTAAAGACACCTCGTCCATCGGCCTGACAAACTGATACAGTTGGGAGAACCGAGTCTCATACTCTCTGACGCTCGCATCCCCCTGCGTCAAAGCAATGAACTCAAGTTCCAACTCCTCTCTCATAGTGGCTGGGAAGTACTTCTCTCGGAAGAGTTCCACAAAACCCTCCCACGTGAGATCGGTCACATCTCTCACCCTCTGAGTACTCCTCCACCAGTCCAGGGCATCATCCTTGAGGAAGAATGTGGCTATCTTCCTCTTCTCAATCTCAGTGCATACGATCAAATTGAAATGCTTCTCCATCTCCTGGATCCAATGATCGGCTACTAAGTGATCCAGTCCCCCATGGAACACAGGTGCCCCTACCTTACCAAGCTCCCGGATCAATCCTAGCGCGTGGCCGTCATCAGGCACAACCACATGAGGAACAGGCTGCTCAACCAATGACACATCCTCCGCCTCCTCCTCATAGAACTCCTCGACAGGGCGGATTCTGCTTCCACCCCGTCTGGCCCTACCTCGGCCTCTAGCTCTACCTCCACGACGATCCATCCTATGAAGCAAGGCAACACTTGATTAATATTTGCATAAACTTAAACCGAAGTGTAAGTTAAATACAACATATATTAATCAAGGCAAAAAAAAACTATCTGGAAGCACAAGGATCACCTAAACTCATTATAGAGACAACGCTCTATACTAACACTAAACTCCCTACCCCCTACATACCCAGCGATATAGCAATACGAGCAAGCATGATGGTGAACCGCTGCAGTCGGACCATCTCTCGAAAGTACCAGTTACCACCAAATATGTAACCTTACGCTCTGATACCAACTGTAACACTCCGAATTTTGAATAGTAAAATTCAAATTCGACAATGTTAAAATTTACAAATAAACTCAATCACTTGAAAGTTATCATTCAATAACCAAGTAAAACAACTGAGTTTAAGTGTGTGGCTCGATACATTCAAAATATTACATCATTAACAAAATAGATGTAAGAAAAGAGTCTCTCACTAATACTCTCTAACCCAAAAAGATAATTACAAGCTAGACCAAGGCCTACACCTACTAGCCGTGCGACTCAGATGCCGCTCCCTGGCTTCTGGTCCTCACCTGCAGGTCTAACCCCTACACTATCAATTGGTGCACCGGGTTGTAAACAACGAACCCGGTAAGCTTTCAAAGCTCGTGTGAGTAAAACAAACAAGTTCATGATAAAAATAATTAAATCAACAAAGAAAAACACTCTCAACCAACCAAGACTCGTATAATATAAAATTCACGATGCACAATCAACCAAAAGAGTAAGACTAGGGGCGCACTGACCAACGTCATTCCCCTACAAATCTCACAAGGCAAACATACTAGAGCTCTAACTGATCGTAACCAATCACCCGGCCAAAGGCTTGGTCCCGACATACTTGCCATAAGGATCCCTTTCACCACTTAGGCGAGATCCTCTCCCCACACATGTAAGATCTTTCACCTCTATTGGTGAGATCTTACTTCAACCGTTGGTTTCTATACCAACACAACCACACATCACACCACTCACATAATCACATATATGATAAATTCATAACATAATACATTCACCCAATTGCACACTCACATTATATATTTCACGTAAATATATATATATATATATATATATATATATATATATACGTAGACATCCACTCAGGAATAGTCCACTAATACCAACTATAGTCATTGATCATAAAACCCTTTGAAAATCATTTTTATATTAAAATCATTTTACTTACCAATGAACCGTAGTCGATCAAGCTCATTCAATTTAAAACAAATATCAATTCCATAAAATCATTTTGCATATAACGATCCATATACAATAATTAATTCATAATCAACTCGTATTTAATACGAATACACTGAGGTTTACTCACCTTAATTCACCAGAAATGGTAAAGATCTATTTATGGTCGAATCGGATCGCTCCAGAATCAGGTCAGATCGAATCGCAGCAGTTCCGGGTCTGGTCAACGTCGGGTCAACGCAGGTCAACTTCGGGTCAACACAAGTCAATGTCGGGTCAACGCAAGTCAACGCAGGTCAACAGTCAACGCGGGTCAACAGTCAACGGTCAACGTTGACCGGGTCGGGTCTGAACTGCTGAAACGGGTCGGGTCGACCCGATCAGAGACGTTTCTCGATCCGGTCACAACGGCTTGAAATGGCGACAACCACCTACACCAAGAGGACCGTAAGGAGGAGACGAACCGATCGGTGGGTGGCACGAGCTCCGGTTCCGCCGGACGTGGTCGCAGCTTCGCCGTGTACGGCGACAGTGGCTTCCTCAGCTTGCTGCGCCGAGTACAGCCACTCTCCGGTGCCGATCCTTAGCTCAAACGGAAGAGGATGTCGAGATGAACACTTTGACAGGTCGCACGCCTCGATTAGTGGCCGGATGAGGGAGATCTACGCGAAAGAAGCTCCGGATTCGAATTGAGACGATGAACAGTAATTCGCGATAATTTCAGATATTTTCAGAATTTTCTGATTTTTTTCTGAAATTAAATTACTATTTATAGAAATTTCATATTTTTGGAATAACTTCAACATGTCGTAACTTTTTCATACGACGTCCGTTTCATGCGTGCCGCGTGTCTACGAACTCGTATCGTCGAGCTCTACGACTGTCATGAAGGAAACTTGTCGAAATTCCTGACGGATCAGAAAGTCAACTTTTAGCCCCTCGAAATTCAACGTTTTTCAAATCTTTAACTCTTGAAACTCACTTCCGACATCACGCAACAACTAATTAAAACGTACGAAACACAAAACCTCAAAAAACAACCTCCAAATAGTCCACGATTAAATTACAAGAAATTAGTAATAAAATCGGGTTATTACACGTAGAAGCAATAGTACATCAGCAAAATTATAGCAATATATATCTCCAAGAAATAGGCAGAGATATAGAATAACAATTTCAAGAAATTAATACAAGAATCTCAAATCTACAAAAGAGTGTAGAAAAAATAAAAGAAAACCCTATCGTAGAAAGAATCAACGAAGAACAACTATCTCAGACAGTAGCTAGTAAAATTATCATACCTTCACCAAAGGCAGAAAGTGGATTAAAATTTAGTAAACCCAAATTACTCGAATGGAAAGAATCCAAAACCTCCAATAGAGATATGAAAATGTTAAGCAAGATACTCAATAAGAGATATACTGTGCCACCTGTACAGCTCATTAATGCTCAAGAATTTGAGTATAATGAAATTGAATCTAATGTGAGAGAAGCATCAGCCCCTAACTTTAACTTTAACGATATCTATAAAAGGGGATCATTTAAGATGGATTCACATAGATTCAAAATACTAGAATTAACAATCCCAGCAACAGGTGGAGAAACAGACACCAGGTTAATCACTCCAAAAGAAGTAAGTGAAGCTTTTCAGAGAAAATATAATTACATGCACATTGGTGCAGTACAAGTATCAAGAAAACTCTTAGCAAGAGATGGGATAGACTGTTTGGTCTTGTGTATTTTACAAGACGACAGAATAACAGAATTTAAGAAAAGTCTGTTAGGAACGATAGAAGTATCCTTATGCAACCAAGTTGCATACTTTAGTGTCTTCCCAAACTTCACTACTCATCTAAACGATGCAGCACATTGTTTGAGATTGAGAATCAAAACAGACGGGATTTCCATGAAGCAAAGAATGATGGAATTAGCTATAGATTATAGAATCTATTACAAGCTAATGAGTTCCAATGTGACTCTCAATACTAGGTTTATAAATAGTCCTGGTACCACCACTTCAATTCTTACTAATCCAAGAAACAATTCCCAACAGAAACATATCACCAAGTGGGATGAGGTCTCATTCCCTAGAGAATGGAGTCTAGCTCCCCCGGAGAGACAAATGCAAAGCACCAATGCCTCTATCTATGAAGATACTAGAGGAAAAATAAGCCTCCAATTACATAGGCATTCGTTTGCGAACTATGAGCAAGCAAGTACTTCAGGAGGAATTCATGAAGAAAACTTCGAAGAAGAAGATTTAAAAAGACCTATAAGAATGTTTAGAGAACTACATGCACAAGCAGCAACTTGTGAATTTATAGAAGGATTAGAAGAAATTATAAGAAAAATCTCCTTAACCCAAACAGGGAAAAAGAACAGAAGAATACTACCATACCAGGCTGCTAAAGAAGAACCAGGGGAAACCTCTGCAGATGTAGAAACCCCCATGGAAGCAGAAACAAGTAATACCCCAGCAGGACCACTACGAAGAAATACTATAATCTAAAATATTACCAATAATCCTATCAAGATTATTAGAGAAGATAAGATAAAGCTTCCTAAGGGGCAAGCACCTACAGGAAAGTTCGGAGAAAGGAGCTCTCAAAAATACATTTTTACAGAACCAAAATGGGGACAACTAGTTTCCGATAGAGGTATCTATCTAGACCTAGATAGTGTAGGAGATAAGAGAAAAGCAATAGACAACTGGGTTGCTAGCCTAAGGTTAACCCAAGCACTATTACTATCTAAATTTGCCTATGAAGACGCTCATGCATATTTTGAATCGACCTTAACAGGAATAGTCCAGAAATGGTACAATTCCTTTAAGAAAAGTTCAAAATGGGCTGATTGGGCAACCAAGTTAGCTCGGACTAATGATCCTATGGACTTTGCTATTCCCATATTTGGACAATTCTGTGGAGATATAACAGGGCATAGTGAGCAGTCCAAAGAAAGAGCTAAAGCAAATATCCAAAAACTAAGTATCTGTAACATGAGATACTTTGAAGAATATACAAATGAGTTCTAAAATTACTATTGTACAATAGGAGATTTAGAGAACGAAGAACTCATTAGAATCTACTACAGAAAATTACCAGAACCCTGGAATAACGCGGTAGCACAATCCGTAGAAGAAAACCTTCCGTGGTGTTTTACTATTGGAGGAATAGCAGAAAGAGTAAGAGATCTTTTAAGAAAGCAATGCACAGAAAATCAGAAAGCTAGAACAGCTAAGAAACAGCTCAGAGGAGTTGAGAACATGTGTCCAAAAATATTAGACACTCCAACTCAGTGGGGATGTCATACTTACACAGAACGAAAACATAAACACAAATTCAAAAATAAGAAAAATAAGAATAACTTTACCCCCAATAAGAGGTATAAGTTCAGAAAAAATTTCAACAAGAATAAAGAAAAATCATCTCCTAGAAAGAGATTTTTCAAGAAAAAACCAAAAAATAAAAATCCTACAAGAGAAACCAAATCCTGCAGATGTTGGCTCTGCAAAGCAGAAGGGTATTATGCTAATGAATGCCCCAAAAAAGAAAAAAGAACATCTAAAGCTCTCATAGAAGAATATGATGAAGCTAATATGCAAACCTAAAAGGTTTCGAAATAGCCTATTCTGATGAAGAGAATGAATCTATATATTCTCTTGAGTATTCATCAGATAGCGATACAGAAAGTACTTCAGATGATTCTGAAGAAGAGAGTTAGCGCCTTAAATTTATGTTAATTTAGAATTGGAAACAGGAAAATACTGATAGCATCAGTAAATTAGAATTTCTACCAAATCTTGGAAGGTTTACATGCGACTACTATGCTTGTTACGATAACAACACAGTTTCCATGTATTGTAAAGAAACAGGAGAAACGTACCATAGAGAATGTTTCATAGCTGAATTAAGAAGAAAAACAAAGGAAAATGATTCGCACACATTAGTAGATCAAGAATATGATATATTCTATGATCAAAAGCAAAAGAAAGATATCGAAGATGACCTCGAGAAAATACAAAATTTTGAAAATGACTCTAAGAAAATGAAGTTAATAACTTCATCGGGTCTAGAACCAAAGGAAATACCAGTAAAGGAACTTCCAGAACTCCTTCAAGAAAAAATTAATCATTTCATAGAAATCTCTGAGAAAGAGATACAATCAGTAAAGCAAGTACAAACAAGCATATACAGCAACTACATTACCGTAGGACTAAAATTTCCTGGATATAAAAAATATCATCTACATGCCTTTGTAGATAATGACTCAGGATATAGTCTTGCTAGAAAATATGCCATACCGAAAGAATACTGGGAGAAATCTGATAAAGAAGTCACTGGAATAGGAATGGGAGAAAATGAATTCAACATGAAATACACAGCTAGAAATGTCAAAATTTCTATTGGAGGAGGAACATATCTCTTCTAGAGAATCGGGCAATGTGAAGCTCAAGGAGCAAATATGCTAATAGGAAATGATTTCCTTCTTAAACAAAAGCTAATTCAAACCATCGAAATGATCGGGCTTGAAAAGAATAATAGGTTCTACTGGGAACCTAGACTTATCAATGCAGTCGGCATTACAAATAAAGGCTTCACAGAGCAATATCAGAAGTCGCGAGCAAACCGTGGTGATCATACCCCTAAAACAACCTACAGACCAGTGGTGCAACCGGTACTAGCCTTAAAAGAATTCCAAGAAATTATACCTAATGAAGAAATAGGTACAGAAGACTCAGACTCAGAGGAAGAACCTCGGTCAGAAAGTTCAGATGGTGAAGAATAATTCATCAAAGAATACAATTTAAAAATATATATAAATAAGATAGAGTAAAAGAAAATCCCTACCCTTGTAGAAATAGAAAATCTACTTAAGCCTATAATCAGTGAAAATCCGCAGCTATTCTGGGAAAGAGATCCAGTATATTGTGAGCTAAAAATGCATGATATAAATGCAATATGTCATGTCAAGGCTATCCCTCATTATAAAGATGAGGATAGAAAAGAAATGGAAAACCAAGTCCAAGAACTTCTTGAGAAGAAACTAATCAGGCCTTCAGATAGCCCTCATCATGCTTGAAGAAACTAATCAGGCCTTCAAAAACTAAGCCATATTCAGATTTCTGTATAGTTTACATTGATGACATTCTTGTCTTCTCTAAAACTATGAACGAACATCTGAAACATCTCAAGCAAATTTGCGAAATTAGGGTCCAGAAAGGAATCATCCTTGGACAAAAGAAAATTCATCTCGTAAAATGAGAAATAGATTTTCTTGGCATACATATGAAAGATGGAGAAATTCGTCTTCAAGAACACATTATTAAGAAAATTAGTCAGTTCCCTGACAACATTCCTGATGCAAAATCTCTTCAGAGATTTTTAGGAGTAGTTAACTTTGCTAGAGACTTTATTCCTCAAGTGAGTGGTCTCACTGCACTTTTTTCTCCTAAAACAAGCTAAAAAAAAACGGTCCTTTACAACGGATGATAGTAACACCGTTAAGAAAATTAAAGAACTTACGAAACACCTTCCCCCTTTGCAGTTACCAGAAGAATGTGACTTGATCATTTTAGAGACTGATGCAAATGATTATTATTGGGCAGGAGTAGTTTTAGCAATCACGTCAGATACAAATCAAGAAAAAATTTGCAAATTCATGTCAGGAAAATTCAATCCTGCTGAACTGAATTATTCCACACGGGATAAAGAAGTTTTAGCTCTGATAAAGTCCATTAAAGGAGCAGAAGTTTTTTAGGAAACAAGTTCTTAGTAAGAAGTGATAACAAAATAGTAAAAAAATTTAAAAACTATAAACTCACAGATGCAGCAGATAGTGGAAGAGTTCTTAGGTGGCAAATGTTTCTAACGCAATATGATTATGATGTTGAAATGGTTGCAGGAGACAATAATTATCTACCTGACGCTCTTACAAGGGAAATGACAATGTTCGAAAGAAGCGAATGCCGTAATCCCAGAAGTAGGAGACCAGAGCTTGAAGAAAGAAGAAGACCTAAATTGGAAAAAATACAGGAACTCGAAGAAAGAAGGAAACTAGATCTAGAAGACAAAGAGGTAACTCAAGAAAGAAAAACAATGTGGGAAAGGTATAAAGAAGGAGATAAAACCGTTGGACCTCTACATGATGGACCAGAGTATCAATACATAGTATCTTACTCCTCTGCAGAATCAAGCAAAGCCTCAGAAACAAAAAGCCAGCCAAATCCAACAGGATGGGATGATTACAATCAATCCAAAACTCTATCACAAGGAGAGCTTCCTGATGAAAATGAGAAAAAACTTTTAGATGAGTTCCTACAACACCCCAGAAATGACACCATCCAGGATAGAATCCCAAGAACACACAATATGCCCTCTCATATAATGAAACCAGGTTATGATAGGCTAACAGCCTACAAAAGAAAACAACCAGTGGTAGCAGGAACGACCATGATATGCAACCATCTAATGAGAATCTACGAGAGGCCAGTTTTCAGGACTAGTAAAAGTCTGCAATTCAATCAGAAGGTTATTATGGATAACCTCTTAGCAGCCTCAAGGAACCAAAATGAAGCCCTGGTATTTCAAGCTTTAGAGGCCTTAACAGAAGAACTGTCCAATAAAGAAATGGAAAAAGAGCCTGAAACTGTCATTCATTTTCTTGAAAATCCTGAAAGTGCAAAGGTTCTAGTTAAAGCTCTGTCCGAATTAGAATGGTTCTGTTTTCATAATCTCTTAGGAGATTTTTAAAATATAAATGTTCTTCAAGCGACGCTATCAGCAGTAGCAGGTCCTTATTATGGAAGATATTTGGTTGATGTTTTAACAGAACATCCCCAGAAGCATAAGGTATGGTTGGTTGAAAATGGTTTTGTTCGTAATCTTTGGACCAGAAATAACCAAGACCTAGAAGGTCTTCCTGAAAAAATTTATGAAGCTGTCAGGAACGTCAGACCAGAGAAATGTGTCTTAAGATTGAAATTCATCTCAACCCCTCCAGAATGGACTACTGAAGCAGGACAAAAAACCTACATCTCCCCATACCATTATGTGAGAATAGTCCAGGGATGTACTCAGGGAGATAAGTCCTCTAGAAACAATGGAGCTCCAAACCAGAGCCTGTCATGGATGAAGGCAATGGCGATAAATCTCATGAAGAAATTAATCCGAAGAGACCTGTACACCACTCTTCTAGCAAGTGGAGAAAAAATAATGGTCACAAGTTACAATCATCCTTCTCCGGATAATTGTGATTTCTTTAAAGCCCTAGAAAGGCAAGAGATAGATGGAACGTCATCTACCACCAAGTGGATAGAGCAAGTTGAAAAGGAATACAAACATACGGTCCCATGCGACTCAGACATAGAAGAAGAAGAAGAGGGAGAAGGCTCCACGACAAGAGCATCTTTTCAGGACGAAGAGCTACACAATATCAACAACATGCTGGAAGGATAAGCCTCCGACGCATAAAGACACAACTTTTAGATAGTGGTATGCCAGCAATAAAGGACTTGTAGAATAAGTGGAAGCTGCCGACGCTAGAAGACAAGTTTCCCTAGCATAATTGAGGCCGATGTCATTTTCAACTTTATTAAAAGATAAGATTCCTCTTACCTTCAGCCTCAGAAGTGTTTTGAATGAAATTTTGAAGTCCGAGGCCTATATAAGGAGTGGAAGCCCTCAAGAGAAGGCATTCGGAAATCCAGAGAGAAAGAAAGCATTCTGAAGACTGAGATAGTTGTGAGCAAAAGTGTGAGATAAATAGTGTGCAATAGCAGTGTGATATAGTAAGTGTGAGTGTGCTACTATTTGATCAGTGTGGTGTGCTTTTTATCAAGTTTGTATTTTCCAGCTTTATTATGAGTAGCTAAACAGCTTTTAGTTGTTTACCCAAGAGTGAGGCTCTGGGTTATGTATATATAGTTATGTTTAAATAAAGGGTTAATTTCAGTTTACTACCCAAAACTTTGGGTCAGGTTTCAGTTTCATCCTTATTCTTTTAATTTAATCACGTGTGCCCTCCTACTTCTAATTTTCTATCAACCCGAGACAAAAATTCAATTTCACTTCGAAGATGACGTCATTATCCGACGTGGACGAGACATGCTAGCCCACTTTTCAGTTTCCAACCTTTTTCAAATGGCATACCTTTTATTTTTGGCGCCAGCATGTCTCGTCCACGTCGGATGATGACGTCATGTTCGAAGTGAAATTGAATTTTTGTCTCGGGTTGATAGAAAATTAGAAGTAGGAGGGCACACGTGATTAAATTAAAAGAATAAGGACGAAACTGAAACCTGACCCAAAGTTTTGGATAGTAAACTGAAATTAATCCTTAAATAAATAAATTCCAGTGGGTGTTCACCATATTCGTCAAATTTTTAAATTAAGTCTTTTCAAACTCCAGGTGGAGGACTACCTCCTAGGAGTGGTATTTGAGAACTTTCTGAACTTTTTCTTGTATAAAAAGTTTATGAAATTAATACTATACTAGATCTTAAGAAACAACTTACCATATTTAGACAGCAGTGAAAACCGCCAAAAGAGTAACCATTTAGACAGGAAGTCGTTAGGTGAAATTAACATATTGAAGGCTAGTTCTTAGAATTGATAAGGTGTTACTGGAGTCTAGTATAGTAATAAAAAAAAATTTGGAAAAGTCAGGTCTACCCCTAGCTGTTAACAGAATAGTAACAAAGGTATCACATTGATAGCAAAACAAAAGTTGAAGTATCACACTGATCTTTTTCAAAGTCCAGGTACCACATTGACCTGTGCACCAAAGTTCAGGGACTGATGGATACTTTTCCCCTTACAATATTTGGTGGGAACGACGAGTTATTGCGCTTAGCTAACTGTAGACCCAAAATTATGTGGAAGTCTTGGACAAAAACTAAACAAAATTATGTGCTAAAAGATTTACAAAACGAGTTATCTACGAGAAACATGTAGTGTTAGTCACATATGGAGAAACGAGTGCGACAAGAACACTATAATCATTAATTAGAAATACAAGATTGTTCCACTAAAACTCAAAATTGCTGAATTTAGAAATTCCTTAGTACTTGAAAACCCCCCTTGCTTTATTCTTTACATGCATTATTACACTGTTTTTAATTAGGGAATCCAAGTGATTAATTTGATGTTTAAGTACTTTGATTAATCCATTATCATTCTCTCCTCTTCATATGGTTATAAATAATAACCATGAGCGACCCAATTGAATAAACACATTATAAACTCATCTTAATCTTAATCTTAATCTTAATCTTACTTTTCTCATTCTTGTTTGTTAATTTGTCCAAATGGCTTTCAGCTTAGCACCAAATGTCATTATAGTTATATTGTTGTTGCATCTGTTTGTATTTGCATTTTTTACAGCAGCTGCATGTTGTGGACGACAAATGAGGAATACTAGCTAGTATCAGCGGCTACATCCCAAATATACTCATCGGAAATTAAATATTTTCCCTATTATCCAATGTCAAGTTAACTGCATTCCCAGACCCAAACTCTACAGTGAATAGAATAGCGTACGTATTGCGAGGAGCCCGAGTGTACGAAAGTACGGAGTCCTAATGTAGTTCTTCTATACACAGTGATACAAAATAATGAATAACGTGCCTCCATTGTACACATACATGGATTTAATACCAGTTGCTCTCCATCATGTGTGTAACCAAACACCATGCATGCATGCTCGATTGAAAAACCGAATCTCACTATACCACTTAAGGTGGGTTCTCAGTTGCTCACCGTGCTTTGGCATGCCAGTGATGAGTCAATGAGGAGCCCGATGATCACTTTGGATGACGTCCTGATCATCATGTACTTACCGCTTATACCATGCTTGTCCAGTTCCCTGCATTGTACATTTGTACATGCATGCTATTAAGAGCACCATTCAGTATACTAACCCTCACCATTGTCGCTGCTGCATAAGAAAGAAAGGGAAAAAAACCCTAAACTTTAGTTGAAATATCTTGACTGATCATGAAAATTAAACAAACAGAAGCACACACCTATATATATATATATTTTTAAGGAAAAACACATTATGTGTTTTCGTCAATGTCTTCGTCAATATAACTGACGAGAGATAATTACGTAGTCATTATTGTCATTAATGTATTTACTATTACCGTTGTAATACTCACCCTATATAAAGGGGATTATCAATGAAATGAGTAGACCAATTCTGATTCTCCTACAACACGTTATCAGCACGTAGTTTTACTCGCCGAGATTTTTTTAGCCAAGCAAAAAAAGAAAAAAAAACCCTAGGTTTTGACCCTGAAAAATTCACCGCCAGCAACAAAGAAGGGCCCCCAGAAATCTCTTCTGCCGACAACCACTTTGTCGGCAACGAAGGTCAACGATGGCTTCTGGCGACAATTCATCGTCGGAAAAGGAAGAAAAACACAGGCTCCCACTCTACCGACGATAGGCTTGTCGGCAGAGAATACTAAAATCTCATGGCACCCAGAAATCTTCTCTGGGCGCCCTTCTCCGATCAGCATCGTCCACGCAGCAGCTTCAACCGCCAGTCGACGCCGCCACAAAACCGGCGAGTCCAGAAAGGCGTCTCCTTCTGTCGATTTCGATCCAGCGCCGATGGCTGGTGCTTTTCTCCTAGCCGTCGACGTCGACTCAATTCTACCTCACCTGGCTCGATCCAGCAGCCCGGACGACGCCAACCTCCAATCGGACCCAGATCGGACCTCAAATCGGACGACGCTGCAACACACCCGATCCGGCCATCGACGCCGCTCGCATTGGCTGCATTTTCGCCCGACCCGAAAGTCTGCCCGACCCGGCCTGGCCCCCTTTGGGCCTAATCTAGACCCGGCCCATTTTGGGCCTAACCCGAATCTGTGCAACCCAACCCAAAAAAAAAAAAAGATTTTTGGGGTAAAATATAAAGGTAATTTTTGAAATTACCGCTCAGTAATTTATATTTACTGTGTAACTATTTACCATATAACTATTTACTGTTTTTCGAATTTAATAGTAAATATGAAATTGCTTAATTTATATGGTAAATGTGAAATATATATGATTACAGTGACTAATCATATGAATATTGTTTATTTTTTTGTGTGACATATCAATTACGATGCGGCAATCAATGTGCGACGACAATATGGAGTCGGAGATCGAACAATCACTTCATATGCAGTTTATTTGGCAAACTTACAAGTAATATTGAAGTTCTGCTTAGTATAATATATGATATAATGCTCTATTTAATTTGATCGCATTAACATTTTATATAAATGTGAAACTTGAAGCATTATATGTTCATCTTATTAATGTTAAATAATTATTTTATTTAACATGTTATTTAGTTTGAGCATTGCCATGATAATGCAATTTCATGAACATTGTAATATAAAGAAAAATGAACAAACCAACTATTGTGATAAAGCATTTTCACGAAAAAAGGAAAATATGACCATTACAAATTTCGGTCTTGAAATCCAATTTTTATTTCTTGAAATTTTTTCAAGATAGATATCTTATTAATTTTGTAAAAAACAACGATAATGGAATTTCATTAGCTTCACATGCAATGAAAATTGAAAAACTAAAATTTTATTGCGATAACGAAATTTCACGAAGCATCGGATTTACCGTAATTTATATTGGTTTATTTTAGTTGTCGTGAATGTTAGTTAGATTGCAAAACTAATACACTCTCTTCTTCCTCTATTTTACAGATGGTTTAACCATCACAATTTGGTTTTGACACATTAGACTCTGAAGAATTTGAGTACCGAATTCCCCTACTGAGCCAACTAAGGCTTGAGCATGATATATTTTTGCAAACTGCTTTATGTAAATAACAAAGAAATTTCATGGAACAACCCTAAAACAAAGGGCAGTGACAATGTAAGGCCTGAGAAAAAGAAACTTCCTAGAACAAATTATGCAGTGTAATGCAACAACCCTAAAATAACGGGCAATGACGATGTAAGGTCTTATAAAAAAGATATATAACAAATTGGGCAAAGTAATGCAACGACCCTAAAACAAAGGGTAATTATCATAGACGAAAAGATTCCTATAATCATCTAAAAGTAAGTGGTGACAATGTACCATTTTAAAAATAACATAGGGGACATGTTATGTGCAGTGAAACACTCTGCCATTATTGTAAATCAATGAAGTATTGATGCAAACATTACAAGATAGCAACGAATTGGCTACGACTTACAATAAGTATGAAGAATCATACGAGTACGCGGATTTTTTGAAAAAGTATCTTCAATATCCAACAAGAACATCGAAAATGAATTTACAACTTAAGACATACCATATGGGAAGAATATGTCAAATGACACATCTCATCATTGCAGCTATTAAAAGAGCAAAAAGGATCTGGCTCAATCCAAGATAGACTTTGATTAGTCTACTTTTAAATTTCTAAGATATCCTTATAAAAGCTACTACGCCTAAATTAGACTTTTGGTCTTTAAGTTTCCATTTTTAAATTAGACAAGACTAATTGTAATCGTTGATATGTTAATTTTTGAATTTTCTCTAAAGGAATTGAGATTATTTAAATTTTATTCATGATATACATGATTCAATTTTCTGCATCTAACTTTGACAAGTATTGCATAAAATAATGCAACATATCATAATATAGGCATGACACAAAGAACTATGTGCAATGAAACACACCATATCCCTAGAATAATAGTACTGAAGGACAATGGTACTAATATATCACAAAAATAGCACAATAGTACTAAAGAACTGTAGTACTATAATGAAAGTGATAAGGATCGGTATATTTGTTCCTCTCAGATTCATAATGCACTTGCCTAACTGGGATTACAATATCTTTTATTACAATCTCTATCGAGTTACTGTAAAAAACTTGAGTTACGTTTCGATGTATATATTGAGCATATGTCAAATTGATAATTTGTGCAATAAGAGAAATTTGAATTTATTCCACATTTTAAAGAAATTTATGCCATGATGTTCATGTATAAGACACATATGAGAATTTCATTTGAGCTCCTTTGCATTACCTCTTATGACTGCGGATGTAAATGAGTATTAGAGAAGTTTATATGTCAACTTAGTGGGTTATATGTAATCACTAATTGAACCCAAAGTTAAAAGAAAATGATATTTTGGAATTTTGACATAGATTAGCTTTGATATGGTGATCCGTACATTAAATAAATTACTATGAACACCCATACACTACAAGAACAAAGGGTTTTACCGACGAAAAAAAAAAAAAACGGCCGACGAAACTTTTTTTTCGTCGGCTATATTGAAGAAAAGCCGACGAATATTTTTTTCGTCGGGAAAAAAAAAATTTCGTCGGCTATTCCAATAGAATGGCCGACGATTTTTTTTTTCGTCGCTAAAAATTAAAAATCGTCGGCTATTCTACGAGAATGGCCGACGATTTAAAGTTGTCGTCGGCTATACTCTGAATAGAATAGCCGACGAAAATTTTGTGAAAAATCGTCGGCTATTCTACGAGAATGGCCGACGAAGTTTTCGATTTAAAGTTTTCGTCGGCTATACTCTGAAAATGGCCGACGAAGTTGGTAATTTCGTCGGCTATAAGTCTTTATATTTTCAGATCTGGGCAGAAGCTGCTCATTTAAAAAAAAACGGAAAAAAAACGGGAGAAAGAGTGAGAAATCTGTGGGTATTGTTGAAATCCGTCCTCTCTTACATTGTGGAGCTATATATAGGTACGTATATGTGTATATATGTTGATTTTCAGTTTTAGTTGAGTTGATTTTGAGTTTTAGTGATTTTGATATAGTAAGTGATTTTTTGTTTTGTTGTTGTTTTAGTGTTAGAATGTATGTATATATGTTGATTTTGAGTTGTAGTTGAGTTGATTTTCAGTTAGAGTATAATTATGTGTTTTAATTTAATAATGTTATTTTAATTAGTGTTAAAATATATATAAATTAATATGTTAATTAATGGTTGTTGATAGTGTAATGAACTTAAATAAGGGTTGTTAATTAATGGTATATATATATATATATGAGTTGCTGTTGATAATAATATATATTGTAATATATATGTGTTAATTAATTTATTATTAATTAAAGTTATACATATATATTATTATCAGGCTATATATGGATCGAGATAAGAGTTGGATTTCGCTTCCAAGGCATGACCGACGATACACTACAGGAGTTGTGGATTTTATGCAGTTCGTCGAGGAAAATGCAAAAGGACCGTACCATTATTGCCCGTGCAAGAAATGTAATTGTCGCAGTGATATGTGTCGATTTCCGATTATGACAGTATGGGAGCACCTAAAGAGCAATGGGTTTTGGCCGAAGTACACACGTTGGATATATCACGGTGAGCCATCATTAGATGGATCGCATGATCATGGGCAGTATTTTGAGGCGGGCAGTAGTAGTACATCCAACAATCCAACAATGACATTCGTCAACGACGTGTTTCCTTTTGAAAGCGGTGTACATGGGGAACAATATATGCAGGACCCGGTGCAGCCGTTCCCACAAGTTGTCAACACTGCTGCCTTTGACAAGTACAACAAACTGATTGCATTGCAACAGACCCCTGTGTGTTCAAGTTCTGAGAAGACAGTTCTTGAAAGTGTGATGGAGGTAATGAGGATTAAAGTCGAGACAAAATCGACTATCAGGCAAGTAGATGAATATCTACAGTACACTTCTTCGTTGTTGGAGGAGGGTCATCGTAATCCTACCAATCACCGTCAGGTCCGAAGTATCCTCAAAGATCTAGGGCTTTCCTACATTAAGATCCATGCATGCGCATTTGACTGCGTTCTCTTCTGGGGTAAAGATGCAGAAGGGAATGACCTTGCTAGCCTTGACGCATGTCCGATATGTCAGTCTGACCGATATAAGTTGACGGGAGCAGGCAATAGGAAACCTGTGAAAGTGCTTCGGTATTTTCCGTTGAGAGATAGGCTTGAGCGGTTGTACATGTCAGCAACCACCGCAAAAGCTATGAGGTGGCACGGTGAGCGGGACGCGGGAGACGCAGATATCATGACACACATCTCTGACGGAGCGGCTTGGAAGCATATAAACAATGAGTTTCCTTATTTTGCGTCAGATGTCAGAAACGTCAGGCTCGGGCTCTCAACTGACGGGTTCAACCCTTTCGGCACCATGAGTCTTTCATACAGTATATGGCCGGTGGTTTTGGTACCTTACAACCTTCCTCCGTGGATGTGCATGAAGAAGGAATATAATATGTTGATGTTGTTGATTCCGGGGCCTGGTTACCCAGGGAAATGTCACGATGTGTATATGAGACCATTAATTGAAGAGCTTAAGGTATTGTGGGACGTTGGTCATCCCACTTTTGACAAGTACAAGCAGGAGACGTTCCAGATGCATGCCATGGTTATTGGTACCATCAGTGATTTTCCTGCTTATGGGATGTTGTCGGGCAGCGTTGTCAGGGGATACAAGGCTTGTCCAGAGTGCCTCACCGATTATGGGAGCACCCCTCATTGCAACAAGATATGCCGAATGGGTCATCGTGTGTTCCTTCCGGCGGATCACCACTGGCGTTACGAGTCCGCCGCATTTGATGGAACCGAAGAACACGGCCGTGCTCCCAGAAGATGGACAGGAAGAGAAATTTTAGCAAGACTTAATGAGTACGATTTTGGGCCCCTCAGCAATCATCCCGATATTGTAGTGGAAATACCTGAAAGGCCTGAGGAGTACAAATTCTGGACACATAGGAGCATATTGTGGGAACTCCCGTACTGGTGTGAATTGCTGATCCGTCACTTCCTAGACGTTATGCACATAGAAAAAAATGTTTCTGAAAGTGTGGTGGGCACAACGCTGAACTTGGAGGGGAAGACGAAAGACGGTCCTAAGGCTCGCACTGATATGCAAAACATGAATATCAGAAAACCACTATGGTTGAAACAAGGGAAGAGAAAAATGCCTCAAGCTCCTTACACCGTCAAGCCTGAGCATAAATCAGAAATTTTGCATTGGATAAGTCGGGCCAAGTATCCTTCAGGCTTTGCTGGAAATATAGCCAAGTGTGTCAACAGACAATGCAACAATCTGTACGGGTTGAAAAGTCATGACAATCATATCCTGCTACAACGTCTCTTCCCTGTTTTCATTCGACCGTTCCTTCCCCGTCACGTTGTGTAGCCGTTAGTAGCGTTGGCAAGATTTTTCCAGAAGGTATGCACACGGGAAGTGAGAAAATCTGACCTCCGGGAAATGCAACAAGACATCGTTCATATCATGTGTAAATTTGAGATGATATTTCCTCCAAATTTTTTCGACATCATGCCTCACCTCATGATCCATCTTCCTCGGCAGTTGTTGCTTACCGGTCCTGTGCACTTCACTTGGATGTATCCGATGGAAAGGTACGTATTTTACACCTTATGTTAATTTCCTCATCAATATATGTGATATAGTGTTAATATATTATCATAATACTTTAAAAACTTGATTTATAGGCAACTTGGACAATACGGTGGTTTTGTCCAAAACAGATCCGCACCTGAAGGATGTATAGCTGAAGCATATATTGCGCACGAGTGCGTCACCTACATGAAGCTGTATTTCGGAGCGTTACAGGAAAGCATACAGGAAGATGTACCGTCACAGTTCAATCTTTCCATACTCTCCGACGATGTTGTACTCGGTGGAAACATGCCAGACTACAAGTTGAAAGATTATGAGGTAGCCATTGCACATTGGTGGGTACTAATCAACTGTCCAGAAGTTCAGTTTTGGAAGGACATACATCTACGCTGTGAAGGAGTAGTAGGTGATCGCGATTACCACAACCAGACATTCGCAGAGTATTTCGGCCGCTGGGTACGTACCTTTAACACTATTCTATACGTGTTCATATATTATTGTGTACATTTATTCATATTTATAGTTCATTCTGATGGTTGCAGATGGACCTTATTGAAAATGATAATCACCCAAATTGGTCGCACGAACTCAGACTTTTAGCGAGGAGGCCGGTCTATTCAAAAGTTTATGCGACGTGCAAGGTGAATGGTGTGTTATTTCGATGTGAAGACAGAGACCTCAGACTGAAAACACAAAATTCAGGGGTTATGGCACATGGTGGGGATGGTGGAGTTGACTATTACGGTGTTCTCCATTCAGTTGTGGAACTGCATTACGGGGAAGGCATGAAAGTGCACCTTTTCAAGTGTAGATGGTTTGACACACGGCCGCAGAGCATGAAAACCGATCAATACGGCATAAGTTCTGTGAACACTAGTACATCATGATATGAGGACGACCCGTTCGTTTTAGCCACATGGGTGAAACAAGTGTTTTATCTTGATGATCTCGCCAAGGGCGACCCGTGGAAAGTAGTCAACACTATCCACCATCGCAACATTTACCGGGCGTCTACACTTGGAGTGGCTGAAGAGAACGAGGAAGGGGGCACCACGTATCAAGAGCTCAACTCAAACGGTATTCCTGACTCCTCTTTTATTCGCCTACACACGCCGGTGCGAATTCGCCGAGAAGAGCCACTGCTTGTTGATGTTGATCCAAATGAAGAAACTAACGAGGACTCTAGTGGTGAGGAAAGACATAGATTACCCCTATCGAGCAATTCAGAAACCGAAGAAGACTCATCCGATGATTCCGATTACAATCCGACGGATTAAGTAATTTAAATGATGTAATCCTTTCATTTGTAATCCACTCATTTCTAATGAACGGGCGTGGGGATGAGCCTCCCAGCTAGGCTGGGTTCCAAACCCCTTAAAAAAAAATTTGAAATATGTTGACTGTTGGGTTTCTGGTTTTTTATGTTCAATTTTGGTTATATGTGAACAGGACATCGGAATAGGGGAGGTGTAAAACCACTGATTTTTTTGGTTTTTTTTTTAGAATAGCCGACGAAAAATGCATTATTTCGTCGGCTATTCTAATTTTGCCCGACGAAAATTCATTATTTCGTCGGCCATAAGTTTTTTAAAATATAAATATTTCATTTTTGACCGAAAACGACAAAAGAATAACCGACGAAATAATTCATTTTGTCGTCGGCTATACTTATAATGGCCGACGAAAATTCTAAATTTCGTCGGCCATAAGTTTTTAAAAATATAAATATTTTATTTTTGACCGAAAACGACAAAAGAATAGCCGACGAAATAACTCATTGTTCGTCGGCTATTCTTATAATGGCCGACGAAAATTCATTATTTCGTCGGCCATAAGTTTTTTAAAATATAAATATTTTATTTTTGACCGAAAACGACAAAAGAATAGCCGACGAAATAACTCATTGTTCGTCGGCTATTCTTATAATGGCCGACGAAAATTCATTATTTCGTCGGCCATAAGTTTTTTAAAATATAAATATTTCATTTTTGACCGAAAACGACAAAAGAATAGCCGACGTGTACTAGGTTTGATTTCGTCGGCTATGATTAAAAAAAAAAAGATCAGCTTCCATTTTCTATGACTAACGACAAACCATTGCTTCATCCTTCAAATGCAAATGTGTCGTGAAATAAGATATGACCGAAATATTGAAAAACGTCTACGGTTGAAAAATGAGACGATTCTGACAAAATCTGTGTGCCGAATGTTGCGGTTAGCTGGTTTTTACTTCCGTTTTCCTATGGGTAGCCTGACGGTCGGTAAATATTTTGAGGGGAATTTTTTTACGATTAGTTGCGTCGCATCGATTTGAAACTATTCTCTGTTGAAGGTCAGGCCAAAAAACGTCATTTAGACGGCCCAATTTCCGTTTTACAGAGTTTAGAGGTTTGACTTTGCAGTTTGACCGTCCCGATCGAGCCTTTAACGTTGTCCGATAACCTTGGATTTTTTTTCATACATGTATTTAATCTTAACGGTGATATCTGACGGTTGAAATAGATTTTCCAAAGTTTTAGATTCAAAATCGTAATATATGCACTAATGTTCCTTAACTTGTTTACTAAGTGTTTAAGTGAATGTATAGTTTCAAATACCTACTATACGTAGACCCTTCAAATGCAAATGTGTCGTGAAATAAGATATGACCGAAATATTGAAATACGGCTACGGTTGAAAAATGGGAAGATTCCGACAAAATCTGTGTGCCGAATGTTGCGGGTTGCTGTTTTTTACTCCCGTTTTCCTATGGGTAGCCTGACGGTCGGTAAATATTTTGGGGGAAATTTTTATACGATTAGATGCGTCGCATCGATCTGAAACTATTCTCTGTTGAAGGTCAGGCCAAAAAACGTCATTTAGACGGGTCAATTTCCGTTTTAAAGCGTTTTGAGGTTTGACTTTGCGGTTTGACCGTCCCGATCGAGCCTTCAACGTTGTCATATGTAGTTGGATTTTTTTTCATACATGTATTTAATCTTAACGGTGATATCTGACGGTTGGAATAGATTTTCCAAACTTTGAGATTCAAAATCGGAATATATGCACTAATGTTCCTTAACTTGTTTACTAAGTGTTTAAGTGAATGTATAGTTTCAAATACCTACTATACGTAGACCCTTCAAATGCAAATGTGTCCTGAAATAAGATATGACCGAAATATTGAAATACGGCTACGGTTGAAAAATGGGAAGATTCCGACAAAATCTGTGTGCCGAATGTTGCGGTTTGCTGTTTTTTACTCCCATTTTCCTATGGGTAGCCTGACGGTCGGTAAATATTTTGGGGGAAATTTTTATACGATTAGATGCGTCGCATCGATCTGAAACTATTCTCTGTTGAAGGTCAGGCAAAAAAACGTCATTTAGATGGGCCAATTTCCGTTTTAAAGCGTTTAGAGGTTTGACTTTGTAGTTTGACCAAAAGTATAACCGACGAAGTTATATTTCGTCGGCTAAAGTCTGGTGATCCGCGCCTTTCCATTATCCACCGTTGGATGGGGGAGATCGGGCGGATGCTGAGGGACGAAGACTATAGCCGACGAATTATGTAATTTCGTCGGCTATGCCATAGCATGGCCGACGAAAAATGAATTATGTAATTTCGTCGGCTATGCCATATCATGGCCGACGAAATCGCTTTATTTCGTCGCCTATACTATAGCATGGCCGACGAAATCGCTTTATTTCGTCGGCTATACTATCGGGTATAAGTAAAATGCAGCCGAACCCTAGCCTCCATTTGCCCGATTTTCCCTAAACAATCTTCCTCCTCGAATCCGGCCCTCCTTCATCCGCCGATCCTCCTCCCTATTCCGGCAGCCCGGCGCCTCCTCCTCCTCCTCCTTGGTTCGGCAGCCCGGCGACTCCTCCTCCTCCTCCTTGGTTCGATCCGCCGCCCCTCCTCCTCCTCCTCCTCCCTGTTCCGGCAGCCCCGGCCGACCCTCCTCCTCCTCCTCCCCGATTTGGTACCCGGCCTCCCTTTTTTTTTTTTTTGTTTGTTATTTAATTGTTAATAAATTAAATTATGGTTAATAAATTATATATAATTGTTAATTTAGATATAATTGTTAATTTAGGTATAATTTATGTATTTATATGTTAATTTGTGTATAATTTATGTATTTATGTATTTATGTTAATTTAGGTATAATTTATGTATTTATATTAATTTAGATATAATTTATGTATTTATGTTAATTTAGTTATAATTTATGTATTTATGTTAATTTAGGTAGAATTTATGTATTTATGTTAATTTAGTTATAATTTAGGTATTTATGTTAATGTATGTAATTTTTAGGTTTTTATGTTAATTTAGGTAATTTTTGTAAAATTTATTTTAATTGTATAATTTAGGTGTAATTGTATAATTTATATGTATAAATTGGTTATTATATAAATCGGTAAATATTAAAATATGTTAGTATTATTGGGTATTATATTAATTAGAATTTGTTATTTAATATAATATAATTTAATATTAATTAATGTATTAATGCGTCTGGCTTTAGATGGCCGATGCATTTAGGCAGTTCTTCGGAGGCCGTCGTTCTAGATCTAGAGGTTCTGGAAATGCCGCCGGTTCTGGAAATGCCGCCGGTTCTGGAAATGCCGCCGGTTCCCCAGACTCCGAGAGGACGGCTAGCCAGCCTGAGAGGACCACCAGCCAGCCGCGGAGGAGTGTGGATGCAGCCCAGCCGCGGCGGAGTGTGAGTGCTCGGCACCAGACCCTTCTCCAGGCGGGGCGGCCGTCGAGCACTTCACTTCCGCATGTCGGTCCCTCTGTGGCGCCGAGGTTTAGTCGGCAGCTGTTTCACGAGGAGATAGCTGCCGACGTTCCTCAGGTTCGTATGCCTGAGGTTCATCGGGAGCCGATGCCGAGTCCGACTCAGTCTGCAGGTGACTCGACTGAGGGGCCTACTCTCCCAAACCAGCTCTTCCTCCCCTACAACATTCCTGCGATACCCGAGGTCGACTATCAGGGTCGGCCCTAGTGGCCTGATATGCCTCAGTTCGTGTGTGCTGCGGAGGCATACCAGCAGCAGCCATGGGAGAGCCCTGACCTCCTGATTTCGGCGAGGAGAAAAGGAAAGTCGACGGCAACCGAATCATCGGGTTCAGGTAACATTCGATTTTATTAATTAAATGTTTTATTAAAATTAACGCACTAATATTTAATTTTATTAACCAATCGTCGTTTATGTGATAGGGACAGGCGCTAGCAGTTCAACCCAGAGGAATACCAGAGGTGTCATCAGTTTTGAGACGCTCAGGAGAACGGTTGAACGGAGCGGGAGGATCCAGATTGACGAACCTCCTAATCAGGAGGTTGGGGCGAAAAAGAAACGCGACTACTCGGGTTGCGTGGGTGCACTCATTAGGGACAGAGTCCCTATGTTGTGGGCTCGGTGGGCTGATGTGCCCGAAGAAATCAAGATGGAGTTGAACAACGCCGCGTCGGTGAGTAAATAAAAAAATTTAATTTATTTATCGTAATATTTAAAAATTTTCGGTATTGTTATAATTATAAAACTAATAAAATATTATCTTTCAGACATACTTTGTGGTTGCGGAACACAAGCGGGGTTGGGCGGACTCCCAACAGAGCTCGAGGTACGTTGGGAATGTCTTATTTGATAATTTGAAATATTTTATGATATTAATCATATTTCTAATGCACTTTTGTTTTTTTCGTAGGTTCAAAGAGTGGAAGAACGAGCTCCGTTCCCACTATAACGAGTACGGCAACCGTGGTCGTATGGGTACTCGCAGAGAGTTCATGTTCAGGGAGTACGATCGAGTGGCGTTGGTTGAAGACCGTAGTCTTCGACAACCCGGCTATGATGGTAAATACTAAACTTCACTATAAATGTTTATTTTATTAAAATTTTAATTATTAGTTTAAATATTTTATAATTATTTCAGTTATATTTTTTTATGCATTTTTCTAATATTTTATTATTTGTTTGAAGGAACGGTCTCGGATAAACTCGGAGAACCGCCGCCGTAACACAATCCTCCATCACGGCGGTTCAAGGCCGTTTGCACAATATCAGGAGGAGGCGCTCAGAGATCATCCTGATTGCAACCCCTACGTGGAGACGTTCAAGATCGCTTATCCACAAGCGACAGACGATCTCGTAAGTCATTCATTATGATTTTAAAATTTAAATTATTAATTTTACTTAACTATCCATTTGTTAGAATATTAATTTTTTTTTCCCCGTCCAATTAGGAGCGGGTGACCCAGGCCGAACAAGAGGTGCTCGAGCAAATAGTTCGGGAGACACAACCGGACATCTCAGAGGCAGATATGGAAGAAGCCGTGCGCCGGGTCGACCGCACCAATATCCAAACGGCGGCGAGGATGTTCAACGCAGCCTTCCCACAGCAGTCCAACGAGTACTACTGCCGGGGTTTGGGAGGTTCTGGACAAGGGCTCCTGAAGACCACTAAGGGAGGTCAAAAGAAGGGAGGCGGGGAGACCCAACATATGAGGGGGGAAGTGCAGCGATTGGCCGCAGAATTGGCGACCTCGTCCCAGACAGTAGAGGAGCTGCGCCGCAGACAACAGCAGTACCAGCAGTATCAGTTGGATATGGTCTGTTGGAATGCTGAGTGCGCCAGAATTCGGCAATACAACTACGACGGCCAGCAACAGTGGGTTTATGAGATGTTCGCGGCACAACAAGAAGGCCGTCCACCCCCGCTCCCGTTTCAGCAGTTAGTGGAGCCTCCAATGCCTGAACCTCTCGAGTTCGGTCAGCAGGATGATGCGCCTGATGCTGTAGATGACATCCTAGACTTTAGTAGTTTAGGGGATAATTAGGGTTATATTTTATGTATATTGGAACGAATTTAATAAAAATGGTATTTAGACGTGTTTCTTGTTGGTGCAAATGCATGAATTGTTTTTGTGATTTGCAGCTTGCTTGGAATGGTAATTTAGAAAATAATTTAATTTTTTTTTCCCAAATGCAAGAATAGCCGACGATTTTTGCATTATTTCGTCGGCTATAACAAGTATAGCCGACGAATTTTACCAATTTTCGTCGGCTATAACTTGTATAGCCGACGAAAATTGCCTTATTTTGTCGGCTATAACTAATTAATACCTATTAAAATAGTAATATATTTCGAGGAAATAGCCGACGAAGTTTTATTAAATCGTCGGCTATAGTTAAAACACAATAGCCGACGAAATTTTATTAAATCGTCGGCTATAGTTAAAACACCATAGCCGACGAAATTTTATTAAATCGTCGGCCATACTTAATGGATTTCGTCGGCCATACTCAAAAATACCCGACGAAATTCGTCGGCTATTTCACCCACGTTTGCCCGACGAATTTTTGGACTCGTCGGCCATACTTAACTATAGCCGACGAAATTTTTTTTTTCGTCGGCCATTGGTATTACCGACGGCGTATTACCGACGACTTATGGCCGACGAAATTTTCGTTGGCAGAGGGTATAGCCGACGAAAAAATTTTCGTCGGCTATTCGGCCGTATCTGGTAGTGATACTTTGGGATGAATAGAAGCAAATACCAGAAGAATATGGTTCACACACGAAACCGATGATGACTAAAGAACATTTTATCCTCAAATATTGTTTCGACACAATTTATGTAGGGTTGAAGACGTATGTTCAATCCCTAAATTTTACCGCTCTCCTAAGGTAACATTATAATATATTCACGTATATCATATTATGCTTCTGACATCCATCGTGATTTTATGAATAAAAACACATCATTCGAAGCAAACTCGTAAAATTATGATTGACACTATCATATGCAAATGACACATGTGTTCTCATTATGTTCTTACATTGAATCCAAAGAGGATTCAGTGGACTGATTCAACCAACTTGCGGACACCTTAGGTATTTTATGGTGTTGGTTGTTGTGTCGACACGCTGGTCACGTGTCATGACACCATCCACAATTAAAATTTATGCTGCTTATGCTAGAAAGTCAAAGCACCTAGGCCGGGTTAATTTCTATAGGTGTGATGATTTTATAGCTTATTACATGGGATCTGTAATGGACACCATATCCCTGTATAAAAACTCAATTGGTCTTATGAAAAACGACTACAGTAATAGTCTTAATATTGGTAAAAGCACACCGATACTTCCGTTTTGGGTTATGCAATTTTGCATACAGTGTTACTTATTCATCTATGATCATCATCAGTGAACCAATTTACACCATAGCTAGTGACTATGTGTGAGATTTTATAGGATCTCAAACGAACTTATAATCCTTGAGCTCTTTTGGATTGACATGGATCTACAATCCTTTAGCTCGGTTAAATAGTTTAATGTGCCAAAATTGCGCCACCACAGCGCACAATGATGGGTTACTAGATATGAATAAAAATTTATGATCGATATGAACTTCCAGCTAGTCCGCTATGTCGAACCCTTGACAGGCGATCTCCTTACCGCTAGATTTGCGGTGTGTCACTTTGATGAGACAGTCTTCCTGTCGTTAGGGGGAGATAAGAACAAGCATGTTCAAGTGGAACGACTTGAATTATCGTGGTTTGTCCTCACTGTGTCTCATCTTGATCCCAAAAACCACACAAAGTAAAGTGTGTAGATATCTTATACATTGAAGTGACGAGATCAAATAACTCTGCTGCAAATATACCTGCAAGGATTGTGTCCTATCAAGAGGACATGGTGCCACTCAGGAGGAATTGGGCATTGCACCACCACTATGGATAGTGACATGGTGACGCCATTAGTGGCATAAATGGTGTTACAGGCCGTGACTCTCCAAGGAAGAGGGGGAGGCCACCTTAGGTTCGATAAATACTTGCCTAAAGAAATA
Organism: Potentilla sterilis; assembly: GCA_963682095.1. Lineage (NCBI taxonomy): Eukaryota > Viridiplantae > Streptophyta > Magnoliopsida > Rosales > Rosaceae > Potentilla > Potentilla sterilis. The sequence continues at coordinate 7,953,988 of OY821766.1, forward strand.
AAGCAAGTTTGGCACAACCTGATCCATTGATCAGTGATACTTATATCCGTCTCATGAGAATATTTATGGATTGTGGTTATTATTGGGGGACGCCTCAAATGTTAGAACCAATCCTTAAAGTATGGAGATCTCTGTAAACACATTACACTAGTGTACATGAGGACGTGGAAAAAATGAGTCTAATATCGAATCATACTTCGTTGAAAAATGTCAACATAGTAAATTGGTCAAATGGAAAGAAGCGATCCAGTATAAACAAAGAGATAGGTCTTTTGGGCAGGTGACGCGGACACTGCAAATATAAACCCTATCAAATATATCTTTGTTAGAATGCGTAATGAGAATAAGAGTATGTAGTCTCACCTTATGGCGCAAGGTCTCTCAAAAACGCACTGGAATTGACTACGAGGAGATATTCTCTCGTAATGAACTACGATAAGACAATCTCTCGTAATGGATGTCATTGCATTCCACTACCTTGTCAGTTTGGTAGTTTTCGAAAAACTGAACATGCAGCTTACGAAAGTGATCAAAACATATATCTCTATGGGGATCTAAATTAAGAGATATACATGAGTATCCTAAACGGACTTCATCCACCCAAATTAAGTGACTCTAGATCACATGAGTACGTTTGCAAAAGAAATTGAAACGTTCACTAAAATGACTACTTGATTGGGAAGAGATTGATTAATTATGTCATTGCGTTTTCATTATGGATATACATGAACTCTAAATGAACTAAGAGAAACTCTATGAATTGTAAATCATAAGTTCAAAATGAAAAAGATCTTGGGAATACACAATCTTGAAATGGAACTCAAGGACTGTAATGGTGGTGGTCATCCATCAATCGGCTTAGGCACTCTAAAGAACAAAGTGAGGCTTACATATACTCTCATGATCAGTCGAAGTCTTTACTTTAACAATAGATCCATTTATCATCTAATAGAAGATGATGAAGAAGTGTTGGGAAATGAAATTCCTATACAAGTACAATCACGCATAATTTTACTTAAGCACAATATGTAAGACTCGACCTCTCATTCGATGACAATTTGTAAAACTATATTTAGCTATGCGCCCACACAACGAAAATGGTTCTTTCAAATACTTAAAAATATGAAAGATTTGGGCTTATTCAATCTCTACATATAATGTGACATGATAAAGAAACTATCCACGTCATAACTAACTATGCGTAAAGAAAAACGCATTAAAGGTGAAATAAGAAAATCTGTTATTACAGAGCAATTCCAAATCTCTTATCGGCTCATCTATACTCTAGACGAAGTTATAACTATTTTGTTATATGAAGGTCATATCACGAGTGAACCTGATATTCAATATGAACCTATGTGTTCGGTTCATGAACAACCTTATCCTCAAGATCAAAGTAAATCAAGTTGGATATGAGAACGATGTGGCAAGATTTAGTTACTGAATCATTGCTCAAAGTCATATTTGGAAAAATATGTGAAAATGCATAACTATGCTAATATTATTGAAGCTTCCTTGATCAAATGAAAGAATCAGGGAGAATCCCATGACTGATATAAAAATCAAGGAGAGGTGCATACATCAGGGGGAGTCTTGCACATACATGTTGTTTTCAAATGTAATAGGTGCGTTGTGCTCTTTTTGTCCTTCGACCAAAGTTTTATTTTTTCCCATTGGGTTTTTGTTACTTGGCAAGGTTTTTAATGAGGCAACACTACATACACTATTTTTTCTCTGACTTGGCACAAGGGGGAGTGTTGAAGGAAAAACACATTATGTGCTTTCGTCAATGTAACTGACGAGAGATAATTACGTAGTCATTATTGTCATTAATGTATTTACTATTACCGTTGTAATACTCACCCTATATAAAGGGGATTTTCAATTAAATGAGTAGACCAATTCCGATTCTCCTACAACAATATATATATATATATATATATATATATATATATATATAGGCAGGAACTAGAAAGGATGTCCTCAAACTTGAGTTATAGTACGGATTCTCATTTTTGACCCACTTTTAAATCGAATTTTCTCATCTTCACCGTCTAGTATCTAGATAATATTGTGTAGATCATCGCTGTAAAATTTCAGCCAATTTGGTAATCGTTAAGGCTTTTAAACTCGAAAAACAAATGGACGAACTGAATTCTGTCAAACTTGAACCGTTCATGTTTATAACATAAAAACATAATTTTGAGGGTCTTCACGATTACCAAATTGGCTGAAATTTTGCAGAAATGATCTACACAATATTATCTAGATACTGGACGGTGGAGATGAAAAAATTCGATTGAAAAGTGGGTCAAAAATGAAAATATGCACTATTAGCAAGTTTAAGGATGTTCTCTCTAAATTCTGATTATATATATATATTTCCTATCCAGAGCTAAGGTTCACTTTGAAACTAACGTGTGAAGCTCATTTTTTAACTCACTTTTCGGTCATAGTTTTACATCTCTTCCGTTTAGATGTTAGAACCTAATGTATAGATCATTTCTGCAAAATTTCATCCAATTTGATGATCTTGAAGGTATCCAAATTGTATTAAATCAGTGAACACACCGAATATGTTAAACCTGAACTGTTCGTTTAAATCATCATAAAAAATACTCAAACGATCATCAAATTAGATGAAATTTTTCATAGATGATCTACACATTAGGTTATAATATCTAAACGGTAGAGATGTAAAAATATGATCGAAAAGTAAGTCAAAACATGAACTTCACATGTTAATGTCAAAGTGAACCTTCGCTCTAGGGACTATATATATATATATATATATATATATATATATATATATATATATATACAAATCCTATCCAAAGCAGGGCTCCGCTCTGAAATTAAAGAGCGGGGCTCCTCTCGTAGCCCTCAGATTAGTTCATTTAAATCTAATGGATCACAATTCATCTCTCTTAACCAGGGTCAAAACTCATGGTTAACAAATATTATTCTTTTAATAATAATAATCAAAATCTTTCTACAATCAAGATTTCAAATTAGCACAAGTCTAAAAGGAAAAAAAAATTAAACAAATCTTTCTACAATCGCATTCGTTTCCCACGATTCTGGATTTTATTTCTAGACCATGTTTATATTGTCTCAGTCCCAACAAAGTATGTACGAGTTTCAATCAAAGTAAAAAGTATCAGCCAGTGAATTAATTAATTTGAAATCTTTATTTGGAAAGGTTCCCTGGACAGCTCAATAAATTTCTTTGTAGGCAATATCTACTGTACTCGAATTCATTTGTACACCATACAATGAGTTTATATGAGGGAAAATAATGATGTTCTCGTGCTCCCCATATCATAAGCACGAATTCTTTAATTTAATGATATAAGAATGAAATATGAGATAGCTAGAAACCTGCACAAATTTGTATGAACTTAAACAAGTCTGGCAGTATAATTCCAAGTTTCATGACTATAAGGGATATAAACCAAACCACGGATACATAATTATGTATTGTCTTTCTGAAGGAAAAGGCACAATAATAGACTTGCAATAGATGAGATAGATAAACAGTAGCGATAGTTATAAATTAAACAATTCTACATGAGAAATTATTCAGCACTGCTAATGAGTTCTAATATTCCTGTGTTGGAATACTCTTCCTCATCTGTACTTGGTTCACTTGCATCCTCTCTGCAAATCAAAAATAAGAAACCAAAAAAGAATAATTTTTTTTTCCTTTTAGACTTGTGCTAATTTGAAATCTTGATCGTAGAAAGATTTTGATTATTATTATTAAAAGAATAATATTTGTTAACCATGAGTTTTGACCCTGGTTAAGAGAGGTGAATTGTGATCTATTAGATTTAAATAAACTAATCCAAGAGCTACGAGAGGAACCCCACTCTTTAATTTCAGAGCGGGGCTCCGCTCTGGATAGAATCTATATATATATCTATATATATATATATATATATATATATATATTTTTTTTTTTTCAACATCCTCCTACTCAATAACACCCAAAAGCATAAACTTAACTTCATCCAAATCCACTTAATATCCCTCCAGTCCAACTATTTTTACAACAGATAAATGAAACAAGATAGCCAGCAAAGCTTTGTTCGGTAATGAAACAAGTCTGCACCTAATTAATTAGCTAGTTCACCATATATTCCATAAATTTTCGAAGAAACCAAAAAGAGACTCCGAGCTGCGCCTCAAAATATCATTACTTGGAATCACATGGCGAACAATCAGGGGAACGATAAAGAGACTAAAAGATATTAGAAATTAAAACAATTCTAGTTAAAATTTGATGAAAAAAATAAGAACTAAAAAGAGGTGTCAAATACTCAGAAATTCTTACGTGCACTATAACTACACGGTGCAATTTTAACTATTTAAACTGATTTATATGAACGAACCACCATGAATCTATATGATTTAATTTAATTTTGACCGTTCAGTAGATGCACATCGTGTACTAAAGATATTCAGTTGAATATTGTGCTAAACCTACAAACCCGAATTTATAAATTTTACATGACTTGTTAATTAAATATGTAGTAAAAGTCACATATGAAGAACCCAGCACGACAAGATTATTACAATTATTAATTATATAAATTTGTCTTATTCACATGCGAAGAGTCGGCAAAAATACTACCACCATTAATTGAAATTATAAGTTCATTGCACTAAAATTTAAATTGTCGAATTTAGAAATTCCTTGGTAGTGAAAAACTCTTGCTTGTATCACCTTTGCATGCATTATGCACATTGTTTTTATGAAGGGAGTCGTGATCATTGATTTGATGCCTAACTATTTTGATTAGTCCATCATCATTTAGTCCTGTTGTTCATATATATATAGGAACCTTAAATGGCCCAATAACCACATTACAAACTCATCGTAATCTAATCTTCCCATCCTTCTTGGTTCTAAATGGCTTTAAGTTTGGCACCGAAGATCACTATATCTCGTGTTGTTGCTTATGTTGGTGTTTGCATTTCCTGCCGAAGCTGCATGTTGTCGACAACCAAAGAGAAATATTAGTATTAGTGGCCATTCACAGATGAAATATTTACTCTATTCTCCAATGGTAGGCTAACTGCACTCCCAAACCCAAACTCTACAGTGAATGCCACATGAGAGTATTCGAACGTGATAGCTAGATGACTCGGGTAACCGCTATAACGGCGCGTTTACGGTGCTAGGGACACAAAACCAATCCGCCACCTCTTGGAGAGTTATGGTTGCATCAGGTAGTGGAGTCGACTTTCTCAATGCTAATGGAAGTTCTTATGTTCAGTTTCTCAAGCCACCTATTGTAGAAACTTAACTAGTCTTGTGCTTGGGCTTTGTAAATGAGTTATCGCATGTGCATCTATCAACTGATCTTCCTAAGATCAGTTGGCTTCTAATGCATGTCTCTCTATATATAGTGATACAAAATAATGAATAACATGCCGGCCCCCATCGTATTCATATGTGTATTAATTGCAGTTGCTCTCTATCATGTGTGTAACATGATGTGCCAGTGTTAATACGTTGTAATATTATGTAATCGTATTTGTACTATAAAGAGATTGGGGTCAATGTTTTGACCATTTTGTGTGTATTTTCACACCGTCAGTTCTATGAATTTTTCGATGGGGGACAAGGGAGAAGTTTGAAATGTTGATTGGAACAAACAGTTCAAAATCTAATAGCAATATTGCCTTCTTAAAAACAGAAAACAAAAATTAACAAAACAAAAGTAGAACAGTGGTACAATCCTACAACTGATTTGGGGATCCACTTAAGTTCCTTCGGATCCAAAACGTAGAGCTAGTGTCGTTTGGATGATCACTACTTCGGTAGGAAACCAATAAGTAGTGTCCTTGGTGGCTTGGTCATCAAGTGAAGGTTATGCCAATTGAAATATCATGGCTATCGAACCTGACCTGATCATGCATGAAAGTCTCCCCATTCAAGCTTTCATATATTGTTCGCATTCTCTCATATTAAAATGTCGTTATCGGTCGGCCGAAAAAAAAAATATCAGAAATATTCTGAAATAATTTTTTTTATTTAAATATTAAATTTATTCATTTACACATAAAATCATAAATACATACAAATAATAGCTTCATTTAGTACTAGAAAGACACGCTAGGTGCTTCAAATTCCCCACGCTGATCCATGAAAGTACAATAATCTGACCAAGACATTTGACCCATATAGTATGAATTGTAGTGATTAATATGATAATCATATATCTCTTTGGAACTGCCGACGGTATCCCCTATAATGGGATAATAAGAATGAATCTAATTATAAGATTGGTCATATACTTCTCTATATTGACTGTATTCAAAAATATTATAACCAAATTGATTGTTGCCTTCATACGATTCATTTGATGTCCCATTACGCTATGTGTCTAAACTGATAGAATCAAAACTTAAGCCAACTGAAACAACATCTGATGGGGTACTTTGATCATCAATTGCACATCTAGTCCTGCTGCCATGCCGATTCTGGTTTTGCGCACCATGACGAGCTTCTCTAGATCCGTGATCTTCATCTTGGGTGACATGATCAAAATTACTTTCATACGTAAACTGGTTTATGTCTCCACCCACAGAAGATTGTCCATATTGGAACCCTGTATCTCCACCACTTTTTCCGCTTCCACCACCATCATCATCTGAACTATCCGGAGTTGCAGTTGCCCCCATGCAGCATCACTGTCAGAATTATCTCCTTAGTTTCCAACATCTTCAGATAATACTTTATTCACATTGATTCAGCTGTCAGTCGTAGTTTCTACCACTTGTGGACAAGGGTTGCCATCTTCATCATCGAAGTGTGCATGCATAATCCAATCATGAAGTGGATCAATGCCATTTTCCTGTGATTTACTAGCAATATGAAGAAGATCGATGTAGTTGTTTTCATTTATCATACTCTCTGCTTGTTTATCACGTAGTCGTAACTTCATGTTGTAGTAACAAAAAATTTATTGAAAAATTTACGGATATTTTGTTAAAATATCAGACATATATCGTAAATATCTTAAATATCGGAGATATTTTTAGTTATCGGAAATATATCGTAGATACGGGAAAAAATAAGATATTTACCTCAAAGATATATCAATCGGCCGAAAAAAGAAAATATCGATAGAGATATCGGATATATCGCAAAAATTTTAAACCATGATCTCAACTATCATTCAAGTGATTCAACCAATGTAATCAACTACAAAACTGTAAATTGAAGAGCTTTAATTTATCTCAAGACTCTCACCTCTCTGATTCTAATCTTTCTCTTATAGAGCCGGCATGAATGTATTAATATCTATGCTCACCCACCGTCGACCCGCCATTACGTTGGCGGAGCTCGAAAATGAGGAAAACATAGAGATGAAAAAACAAGAAAAGACATAAGACGTGGTTCATGGTAAAAAAAATCTACAGATCGATGAAGAAGGAGACGGTGAAGAATTGCAGTAAAACAAACCCATATCAGCGAGCCCTTGGTGCCAATAAAAACACTAGAAATGGAAAAATCGTCCTTAATTAGGAACATCTAAAAGGACTCCACGGCCTACGTTTCAACAGAATGCCCCGAAATTCCACCAAGGAAGATAAGAGCAGGCACGGCATAAACATAGATCCCAGAAACCAAATACCCTTTTCTCCCCCAACGGATCTACATGTTAAAGATAAAAACTTGATCTCATCCTTCCATTAAATCTTCGACAAAACTAAACACAGCTACGCCTCTGTAACGATCTTTTATCAAAAGATAAGCACGGCAACTAGATCGCGATGCGAGACTGGTTAATTAAATAAGGAGTGAAAGTTATGGATGATCAAGAACAAGAGAATTGAGCTCGACAAAAACACTGGAAATAATATAGCTTTGTTCCACCAAAAATGTAAAGCGCCAAAACGAGAAGTTCCTCAGTATTAAAGACCTCTTGTTTGTATCACTCTTTGCATGCATTACACGTACACTGTTTTTAGTTTAAGAATCGTGGTCATTGATTTGATGCTTAAACTACCTTATTTTGCGCATCATCATCCGTTGCTTGGTCCTGTGGTTATAAATATGAATCATGCAAGACCCAACTGAACCGCGCACCACATTACAAACTCATCCTGATTTTAATCTGTCTATCCCTGTTGGTCTGTCCAAATGGCTTTCAGCTTGGCGCCCATTACATCTCTTGCGTTGTTGCTTCTGTTCGTGTTTGCATTTCCTGCCGAAGCTGCACGTTGTCGACAACAAAGGAGAAATATTAGCATAAGTGGCTACATCAATAGGCCCTTATTGGGAAATGAAATATTTTCCTTATTCACCAATATAAAAATATTTTGGGGCCTTATTAAGGCCTAAAATTTTTGACTTTAATCCAATGTAGCGTGTCACCTCATCAAGACACATCATCAATATCAAAAACCTTGTTATGTTATATTTGGGTTAAAATACAATCTTGTCCTTTCAAATTCAATGTTTTTTCAATTACACCACAAAATGTAATGTATTATTGTCTTAATACAAAACAGTAATTACGATGACTAAAAAAAGCAATAATTATGAAATATAATTTACTCATAACTACCTAATTAATAGTCATTGTAAATTGGGCAACAATTACAACCAAATTATGTTTTATTTTATATGATTTTGTTACTTTTTTTGGGTTGACTACATGAAATTTATTTCTTGACACAATTACGATATTTGACATTAAAACATTATATGTTTGTGAATCAAATTCAATGTTAAATCTTTTTTTACTCTTAATCAAAATTTAGATTTAGAATTATATATATCTATACATATCCATCGAATTTTAGAAAAATAAAAGTAGATAAAATAAATTTGTATCAAATTTTTTAGATGAATTTTATATATATATGGAGTTTATTTGGACATTGATATAGTGTGTTGATTTTTTTTTTTTGAAATAGTACTATTTTTTAAAATAGTATATGTGTGTATGTATGTATATGTGTGTGTGTGTTTATATATGTATGTATACAGAGCTTTTCAAATACGGACGTCCGTATTTTAAGTTCCGTACGGATTTCCATTTTTCCACCATTTCCCGATCGAATTTCATCAAACTTCCTTCTAGACTTATCTAGATCATGTTGTGTAGATCACCTCTGCAAAATTTCAGCCAATTTGGTGATCGTTAAGACCCTCAAAATCAAAAAACAATCCGGACGGTCTGAAATCTGCCCGGTTTTGATATATAACAGAAAAACTGAAGTTTGAGGCCCTTAACGATCACCAAATTGGCTGAAATTTTGCAGAGATGATCTACACAACATGATCTAGATAAGTCTAGAAGGAAGTTTGATGAAATTCGATCGGGAAGTGGAGCAAAAAGTGAAAATCCGCACGAAACTTTAAAATACGGACGTCCGTATTTGAAAAGCTCTGTGTATGTATATTCACTTAAATTTATATTTTTGAATAATTATAATTTAAAAAATTATATTTGGTGTTTAAATTTAAAAACGAGTGTAATAAAAAAAATGGCTTGAAAAATATTTTTATTTTCTTAAAATTATTTTTATTTTAAAAAAATGACAAAATAATCTAGAGCCATTAGATTTAAAAGAACAAGATTGTATTTTAACCCTAATATGACATAACAAGGTTTTTGAAATTGATGATGTGTCTTGATAAGGTGGCACGCCACATAGGATTAAGGTCAAAATTCTTAGGCCTTATTAAAGCCCTATCACTACTCTTCACCAATAATAGCTTAACTGCATATCCAGACCCAGGATAACTGCATATCCAGACCCGGAATAACAATTATTTTCTTCTTATAGAGTATTCGAACGTGACAGATGACTCGGGCAACTGCTATAACGGCGCGTTTATGGTGTTAGGGGCATGGTACCAACCCGCCACCTCTTGGAGACTTACGGTTGCATCAGGTAGTGGAGACTTTTCCAATGTTACTGGAAAGTCCTACGCTCATATTATTTCAAGCAACTTTGCCAGAGTCTTAGTTAGTCTTATGCTTGGACGTTGTGAGTGAGTTATCACATATGCATCTATCAATTGATTGATCAGTTGGATGCTAATGCATGTTCATACATATAGTGATACAAGATAATGAACAACGTGTCTCCATTGTATATACATGGATTTACTGGCTGTTGTTCTCGATCATGTGTGTAAAATAATTTGACGGTGTTAATATATTATTACATGGAAAATAAAATATATGTTGTAACATTATGTGATATCATGTGTGAGTAATAAAGGGATCTTGGTCAATATTTTGATCAATTTATATGTATTTTCGCATGGTCAGTTATTGAAGCGAGGTTGTTCAACATAAAAAACCTAGTTCTTCGATTCGGTATTGAAAACTCTTGCTTGCTTCACTCTTTGCATGCACGTACCATATACACTGTTTTTAATTAGGGAGTCGAGGTCATTGATTTGATGATTAACTACTTTGATTAGTCCATCATCATTCACTCCTTGTTTATATGGATTATAATAAATAGGAACCATGAACGACCCAATTGAATAACCACATCACAAACCCATCCTAATTCCCATCTTTTTTGCTTTGTCTAATGTCTAAATGGCTTTTAGTTTGACACCAAAACTCGTTATTTCTCGTGTTGTTGCTTCTGTTCGTGTTTGCATACAATTATATTGTTATCGGAGAGAAATTAAACGTGATAGATGACTTTGGTAACCACTATAATACAATACCATATATATTGATACTAAATAATGAACATTACGCCCTCCATTCAGACATGAAATTAAGGGAGTTGCTCTCGATTTAGTGTGATGTGACAATGCAAATGTATATAAACCTTGTGGTCAGGTTGACAGTGTTTATATATATTTACATACATTTATAAAATCTGTTGTTAACGTACTGTAATACCTATATGTGAGCAATGAAAGGATTGTGGTCAATATGTATTTCTTTTACTTTCTTTTGCTAAACTGAAGCCAACTTTTGATGGTCACCACCATACACAGTACATTCCGATATGTGGCAACGGATTGTAGGGGCGAGGTTGGCCTATCACCATGAACCAAAGACGCATCTGGTAAATCGCCCCACTGGTTTTTTAGGAGCTACTTAAGTTCCTTGAGATCCAAAACACGTATGTATATATGCAGGCCCAAACCTGAGAAATTCAATACCTGGGGCGAAGAATAAAATTTGGCCCTTAATATACAAAAGATTTCCCTATTTTCAAAAACAAAAGTATTTCTTACATCTGTGAAGGATTTTGTAGTTTTTTTCTTTTTCTTCCCGGTCGTGTTTACCAACGAAACATTTACGTTCAATAATTTGGGGTTTACAAAATTTTTACTTTTAGATTGCGATTGATACATTTTATTGGAGAAATTTTTTTACACTGTGTTAAAACACACCACATTCTTAATTATTTACTGTTGAAACTTGAAAGACTCTTTCGTAGATATAATATGACAAAAACACATGACTAATTGAATATTTTTTTCATACGCTTGATACATTCCTAGAAGCTGAATACATACAATCATACCATGCTATAGTTTTACTATACCTGCAATCTTTTATTTTTATCAAAATTTGAATATATTACTCTGCGATATAAATAAATAAGATGATACTTGTGCTGAAATTAAGACCGAGTTATATGAATTCTATTTAGCTGAGTTTTATGAGATTACTTACATAGGGATAGGGAGCGAAAATCTCAAATGCAGAAAAAAGAGAACCTTGCTTGAAGAAGAAGACTACAATCATGAATTAATAATATTGGTCGTTACAACGAAATTGTCAAACTCCAAAACTAGAAATTCCTTGGTATTTACGTACTCTTGCTTGCATTACTCGTTGCATCCATTATACCACTCTTTTTAGTAATTAAAGACTGACTGTAAGGGAATCCATCCATTGATTTTGATGGTTAAACAATTGATTAATTAGTCCATCATGCATGTTCTATCATTAGTTCACTGATTTGATGCCTATACAAATCTGATTAATTAGTCCATCATCGTCTACCTTTTCTCTCAGATTAATTCAAGAAGAAATTAGGTGATACATATATTGTTGGTGGCTTGTTGGCCGGATTGAGAAATGTCTAAGCTTTTTCAATATATGCGAACCACAGACGACCAGGGTAATTGCAATGCATGGAAATATGAAACCATTATCCGGCAAGTGATCGGTACTCCGCTTGTGGTGCCATCAAATATTGGAGAGCTTTACAATGCTACAAGAAGTGCTCATCTTCAAAGGTTCCTCTTCTAGGCGAATCATCATTCCAAATTGTTGGCCGTTTAGTTATCAGATCGATATGCATATCGATCTCGAGTAGTTGGATGCTCATGCATGTTCTTTTATAGTGATATATAGATGGAAAGCGAACAACTCGATCGCATCCATTATGTGGAGCACTGCGACGTCTTCTGAATGATCGTTATTCCTCGTCAAGTGAATTGGCATGGTACGACTCTTCGCTAGCTAGCTATGCAGATAGAAACTCTACGGCTATCGAACATGATCGACTAAATTATAATCTAATTAACTTCACCAATTCTTAGCCGACTTTATGATTAACCATTTAGTTGTTGGAATATTAGATTTATAATACATATGCATGGGAAAGTCTTCAAACACATGAACGAGACAGACGAATTATCAATTAGATTATATATAAGTATATGACTTTCATGATCAACTATATATAAACTTGAATGTATACGTACAAGACCAAAATGACAACGTCTAACTCAAGCTAAGTTGACCTCCATATATACTTCAATTTCAATCTGGTCAGCGGCAGTATATGTATAATTAAGAAGAGTTAGAAGACGTTTGTATTGATTCTCTTCTCCCCAATAAGAACAAGAACATAAGGTTAATTAATTTGTTTTGCAGTCACTGACCGACAATAACTACGTACTTAATTATCTGATTAGACGCTAAGCAACTCCACATGTCATTTCTATAGTGCATGGTCCTTGAGATTACTGTTTACATATCATCCACAAACACGACAAGGCTGACTTAGTGAATTGGGAAGAGATTAAAAATTCAGATGTATAACTAACAACATTTCTCTGCCTCTGTTTAGTAAGTGAAATTACTTATGTTAGCATATTGAAATTACTAGCTTATAACGTTACTAATAAGTTTATAATTGTTCACTGTTCATAAGTTCCAATGGAAGCGTATAGATCCACAAATAGATTTGTATGTATAGCCACTTTGGGCGTGCTCGTCGTTTCGAAAGGAAACTAGGCCAGAAAATGCGGCATCGATTAGCTCCTTGAGTTGCTTCTTTATAGCTCTGATAGTTTAGTGGTGCAAAGCCTTCGGTTCCAGCTCTATCGTACGGTCAGCTGGCCTTCTCGGCGTAAGGGTCTTCGACACTCAGGCATGACATCCTCAAAATCTCTTTCCGGGAATACTTCCGTTGTGAAGTTTATATAATTTTATCATGTTAAAGTACATTCAACTAATCCTCTAAATTTAATTGAACACAGCACATCACAAGTGTTTTGCACAAAAATTATTTGACAAGTTAACAATATATTATATAGTGACACACAGGACGGTCGGAGATTGACGAACCAACTACCAAGTAATGAACCTCCTGCAGATGAAACTTCTCCCGTCACACAAAAACTATATTCGAGATGACGTACTGTTTATAATCTGCATGTAATTATAAATTATTTGCATGGTAGTAGCATATGGATATATGTTAGTCAACCCTCAATTCATGGTCGGAATATGTCAAAAGCTAGCTTCATGTATATCAATCGGCTACATATGAAACGCGTAGAAACAAGGCACTAGGAAACAATGCAAGGGAGGGTTTATTATCTCTGCTGGTATCTACTATTTAATTAGACCTTGTTCGCGTTGGATTTTACTCCTGTCGAACTATCAACACGTGGGGGTGGCGGACGTAAGTTTCAGTCCTGATGCGAACGTGCCAGTACCTTTGGGTTAGGTACAACCTTGGGCGGACGACGTCTGGCGAGCGAATCAACCTTGGCGAGCGGATGACTCTGGCGAACGTGTTCGTCTGCTCTCTGCTACCTGACTTCTTGATCAAGCAACTGTACGCGGGCGTTGACAAACCGGCGTAAGGGCTCGAACAAGACCTAAGTAAACAATTACTAGGATTTTTCCTCAACCTTTTGATAGATTGAGATATCTTACTTCGATCCTGGGATGCAAAGCAGAGCTAAGTATCAAGACCGCGGATGGCGTTCGTCCAACCTTTAGCAGATTGGGAAAGACTGTTACCGGGGTAACGACTCGATTTGTCACAAGACGTGACGACTGACACTGAGTGCTTCAGCGAACGCAGACACGACGCAAGTTTGCAGCTTTGACCGGTGCAAGTGTGCAACTCAGGTTGGTGCAGGTGTGCTGGGACGTGCGGATGCTGGAAGCGATAGGTCTTAGCGATGCTTCGACACGAATGCAAGGCACTTTCGACAACTGCGGCAAATAAGGTTGCGGCGAGGTTGGAACGGTGGTTGTTTGCAGTTTGTGGAAGGCAGTTCGCGTAAGATTGCTCCGGAGAGGCTTGCAAGATTTACAGGGCAAAAGCTTGTAGTTGTATAGTTGAGAACCCTTTTTACGTTGTCCTAGAGTTCTTTATATAGTGATCTCAAAACCCCAAATACATATGTAACAAGCATATGGATTCTGATATCGAATAGGATTGTATTACCTTAAACCAACTCCAAATCAGACTCGAAGAAGGACTCCAAACCTTCTTCCAGATGGAAACTGATTTAAATAAAATTGGATTACCCGCCAATGGGTGACCCTATGGGCTCCGGCCCAAAGTCTCGGATAAATGTTAATTTAGGCCCAAACATTGTCCCCCAGCCTTCGAAATTAAAAGCCCATTGAAATTGAAGAAGGTTGAGAAAGCCCACTCGGACTCGTTTAAAAATCTGTGGAATACGTCGTTCCCTCTAACCGATGCAACTTTACCAAATTGAGCTCAAACGACTGTTCAATAAACCCTAAACCGCTTCAGATCATACCGATTCAGAAATACACAGACCCCCTTTCAGATTCTATAAAGCCGTAATCCAGGAACGCGAAAACCAATCCGAAACCTCATTTCCATCATCATGGCCCTAGAAATCAAGCACTCAGAAGCGCTTCGCGGAAAAGAAAGAATCCAGAAATCCGTCATCGAGGTCGGAAGTCCCTGCTGCACCTCACTGATCTTACCGGATGACTATAATCGTGCCGGACTGGGTCCAAGGCAAAGAGAAGTCACCCTTCAAGGCATATCTTCATTCGAGGATTACTGCCGTCCGCCTCCAATAGCCTTTCGCGATCAAGACATCAAACTCCAAAAATGCTCAAGCCACTTCGAGGCCCCCATCACCACCGGCTGCTGGCCTCTACCAACCTCAGACATGATCAAGTGGTACAAAACCAGGCAAAAGGTATATGTCCTGAGATGGAAACGCGCTGGAATAACAGAAGTCCTCTACCTCTGTTTCAATCTAAACAAAAAAGGCGGAAATCGGTGTGTCTTCTTGCCCCTAGTAAGTTTCTGGAATTCATCCTCCAACACCTTTGATTTTCGCTTTGGCCAAGCTAGCATCACCCTCCTAGACCTATACGCCGGGCTAGGATTTCCTTTGAGTGATAAACCCTTTGACGCGGATGACTATCCCCAAGACCGATTCCCCTCCACCATCATTGCCCACACTGGCAATTATAGCTACCAAGCCTGGATGAGCGAATTCAGCAAGAAGAACGACGACATCGGGGGAATCGCCTTCCTCGATTTTTGGCTCAACAAGTTCATATTCTGCTCAACCGCCTCCAAGATGTCAAGAACTTACAAAAGGATGGCGGAAATCCTTTACGCCTATGAAGAGATAGGCCTCGCACAAATAGTCCTTGCTCACCTGTACCGGGGACTTCACACCTTGACTATGAACCCCTTCAACCTCACTGTTCCCGGACCGCTTTGGATTCTAGATATCTGGGCGAACATGTACTTTCCGGGACTCGCTTCGTAGCCAAGAGACGTAGGAGATAACAGAATAATAGGCGCAGCATATGTTGGCCAAGAGCCAATGTATGGGCAAGGCTATGCAGCATGCTTCGACATAATCTACCAAACGGACGCGCCAGGCTTCTATTCAGAAGCTCAGATGCTGCTATCTCGCAAGCATCCTCATGCCCTGAAAACTGGCTTCTTCCCCTCCGCAGACCAAAGTGATGCAGGGAAGGCTCTCTTCTTGCAATGCATATCTATGGCGGATCTCCCTCTATTCAACTCAAACAGAGGCGGTCAGGGCTCAGAAGTATATGCCCCTCATCTTTTTGCTCGCCAGTTCGGTTTTACACAACATGCCCCCTATCCGCCAATCCAAAGCTGTAACATATTCTCAGCTTGGCGACCAAGCAGGAGCACTCCTGTGACTCCCAACGTTCCATGCTCCTCTTGCCTGCGTCCGACAATCCTCCCCACTCCAGAAGAATGCCTGGAGCTAGTAATCTCCAAGGAAGTCACTGCTGACTACGAAGCTTGGTGGCAAGGGGTTCGTGGAAAAGATTTTCAAAAGAAAGAGTCCCTCTACTATTTTGAAAAGGTATTTAGAAGACATCGCGAATGTCTTACTGACTACGACATCTTGGTGCTCGACGGGGGTCCTTTGCACCCTGAGATAGTAGTTGAAGAAGCCCAGGTAATCATTCGCTAAGTTATAACTCACCCTAATTTTGGATAAGTTTAGAAAAACCACTAACTGATTCTTATGCTACAGATCTCAAAGAAAGTCCTTCTTGCTGTAAAGAAAAGGAAAGCTCCTGCAACTCCTCCAACAGCACGCAGAAGCAAGAAAAGAGTAAAATCTCCTCCTCCAGTGGTTGAAGAAGAAGAAGAAGAAGAAGATGAGGAAGACAATGTGCCAGAAAGTCTTCATTAATCCGCCAAAATGTCTGCCATCCGCCAACTGTTCTTTTAGACCAAATTATTAACCCGATGCAGTTGGCAAATTTTCTTCCTCAGGGACTAAACTTGAGACAGAGTAGGAGACCAGCTCTCAGCACTACTCCCGCCACGGCTAGACCAATTGAGATTTCCTCCGGTGAGTCCTCCAGCTCCACTAGTTCACCTTCAAGTGGTCCCGAGCCTGGACTTAGAGTTCCAGAGACTTGGGAAGAGATTTCATTCTTCTGGCGAAACTTTGAAACCTTTCTTGATCAAAGTCGAAGGAAACCTCCTACTGATGCGACTCCACTAAACTGGTTTCCTGCTGATACAGGTACTATCCACACCCCTCTGGCCGATCTCGCAACTCAAGCTTCCATTAATCCTCTGACCAGTCCGGCCCTCTCCACAAAGAAAGCTGTGGAAGGAACATCATCCGCCAGCGCTTCGACAGCACCAGCGATCATAACGAAAACGCCAAGGGCGACACAACCAGAACCAAACCCTGGACCAGAAGAAATCGGGGTACCTGTAGAAGAATATCTGGAAGCAAACCTAGATGTAGTGATAGATGCAAGCCTGTACCAAGAAGTGCCCCCAGCTTCACCCCGAGGCGAATCTGTGGGGCGAACCGTTCCAACAGTGGAAATTCCGGCGGATACCCCTTCTGATTCAGAGGTACCCTTCTAACAACCCTTAATCAATTTAATTTTAGATTGTTAAAGTATTAATGCTCCTTACACCTGCATTTCCTTCAGGTGACAGAGACTCCCTAGGAGTGCTGAGAGCGTTGGCGAACGGAGCCTGGTGCTGTTCTGCCCCCAGCCAAATGTCCAAGACAAGGGTCCATCCGTATCCAGCTCTCCTCAGACCGCCACTCCAAGTGCCCAGTTCATCCCTCAGCCTAGTGATGATCCGCTACTGCAACTGCCAACCCCTCAGCAAGACGCAGCTAAACTGCAAGCAGCCTGGGATATTCTCAGCCAGGTATATCAAGAAGATCTAACGGATGTAAAGGTTTGTGAAAGGATCCACAGCGTGCTGCAGACCGAGAAGAACCAACTTCCAAACCTGCCCGCCATAGCTCAAACCAGGATAAGGGAAATTCTGGAAATCCTCCCTAATCTTCTCGCCACTTTCCAGAACAAGGCGAGCGATATTCCAAGACAGGAAGCGACCGTCAAGAAGAAAACTTCAATCCTATCCAAGGTTGTGAACTCCTACTCCTCGCTAATGCTTTCTGTGGAACAAGAAGACGAGGCAGAAATCAAGCGCCTGGAACAAGAAAAGGAGCATATTGACCGGAAGATAGCCATGGTGCGAGAAAGGCAGCAAGGACGTCTTGAGACAGCCGCGGGACAGAGGATCCAGATCGCCAAGCTCAAAAGTGAAACAGAGCAGAGCCAAAAGGATGCACAGAAAACAAAGGCTGAGCTCCAACACTTGAAGGCGAAAATAGCTAGGCTAAGTTTCGAAATGTTCGAATTTTCTTCTATGCCCCCCCCGAGTAAATTGGGCTTTCCTTGTAATATCCATTTTTGATAATATTAGATAAGTATTAATCTACCAACCCATACGCGAGGCCCAGACCTGTCTAGCCCGTTCAAGCATTAGCATAGCCTTGATTAGTGCATATCTACAACTGTCAATTTTCCAAGATACAGTCAATAGTCAAACTGACATTTAAAACTTGTGATTCCCCGTGCCTACAAACGGTTGAGGACCATAAAAACCTTCATTATTTTGACAAGACCGATGATGTGAAACCCTAATCCATCCCAACCGTTGGATTTCACTCGCCATTCGCTATAAAACGAAGCCCTTAGTATCGAAACTAAGATCATCTCTTTTATGTTGTTCAATATGTCTATTTCATTCTCCAGTTTCTCCACCAAGCCTCTATGGCTTCCTGAGTCTTTTCCTCCAAATCATATGGAGATGTTTGTGCAAACACCTTAAGTCGTGTAATCTGGTATTATATATTGTCTAAGTCGCATAATCCGGTATTATGCCCAGTTTGGATAATATGGTCCCTGGGTATAATAGCGGATAGCGGCCTAGGCACCGTCCTGGTTGATTTTAATAGTGAAAAACAGCATCTACAAGCTGTTTATGAACGGCGGATGCCCACTTCCTCTCTTTTGTTCTTGTGCCGACCGTTCATGCCCACGCTTCTCCTCAGTGAGCCTGATTGCTTCCAACCACTAGACGGAAGGTCCGAAACCCTTGAGACAGCTCCATGGGCAAACAAATCTTGTAAAACAGATCGTGCGCCTGCTGTTTCGTTCAAGAAATTTAGAAGTATAGGCATATATGTAATTCTGTACTTGTAAAGCTCTTGACCGCAAAGTCATTCTTGAAATAGAATCAATAAAAACTTTATATTGACCTTGATCGAAAAACAAAAATATTGCTATTTTCCATGTTGAATGAACATAAATTGTGGAGAACCATATACCTTGATTCTCAAACAGACTAAGTAAACGAACCTTAAACTTATTCATAAAAAGAAAGCAAATTACAAGACTAATGAACCTCAAGTAGATTCATCTTCTATACTCTGTAAATCGTTGGCGAGCTGAACCGCTGGCGGACTGAATCGCCAAGACTTCTGTAAAGAATATCCCTTGTATTGCCCCCCTAGTAACCTTAGGCTGAGGCGAAGTATGCTGCCAAAGCCAAGGGGACTAAGGCAGAGTGTTATTATGTTGGTAGGATGTCTCTAGATTGAAGCTTGCCCCCCGGTCGCAACCATAGCGAGTGGCTCTTCAAATTCCCAAACGCTAGGGAAGTACTTCTTAAGATGACGTCCATTGATAGGATTACGATGGACCTCACCCTCCAAGCCTCTAAGTTGATACGCACCTTTGCCAACAATCCGATCAATGACAAAGGGGCCCTCCCATTTGGGAGACCATTTACCACGTCCAGTATCTCGTTCGCCAAAGGGAAGCATAGCATTCCAAACCAGATCACCTTCACCATAGGACTTACCCTTAGTTCTTTTGTCGTAAGCTCTGGCGACTTTTTTCTTTTCCAAGACTATGTTCTGTAAAGCGTCTAGTCGCTGCTCATCAAGATCTTCATGTTCCTGAAACATAGCCTGAACGTAGTCATCCCCGATCAGCTGATGTTGCTCGCGCACCCGGAGAGAGCGAACATTGATTTCCAAAGGAAGAACAGCATCATGGCCAAACATCAAGGCATAATGAGTAGTTCATGTAGGAGTTCGTTTGGACATACGATACGCCCAAAGAGTATTGTCTAGCTCCGTATGCCAAGTTCGAGGATTATCCGCCAGCATCTTTTTGATGATAAAAATAATCACCTTATTGCTAGCTTCAGCTTGGCCATTTGATTGAGCGTAGTACGGCGAAGAGTGCAAAAACTGAATGCCATAGTCTTGAATGAACGTCTGCGTACTCTCTGCCATAAACACTACCCCCCTGTCCGCCACAATACACTCAGGAATGCCATAACGGCAAATGATATTCTGAAATATAAAGCGAATGATTGTTGCTGCATCACAATGTCGAACAGGGATGGCCTCCACCCATTTGGTGAAGAAGTCTGTGCCAATCAATAAGTACTTATGCTGGAGAGAAGAATTTGGATGGATTTCCCCAACAAAGTCAAGTGCCCAACCCCTGGCGGGCCAAGGTTTGATGATAGGCTGCATGGGGATATTAGGAATCCGTTGAACCGGTCCATGAATCTGGCACTCGATACAACCTTGGGCAAAGCTGATGCAGTCTTTGAGGATAGATGGCCAAAAATAACCATAACGGCGGATCAGCCACCTCATCTTTGATCCACTTTGATGCGAACCACACACGCCCAGATGAACTTCGCGCATTAACCTCTTGGCTTCTACGCCAAAGACGCATCTGAGGTCCACACCTTCCTCGCCCCGGCGAAGCAACTCATCACCCTTAAGTAGGTAATTTGTAGCTAAGTACCTGGTTCGCCTTTCGGATGGGGCAGATGGGTCTTGTAAATATTTAATGATTGGTTGCCGCCAATCAATGTCAATAGTATCCAAGGTAGCAACCAACCAATCGCCACGCTGTTCCCTTCGTGCAGCAAAAGATGGTAGCGTCCTGCGTTCTACTTTCAGGATGCGTTCTTTGACGCCATTGGCGAGAGTAATACCAGTGGCGAGCTGTGCTAACTCGTTGGCTGCAAAGTTCTTTTCACGAGGGACATAGTCGAGCACCACATCAGCAAATTGGTCTAACAACTCTGATGCTCGCTCCCAATAATGTATTAGGTGGAAAGATACACATTTATAGTCACCTAACAGCTGCTTGATGATTAGGAGAGAATCACCATATACTTCGATCTCTTTAGCGTCCATATCCAGTAGTAATTTCAGACCAATAATAAGGGCTTCGTATTCAGCCTGGTTGTTTGTGCAAGTCCACTCCAACTGAAAAGAATAGGAGTGGCTTATCCCTGAGGGACTCTGGATGCAAATTCTTGCACCCGCCAAAGAGTTTGTGCTACTTCCATCAAAGTACAGGATCCAGGGTACCGTGCCGACCATGTTGACGAAAGGGATAGGATCTTCAACCGATTCGTCTAAAGAATGATGAAGTAAGAAGTCAGTGACTGCTTGACCCGTCATTGCCTTGAGCGGTGCATACTGCAATGAAAACTCAGAGAGAGCCAAGACCTACTTGCCAATCCTACCACGTAAGATAGGTCGAGTAAGCATGTACTTGACCAAGTCTGTTTGAGCTACTACAATGGTGGTAAAGGAAAGCATGTACTGACGGAGCTTGGTCACGGCAAAATACAACGCCAAACAGAGGCGCTCGATAGGAGAGTACCTTGTTTCTGCATCCAAAAGGGTTCTACTGAGATAAGAAACCGCGTATTCGACTTTCTTACCTTCTGTAGTAGTTTCATCCTGAGCCAAAAGCCCAGCAACAGAACTGTCAGATGCAGAGATGTATAACTTGAGTGGGATCCCTGGTTTTGGCGGTCGTAATACTGGCGGACTGGCCAAATATTCCTTAACTTTATCAAACGCCGCTTGATGCTCGGGTCCCCAAACAAAGTGCTCATCTTTTTTGAGTCTCAATAAAGGAGAGAAAGGAGCAATCTTCCCAGCTGAGTTAGAGATGAAGCGTCGAAGAAAATTTATTTTTCCCAGCAAACTTTGAAGCTCCTTCTTGTTCCGAGGCGCTGGGGCGGTTAAAACAGCTTGTGCTTTGTCTCCCGCTACTTCAATGCCTCTTTCATGTACCACGAAACTAAGGAAATCACCAGCACGAACCCCAAAAATGCACTTGGCTGGATTCATTTTGAGCTGATGCTTCCTCATCTGCGTAAAGACATCGCGTAGATGGCCAATATGGTCTAACCTGGATTTAGACTTAACCACCACGTCATCAATGTAACCTTTCAACATGACTCCGAGGATGTCATGGAAGATTAAGTTCATAGCACGCTGATATGTAGCCCCTGCATTTGTTAGGCCAAATGGCATGCTAAGATATTCAAAGGCTCCAGCAAAGCCTGGGCAACAGAACGCAGTCTTGTGAATGTCCGGCTCGTAAATTGGTATTTGATGATAACCGGCCGTGCCATCCATGAATGATAACATTTCGTGCCCCGCAACTGCATCCACCAAAAGATCCGCAATAGGCATAGGGTATATATCCTTTGGTGAAGCAGCATTGAGATCTCTGTAATCAACACAGACCCTGATTTTGCCGTTCTTTTTCTTAACAGGAACCACATTCGCCAACCACTGTGTATATTGGGCTGGCCGGATGATTCCTGCATCCACCATGCTCTGAACTTCCTTCTTGACCGCTATAGCGGTTTCGGCGTTCATTCGCCTCTGCTCTTGCCTAACAGGCCTGGCGCCCTCCCTAATAGGTAATCGATGGCACACCAAATCCTTGGACAGTCCAGGCATATCCTGATACTTTTCAGCAAAGCAATCCTTGAATTCTTGCAGCAAATTGATTAACTGCTGCCACAGTTCTGGTTCCAGCTGCTGACTAATCCCAACTTCTAAAGGTTCTTCGAGTGTACCAAGATTAACCCTCTCCACTGGGTCCCGTACCTTAGGCGGAGTGTCGTCTAAAGCGGCTGGTGCTGGCGGAATGGCTTCTACCTCTTCAGTAGTAATGACATCGTCTTCATCGATACACTCAACTAGAGCGACCGTATCCGAGGCCAACTGCTCGGCTCTAAACATTGCCAGTCGCTGTAGCAAAGAAATTACAGCTTCTGTCTCTTCAGCTGTAAAATTGTCAATCATGTTGACAATTGGTTGATAGTCGATGGAAACAGGCCGAGAACAGTCTGCCTGAGCCTGAGCTAATCCCCACCGCGTCAAGTCAGTGGAGGTCACCCCGAGCGGACAACCTTTACTATCAACCCTCACAAGAGGACGCATGGTGCTGTAGTAATAATCCGACTCCAAAGTATTAGTTGCTATAGAAAAGGGGCGCTCGTCCGCCTTGACTAAAACTGGTTTATCAGAAGCTGGATCCCACATGAGCATCTCCTGATGTAGTGAAGATGGGACTGAATATGTTTTATGGATCCAATCACGTCCCAAAATCATTGAATATGGGACCGTAGTCTCCATCACGAAAAGACCCTGACAAGCGTTGGAGGGCCCGAGTTTAACCCTGAGCACGAGGAAGCCAGCCGTTTGAGCCACAACACCGGCAAACCCTCTAACCCTAACAGAAGAGTTCTGGATCTTATCTGCGGGAATCTGAAGTCGCTCCACAGTACTAAGCGTAATAACACTCACCGCCGCGCCATTATCGATGAGTATTATGTTTACCTGGACACCCTCCACCTCTGCTGTAACGTAGAGAGGTTTGAGATGTTGAGTCATTGTAAACTTTGGCTTAGAAAAATCCATGTGCGAACTATCCAGATCAGCGACCCCCTCATGGTCACTATGTGTTGGTGAGGAATTTAAATCCTCGTTGGCGGGAAGATCCTCCTCGTCTGGCGCCTGAATAAGACAAACCGGCTTGTCTACCGCCTCCTCTTGTATAAAATAAGCAGTTGGGATTGGTTTGGTCAAAGCATAACTAGAGGATAATATGAAAACCATATTACAATCTAGAATTGGCTCGTCACCATCTGTAAAACCTTTCTCATCCTCCAGCATCTCATCATCCGCATCCGGCATGTCTCTATCAACCCCTGATGAGCTCGTAGGCGCCTTAGGTTGAGAAGTTATAAGAGCTACGTCTGCTTGCTTTACGGGAAAATCGGTCTTCAGCTGCTGCGCGATGAACTGAGGAAAGGGCTGATCACCTTGTTGACTTACAGCCTTCTGACCTGTGAGAACTGGAATTGGCTTAGCCGATGACCTACTAAGGACCGGAGTAGATCCCTGAATTTCGGGTTGTAGTTCAGGGACCTTAATAGTTGTTGATGTAGAAACTGCTGTCATCCCCTTAGGCTGCCATTTCAAAATAACAGAATCTGTCTTCTCTATTTTGTCAGAGGTTGTTTGGACAGACTTAAGTTTTGGTGGGGTCTCAACGACTGAACGCAGTTGTGTCCTTTCTGGAGAAAATGCTAGCTTCCTGCGAGGAGTTTTCTGAGGTGCACCATCCGCCGTTGTAGGATGCGCAATCCTTTCGTGAACATTCCTCCTTCAAGTTGGCGATTTCTCCTCCTTTCGTACTCGACGAGAATCTATATAAGTCTTAGACTTATAACGTTTATAGGCGTCGCGTATGTGCTCGACAGGTATGGAGAGTTCGTCAGGAGTCACCTTCCCTTTGTTCAAAGCCTCTAAAGTCCTTCTCGCCTTGCCATACCGCTTTTGAACATTCCTAGTTGGAGGAGTTGGCTCTTCTACTATTGGCTTAGTTCCTGAAGGTCCAGGGTCTTGCCGGGACCTCGCTGGAGTAGCGAAAGCTGCTTTCTCCTGGTGATGATACTTCATTCGCTTGGGGTCGCCGGACCGAGAGCGTTCCGACCATGGATGAGTCCGTTTGGCCGTCTCAAGAGCCTTCTCTTTCGCCTCCTGAAGCGCCTTCATTAGCTCTTCGTGGGTAAGGGGTATTCGACAATTTATCTTACAGTCCAGGCATAACTGAGCCCTAGGTATCGTCACCATTTCCTCCTCCGCTGGCAGATTTACTTGCCTGTCCGCTCGGGAGGTGCTATGAATTTTGTCATGATCGATGGCATTCACCCAAAAGTGCTGAAGGGTTGCCACCGCGGCATTATCAAATTGGAGGAATCCCTCATTCAACCATTCTTGGATTTGATCCTTCAAACCAATGCATGCAGATGTACCATGATCGTTTGAACGGTGGAAAGAACAATAAGATCCGCCTGATCCATCATGCTCGTGTTGCTCCAGCATGCAGTCAGAAGCAACCGTCCCCTTCTGGCTCAAGGTGCGCCAGATCTCCACCGCTTTATGCGCATTGTAGGTATAGGTCTGGAATCTAGAACCTTGTTGACCAAGTTCCAGTTCATAACCTTCATGAGGAATCAGAGTAACCATGTTTACGTCCGGAAAGGGTCGAGTCTCCGTCCAAGTAGGTTCCTTTGGAACGTCCATCACCATACGCTTATCGTTAATCCAAGTCTGGATCTAGTCCTTGAGCTTGACACAGTCTTTAGTATAATGGTTAGTCATGTTGTGGAAGCTGCAATACTTCTTACCCGCCATATAGTCTGGCTTGGGTATAAAACCGCCTTCGTGTTGGAGCCGTCCTTGCTTAAATAAGTCAGCGAGGATCTTCGGTGCTTGATGAGCATTATATGTATATTTCTCGAAAGCGGACTTCAGAGGCAAAGAAGCCATTATCTTAATAGGTTCCTTGGCGAACCTTACACTTTTCGGTTGTAGGGGTTGGCGACCCAACACTTCTACAACCGCTACGTTTTCTTCATCCTTGGTATCATCAACCCAATTGACCGTTGGCGCTGGTTCAGCTTCTATAGTCGCTACTGTTTTAGTAACAGGAGGAACATTTGTCTTAGGTTTCAGAGTACCTGGAAAAATACGATAATGGGATGCCTTTCCTCTTACTGGTCTGAGCCCTTGTTTGGTCGAGGAAGTGCTGATGTTTGGCTAACCTATTGGTTAAGTAGGCCATATTCATCACATACACTTGCTGAAAGTGCGCCTGGATATCTGGCTCGAGCCCCGCAATTGCCAGCTCGACCGTGGTCTCTTCCGTCAGCCTATCTCTGCATTTAGCTCACAGGAGTTTAAAGCGCTTCAGATAGTCGATGGCGGACTCGTCAGGTTCCTGGTTAGTATCTGCCAGCACCTTAATGGTTATCTTAGCTTCGACAATCCCAAACATGGTCCTAAAGAGGCCCTCCATGGATTGCCAATCTGGAATAGAACCTGGTGCTAGGTCTCTGTACCAAGCTAAGGCCGACCCGGTTAGGGAAGTTCCGAACAACTTCAACTTGAGGACGGGATCTTGGGCGTAAGGGCCACATTCGTTGTGAAAACGAGTAATGTGGGTCTCTGCGTCTTCAGAAGATTCGCCCGAGAAAGGGGTAAACCTTATATGCCTGAAATTCGCGGGCCATGGCGTCAGATTTACAGCTAGTGTAAGAGGATTGGTATAGGTTACACCGGGATCCGGCAAACCTTGCATGACCCTTAACTGTTCATGAAACAGCCTCTGTACTTCGTTGCGGGTCATAACACCCTCACCGTCCTCCTCTTGAGCTTCGCCTTCGTTGTCAGGTGGGGGGTTTATCAACCGACCACCTCTCCTCTGTTGTCTATTCAGGTGAGTAGTGTCAGATCCTTTATTAGAAGGCTTGGCTATCTTAAGTGGACCCTTCTCCATTGTCTTTGTGGGTTTTAGTGGAGGGGTCTGTTCGTTTGGTTCAGATGCCTCAGTCTCGAAACCCATCTGCACGACCTGCGCCAATCGCTCGACAACGGCGTTGGTCTTTTCCATCTGTTCATGCTGCTGCAGCATATGGGCTCTGAACTCCTCCTGCTGTTGCTGGAGTTGTTCACTGAAATCGGCCTGATGCCCCCTCACTAATCTATCAAGATTTTTAGTGAGAGAATTAATATTATCAGTATTCCTATGGGTTTGCACCGCCAAAGCACGGATGTTAGACATATGACCAATCTGTTCAGTCTTCAACTCCTTCAGCGTAGCTTCTATCTTCTCTAGGATCACATCAGTAGCCTGAGATTTGGATATTATAATGCCAAAAGACTCCATTATCTCATCAGTGGAAGGTGTCCGAGTCGGGAACATTCCATCTCCATCATTGGCTTCAGTATCTAATGGAGCCACGGCGGCATTCGGGATATCGCCTTCCTGATGGCGATCAGTGACACCCTTCCAAGTTTTCGGGAACTTGGTTACCTCCTTCGAGGACCTCAGTCAGATCCTCGATTTCAGGTCTGCCATCTCCAAACTTGGCTTGCAGTTGGGATTCGGACAGACCCCTACATGCAGCTGAGTTATGCTGTTTCAACAGCTGATGTTCTGGTTTCTTACAGAACGACATTGGTCGCTTATAGATATTGGCTTGCGCAATCTTGACACTGGTCCCACTGGGCGTGCCAAAAATGTTCGCGTTGGATTTTACTCCTGTCGAACTATCAACACGTGGGGGTGGCGGACGTAAGTTTCAGTCCTGATGCGAGCGTGCCAGTACCTTTGGGTTAGGTACAACCTTGGGCGGACGACGTCTGGCGAGCGAATCAACCTTGGCGAGCGGATGACTCTGGCGAACGTGTTCGTCTGCTCCCTGCTACCTGACTTCTTGATCAAGCAACTGTACGCGGGCGTTGACAAACCGGTGTAAGGGCTCGAACAAGACCTAAGTAAACAATTACTAGGATTTTTCCTCAACCTTTTGGTAGATTGAGATATCTTACTTCGATCCTGGGATGCAAAGCAGAGCTAAGTATCAAGACCGCAGATGGCGTTCGTCCAACCTTTAGCAGATTGGGAAAGACTGTTACCGGGGTAACGACTCGATTTGTCACAAGACGTGACGACTGACACTGGGTGCTTCAGCGAACGCAGACACGACGCAAGTTTGCAGCTCTGACCGGTGCAAGTGTGCAACTCAGGTTGGTGCAGGTGTGCTGGGACGTGTGGATGCTGGAAGTGATAGGTCTTAGTGATGCTTCGACACGAATGCAAGGCACTTTCGACAACTGCGGTGAATAAGGTTGCGGCGAGGTTTGAACGGTGGTTGTTTGCAGTTTGTGGAAGGCAGTTCGCGTAAGATTGCTCCGGAGAGGCTTGCAAGATTTGCAGGGCAAAAGCTTGTAGTTGTATGGTTGAGAACCCTTTTTACGTTGTCCTAGAGTTCTTTATATAGTGATCTCAAAACCCCAAATACATATGTAACAAGCATATGTATTCTGATATCGAATAGGATTGTATTACCTTAAACCAACTCCAAATCAGACTCGAAGAAGGACTCCAAACCTTCTTCCAGATGGAAACTGATTTAAATAAAATTGGATTACCCGCCA
This sequence comes from Potentilla sterilis, assembly GCA_963682095.1. NCBI lineage: Eukaryota > Viridiplantae > Streptophyta > Magnoliopsida > Rosales > Rosaceae > Potentilla > Potentilla sterilis. Next base: position 7,982,420 of record OY821766.1, read on the forward strand.
ATGGGTGACCCTATGGGCTCCGGCCCAAAGTCTCGGATAAATGTTAATTTAGGCCCAAACATCTAACAACTTAATTAATTATACAAGTTTGATTCGAGTTGTTCCTGAGAAAAAACAAAGACCCTAACGAACGAGCAAATGAAAACGCAACATGTCAAGTTACAAAGACTCTTAACGAAATGATCGAAAAACTCGGATTATTGGAGTCAATTATAATCTACTATTCATATATTCTTTTCTCACAAGAACGTGAATATTGAGTACTAATTTACTAACTATTGAAAACGTCAAAAATAACAGCTCGCAATGACCAAAATTGGATTAGTACGTTTTCCACTTTTCCCATTTCATGCATCTCTCTCACTCACCCTCTTACTTAGAGGACTATATATATACCCTAATTATATTACAAACAAATCAATCAGACTATTTGTTTGCCGATCTGCGTCTCGCTGCAGGGATGGGACTAGTCGTGAGGTCTCAACATATATATATATATATATATATATAACACTACTCCATTGATGCAATTGGGAAGCAAATTTACTGCAAGCTAGGTAGAAACAATGAAAACAATCCAAATCGATCTCAACTGTGGATGATGTTCACGCGATGGCCGGAAGAACAAGCAAGCTAGTAGCAAAGAAACTGAGTCAACATTTGAGTATCATTCATCGAATATCAATTTGCATCAAGATCCCATAGTCAACGATTGAGCTAAGCTTTGACTATGCACAGCCTCATTTCTATAATCAAACACAAAAATAATCCATCACTTTCCAACCAATTTATTTTTATAAATCAATGCAAGTCAAATTAAACGATAGTGAAAGCAAACAGATAACTTGCTTTAAAAAGAGAGAGATAGGCCGTCCCCTACCATTGTAAATAGGATTCTGAGTCATCTGGACGTTTCATATTCCTTTCCTGCATTGCTAATTGTGTATAAGATACCTTGTATTAATAAGCTTTTTCCTTCAATGGAAACAACTTTTCTAGCACTCAAAACAAGCCATCGATTTGTCACATTTACATTACAAATATACACCTCCGGGTATTCATCTTCTTAATTATCTCATCGATCTTCCATTTGCAAAGCAAGAGGTATCAATCAGTTCGGAGATTTGAGGTGAGGAATGAATGAGTTTTCATTATCTATATCCATGCATTGTGCTCCAACAACTCTGTTTTCGGTCTTTCGGTTTTCTGGGTTCAGGAGTTCTATTTCGGAGGACTTTGAGAAGAAGAGGCTTGTGATTGCTCATCGCTGTGTTCTTCTTTGGAAACTCTGATTCTGGATTCCATGAGAAACGCTCTTCTTCCTTCTAATCATTATTACTTCGGTAATCATCATTATGTAGCTTGATGAGTAGAGACTAGTATTACTTACTTCCTAGATGAAAAGGGTTAATTTCTACAAGTGATTAATGGTTTCATCAGTTTCTTTTCAGGAAATACAGATTTTCAAATGACAAATTGGGATACTCAAATGAACATGAACAGAAACATGTAAGTAGTCTGCTTCTTTTTCATCTTTGTTTCTTCTGGGGTTCTGGGAAATGGGTTCGTGATGTTCTTAAGCACGTACTGGACTTATGATTTAGAGTTTCAGTATCAATTATTTGGGGTCCCAAATAGGTATATCTCTCATTACAATGGTGTTCAATTCGATCAAGAAAAGAAAGAAATGTTAACGGGGTATGGCATTGTGGCAGTGGCTTTTGCATGGGGTCCAAAGCAATAGAAAGTGACAACCAAAACATAATTTCTGGAGACTTTTCTGATGCTCCTCTTGATCAGTCAGCACTCTTTACCTATCAAACAGGTTTGGTACATTTCTCTTTCCTGTTGATCTGCTTATCTATACAGCAACAACTTTTTCAATGTTTGCCTAATTTTTTACCAATTATGTCCTCTTATTTGTTTTGTCACATACCATTTGTAATATAGTGAACTCTTATATATACTCGATAAATTAAAGTTTCACTTACCTAGCCTTGTTTGATATACAGCGGTAACAGCAGGCTATTCGAATGGAGAATTCAGATATGATCATGGAATTTTTCAGCAGCCATTATTGTTTGACAAGAGTATTCATTCAGCTACCCAATTTGAAGAAGTAGGTTGATCTAATTCCTTTTGTTAGAAGCTAGCTAGCTAGGATGTATATAAAACAAACTAGTATTTTATTTCTCCAAATTAACTATTTAATCAGAACGATGCGCGTGAACGACTGTCAACCGTTGATGTGTGTGAATTTAACAACTAATTTATACACATTGTAAAATGATGGAAATAATCTCTTTCCTAAGATTGATATGCAGACTAAATCTTTTACAAAATATGCATTATGGGTAAATGTTGTTTCACCAAATTGTTTAGACTAATGAATACGTTTTCAATGGTAAGTTGAATGTCCTTACTCGCTAAGAGCAACTTCTCAGAGTATATTTTTTAAACATTTTTTGTGATGAGCTAAATGGGTAAATGCCTTCGTATCAACATAAATCAACGATCATGGCACAACTTCATAAGATCTTTGTTCAGATGGTACTTCGAATTTGGTTACCAATTATTCTTGCTTCAGCTTCATATCATATTTCAGACCAAAAAAAGAAAAAGAGCTTCATATCCTAAACTTTGTTCTGAGTTCTTCCTCTCCTTGCAGGATTTTCAGGTCCTACAAAATGGAAGGAAGCGTCCAATAATTGAGGTCAATAGCATGTTACCCAGAAATGACCTTGGTGGTTCAATTGGTGAGGGAACAACTTCAAATGAATGGAACAAAAACAAGAGAAGCAAGGTGGCAAATTCTCAACAACAATGGCATAATCAATTCCAAGGAATATCTATGGAAATACAAGACAATAGGGTATGTTAATAAATAATCAAATATATATATATATATATATATATATATATATATATATATATAAAACCAGAGTTTGTTATTAGTTTAGAAAACTGAGTTTGTTATTCATACGTGCTGGTATTAAGCTTTTGGTGTTTCTGGCAGAAGTTGCAAGTTCCTGTGAGGAGAAGCCAAAAGCTTAGTGACAAAATCACTGCTCTTCAAAAATTGGTTTCCCCCTATGGCAAGGTAAGCAGTCTGCAGAACACTAAAAAGTTAATTTCTTAGTTCCCAGCAGATATAGGAAATGAAATTTTGAACTTGTTGCAGACTGACACTGCCTCAGTTCTTCAAGAGGCTTCAATTTACATCGTGCTTCTTCAACAACAAATTCAGGTATGATTAGACATTAGAAGACCATTGATATAAACTTGTAGAATCTAGATCAAGGTTTTGTGCTAATGCTTCTTTGGTTTTCCTCATCTCGATTTCTTTTAACAGAATCTGCATCGAATCTTCAGTAGTTCATACATCAGTGCTGCAGGACTTCACTCACAAGTAAGCAATCACTTAAGTATGTGGACATGGGATTGATACTTAATGTTTCCAATTACTTACAAACTTGAGAATTGTGAACAGGAATCTGGGAGTAGTAGCCAAGTGCTTGAACTCAGAAGCAAAGGCCTTTGTTTGGTTCCGATTTCGATGACTCAGAAAGTGACCATGGAAGAAGGTTTTGAGGATCCTATTTCTACATCAAGAAATTTTGTCATAGCTAACCATTTCTAGTCTAGCTATAAGCTTTTTGTTTTGACCGGAGTCTAGCTATAAGCTTAAAATCTACATTTTCAAGTGTTTTTCATTCATTCCATTCAATGTATACCAGGGACGTAGGCAAGAACCAAGCATTGGTTGGGCTAATTTATTGGTGCCCCTTATATTTGTGCGAAGCTCAAAAAAATTTCTGATGTCATTGTGACCTAACCTGCTGAAACGATGAAATCAATACAAGTTAAGAGTCTGAATATGCAACTCCATGTCTTGTCTTCTATTATTAATTATGGTTCGACTAAAATCAAACAATGTCATCAATCGATGAAAGTTGAAGTGCAGTTCAGTAAGTAATTTTTTTTCCTTTGAGCTATAGGCTGAGATACATATATACCTAGAAGTTTTTTACCCCAAATCTCCCTTGGGCTGTAGCCCAACCAGCCCTTGACGTGGTTACGTCCCTGATGTATACATTAATGATCTGATTGATGAGGAAGTTAAAGAGAATCATATCCAAAACCAAAAGGGAGAGGTCTTTGTGTACCCAGTTTGTTACTTCAACTATTCAATAGCAAAAGTCGGTTTTAATTTTTCCTATACAGTTATTTAAAACGAAAAAAAAAATCTTGTAATAACATCCAAAACAAAAACTGGTTGATAAGATCAATTTTTCTTTTTCAAGATTGTACTCTATTTTGGTCGCATTTTCTCTATTTCTTATGAATGATAATTAAGTTGAACCATGTACTGTTACTACTGTGTTATGCAAAACTGCTATAAATCAAAATAAAAAGTTTTGGCCATAGAACGACGTCGTTACATCATAATTTGAAAATTACAATAATTCTGCCCCCTTTACGTAAACCACATGCCTTCCTCACCGCCCCAAGGTGGCACGTGAATCAAAATCACCGCACACGTGTCACTCCGCGGTTGATATTAACACCAAACGCAACCCCCCTTCTTTTTCCTTTCTTTTCCCAACGTCACAGTACTCTTCTTTCTCCCACCGTTTGCCTCTAATCCTCTCTCTCTCACTCTCTCTGAAAACCCTAAATTGTTTTCTCTATTCTCCAAAAATGGTGAGCCCTTCTTCCACTCTACTCTGCTTTCCTTAGGGTCTCATGTTTTTTTTTTTGGCGATTCTAATGGGTGTGATTACTCCGATTATAGAATCAGTGAAATTAGCTGCAATTTCGTGTTATTGATCTAGTTTGTGGTTTCTATTATTGAATTTAAAGCTTCTGATTACTTGATCTTTGATTGATTTGATGACGACGAGTGTGTGTGCAGTTGATGTAAGAATCTGCAGTGTTGGTGTTTTCGTAAACGTGTTTGTGTTTTGATTAAACATTTGCGTCTATGTGTGCATTTTGGGTTTCGCAGTCGTAAACAGAGTGTGCATTCATGTTTACAGAAGCAGTTTATACATGTTGAGATTGTGGTAGTGGAGGTGGTTTTTTTTTTGGCGTGCCAAGCTTAGCTTTCTCTTATTAGTTCAAATGTGTGGCTAAGAATTAAATATATTGCTATTTACTAAAAGAAAAAAAAGAATTAGAGAGAAATCGAAACCTTTCCCAGGCTATTTTTAGATTTGTTACCCTGATGTGTGTATACATTTGTCTGGTTCTCTTGAGTCTTGATCTTTATTGTATTTGCCCGCTTAGGCCGAAGGTGGTACTCTTTTTTAAATCTAAAATGTGATATTTCAGACAGTTGTAATCGCGTATATGTGTCAGGGATTCAGCAGCCATTTGGTTTGAAGAAATTTTTAGAATATGACGTGGCTGGTAGACTTACGATGTGATAAAGAATGAAAACTAGGCTTCTTATAAATCGTCAAGGGTATTAACCAGCATAATCTTCTATAGAAATTCTAGTATTGAATTATATTGTATTGACAGTTGATCAGTGGGAGAGTTACAAAAACTGGGTGCATTTGTTGTAAATCTTTTGAATTTTAGTGCAAGTCAGGGAATGGAGATGGACTGTTAGTCTGTTATGTATGTAGATATCTTTTTGGTGATGCTTGGGAGATATTTGATGCGTGTTGCCTTCTGTTGATTTTCTCTAGGCAAACGCAGCATCTGGAATGGCTGTGCATGATGATTGCAAGTTGAAGTTTTTAGACTTGAAGGCAAAACGGACTCACCGCTTCATTGTTTACAAGATTGAGGAGAAGCAAAAGCAGGTTGTGGTGGAAAAGGTTGGCAAACCAAGTGAGAGTTATGAGGATTTCTCTGCCTGTCTCCCTGCTGATGAATGCCGATACGCTGTCTATGACTTTGATTACGTGACAGAAGAGAACTGCCAGAAGAGCCGCATTATTTTCATTGCTTGGTAATAATTGCTGTTTATAATCTCTGAGCCATAACCTTTCATTTCTCTTATTGTATCGTTACGGTCTCTGACTGATTCATTTATTATTTACAAATAAAGGTCTCCTGACATATCAAGGGTGAGAAGCAAGATGATTTATGCCAGTTCGAAGGACAGGTTCAAGAGAGAGTTGGATGGCATTCAGGTTGAGTTGCAAGCTACTGACCCTACTGAGATGGGGCTTGATGTGATTAGAAGCCGTGCTAATTAAAGTTAAAGCATTGGTGATGCAATATGGAGGGTCGTCTATACTATCCGGTCTCTATGTTACATGTTTATAGCCTATGAACATAAATCTGTCTTTACTATTGTATTCGGTTGGTGACATGATTTGTAATCTGTGGATGATTGGTACCTCATTCGGTGTGAAATACAAACTTATGGCCGATTTCCCAATTGCATTTTCATACTTTTTAGGCCTTAGGCATTTGATCTTTCAAATTCTTCGTCAACTTGCCCATGTTCAATACTTTCTTGTGGAATTTGTACCCTTCTGCTACCATCGGGACAGGTAGAATAATCTGATGCATGTGACTGATGTGAGGCAGTTGCTTTACTCTGTGGCTCTGTTCTTATTCCTGCAATTCTACAAGTTAAAATTCCAACACTTTGTAAGACCAGAAAATGAAATAACTGGCAGCTGTAGAAGTGATGACCCCTTCATAGGGATATGCCTTTCCATGGTTAAGACTGAATAGAAAGTAAGTTGATCCATTGTCAATCTTTGGTGGTGGGATTATCCCCTCTCTTGAATTTTGTTGTAAGGCATTTCATCCTGCACCTGATCCTCCATATCATTGACTATGAGATGCAGTATGCAGCTAACGAGAACAATCCTCGGCAGCTTATTCACGGAAACTCTGATTGCTACAATACTAAAAGCCAATCACTTCCTTGAATAGTACTGAACTCCTTCAATAGATGCTATGATTCCAATCATTATTGTAATCTAAACGTGTACACTGATCGATTGTTAACAAGAAGCTTCAATTGTGTGCGTTCGGTACGTAATTAGTTCTTAGTACTTGGTCTCTGCCCCTTGATGAGTTAAAAGTTACAGTTTAAGTCGTGACAACAGAGAAGCAAATGTGCAAAGAGCAGTGTAAAGATCATCCTTTGCAGAAATTTTTTCACTAAAGATCATCCTTCGCAGAAGTTTTCCACAATGAACTTGAGTTAGTAACAAGATGATTTTTATTTAATCGAGTTTTAAGATATATAAGTTTTGCAGGACTGGTCAATTACACAAGGAGCGAAAGTAATGGATGAAGAAAAAAGGAATCAAGCTCGACAAAAACGCTATAGATGTATAAGTTTGTTCCATCAAAACTGTAAATCGCCAAAACTAGAAGTTCCTCAATACTGAAGACCTCTTGCTTGCATAACTCTTCGCATGCATCATACACTGTTTTTAGTTAGGGAGTACGTCGTGGCCTTTGATCTGATGCTTAAACTACTTTGTTTAGTCCATCGTCTTCCACTCTTTGGTCATGTAATTATAAATAGCAACAACGCAAGACCTAATTGAAGCACCACATTACAAACTCAAGGTTATACGTCTCAGCGGCTTCTTCCCGGTTGCGTTTACGACTGAAACACTTGTATTCCCCTATCTTAATTTAACTGCATGCCCAGAACCAAACTCTGCAGTAAAAGCCACATACAGAGGCGCCCGATTGGTAACAAGTCGAAGTGTTGTTTTTGTTTTAATAAACGTTTCGAATGTGACAGATAACTCGGGTTATCGCCACAACGGCAGCTTTGCGCTGCTAGGGGAATGGAACCAAACCATGGCAGTCGCTGAGATTATGTTGGCACCAACAGCAGGTACTGGAGACTATGAGAATGCTACAGGAAGTTGTTTTCATCGAAGGTTCTCAATAATCTATTGGCAAGTCAACTGTAAAATTCGTTTAAGCCACACCATTTTTTAATTATCACACATGCATTTATCAACTGATTTTGGGATGATCAGCTGAATGCATATATAGTGTTACTAAATAATGAAATAATGCGCCATACTAAATAATGAATAAAGCGCCTTCATATAGACATAAAATTAATGACGTCTACTCTCAATCTTGTGTTTTGTGACAGTACGTGCTTATATGTATAAACATTGTGGTCGGGTTGACAGTGTTTATACATATACTGTACCCTTAAGACTGAATATAATTAAGTTGATCCATGGTGACTCTTAGAGGTGGGATTAATTTCGAAGTTTGTCAAAAAGCTAGTTTTTAACATACATACCAGTAAATTCTCTTTTTTTTTTTTTTTTTGAAAAAATACTTACCAGTAAATTCTATTACAGAAGAGATAGAAATTTTAAAGCAAATGTAATTTGGAATCAAAATTTATGTTCAGAATTAACCTTTTCCTAAGCTCAATCAGCAAGGACTCAATAGTCCATCGATATATAATCCAGTGATTCATCTGGCTGGGAAAAGAAACAAGATTCTTCTCATGATAATTTTCCAGAAAAGTATAGAGAAAGTTTCTCTCTCATGAGAGTGCTAGCCTTGTCAGTAGATTCACAAGTCTGGTGGTGGTAAATGGAATCATGGTGATGCGATAAAGATCCTACACCTGATCCTCCATATCGATGACTATGTTATGCAGAATGCAGCACACGAGAACAATCCTCGGCAGCTTATTCTCTTACTTCTGTTCCTTCAGACTGCATGCACCATTTTTCTTCCCATTTAAACATGTTCCTTCTTCACACAGTTTGAAGAAACCTGAGCTTCAGAGGACAATGTCATCACTTAGACAACCTGGCCATCCAGTAACTATGTTACGGAATCTTATATTAGGGTCTACTACTGCCTGCAAGGTCATGCCGCAGTTTTTCTCATCATCGAGTCAAATATCTGACGAGTCAGCTGCAGGCAAAGTCATCATGATGTGATAAATGTCGATTGCACCACAGCAATTCACCAGAGCTAAGCCTCCTAAGAGCAACAGAAACTTGGTCCAGTAGATTTAACAAACTAACTTTTGAAATTAGGACAGAATTTCATTCACAAGACTTGAGTTTTTTACTGAAAAAGACAACTTCCTATATATAAAGCTAGCATATACTGTAATCAAACAGAAACAAATACGTAGATAAAGTAGTTCAATTACTTGCGTTTAAGTTTAAAAAAAATCTCTATGATTTCATTAAAACCGAACCCATATGTAAGAAGAACTGTTTCATTCTCTCTTCTCAGCCAACAGAAGTCATTTATCAGAGCTAGATTTATGAAAATTCTGACTGCCAAACAACAACGAATAACTTCCTTGAATAGTAGATGCTATGTTCCCAATCGATATATTAATATAAATGAGTAGATTGATCGATGATAATTTTGTATCAGTTTTTCTAACATACTACGGTTAACAAGAAGCTTTAATTGTGTGCCCTCAGTATATAGTATTAGTTCTTGGTCTCTGCCCCCTCTGATGAGTTAAAATTTACAGTTCAAGTGGTGATAACATGCAGAGAAGCAAATTTGGAAAAGCACAGAGAAGTGCAATGAGTACGTTTTTGATGTTCTCCGCAATGAAATTGAGGAAATTTCATCGAGAGAAAAGATGAAATTTAGGTTTAGTTTATGAATTTTAATTAATTGAGTTTTATGATAAACAAGTTTTGCAAGACTGGTTTATTAGTAAATTACACAACGAGTGCAAGTTAAGGATGGAGAAAAAAGGGAATCAAGCTCGACAAAATCTCTATACACATACAAGTTTGTTCCATCAAAAATGTTAAACGCCAAAACTAGAAATTCCGGAATATGAAGACCTCTTGCTTGCAGTATATCTTTGCAAGCATTATACACTGTTTTTAGATAGGGAGTCGTGGTGTTTGATCTGATGCTTCAACTACTTTGATTAGTCCATAGTCTTCTGCTCAGTGTTTATAAATAGGAACCATGCAAGACCCTGTTGAAGCACCACATAACAAACTCATCCTGATATTAATCTGTCTGTCTAAATGGCTTTCAGCAATTGACACCAAAGCTCACAATACCTCTTTTGTTCTTGCTTCTGTCCATGCTTATTTTTTCTGCTGGAGCTGCATGTTCTGGCCATGGAAAACTAAAGACGATACGTCTCAGAGGCTTCCTCCCGGTCTTGTTTACCAACGAAACATTTATATTCTTCTATGATCGAATGACTGCACTCCCAGACCGAAACTCTGCAGTAAAAGCCATATACAGAAGCGCCCGATTGAGAACAGTGCAAAATGTTTATTCTGATATAGCACATTTTTCCAACGTGACTGATGACTCGGGTTGTCGCCACAACGGCACCTTTACGCTGGTAGGGCAAAATTGGAACCGAAGCATGTCAATCGGTCAACTTGTGCTGGCACAGACATCAGGTACTGGAGACTTTTACAATGCTGCAGGAAGTGCTTATATACGAAGGTTCTCAAAAACCTTATGGGAAGCCGATCGACATTGAAATTCGTTCAGGGCTTATCAACTGATTTTGGGATGATCAGTTGAATTCTCAGGCATGTTCTTCGATCTATATATAGTGATAGTAAATAATGAATAATACGTCACCATAGATAATAATACTAAATAATGAATAAAATGTCTTTATGTATACATTAAATTAATGGCGCGTGGTTGCTCTCGTTCTTGTGTGGTGTGGGAGTGTTTCTATGTATAAACATTGTGATCAGGTGTTTAAACCGTACATAAACATACGTACTATCATGTGCAGTTATAATGATATGCCTATAACATACTGCAACCCTATTTGTGAGCAATGAATTGAAGGGTTGTGGTCAATGTGTTGATCATTTGGTGTGTACTTTCACTATAAATTGCCGTTTATTTTCGTTTACCTTTCTCATAAGAAATAACACCAACTGTACAAACAGTAGGTTCAATATAAGATCATATGAAATTAACAGCAGGTATTACCTTTCATAGGGATTGTATTTGATTAGTTAGATGTCATTTGATAAAATTATGTGCGGCAGTGGTAGATTGCATTACTCTGGGCATCTTGCATTTTTTATGAGTTTAAAATTCCAACATTTTCTAAGACCAGAAAATGGAATCACTTGCTGCTGTGGAAGTGATGAGCCCTTCCATGGTTAAGACTGAAGATAAAGCAAGTTGATCCATGGTGACTCTTAGTGATGGAATTATCCTCTCTTGAATTTTAACAAGAAGCTAGTTCGTACCATACATACCAGTAAATTCAATTACAGAAGAGATAGAATTTTTTAAAGCAAATGTAAGAGAGATAAAAATTTTTGGAATCAAAATTTATGTTCAGAATTACCCTTTTCCTAAGACTCAATATTTCTTTTAATCCATGGTAAAAGAAATAGACTTCTCATGGTAATTGTCCAGAAAAGTATAGAGAAAGTTTATCTCTCAGAAGAGAGCCAGTCTCGTCAGCAGATTCACAACTCTGGTTGTGGTAATCGGAATCATGGTGATGGGATAAAGGCATTTCATCCTGCATCTGATCCTCCATATCAATCACTATGTTATGCAATATGCAGCAGACGAGAACAATCCTCGGCAGCTTACTCTTATCAGGCAACCACAGTGCTCCTCGAATTAGTTTCCACATATTTTTCAACCTCACAAATGCTCTCCTTGCCACCATTTGGGTTGCAGAAAGTCTCTTGTTAAACTCGGACTTATCATCTGAAAGTTTTGTTTCCCGGTAAGGAGTCATAAGCCATTCCAAAAGTGGAAAACCAGAATCTCCTACTATGTATTCTCTTACTTCCGTTCCTTCAGTCAGCACCATTTTATTCCCATTTAAACAAGCTCCTTGTTCACAAAGTTTGAAGAAACCTGAGTTTTGGAGGACAGTGTCATCACTCAGACTTCCTGGCCATCCAGTAACTATGTTACGGAATCTCATATCAGGGTCTACAACTGCCAGCAAGGTCATGCTGCAGTTTTTCTCATGATCGAGCCAGATATCTGATGAGTCAGCTGCAGGCAGAGTCATCATGATGTGAGTGATGTCGATTGCACCACAGCAATTCGGAAGACCACGAATTCTTTCAAATTTGGACTTTATCTCTTCCATTTCACCTTGCTCTTTAGGCCAACAAAGATGGTGGAGCCCCCTCTCTTCCATTGCTTCCACAAACCGCCAGGTTACCTGAGCAACAGTTGTTTGGGTCATCCCAAAGGAGTCACCAACGTTTGTTAGCGATTCACCAGAGTTAAGCCTCCTAAGAGCAACAGCAACTTGGTCTTGTAGAGACAAACGCTTGCCATCTTTGGTACTGAAGTTCCTAGTCCCCATATGTTCCTTTACAAGTGAACAAATGTAGTTGAATGTCTTTCTTGAAATTTTGAAGACAGATTCAAATTTCATTGCATCACTGGATTCTGATTCCAATAATGGCCCTGCAAAGTAGAAAATTAATAAATTTGTCAAGTTGTGTTTCAGGAACTTTTATATAAAGTAATCAACATTCATTGTAGAACCAACAAACTGACTTATAGGACAGAATTTCATTCACAAGACTTGAGTTTTTTACACAAAAAGAAAACTTTCTGTTTATAAAGTGTATACTGTAATCAAACAGAAACAAAAACCTAGATAAAGTCATCTGTCATAGCAATCAGATTTATAGCTACACTACTGAAAACCAAGCACTTCCTTGACTAGTACTGAATTCCTTTGATAGATGCTATGTTTGCGATCATCATTTTAATCCAAATGAGTAGATTGATACTGATTTTGGATCACTTTTTCTCACATATGGTATTGTGTGCGCTTAGTATTTAGTACTTGGTCTCTGCCCCTGATCAGGGAATAGTTACAGTTGAAGTAGTGACAACAGATAAGCAAATGTGGAAAGTACAGAGAAGTGCAATGAGTTTAAGTTTTTCACTAAATATCATCCTTTGAAAAAGTTTTCACAATGAAATTGAGTTTCCACAATAACAAGATGAAACTTAGATGGGTGCTATGTTTATTTCTTTTATTTATTATATAAGATCAACTTCTATATGCCCAATCACATCCAAGAGGCCAGAACAACAATTTAACATTTATTTAACCAAACAAAGCCTAACTGCGAACAAAGACATCTGCATTCCTCAAGATCTGGAAAAAAGTTACTACACAGTCTGAATAACTGCTTGGTTGAGTCTATGCCTTAAACCTATTAACTGGAAGAAGCAAACCAAGACACAGTCCAAGAGTGCTAGAAATCATGCAGAAGAAAAAGGAGATGCTAAGTAGAGGCCTCTACCAGCCCTTAGTGTAACAGCAGGTACGCAATGGAAGAAAGAAGCATTCAAGGATAGGAGATCGTAAACACAATAGATAATTTGTGATTTGGATCAATATAATCTGAGTAGATACTCTTTCGACTAACAAAAGAAATTTCTAAACTTAAAAACTGACGCAACCAAAAAAAGCCAATTAGTGCCTGATTGTTCACTGTCTGTAAAACCCTGCTCTGTCATTATGCCACAAGTACAAATTAGTCTATTCAGTTTGCTTCCAATTGCTGCAGTAACGATGGCCAATTTAAATGATAGATATACTAGTTATATGTTAACAAAGTAATCTCTCAAAACTGGGAATGAAGTTATCTATAGACCTACTCTTTTAATTATTAGTCCCTGATTCTAACATTAATCTACTGCGCTTAAATAATCACATTATCCAACTACAAAGAGCACCCAGACACCAGGTATGATCAAGCAATTTAACCAGACAATATGCAAGAAAGAAGGGAAGAAGAATGCATAAACTATGAAGTGAATGCGTAACACAATCTTACAAGAACAGCATTAATCGTTTGAGTCAGGAACCTATTAATAAACTAATAACTGGAAACAGTCTATTTGGTTTCTTAACTTTCTTTCATGAACAATGTAACAAGAAAGAACTATATTACAAATCACCCAGAGAAGAAAAGAGATTAAGTTTTGAGAGTCATAAATCAGTAGCCAGTAAGTAATAAAGCTCAGTAGTACATCTATATATGAAAATCAATCTGATACTCAAAAACAGAATTTTCCCGTGTCATTACATTTCACCTGATAAAATGAAACCTAAAACGCTGCCTCATACAATGATTACAATCTACATTAGGCAATCTCTGAGCAATATCAAATGGTTCAGGAAAGAGAAGCTAGATGGCACTAGTCAACATAAAGCTAAGAACTTTAAGATTGTAAAAAAAAAAAAAAAAAAAAAAACATATTTTAGGAATCCATTTACACAAGTAGTTCTTGAAAACAAACATCAGCAATCAAATTTCAATTCTTGAAAACAAAGTCTTAACATTTCATCCAATACCCTCATAAACTTCTAAATAGATATCTCATCTCAGAGCCACAGACAATGCTCCAATGCATACTCACAAAGTTTCAACCACAACCCAATAACACAAATTAAGCCACAACAGGGAAGTAAAACAAAGATATAAACACAAAGCAAATAGATAAATATATCTTACCACTAATTTTCTGTTGAAACTCGTCCCACCAATCCAGTGGCTCAGGCTGAGGGCTCAGTGAAGCAGCAGCAGCAAGCACATTCTGGTGAAGCTTCTTCGGCTCAGTCTTCTTCCTTCTCTTCATTCCTCTAATGGGCCCCATTTCAAACCTCAAAAGGAAGCAAACTCGGCCAAGTCAAGCCTCAGCTACAAAGCCCCACCAAGAAAATAAAGATTCCCAGCACGATTCACTGAGAACCCATCAATCACAAACCCCAAATCTGCAGAAAGGAAAAGACAGATGCTGATGAACATGCAAACAGTGTTGTATGTGGAACAAGATGGTTTGGCTTAAAAGGGATTAAAGGGATGCAAGTATGTAACTTTGTTGTAAACATTTGTCATCTATATGCATCAGTATATGTGTGTGTATGCAATAGCTGGTGATTTGGGAAGGATTTCAAAGCATGCAGTGAGAACCAAGTTGAAGAAAAATACGTGAAGAAAGTCGTGGAGAAAACCAGAGGAGTTGCCATGTAGCAGAGCCCGATATGTATAATGAATATATTTATATATGGAGCTCTGGACATAGGAACTTCTTACTGCTCGCCTCTTTCTGCTATTTACTGTCCTTTTTCTTTTGACCAACCCCAAAAATGAGTTAAAAGAGTCTCTTGAATGCCAGGTTTGGCATATTTGGGGTCTTGTTGGATCTTCGATTGTCTAGAAATGTAAGATTTATTCGTCCATCGATGAGTGACTACAAATTGTAATTGTTGAATATAATATTTGTTATTTAAATATAATTTTATTTTCTTTTTAACATATCTAATCGTTTATTAGGTCTTCTAATAATAAGAGATAAATATATTTTATTTTTAATTCATTATATCAATGTAAATTTTTTGAGTGTTGATAAATATCTATTGTCGGAATATACTTATGTATGTTGCCATTTCATCAAAAGTTGTTAATAACTTGATTTTTGGAACAATTTAGATTATTTTTGTTAATAACTATGATAGTCCTTATTTTTTCTTTTAGTCCGTTCTGTATTTACGAGTCAAAAATAGCTTGTATTTGTGTGGGTATTACTTTTGAATTTTGATTCAAGGCTGTACGAGGTGACAGCAGAGAGCTACGTAGAGTTGTGTATTCATGACCCTACCGGGCTTCTACCAATAACCAATACTAGCCACTTAGTTAATCGGTAATTATCACTTAGGCCCACTTTTAATGGAACTAAACCTTTGATTTGGCCATTTGCTTGCTAATTAACCATACCCAGTAAATTTATTCTCACTTTCCCAATTCCTCATGGTGATGATCACGCTCTAGCACAGTGACAGAAGGTTCTGATACATTGATTTGCTGCATCAGTTACTATGGCCACAGTATTATTAGATTAAATGCTCCCAAAAAAAAAGGAAAAAAAAAAGACTTATTACAAAAGAAAATGAAAACTCCAGAAATGAGTGTTTGAATTTGAGTTGGGGACCTCTCACATTTTTGGCTTGAGTTCTATCAGACCTGGACCTTCTCTGTTCCTCGTAATGTGGAAAGTTCTCCTCTTTACCAACTAGTTTGCCATCATCCGGATAGTGATAGAAGTAGCACACCCAATTCACTTTTTTTTTTTTTTTTGAAAGGGCCAATTCACTTCATATATAGAGAGGTAATTGAAAACTTTTCATGGTGATGCCTCAAATAATCACTTCAGCATTCGTTTGTCAATAAGAACATTGCTAAATCAAGCAAGGAACAAAATCTGCTTTATCAATAAGAAAGAATGATCTCGCTTATACAAATCTTTGCCTCAAAGTAAGCTGAATGAACAACACAAAATTTCACAGTATTGGTCTCACTAGCAACAACCTGTGGACAACCTTTTTCAGCCAATTTAAACCAATACTAGTGCGTGAGATGGGTAATCTGATTTACCTAAGTATAATGAATAGAAAACAAATGAATGACAACCATAGCAGCCAATTACATGATAAAGTTATCAGCTTGCATTGTTATCAACATACTGTTTCTTTGGACAAGCTGAAGATATATGGCCTTTTTCACCACACTCATAGCATGTCCTTCTCTTAATCTTACCACTCATGGAGCTCAACCCAGCATTATCGGGTTCTGTACTTGTAGTTGTTGCTGCAGTCTCCAGAGGAGCAATTGGAGTTGTAGGTACAGGCTTTGTATGACTTGCAGTGGTTTCCATTGGATGAGTATATTGTTTGTTCGGACAAGCTGTAGATACATGACCTTTTTCCCCACATTCATAACATGTTCTTCTCTTAATCTTACCACTGATGGAACTTAACCCAACATTATCAACTCCTGTACTTGGAGTTTTAGCTACCGACTCCAATACAGGACTTGTAAATGTATGTACAGGCGTTGTAGGGGTGACACTGGTATCTACAACTGCACCAGCAGATTGCTTCTGTGGACAAGCTGTAGAAACATGGCCCTTATTGCCGCACTCATAGCATGTCCTTCTCTTAATCTTACCACTGACAGAACTCAACTCAGTATTAGCAGCTTCTGTACTTGTTGTTACAGACTCCAGAAGCACACTTGTAGTCGTTACAGGCTTTGTATACGATGCATTAGTATCAATTACATTCACAGTATTCACTTGTTTCTTCAGTGGACACAGTGAAGAAACGTGGCCCTTTTCACCACACTCATAGCATGTCCTTCTCTTAAGCTTACCACTGATGGCACTTAACCCAGCGTTATCGGCTCCTGCACTAGCAGTAGTAGAAACAGCCTCGGAAAGCGTACCTGTACTTGTAGATAAAGACTTGGGATGGATCCCTGGTTTTCTCAGAGGAACTGCACAGCTGATCTTGACAGGTCTCCCAAGCACAACCTTCTGATCCAACTTCAATGCCATCGTCAGTGAGCGACTGTCAGAAAATTCCACATGGGCATAGCCTCGGAATTCTCCTGTTTCCTTATCCATACCAAAATTGATAGACGATATCTTGCAATCTGAGAATAGCTTCCTCAGTTCGTCGTCGGTGATGTCCCACGACAAATTACCAATGTAGATTCTATTGTAGCCCTCCACAATTTTTGGGGCAAAATCAGATACTTTATTGACTACTTTATTGACCCGAGTAGATTTGTAAGGCTGGATTTTTAGAAACAGACCACCCCTGAAACATAGAAGAAGTTCCTTAGAATCATGTAAGAAGTAGAAAAGAAGCCAGTAACAACAAAATCATTGAAGTAAATTGGATAGTGCCCAAACTCACATGTCAGCACCATCAAGAGCCAAGGCTCGTTTAGCTGCAGCTTCAGTCTGGAAATAATGAAATAGAAAGATAAGTTAAATGGTATTCGCCTCTGTTGAAGAAGAAATAATGTTCCAAACACTAACTTAGACTTTCAAAATCGCCATTCTTGGTCTTATCCAATTTTCAAAGTTGTATTTATCTTTCAACAGGATCCATTCATAAATAATGAAAAATATTAACATTATACTAAGCCATCGCGTATAGCTATCTAAATTATTCCGGAAGTTGGTGTTATAAGTTCTAGCTTATGTTTATGTCTCCATGCCTTATGACTCCTATGCCCAATTTCTATACTCTTCAAGCATTTGAAGCCGGCTACTCTAAAGCCTATCTGTCACTTTGGGAGCCAGGTGATGTTGCCCTCTGCCTTTTATGCTAATCATGGATTGAGCAGTACTTCTATAACCTAGGTACCCCTCCAAGGCATACAGATGCAGGTTTCAAAGAGAGCATGCTACCTAAACTAACAATAGCAGGAGGAATTGAAAATAAAATTTATGCAAATACCAGTCCATCCAACCAACTGGACTGGATTAGTTCTAAGCTACATGCACAAGAATTGAAACACGCAAAGTTCTAAGTTACCAGATTTAAAATGCAGACAAGAAGTAACAAAATTTACTCACCCTAAAGCTAATAATAGCAATTCCTTTGAACTTCCCACTGTCAGAAAACTTCATGCAATCAACCTCAGTAATGGAGCCACAGTTTTCAAAGAAACTCCGTATATCATCCTCTGTTGAGTAATAAGGAATCCCTCCAACATAAACTTTCATCGCAACTTCCCCATTCACTTGCCTGAAACAAACACACAACACAACCACCCATTATAACATCGAAAACAAAACCCTTTCATCCAATCCAAACTGCCTATCAACCAACCTCTCATTCAATCCAACTACACAATTATATGATCAAAATCAAAGTTCAAACAAAAAAACACAGATACCTCAATCTGTGCAGAAATTACCTTTCAGCTTCCTTACTAGTCTCATCAACAATCTGCTCTTCCCTCACAACCTCAACAACCTTCTTGTCTTCCCTCACAACCTCAAACCCCTTCTCCTCCTCACTCTTTGCCTCCTTCTTCTTCTTCCACTTGGGCTTCTTCTTCTTTGGCTTCTTAACCTCCTCCTTCACACCCTCATTTTCCTCTACACTCTTCTCTTCCTCATCTCTCTTCCTCTTCTTCTCCTTCATCTCCACCCCAATCTCCAAATCCCCATTTCCCTCCAAACCCAAAACCCCACTCTTCTCCTCATCTCTCTTCCTCTTCTTCTTCTTCTTCTTCTTCTTCTCAACCCCAAAACTCTCCGACCCACTTTCCTTCTTCAACCCCAAAGCTTCAATCTTTTCCTCCCCCAAATCTCCGGCGCCGCCGCTCGCCGCCGGACCTCTCAAAGCGGCGAGCTTTCTCCTCTTCGCCCTCTTCGACAAGCTGGGCTTCGGGGTCGCCGAGCCCAGAAGCGCCCGCAGCGATTGCGGCTGCGGATTCGGACTCGGGTCAGGGTTTGCAGACCCGTCATTGCTTGACGGGTCGGACTTTACGATTTCGAATGTCAATAACGAATCGGATATCTTCTCCCTCAGCTGTTGCTTCAGCTTTCGATTCGATAGAACCATCTCGCCCGGGTTTATGGGTTAATGGGTTTCAGTGAAATTTGTGAAGGAATGAGAAGGAAGAGAGGAGGCGCCAATGGGTTAAGGTTCTGTTAAACCCTGGGCGAGGTTTAGAGGTAGTAGACGAGGCCTACGACGTCGTTTTGGATCAGTGTAAATGTGTAATATAATATTGGAAATGGATAATGTCCGAGGCCCAAATAGCAGCTCTGGACCGTAAATTATAATACTAAGCGGCAATTTTTAGTTTTAATTCATTGGGTTTAAGTTTAAGAACGCATCCTCCCCCGACTATTCGATTGTGTGATGGGTTTTAGTTCCACTCAAAATCGGTGAGATTTGAACGTATCAAACATGAATGGCATAGGTGATCATGTGAAAGAATCTTATAAATGGCATACGTTGTAATGTTTTTTACAAACACTTTTACGTATCAACCATGTTCTCACTTATAATAAAAAAGAAAACACATTCTCACTTGGATTTGTTAAAAACGTATTTTAAGTGATAAAAACACTTAACTATGATGTTGCGCCGGAAAGAGAAAAAGTTAGGGTACTTTTGAGAAAATCACTTCTTGTAAGCATTGTCAAAGGAACACCTAGATAAAGGGATTAGATAGGTCCAATATATCAAAATGTTAGGACTCTAAGCACCATATATGTTACAGTTACGGTTACAATTAGAGTTCCAGTTACAACTAAATTACTTTTGAATTCCTGGTGGGCGAATCACCTCTCCTAAGTGATCATGTCACTGGTGACGGTTACGTTTATTTTAAGTCACATAATTACTTTTCATTCTAGATGCTTATGTATGTTGTTATCTTTTATTGTTTTTTATTTCAGATGCATTTTTGCTTCTTGTTATATTTTTTCAATTTATTTCGATGTGTTAACACCGCCCCATATATTTTTAGATTTCATTTAATATAAAGCTTGACGTCCTTCTTTTTTTTCTTTGAAAAAAAAAACCCACCATATATGTGATTTATTATTCTTCAATTTAGGAAGTTCTTATATATGACTATGGCGTTACTCTATTCTTCTTGCATTTTTGTTATTACCTGGAGAAGTCTTCTTGTGTGTCGTTGTAGTTCTAGCAAACGTATGTGTAACCAATGACTACATTTACCTTAATAGTTTCCTTAGTGTTTTCAACTGTTTGTTCACACAAATGTTTTGCAAATTGTAGGTAATAGGTTTCTTGGGGGTTTGTTTCATTAGAAAAAGTTGTTGGTTTCTTATAGATCTTGACACAATCTTAGAACCTCTCCCTTATCTTTGATTTTCTGGATAATTTACATTATAAAACATGATTCAAATATAAAAACCTTGTAAGTTTGTGCTAGTCAATTGCTAAATCACATCAGAAGTGCAGCTATTCAACTTCATGACCTCGCTTTTAAGATCAGTAGTCAATCTCTCACTCTCAATCCTAGTATTCTAATTTTTCTAACCCTCAACTATAGCCACTCTTAAGAATTTAGAGTCTTGGTGCGAAAATTTTGATCAAGGCATTGTGCTAATTGACTTAAATAAATTATAACAAATCATTCACAAAATAAAAAAAATTATCGTCCAAACAAATAATCAAGATAGCTGATAAAGTTCTGAACAATATTAAACACGAGACATTATTGAATAATATTTATTAAAAAAAATAATTAAAAAAAACACTAGATATGAGCATCTGTATTCTGTAAAAGTGTTAGCTAATTCAAATTTCTAGTTTAGTAAATTTAGCAAAGCTAAAACTAATATAGATAGTCTGCCGGAAACAAAAGTTATCATAAATTTCGAACCTCCAATACGGAATAGAAAGAAAGCCCCACGCAAAGCAAATTGAACTTCAAAGGGAGTCATGCATACACCATAATAACATCATTTATCTTCAATACTCGAATAAAAAACAAAAACTCGGAGGTTGAGTTTAAAAGTTAAAACTGTACAGACCAGTACTTTTTTCTTCATATGAAAGTCAGAAATCTCATTATCTATATGATAAATTAAGCTAGTCAAGACCACAGAACAAGTCCTACTTTGAATTTCTAAGATAGTTGGGAGTTATTATGAACTCGATCACTATAAAACCAAAGCAGTGGAATTAAAGCCAAATGTCACAGCCTACATACATCTTTCTGTCATTGTACTGTTTCATCTTTCGAGTAGTAGTTCATATATGCTCATTCTAGATTTTCTAGGCTTCTACCTTGTTTAAATTATGAGGATTATGATGGAGGAAAAGAGGGATGATTTGTTTGGGAGATTACCAAATGAGATCATTTGCCATATCATTTCTTTTCTTCCTTCAGAATCTGCATTAGAAACTAGTTTGATTTCAAGTAGGTGGAGAGGTCTATGGAACACAGCTTTAGTTCAACATGTAGCTATAGATAAAGTTCCTGGTGCAGTTTCTGAGTTTCTATCCCACTTTGATAAACACAATCCCTTAAGGCACCCGAGAAGGCTAAAGTTGTACTTCGGCAGAGGTAGTGATTTTCTCTTAGCTAGCATTGCACCAAACAATAAACTTCATCTGGTATTTTCTACAGGGAGAAAGGAGGAGTACCCTCCAAGGCATTTTGATTTGCAGTTGCAGCTCAAATATGACCAGAATGTCCAAAACCTTGAAGCTCACCACCAACCTTGTCCCTCTACTTTCTTTGTTAAAACCCTTTATCTGAAATCAGTAACCAATGTTGCCAGTGAGGCAGTTTCATCTATGTTTTCGAGTTTTCAGTTTGTTGAACATTTGAAGATCATTCAATGCGATGGTTTACAAAGTTTGCATATCGAGTCCAGTCCAAAGCTACTCAGCTTAACCATCTTAGAGTGTCAGAACCTCAAGTCTCTCCACCTCAGAACCTCTAAACTTCGATCCTTTCATTATCGAGGTTTCCGCCCTCAGATTTGGCCAGAACATCATTTCAACTTGGCAGATGTCATGCTTGATTTCAGATTAGGCCCTGGCGACA
Organism: Potentilla sterilis; assembly: GCA_963682095.1. NCBI lineage: Eukaryota > Viridiplantae > Streptophyta > Magnoliopsida > Rosales > Rosaceae > Potentilla > Potentilla sterilis. Next base: position 8,004,763 of record OY821766.1, read on the forward strand.
CCTGTTTCTGCAGTAGCGACTTTGATCCAATGTTGTTAACCATAAAAAATGCTCAGGTTCTTACACTACGTAGATGGACATTACAGGTTTGTTCTTGTCTTCTAATAACTTTTGCACTTCCTAGCTAGTCTGGCATCGAAATTTTCAATGAACATCATTTATATTGTCACAAATAAAATTACAAAGTTGAGTACTAATCATTTTGCAGACACTGATCTGGCCGTTGATTTCACCTCTACAAGAAAATTTTTTGTTTTATAAACTGAAAGAGTTATGGTGGATTGACAATGAGGAGGAAAGTTACAACACTGATGCGTTAATCTCCTTTCTGAAATTGTGTCCTGCTTTGGAAAGACTCTTTGTAACTGTAAGTTCCTTATTTGAACTCGTTTATATATATTTCTCTAACACTGCTGTCAAAGTAAATAAATAAGTTACACATAATTTTTTTTTTAATATTTTTTTTTTGTCAACGATGTGCAGAATGATCCCGAAAGCTACTGCATAACAAACACAGCTCCAGCCTCAAAGATGGTTAAAAGCCAAACGAAATTAGACCGTCTCAAAGTGATTAAGATGGTAGAGCATGTTAATCACTAGGGTACACAACATGCTCACTTGGGCCTATAGATGGTATTGAATTTGTCTTCCTTATACGATTTTGATGGGTTTGTAAATATGTATTCGTGTCAATGTCAAGCTTTGGTGAAGTTATTTCTATATATGTGTTAATAGTCGGTTATTTCTCTGGTCAGATAGACTAGCCTGGTTTGGCTGTAAACTAGATCAGAGCAATGTTACGTATGATAATTTTCTCACATGTATGAAATTTAAGAACACATCTGAATTAGAATAAGAAGCAGAAAATGAGTGGAAGATCCTACGGATGATCTGTTTTTGTCTTCCGTCACTCTATGGATGATCTTATTTGTCTTCCTCATTTTATGAATCCTAAAAACGGGCTACTGATGAGGCTTGTTTCTCCAGAGATTAAGGAACTCTGTTCCCCTATAACTCATGAGAGCATTTTTCTTTCCTTGAATCCAAGTAGCTCAAGTAATTAAGTTGAATTTCATGAGGATTGTTGCCAAAGTTCCTTCATGTCAGCCAAAGAATAGGATCAACAAGGCTCTGAAGATACTTGGCTAAATGTGAAGTTTTGGCCCTGCATATGTAATATATTTTCACCTTTTACTACCTCAATTCACGTTTCCCTCGTACTTATCTTCAACTCAATCACACTAAAATGATAGCAGTTTCAACCAGAACTATTAAGATTACGGATCAAACAAGAAAAACTCCTCTGATTTCCCACGAAAACCGACTACCTCTACTCCCCTTATAAAAACCAAAATGAAAAGAAACAGAGAAACACATGCAAACACCTACAACAAAAGTTTCTAACATCAGCTGAGCAACTGCTTTCCTAGAAGTCATGGTGGGGAACCGGTTCATGAGATCCATCACCAATGAACAAGTTGTCATAGACAAGAGCAGCAATTGCGGCACCGATCATCGGGCCAGCCCAGTAGACCCAGTGGTGATTCCATGACCAACTCACCACAGCAGGGCCGAATGACACGGCCGGGTTCATGGATGCACCATCAAAAGCACCACCAGCCAAGATGTTGGCACCCACTATCAAACCAATTGCAATGGGTGCAACAATGCCTACATTCCCTTTCTTCGGATCCACTGCTGTGGCATACACTGTGTAGACCAAGCCGAAGGTCATCACAATCTCAAACACCAAAGCATTCCATATAGAAACACCGGAGGATAGAGAAAATGCTGCTGTTTCCTGTAAAAGATCAAATATTGACATGCCAGTAACATAACATGCCAGTAAATTAAGTATTGGTGATCAATTACACGTTCTTACCAGTCCGCCAGTGGCAAACTTGAGTAGCACGCAAGCAACAACGGATCCTAGAAGCTGCGCAATCCAATACAAAATGGCCCTCAGCAGTGTTATGTTACCACCAAGGAATGCACCAAATGTGACAGCAGGGTTTACATGCCCCCCAGAAATGTTTGCACCAACTGAGACCGCCACGAATAGTGCAAACGCATGCGACAATGATGCAGCTATTAGACCAGACGGTGTGGCTGATCCATTGTCAGTAAGCTTACCTGCCAAGTATCCTCTCCATTATATCAGAATTCAGAATAAAACGCAGGTCCATCATTTCAGAAAAACCAAGCACTGAAAATAATTACTCATAAGAAAAACCTTTTACATTATCAGATTATCTAAGAACCGAAATGGCGAAATATATGACACAATGTTACCGGAGACAATATAGTTTTCTAAACTCTGTAATGGTAAGTGTTGGTTTTACAATAAAAATCTAACATTTAGGTTCACTTGTTTCAGTAATGAAGACAGTAAAAAATAGATATACAGTTGTAATTGGGTTCTTACTGTAAGCCATGCCAGAACCTTCCCCGGCAAAAACAAATATAAGCATAGAGAAAAACTCAGCAAAGGCAGCCCTAATTGCATCAGGGTGGCTAGCCTCTCCTGGTGTCCCAATCGCAATTCTAGAGATGGCCATTTTCGGTTTTCTTCAACCTCAACACCTTCAAAGAACTGATCAAGGCCTTTGTATATTAATCTGACACTGTTCTGCTTGCTCGATCAGTAAGCCTTAGCTTAATTCCTCTATATATATAACTGAAATAACAGCTGTGGAACCGGTATAGCCCGTTTACAGGTAAACACTGCATAATCTTGTGGGACCCCTTTGCCACATGTCGGTCAGTGTTGGGACTATAGGTTGTCCTGGTACGGCGGCGAGTACGGTTGCGATGCGATTAAGTAGCAGCTGAATCGGAAAAGAATGATGACATTATTCTATGCAAATAAGAAGCGTCCAATTCTCTAACACTAACTATGTCCTATTTAGCACTCATATATATATGTCTTTATTGTAGGAATGTTATTTCCGTAACTTCCTAGATGTGTCTTGACTTAATTAGACTAGATTAGATGATTATGTAATAGATAGGGAATCCCTGATTTATCGGGATACTTATTGTAATGCCTATATAAAGGTCTCCTTATCAATGAATAAAGTAGTATTATAATTTCTCCTTGAACACGTTATCAGCATGTGGCTCTAGCCTTTCGACTAATAGCCCTGAAAAATTCATAAACCCTAGATTTCCAATCTGAAAAAAAAATAAAAAATTTAGAAACCCTAGATTTCTCTTCTGCCGGCAACTTCTTGTCGGCAAAGAAAACTCCCCATCAGAAATTATCTTCTGCCGACAACTACTTTGTCGGCAACGAAGGTGGAATGTACTTCTGGCGACAATTTTTTTTCGTCGGAAAAGAAAAAAGAGTCGGATCTCAGTTCTGCCGACGACATCATTGTCGGCCGATATTGGAATATGCTCACGGCATCCAGAAATCTTCTCTAGGCACCCACCTCCCCTCTCTCTCCGATTCGGCGTCCATCGCAGCCTCTCCTCGACGCTGGTCGAGCTTTCCTCGACGCAGTCCAGCGCCGCCTCCGCGGCCTTGAGTTCGATGCTGCTGCCTTGCACGCCAACGCACCGCTCAAGCCGACGCCAGCAGCCAATCCTGTGCAGTTCGGATCTTCCTCGACACAGCCACATGTCAACGACGCTAGCCCAGCCCCGCACGCCACCCTCTGCAGCAAGCGCAGACGAACGCAGGGCCGGCCCCGACGACGTCGCTCGATCCGGATCCGATCTGCTACAGAGTACAGATCTAGCAGACCCGGTTCTGCCTGACCCGACCCGGATCCTTGGGCCTGACCCGACCAGTGTCCAACCCGACCCGAGTCTGCAGTCCACCCAACTGTGAAAGGGGCAAAATAGTTTTTATCCTACGGGTTAAAACAGTTATTGCAGTATTTATTTATTAGTTTTACTGCCCTGAATATGGTGAATATGACTAATCATATGTGTTTTTTTTTCCATGAAACTTATTGCACGACGCATCGCGATGTAATTGCGAGGATTATTTCGTTGCACGTACATGGAAGAGCATCTCAAATTTGCACAAGGATTAGAACCGAGTTCTCAAGCGCATTTTATATTACAACGCAGTTCATTGGCGAACTAGCAAGTAAGATTTTATAAAAGTTCCAGCTTTTGAACATATATGATATATATATCGGGCACTATTAGCCTTCTTCTACTCCGATCCCGGCCATTCTTATATCGCCGATGAGACCTAAGATGGGGATGTAATTACCCTACGGTCGAAGTTTTTAAGTGATGGTCCTGGGGGAATCACGTTTGAAAGGGAAATTAAAAGAAAAAATATGCTTATGTGGATGTCTGAGTACGCCACTGTTTGAAGGTGCGATATGATGTCGTCGGTTTTATACATCGAAAAGATAAATTTATGACCATATACGTCACAGCCCTTCTAATTCCGTTCTACATACTTGAATGGTATATGTCATATTCATACCAATCCGACGTATCTCTTTTCTTGTAGATGTCGTCATAGTCACGACCCGATTTTGAGATTCTTAATCTCGAGGGCAAACAATACCATCGATGAGTTTCCGATGTGTAGCTTGCTTTTCAAAGCAAAAGTTTCTCAGTCATTCTGAATGAAGCAGTAGCCACTACCCCATTTGGGGATTATGTCAAGGCCTAGGCACTCATTTTTGAGAACGCCATATTCATCCAACTCTGAAGCGACAACATCTGTCGATAAAAGATCCCTAAAGAAAAAATTTAAGGGACACGCTCCAGTAGCGATTAAATAATGTCAATGACATACTTATCCCAGAGATTTCATTGAAATGGGAAACCATTCGGTTCTTTGGATTATGACCTTGACACTGTTGGCATAACAAAAATGATAGAGATCTTATCAATAAGACTCTTGATAAATTCCCCATAGCCTATGATGTCTTATGACACCCATACCGAAATTCGGTTGATTGGGCTGAATAAATAACAATAATTTTGAGACCTGTTGGAATTAAAAAGATTCATGAACCACAGGCTCACTATGGAAATGCTTCAAAATAAAATAAATAAGAATCAGAATGTCCCGTATCAACAAGTTTCTAAACCGATACGTGGAGGAAATCAAAATGGTAGAAACCGTGTGACACGACGCTCCAATAGTTGGAGACTAGATGGCGGCAATGCCGCACCTTCAGGGGGAGGCCGATTCGGCCATAGAACCCGTCAAGGTGGCCACGAGCCACCTCCTCCCTCGTCTCACAACAACAACAAAAGCACTAGTTTTGCTCCTTGTTACAAGTGTGGTTCCTCTAAGCATATACACCACGTGTATAATTCTAGCAAAGAGATGATTAATGCCTACAAGAGATAATTCTAGCAAAGAGAATTATCATGCTGAGTGAGAACTAGTGATGACAACCTCACGTTAATCTCGTGGCTGAGCACTTAGCTTCATTCCTGAAGTTAAGACTCAAGAGCCTACTCAAGCATTAGATGTCCCGGATTTTGATTAGTCTTTATGTTTAAATTTTCATTAAGAATTTTTCAAGTATTGTAATGGCTTTGCCATATCTTATAGACTTTGATCTTTTAGTCGTTTTCTTTGGAATTAGAAGCTTGCTTTTGATGTATTAAAAGTTGGCAAGTTAATAAAATTTCTCTGTTTTCCCATATTGTGAGAAATTTTATGTTTTTAAACAATCCAGATTCGTGTTTTAACGACTCACGTGGTTCTTCTGAAACACTATTGGGTCACATTGGCTTAGTATATTGGACTTATAATTCCACCTCAGCTCAAATCAAAATCAAAATCAAAGAATAATTGGAGCTAGGCTCGACGTCACAAGCCTAGTGGCCGACGTCGGCCTCATGGTGATGATACCTCGGCTTCGGCAGCACAAAGGTGCTACCGCACCGTGCTTTCAAGAAGGCTTCAGCCTCGGTTCTATAGCCACCCGAGAAGGTGCTTAGCACCGATCCTAGGAGGCTGAGCCTCCATTCTTCCGGTCACCAAAGGTGTTCAACACCACAACGTGCGAAGCCTCAACTTCATTTTGGTTTCTGATGATAATTGCTCGGTTATGTAACATTTAACCTTGCACTTTCCGACTTTAGTCGAAGTTATAAAGTCCAAATGCCATGTGATACACTTGATGAGATTTCATCCCCTTTTCTTTCTCTATCCTATGGGGTAGTGATTACACTGTGTCCCGCGAGAAAACCACCCATAGTTTTTCATCTATTTAGATGTCTCGCGGTGAAGTTGAGTGTCTAGCTGATAGTGGGACAACCCACACTATCCTAAGGGAGAGAGAGTCGTTTAAGTATTATGTGCAATATAGATGATCAATGACTACATCGATTAGAACCTCGCCGGTTGTTAAAGAGCGTGGATTCACTAACTTTACGTTACCTAATGGTACAGTTATCGATGTCATTGAACGTATTCTATGCACCAAGAAAAAATTGAATCTTGCTGTGTTTTCCAAAACCTAATTGCCATATGTTATCACTTGGATATATGAGAATGGTAACAATTATTTGTGTATTTCCTCTAATGAATCATTCTAGAGAAGAAGTTGAGTCAGATTCAATGAGAATACCTCATTCCAATTCTTGTTATTGGATCTTATGACTCATACAAGCTTTGATATTGCATGATCTATAAATCATAGCTCACTCATTCAAAAATGGTATATTTTATACCGATAGAAAGGTCTATGTGTCTAATTTCCAGAGACACTGACCGTTTGATCATAGCTATCATATTGAGTGAGTTATGGCCGTTTCGGCAACGTAGGACGGATCTGTCCGGAAATCTATAGATCCATCAACTTCGACAGAGCTTTGTGATCAGATTGGTTCGAACTACGTTGTGTAATTTATATCAATCGAAAGCTACAGATGTCTAGTTTCCAAAACATTTTACGGTTTGTTGATACCTTCTATAATGAAGAAGTTATAACCGTTTTAGTATACAAAGGTCATGCTGCGCGTGAATCTGATTTTCAGCGCGAATTTGTATTTTAAGATGCATAATGCTCTTATTGCAAAGCTTGTACACTAGCAAAGATGAATCCATTGTTTTCCTTTGTTATGGACACAAAAAAAACCATTCTTACAACAAATCCAAGATAATATGTGTGGACCTATCAACCAGAATGCGGACCCTTTGTGTATTCTAAGGTGCTGGTTGATGCATCGACGCGTTGGTCACGTCGATTTGCTGTCCACAAGCTGTATTTGCCAAGCTTTTAGCTTAAATCATTAAGTTAAGGGCTCACCACCATGACCATCCTATTAAATCTAATAGGTTGGATAATGTTAGAGAGTTTAACTCCAAGACATTCGATGATTATTGCATATCCATAGGGATTGAAGTTGAACATCCCGTTTCTCATGTTCTTTCTCAGAACTGCCTTGCAGAAGCCACTCTTCAGCAACTCCGGCTATTAGCTAGGGCTTTTGGTTATGGGAACCAATTGCCAGTTTCTGCATGGGGATATGTAATACTGCATGCAGCTATGGTTATTCGTTTCAAACCCAATGCCAACCAGACGTGTAGTGCATACCAGCTGGTTATTGGTTATAAACTCAATATTGCGCACTTACGTACTTTCAGTTGTGCTGTTTATCTATTACGCCTCTTCTGCGTACACATATGGGTCTACAAAGACGTTTAGGTATATGTTGGATGTGAATCCCCAACAATAATCCGCTACCAACCACCATAGATCACTTTACTGCGCGTTTCGCAGATTGTCACTTTGATGAGACACACTTCCCGCCGTTAGGGGGAGATAGAAATGCTCACATTCTGAATGAACGTCAGGAATTGACATGGTGTGCCCCAACGATTTGTCTCATCATGATCCCTGCACTACTCAAAGTGAGTTAGAAAGTGACGAGATCGCACATACATACTGCAAATGTGCAGGTAAGGTTGAAGATCTGATCATATGGGATCGGTTTGGTTGCCCTAAGACCTAGTGCCGTCGGCATATCCTCAAGAGAGGGCAACGCCGGCGGCGGCGCCGCCCTACAGGACGTCATCGCTGTTGTTGAATCGGTTCGCAACGGTGCCACTGACGGACTTTGAAGGGGCAGCAGCTTCGGCCTCGGCTCCCACCAAGAAGAGGGGGAGACCGTTTAATTCTCGAGATTTAAAATCTCGAAAGAAGCGAGTTGCGATGACACAAATTAATCCGCTCATCATCAATGAGATTGTCTCTGACTATAATTATGTCCATGATCAACTATGTGTTTTCTGTGGGACGCCACAGAACCTTTGTTGATGTCAGAGTACATATAAATCTCAATTACACAAGTGCGCACGTGTATTCTGTGGATAAAATTCCACGTATGTTGATGATGTAATCGCTTATTCCGTTACAGAGTGTCAACGAAGAATGTATTGGCCGAAGTGGAAAGAAGCAATACAGGCAGAACTAGACTCGTTAAATAAAAGACAAGTCTTGGGATCTGTTAAGTTGATCCGGAAAGACGTTAAACCTGTTGGACATAAGAGAGCCTTTGTTCGTAAGCGTAATGAGAGAATGAGATCATGCGGTATAAAGCAAGACTCATGACGCAATGTTTCTCTCAACAACCTGGTATTGACTACGATGAGATGTATTCTCTCATAATGGACATTATTACTTTCCGCTACTTAATCAGTTTAGTAGTGTCCCAAAAACTGAAGTTTGCAGCTTATGAATGTGGTTAATGTATACCTATATGGGGATATAGATGCAGATATATACACGAAAGTGTTTGAAGGACTTCTAATGCCTTGATCAAGTGACTTTAAACCACAAAGTCATTGTGTAACTAGATTGTAACGTCTGTTGTAATACTTGATTTGGAGGGGATACAAGAACAATGATTTATGCCTATGCGTGTTCATAAGAAAGACAAAGTCTAGACACAAGAATTCATTTTGTCCTAAAGAGGATGATGAAGAGATGCTTGGAGCTAAATACATGTATCTTAGTGCAATTGGGGCGCTATTGTATTTAGCACAATATATTAGACCAGACATCACTTTCGTTGTGAACTTATTAGCTAGATTTAGCTCAGCGCCTACGCATCGTCATTGGAATTGTGTTAAACATCTGAAAGGTTCCATTGACTTGGGTTTGTTCTACCCCTTTAGCACCAGAGAGGTTTCCACCACCGGTCATCCTCTCACCAACGCCACCGGCAGCCCCGGCAGCGCCGCTGTACGCCGCGGAACAGCCGCCGGCACCGGCGACGTGGAGACCGGCATAGGTGATAATTTCGGCCCTTCTTCGTCCTTCAATGGCCGTCTCCCTTATCCAAAGACTCCCAACAATGTGTTAGTTAGTTTTGTAGATGTTGGGTATCTCTCTGATCCGCATATATAGTTCTTTTATAATGTACAACAACAGAAATTCATGAACATCTAAGTTAATCAAGTGAGTTCAGATGCAAATGTTGCAGATTTGTTTACCAAGTCTTTGAGAAAATCTATGTTTGTGAAACATTTGAAGAGCATTGGCATGCGCCAGTTATCAGAGCTCTAAGTTTGTTAGACATCAGGGGGAGTCTACATCACATGTCAATCACAAGTATAGTAGTTGGTGCGTTGTGCTCTTTTCCCTTCGTCCATGCATTTTATTTTTACCCAAGAGGTTTTTGTTTTGCTGGTAAGGTTTTAGTGAGGCAACATGGTAAGCACCATGAAGACATTAGGCGCTCGACACAAGGGGGGTGTTGTAGGAAGGTTATTTCTGTAACTTCCTGGATGTGTCTTGACCTAATTAGACTAGATTAGATGATTATGTAATAGATAGGGAATCCATGATTTATCGGGATACTTATTGTAATGCATATATAAAGGCCTCCTTATCAATGAATAAAGTAGAAGTTCTCCCTATTATAATTTCTCTTTGAATAGTTTTTTTTTTTTTTTTTTTTTTTTTGAAAATACTATACAACACGGTTGTAAGACTATTCATTCTAGATACTTTCTCTATCATGCAACATTGCACTATAGATAAGTTCTTACTTTTTTATGACGATGAAGAACTCCTTATCATAAAATAAGTTAGATAAGAGCAGGGTAAGATCAGCATACATTGTGTCTTAAATATTGATTCTTGCACATAGCTAAGTAGTGGATTTTTTTACACCAGCCTAGATTATATTCAATACATACATCCAGATGCCCAAGATCAGAAATCAATAATGTGGCATGGAGAAGAAACCGGACCCAAATACAAACAATATTGCAAGACGCGACTAGTATGCATGGAACCCTAACTTGCAAAGGAATTAATATAGAGTTATAGACGAACTAATTAATATGTAACCTGAAAATGTAATCCGATAAAATAAAAGTAACAATTCTTTTATAGTTGAGAACGAAACATAGTTACTCTTACAGAAGAATATAATTTAGAAACTCGGCTAAATCCACGAATGTAATGCTAATGAACTGTCTAATGATAATTTTTCAGTGCTACGGGAAGACCACGTGACAACGTCCAGTGGTTCTCCGCACTAATAATAAAATGACATGTGGAATTTTTGACGAGTCAGACTAACACCAAATCTTGCCGTTAAACTCGCCGTTACAAAGTGCAAAATCTATCGATGATTTTCATCTTCATCCATAATCTGCAGGGGTGTGTGATTAGAATCATAATTATATTATTGTTGAACAAGAGTCCAGACAGAGAGCACAAAAATCAGAATTAAACACAGAGAACACGCGAGAATTGTTTTTTTTTTTTTTGTTGCAAAAAATAGTTTTCCTAAACAAATTGGAGTTTTACTTTTTCCTTTCATTCGTAGGCAAAAAGAGTATCTTATATTCTCAAACAATTCTGTGCAAATGCAAGTACAGAAGTGAACAGGAAAAACATCAAGTCCAATTTGCTTTAGGAATCCTAGCTAATTATCGTTGGACAAGGAAGTAACCATATAGGTCCCCTGCATATAAGCTAAGTAGCTAACCCTGTGAACATTTACGAAAGACTAATCCATTTACAGACAGAAGAAAAAAAAAATAAAACTCAGAGAGAGAGAGAGAGTAATTTCATAAAAATTAGAAGTTGTATGTGCTCGATCGACCATGACGAGCATCAAGCCTTTCAACAGGTTGGTGAAGCTTGTGGGCAGAGCGTTCTACGATGATGATATAACGAAAGGGGATAATTCACGGCCCAAGAGTGGCAGGAACGTTGACAATAGAGGAATCGGCGTGGTTGTGCTTGAAGCGCTCACAAGTAAACAATGGGTAAGAGAAGAAGATTTAGCAAAGGACTTGAAACTCAACTCGAAGCAACTCCGTCGTACTTTGCGATTTTTCGAGGAGGAAAAACTGGTCACCCGAGAGCATAGGAAAGAACGACATGAAAAGAAAGAAGGGGAAGAGAAAATCAAGTTCCGTACTTACTCTTACTGCTGTCTGGACTATGCTCAGATGTATGATGTAGTGAGGTACAGACTGCATCGAATGAAGAAAAAACTGAAAGATAAATTGGAGGACAAGAACACAGTACAACAATACTTGTGCCACAATTGTGGGAACAGATATGACGCTTTGGATGCACTGCGATTGATTTCGATGGAGGATACTGAGCATTTTCACTGTGAAAAATGCAACGGGAAACTTGTGGTGGTTAAGATGAACAATAATGTAGCGTCTCCACAAAAAGGAGATGGAGAAAGCAATAATATTTCAAGGAGACAAATGCGTGAGCAATCGAAAGCCATGCTTCGAACTATGGAAGATCAACTGAAGCCTTTAATGGAACAAATTAATATGGTTAAAGACTTACTTGTTCCTCAGTTTGAAACACTCCAAGATTGGGAAGCGCGAGCTAAATCTAATGGGCTAGGGCATGATGATCATGGAGGTACAGAGGTTATAGTTAATTGGGTTAAAGAAGACAAGGGCCACGATATTAAATCGGAGATAGATGATACTACCACAGGGTTGGGGAAAGTTCATCCACCCTGGTGGAACAAACAAGGGATGAATCTTCCAAATTACGAACAAGACGGAGAGTTTTCAGATGACAAAACGGCAAAAACTCATGAAGATAATGAGGGAAAGACTACTTGTCAGGACGAGTGGTTAAAAGCTTATTATGCTGCTCTTGTACAAAAAGAAGAAGAAGAAGAAGAAGGAATTATTCGCGAGGTTGGCATGAAGTCAAAACGTGATCAGAATGAAGATGACGATGAAGATGATCGCGAGGTTGGCATGAAGTCAAAACGTGATCAGAATGAAGATGACGATGAAGATGATAGCTGGGAGTAATTAAGGTTGAATAATCAAAGGGGGCTACCGTGCATGCATTTCCGTCGTAGCTGATGCTTACTTAGTCTAGCTTCCTTCATCGGCAACTCCTTCCAGTATCTGCTTGCAGATGTTGCTATATTGATGGAAATGCGATTGTGTTACGTAATGAATTAGGTCGTACAAATTTTTTTGTGTTGGTGTTGTGAGGGATGACGCGATTTCTCTAAATTACTGATCAATAGTGTAGTAGGGGAAATGTTTTCAAAATAAAAAAAAAAGTATAATGGTGAAATTTGGTGGAAATTCCCTATGTATTTCAAAAAATACATCAGAGGATACGTAATGTAAGTTGCCTTGAAAATAAAATAAAAATTAGATTCCCAATTCATATTCGAGGATATGTACGGTAATGACCCTAATTGTGTATTTGGTGGGTGTTTCCGTGTTTGAAAGGAGATATGATTACTTTCAATACTTTGCCGATCTAATTTTTTTTTTTTTCTAATAAGATCATTTTCAAATCTATGAGATGGCCAACACCAGTTTTTCCTTTACACCATCACACCGGGGATGTATATTCCGTAAGAGTGATAGGACACATTCGAAGCATATGCCATTATGCCTGAAACAAAACAAAAGCATAGGAGAAAATATATTTCAATGTCAAGCATTGAGTGGCATGGCCATATCCAAATTGGGAAATTGTATGTTAGCAGTGATGAGGCCACTTTTGTAAACCCCAATACAATGTTGGGAGTAAAATATATACTTCAAATTTCACACTCAATGTAATAAGTTAAACGGCAAATGTGTGTCATGATGGAGATTTTAACTCATGATAAGGATATTTTAACTCATGAATAATTGGGTGAGAGATAAAAAATTTGAACCCAAAATGTCATAATCTCCGAACTCACAACCTAGCTATAGACACCAAATTTTGATCCGGGGAGCCTGGGGAGGCATGTGATCAACATTAATTAGTTATATTCATAATCACACAAGAACCATGCCATGCTTCTGTTAAGCACCAGCTTTTTTGCAGCCCAATCTAGCTAAACTAATCTGATTAATCAAGCTGGCATGGCCAACTTACCTCACTAATTATTGTTTATACTCTAACAATCTGATTATCACTATAATACCGATTGTTAAACCTGTTCTGGAAGCAGAAAAAGGGTTTGACTAGCAGAGAGTCCAGAGACCCAGAAAACAGTTGGTCAACAGATTCAACATACAACAGAGAATCCACTGACTGAAACCTTTTTTTTTTCTTTTTTCTTTTTTGCCTTAAAGAAAAAAAGAATAACAGAGAATCTGCTGGCTGTTGCCATAAAGAAAGGGAAGGTCTTTAAGTTCTGGAAGAGATTTCAGGGAAGTCATATGATCACACCTACATTTATGAAACTTAGACATGAATCTGACAATTAATTGTATTCTAATCTTCTTTTCTTTATTTTCTAGTCACTGACTACTCATTGGAAACTGCAGCATCACTATGATTCCTTCAACACAACCCAAAGCTACACCCTTTTTCTCTTTTGGTGACAAAGCTCTCTCACTAAAAAAAACCCAGGTATGATTTCCTCTCATTCAATTTGTCCTTCAGTGTTTGTGAAATAAAGAGGTTACAGAAATGGGTTATTCAATTGGGATGTTATTGATCTGCATTCTCCGTGTTTTATCAATGCCATGTATTGTGTATGCTTCTTTTAATCCTCAAGATAGATTCTTTATTGATTGTGGGGGGAGCAATGCACTGGTTCTTGATGATGGCCGTGTTTTTGAGCCGGAATCTGGGAACCCACTTGTTACTTTAGCTTCACATACCCACAATGCAGTTTCAGTGATTGATGAGATGGCTGTGTTAAAGTCAAACCAGTCTGTTCTATATAGCTCTACCCAGGTGTTTAGAGAAACTTCAACTTATAGCTTTAGCACTAAGCAGATTGGCCGCCATTGGATAAGATTGCATTTCTACCCAATTGAGAACCCACATTTCAAGTTGAATTCTGCAGTTTTTTCTGTAGTGGCTAATGGAATCACCCTGCTTCATGGGTTTTCATTTTCGAAAGTAGGCAAAGTCTCTAGGCTGGTTAAGGAGTATGTAGTGGAAGTGGATGGAACAAGTTCTAAGAACTTGGTGCTGACATTTTCACCTTGGAATGGCTCAGTTGCATTCATCAATGCAATAGAGGTTGTTTCGGTGCCAAGTGAGCAATTCCCCAGTACCAATATAATGGCGGTTCCATCAGAGCCTGGTATTGAGATTCCTAGTCATGTAGCTTTTGAGACGGCATACAGGATCAACATGGGAGGTCCATATATTACTCCCAATAATGACACATTGTGGAGGACATGGGAACCAGATGAGCCTTTTCTTATCAATGCTGCATCTGTGAGACATGTCACAGCCAATCCGCGCTCAATCAAATACCCTGATGGAGTGTCAGTCGAAATTGCACCGAATTGGGTTTATGCCACAGCTCAGGAAATGGCAGATGCAAATGTGTTGAATCAGAAATTTAACATATCATGGGCATTTAAAGTTGAAAAAGGCTTCAGCTATCTTATTAGGCTCCATTTCTGTGATATTGTAAGTGCATCTCTAAATCATTTGCTGTTCAATGTGTATATCAATCAACTATCTGCTCTAGACTCTTTTGATATCTCAAGCAGGACAATGACATTGTCAGCAGCTTACTTCATAGACTTTGTGACCAATGTGTCAATGGGATCAGACCGGATTTTGGTTCAGATTGGTCCTCCCACAGACCTCTCATCCAATGCAATCTTGAATGGTTTGGAGATTATGAAAATGAGCAATTCTAGAGACAGCCTTGATGGAAATCTTCCAGGGGAGTATTATACGGATTTGAAATCCCCTGCAGGCAAGAAAAAGTGGATGCTACTGGCAATATGTTCTTCTTCAGCAGGATTTGTAGTCCTTGTGATTTTGTCAGCTGCTTTCTATTTGTATCTGCGTCAAATCCATCAAAAGAAGAAAATTAAGCACAGCTCAAGTTCAACATGGCTGCCACTTCCTACCCATGTGGAACTTTCTGATTCTAAAGTTTCGATTGACAGTTCTGCTTCAACATCACCTTCGCTTGGTTTAGGCCGTATATTTGCTTTCTCAGATATCAGTGAAGCAACAAATAATTTTGACAAGAAATTGGTTGTGGGGGTGGGCGGCTTTGGAATGGTGTATAGAGGAGTGCTTGAAAATGGGAGTGTAGTTGCAGTAAAGCGTGGAAATCCACGTTCTCAACAAGGACTCACAGAATTCCAGACAGAAATCGAGATGCTGTCAAAGATGAGGCATAGACATTTGGTTTCTCTTATAGGTTACTGTGAGGAACTTAATGAGATGATCCTTGTTTATGAGTTCATGGCTGGTGGTCCTCTTCGAAAACATTTGTATGGTTCGGATTTTCCTCCGCTGACATGGAAACAAAGGCTTGAAATCTGCATAGGAGCTGCAAAAGGGTTGCACTACCTTCACACAGGAGCAGCAGAGACAATAATTCACCGCGATGTCAAATCAACCAACATACTTCTTGATGAGAACCTGGCTGCAAAAGTGGCTGATTTCGGATTGTCAAAGTTAGGCCCTACTTTGGATCAAACACATGTAAGTACTGCAGTGAAGGGGAGCTTTGGTTATCTTGATCCAGATTACTATCGTCGCCAGCAACTCACTGAGAAATCAGATGTATACTCATTTGGAGTAGTTTTATTAGAGGTACTATGTGCTAGACCTGCTATAAACCCTTCACTCCCGAGAGAACAGGTTAATATAGCTGAATGGGCCATGAATTTTCAAAAGAAAGGAAGATTAGAGAAGATTATGGACCGGAATCTTGCAGGGCATGTCAATCTTGAATCACTGAGAAAATTTGGTGAAACAGCAGAGAAGTGTTTGCTTGAATATGGGGTTGAGAGACCAACAATGGGAGATGTGTTGTGGAATTTGGAGTATGCTCTTCAACTACATGAGGCTTCTATACAATTCACTGCTTCAGATGCCAATAGTGCAAATTACATTTCAGATTTTCCGGAATGGCTTCCGCATATTGATATTGGCAATGGTGATGGTCACGACCACAGTGACCAAGAATCTAATACAACATCAAGTGCAGTGTTTTCAGAGTTAGAGGATCCCAAAGGCAGATAGTTCCAAAAGGGGTGACCTCTGGTCAGACACTGTTACTAATGTAATATCGGCTTTATACGATTTGACTTCCATTATTGTTTTAAGATTAAAAAGTTGAAACATGATCCATACTCGGTGGTTTTGTGTTTCAAGATCAACTTGGACATATGACGATAAGTAATACTTACTGCATCGATGATCCAAAGTGTGATTCTTTTTTATGTTGCATGATTAGTGGAGATTTACAGTTTAAGTATTTGCTTGTTCTAGTTCATGAGTGTAAAATTAACTTACATACACTCATGTCTTCAGTTGGATTTAGTAAAAACTCGGCAAATCATGAACAATACAAAAGAATGCTGACCTAATAACAAGATTTATAGAGACAAGCACATGTAGTAAGTAGTTCATAAGATGGAACATCAAACTTCTAGGATTATAATGGTTTGTAATTGATGCAGTGCATTGAGTCTAGTTCTAATAAATTATTTGGAATTTCAAGGAGTCTTATTTAAAATTACTTAGTTTATTTATATTTTAAATTATGTCTATTTACTATATTTGTTGAATGTCTTGAGAGACTATACATGTTGTACTATTGGATTGGAAAGTGGGTATTCTACAACATGTATTAGAAGACACATTAGTAATTCTGGATGTGAGCTCATGTGTTGCGCTTATCTATCCTCTCAGGAAGTTCCTTACCAGCAGTCTCCGGCTTCAACAGCTGCTTTGCATACCTATATGCATAGTAGAAAAGTTCTTGGATCTCACTTGGAGAACCATATTTGCCCTGTTCGGAAAGCAAGCAAAGTTGTTCACTACAGAACGAAGTAGAAATGCATGTAAACTTCACAATGAGCTATGAGACTTTAGCATTCCACCAAGTAAAAACAAGAAAATGCAAATCATTTAACACGAAATGGTTTAGTATCACAATGCATCAAAATTCACAAGGATCACCATTTTAATTTTCTATCATTACAACGATGATCATGAAAAAAGGAGCAGAGTACGATGATACTTACAATCTTTGCAATAACAACTTCAGTACCTTCCCAAAGGATACATCAACTTCATCCAAGATTGGTGCAAGCTTCTTGCAGTGTCCACACCATGGAGCACAAAACTCGAGCAACACTGCAGAGTAAACACATATCCTAGCATAACCATAGGGGAAGCATGTGCAAAGTTTGTTTGCTTTCATTATGGGATGGCCAAAACCAATTCCCTATACTTTCTATATGATTGTTAGGTAAACCTATCAGTTACACATCACCGTTTTTTAACAAAAAAAAGTATACTAAGAAATGTCATCACGCACCATTTTTCCCAGACTCGAAAACTATGTCCTGGAGGTTCTCAGCGACTACAACTTTTACAGGCTCATCATTTTTTCTCAGGGATGGATTCAGACTTCTTGTATGGTGATACTTTCCCATCCTGCAGCTGCAAGTGTGTATATCAGTCAATAGGTCTCACCAAAAATGTGAAAACAAACTAAAATTGGAAGCGTATTAAGATTGCAAAACAAAAGTAAAAGCCCCACCTTGTAATCCTTAACCCAAACTGAAATATGGTCTGGCTCCAAATGTGGTTTCAAAAACTTTTGTCTATCATTGGTCTGTATGATGATCAGAGGCACTTGGTCTTCTCTAAGTCCAAAGTACTGTCCATAAAAAGCAATTGACCATTTAACATTCCAGTTAATCAGGTTTATATGTGCATTTGAGCAGTATACATACATACATACATCAGTAATAAAATTTTACCTGGAAGGCACCTTGACTGGCCCCTAGATCTCCAACTAGAAAGCTTAAGCCTTCTCCTTTGTATTTCTCAGCAACTTCACCATACTTTGATTTAAAAGCGTCAGCAGCATCACTGCTGAAGTTCATAAACAGCATAGCCTACAGAGAGCAAAACCAAGGATTAAAATATCAATATCGGTAGATATATCAGTCGGCTGGAAAAAAGAAATATCAGATATATTGGAGATATATCGGAGATGCTCTTTAAGAAATTATTTTTATTTAAATATTAAATTTATTCATTTTACACATAAAACTTTAAATGCATACAAATAATAGCTTTATTTAGTACCAAAAATAGACTCTAGGTGCTTCAAATTCCCCACTCTGATCCACGAAAGTACAATAACTTGACCAAGACATATGACCCATATATTATGAATTGTAGTGATTAATACGATAGTCATATATCTTTTTGAAGTTGCCGATGTTATCTCATAGAATAAGATAGTAAGGATGAATCCAACTATATGATTGGTCATGTACTTCTCCATATTGACCATATTGATAAATATTATAACCAAATTGATTATTGCATTCATGTGATTCATTTGACGTCCACTACACTTTGTGCCTAAACTGATAGAATCAAAACTTAAGGCAACTGAAACAACATCTCATGGGGTACTTTGATCATCAATTGCATATCTATTTGAGAAATCGAGGCGATTACTTATTCGAGAACTCGAGGCGATTAATTATTCGAGAACTCGAGGCGATTACTTATTCGAGAAATCGAGGCGATTACTTATTCGAGAAATCGAGACGATTACTTATTCGAGAACTCGAGGCGATTACTTATTCGAGTAATCGAGGCGATTACTTATTCGAGAAACTGGATGCGATTACTTATTCGAGAACTGGAGGCGATTACTTATTCGAGCAATTGAGGCGATTACTTATTCGAGCAATCGAGGCGATTACTTATTCGAGCAATCGAGGCAATTACTTATTCGAGAACTTGAGGCGATTACTTATTCGAGAACTCGAGACGATTACTTTTTTCTTACTTTCTTACATATTCCTCGAGGAGAACACTCCTCACCGATATTTCTCAAAACTGTCTGTTACTTCTCTCATCCGGATATCCTTTTAGGGGATTTCGAGGTACTAATTTTTTTTATACCTTCGATGTGATCACTGATTACTTATTCAATTATTCTTCTTTTAAATATTTTCGAATCTCGAGAAAAATTTATTAGAAAATTTTACAAATATTTCATTTAAATATCGGAGATTTATCACAAATAACTTAAATATCGGAGATATTTTACGTTATCGGAGAAATTTCATAGATACAGATAATATATTGGGTAAATTCCTCCTATCACTACCAGATGCGGATGAATAGCCGACGAAAAAAATTTCGTCGGCTATGGTTATATTTCGTCGGCTATACCATCTGCCGACGAAATTTTCGTCGGCTATACGTCGTCGGAACAACCCCGTCGGCTATACTAATGGCCGACGAAAAAAAAGAATTCGTCGGCTATAGTAGAGTATGGCCGACGACTGTACCGACGAAAATATTTTTCGTCGGCCAAACTTGGGACAAATTGCCGACGAACTTCGTCGGGTATTTTCGAGTATGGCCGACGAAATTCATTAAGTATAGCCGACGAAAATTATGTATTTCGTCGGCTATTGTTAACAACATATAGCCGACGAATTAATAAATGTTCGTCGGCTATATGTTGTTAACAATAGCCGACGAAATACATAATTTTCGTCGGCTATTTCCTCAAAAATATATTAATATTTAATAGGCATTAATTAGTTATAGCCGACGAAATAATGTAATTTTCGTCGGCTATAAGTTGTATAGCCGACGAAAATTGGTAAAATTCGTCGGCTATAGTTATTATAGCCGACGAAATAATGCCAAAATCGTCGACTTTTCTTACATTTGGGAAAAAAAAAATTAAATTATTTTCTAAATTACCATTCCAAGCAACCTGCAAATCACAAAAACATTCAATGCGTTTGCACCAACAAGAAACACGTCTAAATACCATTTTTATTAAATTCGTTCTAATATACATAAACCCTAAACCCTAATCATCACCTAAACTACTAAAGTCTAGCAGGTCATCCCCAGCATCCTGCTCTCCATCAGGCTCGTCATCCTGCTGACCGAACACAGGAGGTTGAGGCATTGGAGATTCCGCTAACCGCTGAAACGGGGGCGGGGGTGGAAGGCCTTGTTGTTGTGCCGCGAACAGCTCATAGCACCAGTTTTGTTGGCCGTCGTAGTTGTGTTGCCGAATTCTTTCGCATTCGGCATGCCAACCGGCCACATCCAACTGATACTGCTGTGATCTGCGGCGCGTCTCCTGCTGATACTGCTGTGTGCTGCGGCGCAGCTCCTGTACTGTCTGAGACGAGGTCGCCAATTCTGCGGCCAATCGCTGCACTTCCCCCCTCATATGCTGGCTCTCCCCGCCTCCCTTCTTCTGACCTCCCTTAGTGGTCTTCAGAAGCCCTAGTCCAGCACTTCCCAAACCCCGGCAGTAGTAGTTGTTTGACCGGTTTGGGAAGGCTGCGTCGAAGATCCTCGCTGCTGTTTGGACACTGGACCGGTCGACATGGCGCATGGCTTCTTCCAGATCTGCCTCTGAAATGTTCGGTTGTGTGTCCCGAACTACTTGCTGGAGCACCTCTTCTTCTGCCCGGTTGACCCTCTCCTAAGTGGACGGGAAAAAAAAATTAATATTATAACAAATATATAATTAAGTAAAATTAATAATTAAAATTTTAAAATTGTAATGAACGACTTACGAGCTGTTCTGTCGCTTGTGGATAAGCGATCTTGAACGTCTCCACGTACGGGTTGCTATCAGGATGATCTCTGAGCGCCTCCTCCTGATACTGTGCAAACGGCCGTGAACCAGCATGATGGGGGGTTGTGTTCCGGCGGCGGTTCGCAGAGTTTATCCGAGACCGTTCCTTCAAACAAATAATAAAATATTAGAAAAATACATCAGAAAATATTAATGTAATAATTATAAAATAATTAAACTAATAATTAAAATATTAACAAAATAAACATTTTTACTGAAGTTTAGTATTTACCTGCATAACTGGGTTGTTGAAGTCTACTGTCTTCAACCAACGCCACTCGTACTCCCGGAACACGAACTCCCTGGGAGTGCCCATACGACCAAGGTGGTCGTACTCGTTATAGTGGGAACGCAGCTCGTTCTTCCACTCTTTGAACCTACGAAAAAAACAAAAGTGCATTAGAAATATTATTAATATCATAAAATATTAATAATTATAAGATAATTATAATATCATAAAAACAAACGTACCTCAAGGTCTGCTGCTTGTCCGCCCAATCCCGCCTGTGTTCGGCAATCTCGAAGAATGTCTGAAAAATAATATTTTATTAGTTTTACAATTGTAATAATACCGAAAATTATTAAATATTACGATAAATAAATTAAATTTTTTAAATTACTCACCGCCGCGGCAATGTTCACCTCCCTCTTGATCTCTTGGGGCACATCAGCCCACCGGGTCCACAACATAAGGACTCTGTCCCTAATCACTGACCCCACGCAACCCGAGTAGTCGCGTTTTTTCTTCCCCTGAACCTCCTGATTAGGAGGTTCGTTGATCTGGATCCTGCCGCTGCGCTCAACAGTTTTCCTGAGCGTGTCAAAACAGATGACACCTCTCGTATTCCTCCGTGAACTGCTAGCGGCTGTCCCTATCACAAAAACGACGATTGGTTAATAAAATTAAATATTAGTGCGTTAATTTTAATAAAATATTTAATTAATAAAATCAAATGTTACCTGAAGTGGATGACTCGTCTGTCGACTTCCCTTTTCTCCTCGCCGAAATAAGGTGGTCAGGGTCCTCAAATGGCTGCTGCCGGTATGCCTCCGCAGCACTAACGTACTGAGGCATATCCGGCCATAAGGGCACACCCTGATAGTCGACCTCCGGTATCGCCGGAATGTTGTACGGGAGGAAAAGCTGGTTTGGGAGAGTAGGAACCTCAGTCGAGTCAGCACCAGACTGAGTCGGACTCGGCATCGGCTCCCGATGAACCTCAGGCATACGAACCTGAGGAACGTCGGCAGCTATCTCCTCGTGAAACAGCTGCCGACTAAACCTCGGAGACACAGCGGGACCGGCATGCGGAAGTGAAGTGCTCGACGGCCGCCCCGCCTGGAGAAGGGTCTGGTGCCGAGCACTCACACTCCGTCGCGGCTGGTCTGCATCCACAGTTCTCTGCGGCTGGGATGAATCTACACTCCTCCGCGGCTGGCTAGTGGTCCTCTCAGGCTGGCTAGCGGTCCTCTCGGAGTCTGCGGAACCGCCGGAATTTCTAGAACCTCTAGATCTGCTGCCACGACGGCCTCCGAATAGGTTTCTTAATGCATCGGCCATCTAAAGCCCGAGGCATTAATACATTAATTGATATTAAATTATATTATATTAAATAAAAAATTCTAATTAATATCATAACCAATAATACTAACATATTTTAATATAACAATTTATATACTAACATATTAAATTATATTATATTAAATAACAAATTCTAATTAAATATAATTAAGCTATATATATAATTAAGCTAAATTATACAATTAAGTTATCAATTTATATAATTAAAAAATCAATTTATACGTATAAATTATATAATTAAAATAAATTTGGAAACAATTACCTAAATTAACATAAATACCTAAAATTTATTTAAATTAACATAAATACCTAAAATTTACCTAAATTAACATAAATACCTAAATTATACCTAAATTAACATAAATACCTAAATTATACATAAATTAACATAAATACCTAAAATTTACCTAAATTAACATAAATACCTAAAATTTACCTAAATTAACATAAATACCTAAATTATACCTAAATTAACATAAATACCTAAATTATAAATAAATTAACATAAATACCTAAAATTTACCTAAATTAACATAAATACCAAAATTATGCCTAAATTAACATAAATACCTAAATTATACATAAATTAACATAAATACCTAAAATTTACCTAAATTAACATAAATACCTAAATTATACATAAATTAACATAAATACCTAAAATTTACCTAAATTAACATAAATACATAAATTATACCTAAATTAACATAAATACAAAAATTAACATAAATTAACAATTATAACTAAATTAACAATTAATTAACATAAATGAAAAAAAAAAAAAAATTCCTTACATTGCTTGATTCGGGCAGAGGAGAAGGAGGCCGGCCGGAGGAGGGAGGAGGAGGGACAGGCCTTTCATCGGCACTGTAAACGGAGGAGGGAGACGGCGGCCGGAAAAAAATGGAGGAGGAGGGAGGAGGTGCCGGGGCTGCCGGCCGGATTGGAGGAGGAAGAGGGAGGAGGTCGGGCCGGGGCTGCCAACGTGGAGGAGATAGAGGGAGGAGGGCCGGATTGCACGTCGAAGAGGAAGATTGGAAAAATGCAGCAAATGGAGGCTAGGGTTCGGCTGCAACAAACTTATACCCGATAGTATAGCCGACGAATTAAAAAGATTTCGTCGGCTATATTTAAGTATAGCCGACGAAATGCTTTAATTCGTCGGCTATACTTAAGTATAGCCGACGAAATACTTTAATTCGTCGGCTATACTTAAGTATAGCCGACGAAATGTTAAAAAAATTTCGTCGGCTATACTTAAGTATAACCGATGACATTTATCAACTCGTCGACCATAGTTTAGGCGCTCAGCAACCGTCCGATCTCCCCCATCCAACGGCGAACAATGAAAAGGCGCGGATCACTAGAGTTTAGCCGACGAAATTAAATATTTCGTCGGCTATACTTTGGAAAATCACAGCCGTTCGATCTGAGCCATCCAACGGCGGACACTAAGCGGATGGCAAGAGTTTATCCGACGAAATATTTGATTTCGTCGGCTAAACTTTAGAAATAGCCGACGAAATATTTGATTTCGTCGGCTAAACCTTTGGTCAAACTACAAGGTCAAACCTCTAAACCCTATAAATTAAAACGAAAATTGAGCCGTCTAAATGACGTTTTTTGGCCTTATCTTCAACAGAGAATAGTTTCAAATCGATGAGACGCGACTAATCGTATAAAAATTTTCCTCAAAATATTTACCGACCGTCATGCTACCCATAGGAAAACGGGAGTAAAAAACAGTTAACCGCAACATTCCGCACACAGATTTTGTCGGAATCTGCTCATTTTTCAACCGTAGACGTTTTTCAATATTTCGGTCATATCTTATTTCACAACACATTTGCATTTGAAGAGTCTACGTATAGTAACTATTTGAAACTATACATTCATTTAAACACTTGGTAAACAAGTTAAGGAACATTAGTGCATATGTTCCGACTTTGAATCTAAAAGTTTGGAAAATCTATTCCAACCGTCAGATATCACCGTTAAGATTAAATACATGTATGAAAAAAAATCCAACTACATCTGACAACGTTAAAGGCTCGATCGGGACGGTCAACCGGGTGAGTCAAACCTCTAAACGCTTTAAAACGGAAATTGGCCCGTCTAAATGACGTTTTTTGGCCTGATCTTCAACAGAGAATAGTTTCAGATCGATGAGACGCAACTAATCGAATAAAAATTTTCCTCAAAAGATTTACCGACCGTCAGTCTACCCATAGGAAAACGGAAGTAAAAAACAGTTAACCGCAACATTCCGCACACAGATTTTGTCGGAATCTATTCATTTTTCAACCGTAGACGTATTTCAATATTTCGGTCATATCTTATTTCACGACACATTTGCATTTGAAGGATGAAGCAATGGTTTGTCGACAGTGATAGAAAATGGAAGCTGCTCATTTTTTGTTTTTTTTTTTAATCATAGCCGACGAAATAAAACCTAGTATTCGTCGGCTATTCTTTTGTCGTTTTCGGTAAAAAATAAAATATTTATTTTTAAAAAACTTATGGCCGACGAAATAATGATTCTTTTCGTCGGCCATTGTTCGTAAAATAATTATTTTTAAAAAACTTATGGCCGACGAAATACTTAATTTTCGTCGGCCATTGTTCGTAAAATAATTATTTTTAAAAAACTTATGGCCGACGAAATTTAATTTTTCTTCGGCCATTATTGTAATGGCCGACGAAATAATGCATTTTTCGTCGGCTATTCTCTGAAAAAAAAAAAACCAAAAAAATCAGTGGTTTTACACCTCTCCTATTCCGATGTCCTGTTCACATATAACCAAAATTGAACATAAAAAACCAGAAACCCAACAGTCAACATATTTCAAATTTTTTTTAAGGGGTTTGGAACCCAGCCAAGCTGGGAGGCTCATCCCCACGCCCGTTCATTAGAAATGAGTTGATTGCAAATGAAAGGATTACATCATTTAAATTACTTAATCCGTCGGATTGTAATCGGAATCATCGGATGAGTCTTCTTCGGTTTCTGAATTGCTCGATAGGGGTAATCTATGTCTTTCCTCACCATTGGAGTCCTCGTTAGTTTCTTCAGTTGGATCAACATCAACAAGCAGTGGCTCTTCACGTCGAATTCGTACCGGCGTGTCTAGGCGAATAAAAGAGGAGTCAGGAATACCGTTTGAGTTGGGCTCTTGATACGCGGTGCCCCCTTCCTCGTTCTCTTCAACCACTCCAAGTGTAGACGCCCGGTAAATGTTGCGATGGTGGATAGTGTTGACTACTTTCCACGGGTCACCCTTGGCGAGATCATCAAGATAAAACACTTGTTTCACCCATGTGGCTAAAACGAACGGGTCGTCCTCATATCATGATGTACTAGTGTTCACAGAACTTACGCCGTATTGATCGGTTTTCATGCTCTGCGGCCGTGTGTCAAACCATCTACACTTGAAAAGGTGCACTTTCATGCCTTCCCCGTAATGCAGTTCCACAACTGAATGGAGAACACCGTAATAGTCAACTCCACCATCCCCACCATGTGCCATAACCCCTGAATTTTGTGTTTTCAGTCTGAGGTCTCTGTCTTCACATCGAAATAACACACCATTCACCTTGCACGTCGCATAAACTTTTGAATAGACCGGCCTCCTCGCTAAAAGTCTGAGTTCGTGCGACCAATTTGGGTGATTATCATTTGCAATAAGGTCCATCTGCAACCATCAGAATCAACTATAAATATGAATAAATATACACAATAATATATGAACACGTATAGAATAGTGTTAAAGGTACGTACCCAGCGGCCGAAATACTCTGCGAATGTCTGGTTGTGGTAATCGCGATCACCTGCTACTCCTTCACAGCGTAGATGTATGTCCTTCCAAAACTGAACTTCTGGACAGTTGATTAGTACCCACCAATGTGCAATGGCTACTTCATAATCTTTCAACTTGTAGGAATCTGGCATGTTTCCACCGAGTACAACATCGTCGGAGAGTATGGAAAGATTGAACTGTGACGGTACATCTTCCTGTATGCTTTCCTGTAACGCTCCGAAATACAGCTTCATGTAGGTGACGCACTCGTGCGCAATATATGCTTCAGCTATACATCCTTCAGGTGCGGATCTGTTTTGGACAAAACCACCGTATTGTCCAAGTTGCCTATAAATCAAGTTTTTAAAGTGTTATGATAATACATTAACACTATATCACATATAGTGATGAGGAAATTAACATAAGGTGTAAAATACGTACCTTTCCATCGGATACATCCAAGTGAAGTGCACAGGACCGGTAAGCAACAACTGCCGAGGAAGATGGATCATGAGGTGAGGCATGATGTCGAAAAAATTTGGAGGAAATATCATCTCAAATTTACACATGATATGAATGATGTCTTGTTGCATTTCCCGGAGGTCAGATTTTCTCACTTCCCGTGTGCATACCTTCTGGAAAAATCTTGCCAACGCTACTAACGGCTCCACAACGTGACGGGGAAGGAACGGTCGAATGAAAACAGGGAAGAGACGTTGTAGCAGGATATGATTGTCATGACTTTTCAACCCGTACAGAATGTTGAATTGTCTATTGACACACTTAGCTATATTTCCAGCAAAGCCTGAAGGATACTTGGCCCGACTTATCTAATGGAAAATTTCTGATTTATGCTCAGGCTTGACGGTGTAAGGAGCTTGAGGCATTTTTCTCTTCCCTTGTTTCAACCATAGTGGTTTTCTGATATTCATGTTTTGCATATCAGTGCGAGCCTTAGGACCGTCTTTCGTCTTCCCCTCCAAGTTCAGCGTTGTGCCCACCACACTTTCAGAAACATTTTTTTCTATGTGCATAACGTCTAGAAAGTGACGGATCAGCAACTCACACCAGTACGGGAGTTCCCACAATATGCTCTTATGTGTCCAGAATTTGTACTCCTCAGGCCTTTCAGGTATTTCCACTACAATATCGGGATGATTGCTGAGGGGCCCAAAATCGTACTCATTAAGTCTTGCTAAAATTTCTCTTCCTGTCCATCTTCTGGGAGCACGGCCGTGTTCTTCGGTTCCATCAAATGCGGCGGACTCGTAACGCCAGTGGTGATCCGCCGGAAGGAACACACGATGACCCATTCGGCATATCTTGTTGCAATGAGGGGTGCTCCCATAATCGCTGAGGCACTCTGGACAAGCCTTGTATCCCCTAACAACGCTGCCCGACAACATCCCATAAACAGGAAAATCACTGATGGTACCAATAACCATGGCATGCATCTGGAACGTCTCCTGCTTGTACTTTGCAAAAGTGGGATGACCAACGTCCCACAATACCTTAAGCTCTTCAATCAATGGTCTCATATACACATCGAAACATTTTCCTGGGTAACCAGGCCCCGGAATCAACAACGTCAACATATTATATTCCTTCTTCATGCACATCCACGGAGGAAGGTTGTACGGTACCAAAACCACCGGCCATATACTGTATGAAAGACTCATGGTGCCGAAAGGGTTGAACCCGTCGGTTGAGAGCCCGAGCCTAACGTTTCTGACATCTGACGCAAAATAAGGAAACTCATTGTTTATATGCTTCCAAGCCGCTCCGTCAGAGATGTGTGTCATGATATCTGCGTCTCCCGCGTCCCGCTCACCGTGCCACCTCATAGCTTTTGCGGTGGTTTTTGACATGTACAACCGCTCAAGCCTATCTCTCAACGGAAAATACCGAAGCACTTTCACAGGTTTCCTATTGCCTGCTCCCGTCAACTTATATCGGTCAGACTGACATATCGGACATGCGTCAAGGCTAGCAAGGTCATTCCCTTCTGCATCTTCACCCCAGAAGAGAACGCAGTCAAATGCGCATGCATGGATCTTAATGTAGGAAAGCCCTAGATTTTTAAGGATACTTCGGACCTGACGGTGATTGGTAGGATTACGATGACCCTCCTCCAACAACGAAGAAGTGTACTGTAGATATTCATCCACTTGCTTGATGCTCCCTTTTGTCTCGACTTTAATCCTCATTACCTCCATCACACTTTGAAGAACTGTCTTCTCAGAACTTGAAGACACAGGGGTCTGTTACAATGCAATCAGTTTGTTGTACTTGTCAAAGGCAGCAGTGTTGACAACTTGTGGGAACGGCTGCACCGGGTCCTGCATATATTGTTCCCCACGTACACCGCTTTCAAAAGGAAACACGTCGTTGACGAATCCCATTGTTGGATCGTTGGATGTACTACTACTCCCCGCCTCAAAATACTGCCCATGATCATGCGATCCATCTAATGATGGCTCACCGTGATATATCCAACGTGTGTACTTCGGCCAAAACCCATTACTCTTTAGGTGCTCCCATACTGTCCTAATCGGAAATCGACACATATCACTGCGACACTTACATTTCTTGCACGGGCAATAATGGTAATTCCCCTTTGCATTTTCCTCGACGAACTGCATAAAATCCACAACTCCTGTAGTGTATCGTCGGTCATGCCTTGGAAGCGAAATCCAACTCTTATCTCGATCCATATATAGCCTGATAATAATATATATGTATAACTTTAATTAATAATAAATTAATTAACACATATATATTACAATATATGTTATTATCAACATCAACTCATATATATATATATACCATTAATTAACAACCATTATTTAAGTTCATTACACTATCAACAACCATTAATTAATATATTAATTTATATATATTTTAACACTAATTAAAATAATATTATTAAATTAAAACACATAATTATACTCTAACTGAAAATCAACTCAACTACAACTCAAAATCAACATATATACACATATACGTACCTATATATAGCTCCACAATGTAAGAGAGGACGGATTTCAACAATACCCACAGATTTTTCACTCTTTCTCCCGTTTTTTTTTCAAATGAGCAGCTTCTGTCCAGATCTGAAAATATAAAGACTTATAGCCGACGAAATTGCCAACTTCGTCGGTCATTCTTCCAAAATTTATATAGCCGACGAAAACTTTAATTCGTCGGCCATTATAGGAGTATAACCGACGAAACATTTTTTTTAGGGACGACGGAAAAATTCGTCGGCCATTCTTGTAGAATAGCCGACGATTTTTCATTTTTACCGACGAAATAAAAAATCGGAGAATGGCCGACGAAATTTTTTTTTTGGCGACGACAAAAATTTTCGTCGGCCATTCTTGGAAATAGCCGACGAAAAAAGTGTTTCGTCGGCCGTTTTTTTTTTTTTCGTCGGCAAAGCCATATTTTCTTGTAGTGTATTGGGTAAATTCACAATGACAATCGATGCATTTACACCAACAAGAAACACGTCTAAATGACTTATTATTTAATTTGTTCCAATATACATAAAATATAACCCTAATCATCACCTAAAGCACTAAAGTCCACCACGTCATCCCCAGCATCCAGCTGTCCATCATGCTCGTCATCCTGCTGAATGAACTCGGGAGGTTGAGGCATTGGAGGTTCAACTAACTGCTGAAACGGGGGCGGGAGTTCAAGGCCTTGTTGTTGTGCCGCGAACATAGCATACCACCAGTTTTTTTGGCCGGCGTAGTTGTGTCGCCAAATTCTCTCGCATTCAGCATGCCAACTGGACATATCCAAATGATACTGCTGTGTTATGCGGTGTTGCTCCTGTGATCTATGGAACTCGGCCGCCAATCTTACATTTTCTTCTGCCAATCTTTGCATTTCCCCCCTCATCTGTTGGCTGTCCCCGCCTCCCTTCTTTTGACCTCCTTTAGTGGTCTTCAGGAGCCCTATTCCAGAACTTCCCAAACCCCGGCAGTAGTATTGGTTTGACCGGTCTGGGAAGGCTGCGTCGAACATCCTCGCTGCCGTTTGGACATTCGATCGGTCGACCTGGCACAGGGCTTCTTGCAGATCTGCCTCTGAAATGTTCGGTTGTGTCTCCCGAACTACTTCCTGTAACACTTCTTCTTCGGCCAGGTTCACCCTCTCCTAATTGAACGGAAAAAAAAAAAATTAATATTCTAACAAATATATAATTAAGTAAAATTAATAATTTAAATTTTAAAATCGTAATCAACGACTTACGAGCTGTTCTGTCGCTTGTGGATAAGCCTTCTTGAACGTCTCTACGTACGAGTTACTATCAGGATGATCTCTAAGCGCCTCCTCCTGATATTGTGCAAATGGCCTAGAACTACCATGATGGGGGGTTGTGTTACGGCGTCGGTTCGCAGAGTTTATCCGAGACCGTTCCTTCAAACAAATAATAAAATATTAGAAAAATACATAAAAAAAATATTAGTGTAATAATTATAAAATAATTAAACTAATAATTAATAATTATAAACTGACATATCGGACATGCGTCAAGGCTAGCAAGGTCATTATTAGTTTAATTATTTTATAATTATTACACTAATATTTTTTGATGCATTTTTATAATATTTTATTGTTTGTTTGAAGCAACGGTCTCGGATAAACTCTGCGAACCGCCGCCGTAACACAACCCCCCATCATGGTGGTTCTAGGCCATTTGCACAATATCAAGAGGAGGCGCTTAGAGATCATCCTGATAGCAACCCGTACGTGGAGACGTTTAAGATCGCTTATCCACAAGCGACAGAACAGCTCGTAAGTCGTTGATTACGATTTTAAAATTTTAATTATTAATTTTACTTAATTATATATTTGTTAGAATATTAATTTTTTTTTTCCCGTTCAATTAGGAGATGGTGAACCAGGCCGAAGAAGAGGTGTTCCAGC
The DNA here is from genome assembly GCA_963682095.1 of Potentilla sterilis. Taxonomy (NCBI): domain Eukaryota; kingdom Viridiplantae; phylum Streptophyta; class Magnoliopsida; order Rosales; family Rosaceae; genus Potentilla; species Potentilla sterilis. The sequence goes on from OY821766.1 coordinate 8,036,125, forward strand.
AAGTAGTTCGGGAGACACAACCGAACATTTCAGAGGCAGATCGGCAAGAAGCCCTGCGCCAGGTCGACCAATCGAATGTCCAAATGGCAGCGAGGATGTTCGACGCAGCCTTCCCACACCGGTCAAACCAATACTACTGCCGGGGTTTGGGAAGTTCTGGAATAGGGCTTCTGAAGACCACTAAGGGAGGTTAAAAGAAGGGAGGAGGGGAGAGCCAACAGATGAGGGGGGAAGTGCAGAGATTGGCCGCAAGATTGGCGGTCGAGGCCCAGAGATCACAGGAGCAATGCCGCAGAATACAGCAGTATCATTTGGATATGGCCAGTTGGCATGCTGAATGCGAGAGAATTCGGCAACACAACTAAACCGGCCAACAAAACTGGTGGTATGATATGTTCGAGGCACAACAACAATCCCTTGAACCTCCGCCCCCGTTTCAGCCGTTAGTTGAACCTCCAATGCCTCAACCTCCCGAGGATGACGAGCATGATGGAGAGCAGGATGTTGGGGATGACGTGGTGGACTTTAGTGCTTTAGGTGATGATTAGGGTTATATTTTATGTATATTGGAACAAATTAAATAATAAGTCATTTAGACGTGTTTCTTGTTGGTGTAAATGCATGGATTGTCTTTGTGATTTGCAGGTTGCTTGGAATGGTAATTTAGAAATTAATTTAATTTTTTTTCCCAAAAATTAAGAATAGCCGACGATATTGGCATTATTTCGTCGGCTATAAGTGCTATAGCCGACGATTTTTACCAATTTTCGTCGGCTATAACGATTATAGCCGACGAAAATTACATTATTTCGTCGGCTATAACTAATAAATACCTATTAAAATATTAATATATTCTGACGAAATAACCGACGAAATAGATGAAATCGTCGGCTATATTTCAGAACAAATAGCCGAAGAAATTCGTCGGCTATAGGTTATGATATCGTCGGCCATGCTCGAGAATAGCCGACGAATTTCGTCGGATATTTTGCCAAGGTTTGGTCGACAAAATGAATTTTCGTCGGTAAAATCGTCGGCCATACTCGAGAATAGCCGACGATTTCGTTATTTTCGTCGGCCATTGGTATTACTGACCCCGTTTTTCCGACGAATTATAGTCGACCAAAATTTCGTCGGCAGAAGGAATAGCCAACGAAAATTTGGCATAGTAGACGAAATTTTTTTCGTCGGCTATTCTCTCCGATCTGGTAGTGCGCATTAGAAATATTATTAATATCATAAAATATTTCAAATTATAAGATGAGGAATTCCCAACGTACCTCGAGTTCTGCATTGCGTCCGCCCAAGCCTGCTTGTGTTCGGCAATCTCGAAGTATGCCTGAAAGATAATATTTTATTAGTTTTACAATTATAACAATACCAAAAATTATTAAATATTACGATAAAGAAATTAAGTTTTTTAAATTACTCACCGACGCCGCGTTGTTGACCTCTCTCTTGATCTCTTCCGGCACATCAGCCCACCGTGCCCACAACATAGGGACTCTATCCCTAATTTGTGCCCCCACGCAACCCGCGTAATCGCGGCGTTTTTCCCCCTACTCTCAACAGTTCTCCTGAGCGTGTCAAAACATATGACACCTCTCGTGTTCCTGCTTGAACTGCTAGCGGCTGTCCCTATCACATAAACGACGATTGGTTAATAAAATTAAATATTAGTGCGTTAATTTTAATAAAACATTTAATTAATAAAATCAAATGTTACCTGAACTCGATGACCCGTCTGTCGACTTTCCTTTTCTCCTCGCCGAAATCAGGAGCTCAGGTCTCTCAAATGGCTCATGATGGTATGCCTCTGCAACACTCACGTACTGAGGCATATCAGGCCATATGGGCACACCACGAAAGTCGACCTCAGGTATCGCAGGAATGTTGTACGGGAGGTAGAGCTGATTTGGGAGAGTAGGCCCCTCAGTCGAGTCAGCAGCAGACGGCGCCGGACTCGTCATCAGCTCCCGATAAACCTCAGGCATACGGACCTGAGGAACGTCTGGAGCTATCTCGTCCTGAAATAGTTGCCTACTCGACCTCGGAGCATCTGGCCGGAGAGGGGGACGTGAACTGCTCGACGGCCGCCCCGCCTGGAGAAGGGTCTGGTGCCGAGAACTCACACTCCTCCGCGGCTGGGATGAATCCACACTCCTCTGCGACTGGGATGAATCCATCCTCTGAGACTGGCTGGTGGTCCTCTCAGGCTGGCTAAGGGTCCTCTCGGAGTCTCCGGAACCGGCAGAACTTCCAGAACCCCTAGATCTGGAAGAACGACGGCCTCCGAAAAACTGTCTGAATGCATCGGCCATCTGGAGCTTGAGGTATTAATACATTAATTAATATTAAATTATATTACATTAAATAAAAAATTCTAATTAATATAATAACCAATAATACTAACATATTTTAAAACATACTAACAAATTAATATTTAAATTTTAACTAATTTTAAATAATACTAACCATTAACCTAAATATAACCATTTATATACAAATATAACTATATTTCATTATTAACATATATATACATACAAATAACCATTTATATATTAACAAAAATATAACCATTTATATAATTAGACTACCAATTTATATATATAATTAATTTAACAATTTATATATAACAATTAAAATATACATTAACATATAACCAATATTAACAAATATATAACAATTTATATAATTAATCTACAAATTTATATATATAATCAATCTAACAATTTATACATATAACCAATACATATAACAATTTAACACACACTTAAATATCTAAATTATATACCTAAATTATAAAATTAAAATAAATTGAAAAAAAAACTAAAAAAAACCTTCGGATCTGTTTTGGCGGAGGAGGAGGAGGGGAAGGAGGAGGAGGTGGCCGGAGGAGGAAGAGGCCGGATTTAGGGTTGACGGTTAGGAGGAGGAGGAGAGCGGACGGCGCCGGCGCCGATTTGAGGAGGAGGATGACGACCAGTTCGGAATGGAGGAGACGCACGGCCGATTTGAGGAGCGGAGGAGGAGTTTTTGTGAATTTAGGGTTGAAAAAGTCGGGCTGTTGCGGCTTTGAGCTTTTATAGCAGAGAGAATAGCCGACGAATTAAAAGATTTCGTCGGCTATTCTATGAACATCGTAGGCTATACTTTGGAAGATCAGCAGCCGTCTGATCTGAGTCATCCAACGGCGGACAATAAAAAAGCGCGGATCGCAAGCGTTTAGCCGACGAAAATTATATTTCGTCGGCTAAACTAAGAGAATAGCCGACGATTTAAAATATTTCGTCGACTATGCTTTGGAAAATCAACAGCCGTCGGATCTGAGCCATCCAACGGCGGACAATAAAAAGGCGCGGATCGCAAGAGTTTAGCCGACGAAATATAATTTTCGTCGGCTAAACTTTAGGTCAAACCACTAAGTCAAACCTCTAAACGCTTAAAAACGGAAATTAGTCTAGTTAAACGACAGTTTCTGGCCTCACCTTCAACAGATAATAGTTTCAAATCAATGAGACGCAACTAATCGTATAAAAATTTTACAAAATTGATTTAACGAACGTCAGGCTACCCATAGGAAAACGAAAGTAAAAAACAGTTAACCGCAACATTCGGCACACAGAGTTTATCGGAATCTTGTCATTTTTCAACCGTAGACGTATTTCATTATTTCGGTCATATCTTATATCACAACATTTTTGAATTTGAAGAGTCTACGTATAGTAACTATTTGAAACTATACATTCACTTAAACACTTAGTAAACAAGTTAAGGAACATTAGTGCATATGTTCTGATTTTGAATCTAAAAGTTTAGAAAATCTATTCCAACCGTCAGAGATCACCGTTAAGATTAAATACATGTATGGAAAAAAAATCCAACTTCAGCTAACAACGTTAAAGGCTCGATCGGAACGGTCAACCGGGTGAGTCAAACCTCTAAACGCTTAGAAATGGTAATTGGCCTGTCTAAATGACGTTTTTTTACCTGACCTTCAACAGATAATAGTTTCAAATCGATGAGATGCAACTAATCGTATAAAAATTTTCCTCAAAATATTTACCGAAGGTAACGCTACCATTAGGGAAACGAAGGAATAAAACCTTTGACCGCATCTTTCGCCACTCAGATTTTATTGGAATCTTGTCATTTTTCAACCGTAGATGTATTTCATTATTTCGGGCATATCTTGTTTGACAACATTTTTGCATTTGAAGGATGAAGCAATGGTTTATCGTAAGTGATAGAAAATGGAATATGTTCATTTTTTGTTTTTTTTTTAAATCATAGCCGACGAGAGACCCGTACTCGTCGGCTATTCTTTTGTCGTTTTAGGTCTAAAATAAAATATGTATTTTTTAATATTTATGGCCGACGAAATAATGAATTTTCGTCGGCTATACATCTGAAAAAAAAAACAGTTGGCAAGGAAGTTGAAGCAAATTTCAATTGGCAGTGCTGTTTATCTGCACCGAAAACTGTACTCTGTCTCGAAGGACTGGAAACCCTCTGACTCAAATGAAAAAATGGATGACTCAAATGGCAAAAGTTAAATGTTGCATTCGGCACACAGATTTTATCGGAATCTTGTCATTTTTCAACCCCTGACTGTATTTCATTATTTCGGTCATATCTTATTTCACAACATTTTTTGCATTTGAAGGATGAAGCAATGGTTTATCGTTAGTGATAGAAAATGGAATATGGTCATTTTTTGTTTTTTATTTTTAAATCATAGCCAACGAGAGACTCGTACTCGTCGGATATTCTTTTGTCGTTTTCTGTCTAAAATAAAATATGTATTTTCCAATATAGTTATAGCCGACGAAATAATGAATTTTTCGTCAGCTATTATGAGTATAGCCGACGAAATAACTTGTTTTTCGTCGGCCATTATATGAAAAAGGTAAAAAAAATCAGTAGGTTTACACCTCTCGTATTCCTTTTTCCTGTTCATATATAACCAAAATTGAACATCAAGAAAACAGAAACCCAGCAGTCAACATATTTCAATTTCTTTTTTTAAGGGGTTTGGAACCCAGCCTAGCTGGGAGGCTCATCCCCACGCCCGTTCATTAGAAATTAGTGGATTACAAATGAAAGGATTACATCATCTAAATTACTTAATCCGTCGGATTGTAATCGGAATCATCGGATGAGTCTTCTTCGGTTTCTGAATTGCTCGATAGGGGTAATCTATGTCTTTCCTCACCACTAGAGTCCTCGTTAGTTTCTTCATTTGGATCAACATCAACAAGCAGTGGCTCTTCACGTCGAATTCGCACCGGCGTGTCTAGGCGAATAAAAGAGGAGTTAGGAATACCGTTTGAGTTGGGCTCTTGATACGCGGTGCCACCTTCCTCGTTCTCTCCAGCCACTCCAAGTGCAGACGCCCGGTAAATGTTGCGATGGTGGATAGTGTTGACTACTTTCCACGGGTCACTCTTGACGAGATCATCAAGATAAAACACTTGTTTCACCCATGTGGCTAAAACGAACGGGTCGTCCTCATACCATGATGTACTAGTGTTCACAGAAGTTATGCCGTATTGATCGGTTTTCATGCTCTGCGGCCGTGTGTCAAACCATCTACACTTGGAAAGGTGCACTTTCATGCCTTCCCCATAATGCAGTTCCACAACTGAATGGAGAACACCGTAATAGTCAACTCCATCATCCCCACCATGTGTCATAACCCTTGAATTTTGTGTTTTCAGCCTGACGTCTCTCTCTTCACATCGAAATAACACACCATTCACCTTGCACGTCGCATAAACTTTTGAATAGACCGGCTTCATCGCTAGAAGTCTGAGTTCGTGCGACCAATTTGGGTGATTATCATTTTTAATAAGGTCCATCTGCAACCATCAGAATCAACTATAAATATGAATAATTATACACAATAATATATAAATACGTATAGAATAATGTTAAAGTTACGTACCCAGAGGCCGAAATACTCTGCGAATGTCTGGTTGTGGTAATCGAGATCACCTCCTACTTGTTCACAGTTTAGATGCATGTTCTTCCAAAACTGAACTTCTAAACAGTTAATTAGTACCCACCAATGTGCAATGGCTACTTCATAATCTTTCAACTTGTAGGAAACTGGCATTTTCCACCGAGTACAACATCGTCGAAGAATATGGAAAGATTGAACTGTGAAGGTACATCTTCCGGTATGCTTTCCTGTAACGCTCCTAAATACAGCTTCATGTAGGTGACGCACTAGTGCGCAATATACGCTTCAGCTATACATTCTTCAGGTGCGGATCTGTTTTGGACAAAATCACCGTATTGTCCAAGTTGCCTATAAATCAAGTTTTTAAAGTGTTATGATAATACATTAATACTATATCACATATATTGATGAGGAAATTAACATAAGGTGTAAAATACGTACCTTTCCATCGGATACATCCAAGTGAAGTGCACAGGACCGGTAAGCAACAACTGCCGAGGAAGATGGATCATGAGGTGAGGCATGATGTCGAAAAAATTTGGAGGAAATATCATCTCAAATTTACACATGATATGAACGATGTCTTGTTGCATTTCCCGGAGGTCAGATTTTCTCACTTCCCGTGTGCATACCTTCTGGAAAAATCTTGCCAACGCTACTAACGGCTCCACAACGTGACGGGGAAGGAACGGTCGAATGAAAACAGGGAAGAGACGTTGTAGCAGGATATGATTGTCATGACTTTTCAACCCGTAAAGATTGTTGAATTGTCTGTTCACACACTTGGCTATATTTCCAGCAAAGCCTGAAGGATACTTGGCCCGACTTATCCAATGGAAAATTTCTGATTTATGCTCAGGCTTGACGGTGTAAGGAGCTTGATGCATTTTTCTCTTCTCTTGTTTCAACCATAGTTGTTTTCTGATATTCATGTTTTGCAGATCAGTGCGAGCCTTAGGACCGTCTTTCGTCTTCCCCTCCAAGTTCAACGTTGTGCCCACCACACTTTCAGAAACATTTTTTTCTATGTGCATAAGGTCTAGGAAGTGACGGATCAGCAACTCACACCAGTACGGGAGTTCCCACAATATGCTCTTATGTGTCTAGAATTTGTACTCCTCAGGTCTTTCAGGTATTTCCGCTACAATATCAGGTACTCACACCGTATATATATATACCATTAATTAACAACTCAAAATCAACTTTCAAAACTCTTTCAAAATGGTTGTTAATTAATGGTATATATATATATATATGAGTTGATGTTGATAATAATATATATTGTAATATATATGTGTTAATTAATTTCTTATCAATTAAAGTTATACATATATATTATTATCAGGCTATATATGGATCGAGATAAGAGTTGGATTTCGCTTCCAAGGCATGACCGACGATACACTACAGGAGTTGTGGATTTTTTGCAGTTCGTGGAGGAAAATGCAAACGGGAATGAATACCATTATTGCCTGTGCAAGAAATGTAAGTGTCGCAGTGATATGTGTCGATTTCCGATTAGGACAGTATGGGAGCACCTAAAGAGTAATGGGTTTTGGTCGAAGTACAAACGTTGGATATATCACGGTGAGCCATCATTAGATGGATCGCATGATCATGGGTAGTTTTTTGAGGCTGGCAGTAGTAGTACATCCAACGATCCAACAATGGCATTCGTCAACGACGTGTTTCCTTTTGAAAAGCGGTGTACGTAGGGAACAATATATGCATGACCCGGTGCAGCCGTTCCCACAAATTGTCAACACTGCTGCCTTTGACAAGTACAACAAACTTATTGCATTGCAACAGACCCCTGTGTCTTCAAGTTCTGAGAAGACAGTTCTTCAAAGTGTGATGGAGGTAATGAGGATTAAAGTCGAGACAAAATCGAGCATCAGGCAAGTGGATGAATATCTACAGTACACTTCTTCGTTGTTGGAGGAGGGTCATCGTAATCCTACCAATCACCGTCAGGTCCGAAGTATCCTCAAAGATCTAGGGCTTTCCTACATTAAGATCCATGCATGTGCATTTGACTGCATTCTCTTCTGGGGTAAAGATGTAGAAGGGAATGACCTTGCTAGCCTTGAGGCATGTCCGATATGTCAGTCTGACCGATATAAGTTGACGGGAGCAGGCAATAGGAAACCTGTGAAAGTGCTTCGGTATTTTCCGTTGAGAGATAGGCTTGATCGGTTGTACATGTCAGAAACCACCGCAAAAGCTATGAGATGGCACGGTGAGCGGGACGCGGAGACGCAGATATCATGACACACATCTCTGACGGAGCGGCTTGGAAGCATATAAACAATGAGTTTTCTCATTTTGCGTCAGATGTTAGAAACGTCAGGCTCCAGCTCTCAACCAACGGGTTCAACCCTTTCGACACCATGAGTCTTTCATACAGTATATGGCCGGTGGTTTTGGTACCTTACAACCTTCCTCCGTGGATGTGCATGAAGAAGGAATATAATATGTTGACGTTGTTGATTCCGGGGCCTGGTTACCCAGGGAAATGTCTCGATGTGTATATGAGACCATTGATTGAAGAGCTTAAGGTATTGTGGGACGTTGGTCATCCCACTTTTGACAAGTACAAGAAGGAGACGTTCCAGATGCATGCCATGGTTATTGGTACCATCAGTGATTTTCCTGCTTATGGGATGTTGTCGGGCAGCGTTGTTAGGGGATACAAGGCTTGTCCAGAGTGCCTCAGCGATTATGGGAGCACCCCTCATTGCAACAAGATATGCAGAATGGGTCATCGTGTGTTCCTTCCGGCGGATCACCACTGGCGTTACGAGTCCGCCTCATTTGATGGAACCGAAGAACACGGTGGTCCTCCCAGAAGATGGACGGGAAGAGAAATTTTAGCAGTGCTTAATGAGTACGATTTTGGGCCCCTCAGCAATCATCCCGATATTGTAGCGGAAATACCTGAAAGACCTGAGGAGTACAAATTCTGGACACATAAGAGCATATTGTGGGAACTCCCGTACTGGTGTGAGTTGCTGATCCGTCACTTCCTAGACGTTATGCACATAGAAAAAAATGTTTCTGAAAGTGTGGTGGGCACAATGCTGAACTTGGAGGGGAAGACGAAAGACGGTCCTAAGGCTCGCACTGATCTAGATAACAGGAATATCAGAAAACAACTATGGTTGAAACAAGAGAAGAGAAAAATGCCTCAAGCTCCTTACACCGTAAAGCCTGAGCATAAATCAGAAATTTTCCATTGGATAAGTCGAGCCAAGTATCCTTCAGGCTTTGCTGGAAATATAGCCAAGTGTGTGAACAGACAATTCAACAATCTTTACGGGTTGAAAATTCATGACAATCATATCCTGCTGCAACGTCTCTTCCCTGTTTTCATTCTACCGTTCCTTCCCCGTCACGTTGTGGAGCCGTTAGTAGCGTTGGCAAGATTTTTCCAGAAGGTATGCACACGGGAAGTGAGAAAATCTGACCTCCGGGAAATGCAACAAGACATCGTTCATATCATGTGTAAATTTGAGATGATATTTCCTCCAAATTTTTTCGACATCATGCCTCACCACATGATCCATCTTCCTCGGCAGTTGTTGCTTACCGGTCCTGTGCACTTAATTTGGATGTATCCGATGGAAAGATACGTATTTTACACCTTATGTTAATTTCCTCATCAATATATGTGATTTAGTATTAATGTATTATCATAACACTTTAAAAACTTGATTTATAGGCAACTTGGACAATACGGTGATTTTGTCCAAAACAGATCCGCACCTGAAGAATGTATAGCTGAAGCGTATATTGCGCACTAGTGCGTCACCTACATGAAGCTGTATTTAGGAGCGTTACAGGAAAGCATACCGGAAGATGTACCTTCACAGTTCAATCTTTCCATATTCTTCGACGATGTTGTACTCGGTGGAAAATGCCAGTTTCCTACAAGTTGAAAGATTATGAAGTAGCCATTGCACATTGGTGGGTACTAATTAACTGTTTAGAAGTTCAGTTTTGGAAGAACATGCATCTAAACTGTGAACAAGTAGGAGGTGATCTCGATTACCACAACCAGACATTCGCAGAGTATTTCGGCCTCTGGGTACGTAACTTTAACATTATTCTATACGTATTTATATATTATTGTGTATAATTATTCATATTTATAGTTGATTCTGATGGTTGCAGATGGACCTTATTAAAAATGATAATCACCCAAATTGGTCGCACGAACTCAGACTTCTAGCGATGAAGCCGGTCTATTCAAAAGTTTATGCGACGTGCAAGGTGAATGGTGTGTTATTTCGATGTGAAGAGAGAGACGTCAGGCTGAAAACACAAAATTCAAGGGTTATGACACATGGTGGGGATGATGGAGTTGACTATTACGGTGTTCTCCATTCAGTTGTGGAACTGCATTATGGGGAAGGCATGAAAGTGCACCTTTCCAAGTGTAGATGGTTTGACACACGGCCGCAGAGCATGAAAACCGATCAATACGGGCATAACTTCTGTGAACACTAGTACATCATGGTATGAGGACGACCCGTTCGTTTTAGCCACATGGGTGAAACAAGTGTTTTATCTTGATGATCTCGTCAAGAGTGACCGTGGAAAGTAGTCAACACTATCCACCATCGCAACATTACCGGGCGTCTGCACTTGGAGTGGCTGGAGAGAACGAGGAAGGTGGCACCGCGTATCAAGAGCCCAACTCAAACGGTATTCCTAACTCCTCTTTTATTCGCCTAGACACAGCCGGTGCGAATTCGACGTGAAGAGCCACTGCTTGTTGATGTTGATCCAAATGAAGAAACTAACGAGGACTCTAGTGGTGAGGAAAGACATAGATTACCCTATCGAGCAATTCAGAAACCGAAGAAGACTCATCCGATGATTCCGATTACAATCCGACGGATTAAGTAATTTAGATGGTGTAATCCTTTCATTGGTAATCCACTCTTTTCTAATGAACGGGCGTGGGGATGAGCTCCCAGCTAGGCTGGGTTCCAAACCCCTTACAAAAAAAATTGAAATATGTTGACTGCTGGGTTTCTGTTTTTTTTATGTTCAATTTTGGTTATATATGAACAGGACATATGGGTACGAGAGGTGTAACACAACTGATTTTTTTATTTTTTTTTTCACAGTATAACCGACGAAAAATGTATTATTTCGTCGGCTATACTAATTATAGCCGACGAAAAATTGCGTGATTTCGTCGACCAAAACTATATTGAAAAATACATATTTTATTTTAGACACAAAACGACAAAAAGAATAGCCGACGAGTACTAGGTTTGATTTCGTCGGCTATGATTAAAAAAAAAAACAAAAAAAGACCACCTTCCATTTTCTATCACTATCGACAACCATTGCTTCATCCTTCAAATGCAAATGTGTCGTGAAATAAGATATGACCGAAATAATGAAATACGTCTACGGTTGAAAAATGACACGATTCCGACAAAATCTGTGTGCCGAATGTTGCGGTTAACTGTTTTTTACTTCCGTTTTCCTATGGGTAGCCT